>MCGO01000005.1:0-600000 GCA_002104985.1 Rhizoclosmatium globosum | reverse complement strand
TGCATTTTGCCAAATTTGAAATTCCCAAGGAGTCCAGCACTTGGCCCACAACCTGGACAGTCTTGCCCGGACTTTACTTGGATATCTACTCTGAAACCGATTGGTATTGCTTCATATTCCTACCTTGATCTCTCAATGAATGGGATAATATCGTCAAATTCTCCGCATACTCTTTTGCTCTATAACAGTGCAATTCTGAATCTCACGTCTATCCTTGTGACCGATTCTCCTCCACCCATCTTGCAAAATCCAAAAATTGTGGAGCTCATAAATGCGTCGCTTGGAATAGATGGAACTCTTGCTTTCAGCTCGTCTCCAGATGCCATCACTGCCATCAAGTGTTTGCGTCAAACCTCTACTGTTGGTTACATACACTCAGAGTCAATTGGTTGCACTATTACTCATGCTATTCAAGTTTTTTGCTTGATGGTAATTGTTGGAATCGTCGCTGTGAAAGTCGCAATGGCTGTCGCCTTTCAATTAATATCCGCATTCAGTGCCATTGGAGGCACAGACTCTTTACGCAATCGAAAATCACGAAATAAGTCGATACCTCAGCCTGTAGACCCTGAACAAACTCTCCATATGGTCTCGATCTGGAAACAGCACAAAACAATGACACCACTACTCCACCAGCTCAACCTGACCCTTATGTGATTTTATTCGTAACTTGCTATTCAGAGTGTCGTGAAAGTATCAAATCAACCCTTGAATCTTTGTCGAAAACGGAATATCCGAACAACAAGAAGCTCCTCTTTGTTGTCGCCGATGGTCTTGTCACTGGCGCTGGAAATATCGAATCAACTCCTGATTCCATTCTCGCACTCATGTCATTCCCGAATACTGGGCCTCCAGAAAACTACAATCCACCACTCCAGAGTTACCTCGCTATCGCGCATGGCGAAAAGCAACATAATATGGCGCAAGTATATGCTGGATACTACATCAACGATCCTGCCGAACCCAGCGTAGCTGTACCAATGATTGCTGTGATCAAGTGCGGTACACCAATGGAGCAAGCTCAACAAGGCCAAACAAAATCAGGAAATAGAGGTAAACGAGATTCACAGCTGATCCTCATGAACTTCCTTTCGCGGATTTTGTTTGAGGACCGAATGACAGCACTTGACTTTGATTTGTGGGTTAAGATATCTGGAATTACAGAAGGAAATGTTCCACCAACGGCATATACACTGGTACTTATGGTTGATGCGGATACTGTCGCTGAACCGTCGTCGCTGAGACATATGGTGGAAACTATGAAACGTGATGATAAAGTGATGGGTCTTTGTGGTGAGACACAGGTAGCCAATCCGTTCGGTTCATGGGTCACTATGATTCAGGTGTTTGAATATTTTATGTCGCATCACTTGGGTAAAGCGTTTGAATCTTGTTTTGGTGGAGTTACTTGTTTGCCTGGGTGTTTTTGTATGTACCGAATCAAAATGGCGAAGGGACCTGGAGGCATGTGGACTATGCCTGTTATCGCAATCCTGATATCGTGGAAGAATATAGTGAGAATATGGTGGATACGTTGCACAAGAAAAACTTGTTACTCTTGGGCGAAGATAGATTCTTGTCAACGATGATGTTGAGAACATTTCCAAAGCGGAAACTAGTCTATGTACCTTCAGGTTTGTATTCATGCTTCTTTCATGCTTTTTTTTGGACTCAATTTTTGTTGCTAGCGATCTGTAAGACGGTTGTTCCTGATAAATTCAAAATTCTGTTATCGCAAAGACGACGATGGATCAACTCCACGGTTCACAACTTAGCCGAACTAGTTCGAATGCGAGATTTGTGTGGTGTATTTTGTTTTTCGATGCGATTTGTAGTTTTGGTGAGGCAAGTGTTGGCTTAAATTAAATTACTCATGTTAAACGACAGCTCGACTTAATTGGAACCATAGTCCTCCCTGCCGCTCTTATAATTTTAGTAGCTCAAATAGTCATCGGTGTCATGGACGGTTCATTCACACTACTTCCTATTTATATGATGATCGCAACTCTGTTCCTTCCTGGGACTCTCATTGCCATTGTATCGTTGAAACCAGTGTACATATTCTGGATGCTTATTTATTTTTTGTCGTTGCCTATCTGGAATATTGTATTCCCGCTATGGGCCTTTTGGCATTTTGATGACTTCAGCTGGGGAGAAACGAGACAAATTGAAAACTCACCGCGAATTGAAACGGGAGAATTTGCAGAGGGAAATGCGCTGTCCGTTACTGCGTTTGCAGCTGGGCGAATGAGTTGTGGGAATGTGTTCGAGCAAGGAACCGTCATGTTGAAGAAGTGAGTGATATCAATGCTTTCCCTCAAGCTTACTCTGTATTTAGACGGAAAGATTGGGAGCTGGAAAGATTGGGACAACTGAGTATAAGACAGGAAGCTTATGCCAGTAGAAATTCAGTTCAAGTTTCGCCTCGACGTGTTCCACGACATACCTCACCTAAACGCCAAGCGAAAACACCAGAAATAGTACCACAGTCATTAAATAAGTCCATACCCATTGTTTCAGCGTTCTCAAAATCTTCCACTTCGTCGTCACTTCAGCAACCAGTATCCATCCTGAAGGGAAAACCATTACGCGCTTCTCCGATAGAAAGTGAAGATGCGGTACCATCAGCTAGCTCAATAGCACTCCATAATATCGAGATCGTACCATTCAAAAGCACTTCTCCGCCAAATGATCCCAAGTTCGGCACTGAGTCGCGACACGATTCTAAATTTGCCCCCGAGCCTCTCATTAAGGAACAGTACATGTTATCCACATTTCGCGAGGATGCAACCCTTGTAAATGGTGATAGCGACGGTAATCTTGGCACCGCTCCAAAATCAACATTTATTGTTTCACGAGATCGTACTTCAATGGCAAGTATGGGTGGAGGTTGGATAGAGAGAAGGGCTGGAAAGAGAGAAACTTTAGTTGGGCCACGACCCATGCCAACATGATTTTATTTAGCGTCGAATAAAATCAAGCATAACGTCTTCGGGAATGTCCAAATACTCGTCATCTTCTTCCTCGTTGCCTCGATGCATTACTCTATTTTGCAACACAGCATCACCCATCACAGCAGGATCATTCAAAGGATCATACTCCGCCATCACGGTTCCTTCAAACAATCTTCCGAAACATCTCGTTCCTTGGGTATTATAATGTCGATAAGGATCACTTGGGTTCAATCGTTCACCGCAGTTAAAACAGAAGTGAGTGGAGCAGACCTTGCAAGTCATATGACAGCACCCCTCCGATCTCTCCACAAGGCATGTGCAATTTGGACATGCTTGCGCATTTTCCTTCAACCATGATGCATTTAACTTGGCTTCCTCAATCTCTCGTACAACCTTCTCGAGTGTCTTTTTACCGTATTTTATCTCCAACGTCTTGCGTTCTTGTTCAGACGCTGATATATATTCTTTGGCGATCGTTTCAAGGTGGCGGATTTGACAATATGACGCATATCCATGCCAAGTACGATTGCAAAAGAAACAGAAGGCGTAAGAGCACTGTGAGCATATACATAGTTTCTCTTCTTCAGGGTCTTTGACAGTGGGGGCGTTGCAGGAGGGTCGAGGGCAATAAGTAAGGTTTGGCTTTTGGAGGAGATCGTGGGTTTCAAGAAGTGATGTATAACGAGAGATCAAATCATGGGGCAGGAAAGACAAGGACGAAGGCGGCAATGGTGTTAGTTTCCCTCCGCTTCCTGGCTTGGGTTTTTTGCAGGATGCATCAGGACAAGTGACTTGAAGTACTTGACCTTCCGTGATATGTACGGTAAAGTAATCCTCGAGACAGGCACAGCAATACGCATGACGGCATTCGATAAATTGATGGCACTTGCTACCTAACTTGGATTCCATACAAATTCCACAGCTAACGGTTGAATTTGAGAATAAATACTGAGCGTGCTCCCTATCAGCTGCAACCAACGCATCGACGGCATTAAGATGGTCTTGCGGATTGTTATATGCGAGGTTGATTGTATCTCCGTCTAGAAGTCCCAAGAATCCAATCGACTCATCAACAACATACTGGCCAAGCGAAAATAGAACCACATTTCCAATGGTTTGCTCGCAAAGATCTTTGAGTCCTTGATGCAATTTACGACGCTGAGTTAACGGTAACCAGTCGCAGGAGAGAGAGAAATGTGGAGAAGTCTCAGATGGGTATGACTTTGGAAGTGAGAAGTGAATCACCACAGGCGGCAGATACTGATAACACTCATAAATACATAATTGAGCAATGTAGGAAGGTACGCTTACATTGATCGTGACAGAGCTTCCAGCCACGCCTTCAACACTAGGCAATGGAAGGATGCAAGTGCCTGGAAGCTGCATCCTCACAGTCAAACGGCCCACGGGATCCGCATCGCCTGAGGTTATTTGACACGAAAAGTCTTCGTTGTAAATAGACTGGAGAGCCTCCAGCTCGTCCTGTTGTTCAGCTCGGTTGCTGTCCATTCCCGTTTTCAAAGTAGATTTCAAATAATGCGTTTGTTTCACAGTCCCTTCTCGTTGAATTTTATATCCATCTAACACCATCTATTCAGAAAACGAAGGAGTGCGAAACCGAAAGGGCCAAGGTGCCTCTGTGAAGGAAACACTGACCAAAGAAACCGACTTAACCCCACTTTAAAGCAACAAAAGGCAACGAGAAACGCTACAGTTGTTTCTGACGGAAATGAGCTTGTGAATTCAGGGTCTTGGGGCCGGATTCTGATGCCTCTTGCTTTGTTGGCGTTCATGGCAGCTGCTGTCACTGCAGTGAGTCTTGTACTGAATCATTCGTATTACGATGCTTATCCGTCTATAGCTCGCTCTGATTCATAAGGATATTTCGAATGCCATCAAAGACTTTGTTGACTCATTGCAGCAACAGCAGACAGATCCGCGACTTCTCAAAGTCGTCCAACGCGAGATTAAGTTATGAAAATAAACGTATTAATTGTTCAGTTATTCTCTTTTTGTTATGGCGTTATTTGGGCAAAACAAACAAATTCAAACACCGAACTGACAAGTTCTTCGCCTCCTTGTTTTTCATCCCCGAAACAAACTGGTGTGTACATTGACCATCATGCGTTTCAACTTGATTCCGATGGCTGCCTAACTGCCCAATTCTTTGCAGATCAACTCCCCAGATGGACTCAGCGAAAGAATACATTGATCGCTTCGACACAGTTCTGGAAAGTAGTTCAAAATACGTCAAACCATATCTACCAGCCTCGCTCGTTTTCTCCTTGCTCAACATTCTTGGAAGACTCAGTACGGATTATGTAACAAACAGTTGCTTCTGTTCGCCAAATGACCTTTCCAACTGACTTCCACCCCTCTTTTCTTTAACGCGTAGTACTCGGTGGGACGACCAGGAATATCATCTGTTCATGATCGAAGTGAGTAATAAGAGACCACGACGCGTGTTTCGGGTGGTGTGAAACTGACAACTTTCATCAAAACAAAAAACAGACTTCTCCGTCTACGCCGCCTACACATTCCTCATCCTTAACGTTCTCACAATGATCTCCTGCTCAACTCTCGCCGTCCTTAAAAAGAAAACCGAATTCTCCGTGTGTGGACTCTTTGCAGTTGTCGCGTCTCAATGTTGGGGTTATGGTCTGTTTTTCAATAGGTCTTGGATGCTTCGATCCATTTCTGTTTCTGGGGGTTTGTTGATGCTTCTTGCGGACGCGTTGAGTGCCTCCAAGAAACGAGAACTGTTTGCTCCGTTGTTGTTGAATTCAGTCACGGATCCTATGAATTCGCACAAAAAGTCGAATTACTTGCAGTTGTTGGGGCGTAGTTTGTTGGTTGCGCTTTTTCTTGGGTTTATGGTTGCTGGAGAAATGAGTATTACTCGTTTGGTTGTGGCTGCTGTTAGTTTTGTGGGATGTGTGATGGTTGTTCTTGGGTTCAAGGCGAAATGGAGTGCATGGATTTTATTGACTTTCTTGAGTGTAAGTAATTTGGTGTTGAACAACTGGTGGACGTTGCATCAGTTGAGTCTATTATTTTGTAGCACACACCGATTCTAACTTCAAACAGTGAGGACCCCAAGAGAGACTTTCAAAAGTTTGACTTCTTTCAGGTAAGGTTTAAATAGCATGCAATTTAAGAAACTGAAAAACCGCAATAATTATCAGACATTATCTGTCATGGGAGGGTTCCTGTTGCTTGTAAACTCTGGACCTGGTGGCCTCAGTATGGATGAGAAAAAGAAGGACTTTTAGAATGGAATATACAAAGGTTATTTCCTCTCCCTCATCTCGCCAAATAAACTTGAATGAATACATACGAACAACGACATTTTCATTCAATAGCAGCTAATACGCAAAAGAAGATAAATCAGGGGAAATATGCGTTCCTAGTCAACTTCATCACCTCCATTTATTTCTTCCATCCTCGTCTTCTTCCTCATCTTCGTCCCCATCCACTTCAAGATCATCCTGGTGAGCAGCCATTCCACCCAAAACATCACCAACAGTCAAACCATGACGCGCCAAAAAGGCCAGAAGCAAATCACGCGGAATCGGACCCAAATTATCATCCTCGTAGTCGTCGTCGCTCTCTTCATCGTCATCTGCAACAACGTTGTTGGAATTACTGCTGTCCCACGGAATTTCGTTGGTAGGTTGAAGCAATTTGATATCATGGTCAATACCAGAAACAGCAATCATATCTTGCGAAGGGTTTGGACACACACAATTGACAACACTGCGATCCGATTTGATTCTGTTGATCATTTCGCCTGTTGACCTGTCCCATACACAAAAGTACCATCATCTGATCCTGACATGATACATTCGGATTTGGGGCCAAAGAAGTACGCTTCTTTGATCATGGTTTGCCTGTTCTGGTGTCCTGAAAACTCGCGATGGACGTCAGTTTGCCCACGTTGCTCAGGGTGTATGGAGGGTTGGATGCAGGAGTTTCGAAATCAACGGAACCTTCGTAAGGTCTCAATAGGTAGACTTTATCGCCCGAGTAGGACACAAGAATATCGAGTGTCAAGCCGCTGGGATCAAATTTGCAGCTGGTTATTTTCTTTGGGTCAAACACGATTCGTGGGGTAGGTCTAGGGATGTGAGAAGGCCAGACAGGAAGGTATTGTTTTCGGTCTTCTTCGCTGAGCGCGTATGGAACAAATTTGGCTGGAATGGCAGAATAGACTTCGCCCCTCGATGCTGCGATATCGTTTGACCAGTCAATTGTTCCTGGCGGTTTCAAGAGTCGACGGTCGAATACTCGAACAACATCGTCACTACATCCAAGAGCCATATATTGTGAGTGAACAGGGTGTAAAGAGATGGCAGCAATGCCAGTTCCACCAGACGAAAAGAAGCGTCGAAGTCCAAGACGGCGGACGTCTCCAGGAGCCGAAGATGCACTAGTTGTTGTTTTTGGAACTCCGCGGTGTTTTGCAAGATTATCCAGACGAGCATAAGGATGAGAAGAGACGGAACGATTCACGTCAATGATTGTGTACTTGTTGCAATGCTCGCAATGACACGACGTTGCGACACGAGTGTCATATTCGTTGACTGTGCCATCGTCACTGCACGAGAAAAACACGTGTGGGTTTTGCGGGTCAGGGAACACTTCGTCCGTCATTTCCGAGTGGCAGTTGAAGAGTCCGTTGAGCGAGACCGATGCACCATTAGTTTCGAGGTATCGTACTTTCCCATTCATTGCACATGAAGCAATCTTAGTGTCAGAACCAACCATGAACTTTGCAGAGAATATGTTGGCAGTGTGGCTCGTGGCGAATGAGTGAACTAGGGCGCTTCCCGCGTGATCGTTTCTGTATGGATCCCAGAGTTTGACGGTGCAGTCGTCTGTGGTTGGTTGGTTGATAATTGGAAAGGAGAGTTAAGAAAGGGAAGGAACCTGAGCCCGAAAGAAGGCGCGTGCCCTCCGAATTCCAGCTCAGCGAATTGACGCATCCGCGATGGCCTTTGAGCGTCGGCTTTTGGACGGCGAGGCGGCGCTGTTTTGGTGCGAACGAACGAGAGTGGCTTAGTCACAGTCATCCGCAAACTAGTCAGCGGCCAAGCTCGGTTAAAGTATACTCACTGCAAGCCCAATAAACGAGATCCCGGACTTGGCGTCGGTGGTGCGCGTGGCTCGCTGCGAGGCGGGTCGTGGTCGGCGCTCGTATTGGTTCATTTTTGAAGGCACCTTGATTCTCCTTAACTTCTTTTAATGTGGATCCATTAAGAGTTTATTTTCACAAAGAATTGTCAGTAATGTGGGCGACGCTTCTCATATTCGCCGGCTTCGCGTTCTGACACCCCAACCACTCTGACATTGACCCTGTTTCCTTGATTGTCACAGACTGGCCAAACACGTCGCTATCAATATTCCAAACGGAAGGACTCGCAAGAATCAAACACTTTCACACGTGGATCGGCTCACCACATGAAGTCGAAACTGTTGGAATACCTGAACATATGCTGGATATGGATAAGCGATACCACCTGGGAGACGATACAAACCACTGTTGGATCAACGGAACTCTTGTGGATACTTGTCCCCAAAATTTTGATGTACAGTGGATCACCCCTCCACCAGAACTCATCTACGCTGGCCAAGGCATTGACACTTCCTACGCATTATCTCTTGGAAGTATTGCATGGGTTGGTTCGGCGTTGATTGCCCGTTTGTACTTTCGATTCCTTTCGTTCATCAATTGACAATTTCCCCCCGCAACCCACCCCACCTCAGATGCAAATCTCCATGCTTGCCCCACCGAACTTGGTTTCTGCTCCGTGACAGTCAAAAACGGAACCACTTCATCTTCAGGTGCAGTCGTGACACAAGAAGCAGCTGTGTTTCAAACTCAACCGTCATCAAAAGCCAGCTCGTCTTGACGGAAGGCAGTTGGTGCCTTCTATCTCACGTTCGTACATTTTATATGCCAAATGGATACAAGACCCAACTGGACGTGGCACGTGCTCGGTACCGTAAAGTCTTGCGCGCGTCATGTCAACCTGGACAACTCAGAATGAATCCATTGGATCAACCTGCTGCAGTCTGTGCGGCTTGCTCCATTGGCACATTTTCAAATACAACAAACGCGCTTCAATGCACGCCTTGTGCTCCGGGATACTACCAACCCGATCTGGGCAAAACAGAATGCAAAAAGTGCCAGCCTGGTTACATACAACCAAGCATTGGGCAATCAAGTTGCTCTGCATGTCCAGGATTCAAATACGACGACGGAACAGGGACATTCTGTGCTCAATGTCCTCACGGCTCATACACGACTGGTGCAGCTGTCTCTAAAAACGACTGCGTTTGTCAATCAGGCTACGTGAATACAAACGGAACGTGTGTATCATGTCCCGCCAACGGTGCATGCTGCCAATGTGACAAAGACCCTAAAAAATCATGGGAGATCATTGAACACAATCGGATTTGATCCATGTATGAATTGCTTGAATGGTTCATCTGCTGCAATTCCGCTTCCAGGTATCAAGCGCGTATCTTCATGTATTGTGGATTCTAAAAAAGACACTTCTTTTTCATTATAGGACACGCTGTATCTGATGAAAGCGTTAATGCGTTTTACACTTGTGAGCCAGAAGATGCATGTTTGGGTGGACCACCAGAGTTGAGCTCTTGTCAAACGGGCTACACGGGAAAACGTTGTGGCAAATGCTTAGATAACTATTATGCTGACACAAACGGACATTGTCTCGAATGTGGACCCGTGTGGCAACCAGTGCTTATCTAAACAGCGCATCTGTAGATTCTTGACTTGACACGAAGAACTAGAGCCATTTGGCCATCTCAAACCGCCAAAATTCTCTACATCTCCGCTTTATTCAATTTAGACTTGACTTACTTTCGTCTGGACTGTATAACTCGTGTGCCGACTTCCGTTTCTCAAAGTCTCTGGCTAATCAGTCCCATTATGGTCCTCCTCGTTTTAGTCATTATTTCTGGATTCATTTACATGTTACGCGGGCATAGAAAGCATTTGTTGCGGAATCCTCCACTAGAATGGGGCTACCACGCGCCTTATCCTTTCACGTGGAAAGATCCTTTCCGTAAGCTATTTGAAGTTCCTGACGTAGAATATTGGAGGATTATCAAAAGTTGGATCATATTCTGTTCGTTCCCAATGTATCGTGAGTATAAAACCTTAACCCTTCTGTTGTTTCTCAATTCTTAATAGCTATGCTTGTATCCCGATCTCTTCTCTACTTTAACTGTGGCCTAGTTCTAAGTGACAACACATACTCTGTCTTGTTCCTAAAGGAGTTACCATACGTGAAATGCGGTGAATCAGAATTCATGTCCCTCATGAAACCTTCCATTGTCAGTTTTGTGTGCTGGTGTGTCATACCTCCTCTCGTCAACGCCTTTTTCCTTGTTGGCTTCTACAAGTCAAGACACACGAAGGTTAGATTAATCGTTTCCAAAATAAACCTTTTCCCTAAACCATCAAATCAGGAATTCTATCAAGCTTATTGGCCCCTCTATAAACCATACCATGCAGACAACATTGTTTGGCTTTCCATAAACCTCGCTTTTATATGTTTATTCCATGCGACAACTGTTGTTTTCAAGACGACGGATGACCAAATGACGGCTGGAAGCATTGTTATGCTCCTTGAAATGGCTGCTGTTGCATGGAGACGTCCCTGGCACGAAGAGTTTATTGCATATTTGGATTTAATCCAACACGGGAGTATTCTCATTTTCCTCATGTTTGCGCGCCGCATCACGAACGATAATATTCAGGAATATGATGTTCTACTTTCCGCAATAATTCTTGTGACTATATTTGCATTGTTGTTCTTGATGAGCTGGATGTTGCTACATTCCATATTTCCCAGGTTTGATTAATCTTTCGCTCACAAGTTTAATAGCTTGCAATTCTAGCTTTTATTTACCAAAGTCGCTGCACCGCTTTAACCAAATACCTACATCTGAACTCGACATTGCGGAGAGTGGCAGTGGCAGTCAAAAACTGCGGCCACAATCTACCAGCCAGTCGCCCAGTCCAGCAAACTTTGGAGCCAACACATTTGTGGCAAAAGAGAATAACAAGCGAGTTGCTCTCCGAGATCGAAAGGACAACATTCTCGGAACTGGAAGTTTCTAATACGTCAAGTTTAATCAAGTTTTATTGAAATTCCCCAAAATCAAATAAATACACTATAGATCAGTGCTCTATTACAAGGCCAGCTCATCCACATCTTCTTCGTCCTCGTCCTCATCGTCTACAGCGATAAATTGACGCTTGGATTTCCCACTTTCTGCTGCCGTCAACGTGTCTTCACTCTTTCGCTTCCTGGAGTTAACTTGTAGTTCAGAAGCTGCGCGTTGGCCGGAAGGCTCTGCATCCATGTCATCGTCATCGTCAAGGAGCACAATCTTTTCCGGTTCTTCATCCTCATCGTCCTCTTCTTCGTCGTCGTCATCGTCATCTCCTTCGTCGTCGGTTGATCCATCATCCGTTTGATGCTCACTGTCGTATTCTTCATCCAGCTGTTTGCTATATGTTAATATCAAGTTTCTAGCGAAAGAATTTCTTACATCATCTCCGTCCGATTCATCGTTCGCAACAAAATCTTCATCATCTTCCTCATCTTCATCAAACAATGCGTTTCCATTCACATCCTTCTTCGAAGCATCAACTGCCTCGCCATCTTCGTCGCCATCAGCAACCTCACCCGCACCCAACACGACCACTTTCCCTTTATTGCTTCCACTAGCGGATGAACCGTTTCCATTTTCACCAGGAAGCAATTCTTCTGCTGAAGCAACAGGTACACCACGACCTTTGAAATATGCGAGGACACCTTCCAACTCCGACTTGTCCACCATTTCGAGTTCAAATGTCTCTAAAGCCAGTTTTGCCGTTGAAGAAGCGGTGCTGCTGGGGTAGTAGTGCACGAGAAGCGTAAAAGTACGAGACGTGATGAATGCAAAAGAGATGGAACGGACTTGAGGAATTGGAACAAGCAGGAGGGGCTTTTTGAAACCGTAAAAGATTGTGTTTGGGAGCATATAGAAATGTCTGTTGAGTGATGATGGATTTAGACGTTTGGTTCATGGAGTTAGCCAGCAGCTAGAAAAATACGAACCCGTCCTTCATTTTCACCAATCCGTCTACCCAACAGACTCCTTGACGTCCAAGCTTTCCACCAAGGGATACATTAAACACGTTCATGGAGGGTTCTTCAATATGACACGCCGAGCCCTCAAATGTTTTCCGAAGAATCTCAACGATCCTATCCTTCTTTTCAGCCGGTTTGGGAAGTACGCCATCCAACGCAGGTGTAGAGGATTTAAATGTAATTTGAGTTCCAGCGTTATCAAAGGTGAATAGGAAGGCATCTGATGTTGCTGACGGACCCAGTACTGCTTTATCCAAGTAAATGAGGTCGCTTTCGGATGAAGAGACTGTCCATGCGACAGAGAAGTTTTGCTTGGGTTTGTGAGGAGTTGGGAGGACAAGGAGGGACGTAATGCTTTCTGTGGGGACGGAGAGCACAGGAGTATCCGAGGCAGATGCAGTCAGAACCAGAGCATTCTTATGAGCGGCAAGAGTAAACTAGGTGGTGAAGTAGTTCTGTTAACATAATAGGATTGGTAGAGCGAAGCCCACCTTTTTGCGAGCGGGAAGGGCAAAGGACAAGTCGACGATTGACGCAATCTTAAATCCGAGTTGTGTGTCCGATGGCGCACTTTGGCGTTGTTGTTGTTGCTGTTGTTGGGGCAATGAGTCACCGCTCCGAATCAGCGCAATCAGTCCAGACACAACCGACGCCGCAAATCCATCGCGCTGACTAAGTTGGATGGCGTTGCGTCGGAGCGTGGCGTCGCGGATCACTGAAAACGGTCCGCTGGCTTCTTCGGTTGGTGCTGACGATGCCATCATTCTTTTTCGGACACTTTGAAACAAACAAATTAACTATATATCTACTCTCATTTTAGTGGTTAATGCCTTCAAACCATTCATAAAGAAACTATTACTCTTCTCGACGGATTGGAATATCCGCTGGAAAGACCATTCTGGGATTTTGTGAAAAATCATAACCAACCCATGTCGTCACTTCACACGGAACATCACCAATAATTTGGTTGGAGTTAAGATCAACAAAGGCAGTTTTTCCCAGCTGTGGAGGAATTGGTCCTTCCAGCATATTTTCTTGCAACTTCATACGTTGCAATTTGGACAAGAGGCCAAGTTCAGCTGGAAGGACGCCATTCAACTTGTTGTATCTCAAATTCAACCATCTGAGATTTAATAGTTTCCCCAGTGACGATGGAATTGGCCCATCTAATTGGTTGTAATTGAGATGAAGCTCTTGCAACTCAGCGAGGTTTCCAATATCATCTGGAATGGGCCCTGAAAGACTACAGTTGTTCAAGTCCAAGAATACCAATTTTTTCAACAAGCATAGTTCAACGGGAATCCTCCCAACGAGTCTGAAATTCTCAGATAGATTCATGGTTTTCAAAGACGATAATCGACCAATTTCTGGCGGAATCTCACCACGGATTCCCCGTAAAACTAAGCACACCAGTGAAGATAGGGAGCAAAGTGCAACTGGAATAGGCGCATACGGCGATAAATACGTTGACGACCAATAAACTTGTCTGCAGTTCTTCAGTCTCGAGTCCTCGACATTGCAAATACATCCTGGAAGCTTGGGGGCGCTTGCAAAAAGACATACTCCATCAGTGTTGGCCTTTTTTTGGTCACCATGAAAGGAAAGAGATTAAGCTCCTGATCGATGTCTTCAATGCTACCATCATCATCGTCATCAGAATCGGATTCGGATTCAGAATCCATCAACTCTAGTTTTGTGCGGAAGTCAGCTTCATGCAATCTCGCCAGACAGCAAGTAGCGAAGTGTTGTGTTTCAAGAATTCGTTTGAATCGATGTGATAAAGGACGGTAGACAAACACAGTGATAGGAGTGATCCACGAAAACACTTGAATGAGTAGCTCATCGGGCAACTCGCTCAAGTTAATACAGATCTTGATTGTTGAGATCATTGCAGATTGATATGGCTTAAGTTGAAGGTGTGTTTGTTGGTTTTGGAGTCTTGCTGTTTTCAAGGATGTGTTCAGCCCCAATATTTGAGGCTGTGGCGCGCTCAAGATGGAATAACATAATTCTCAAAGTTTGGTTATGAATCTAAACATGTTACTTATCTTGAGAAGGGAAAGAATGTGCCTCTAAAATTGAGGCTATGTATATTCTGATATACTCAAAAACAAAACAATAAACATAGCATATAGTTGATGATTTTATTTTTTCGAACTCCGTTGAACATCTGTCGCTCTTTTCATTCCAAGTCCTGGCTGGTGACTGTAATATCAGCGGGAAATATCATTCCCGGATTCTTATTAAAAGCATAACCGAACCATGTTCGAACTTCCCGCGGTACATGGCCGATAATCATGTTGGAACTAAGGTCAACAAAGGCGATTTGCCCTAGCTGTGGAGGAATCGGTCCTGTCAGCATATTTCCTTGCAGTTTCATGCACAACAATTCGGGCAAGTGACCTAGTTCAGTCGGGACAACGCCAGTCAACTTGTTGTTCCTAAAATTCAACCATCGAAGGTTGGACAGATTTCCCAATGACGATGGAATTGGTCCCTCCAATTGATTACAATTCAAAAATAGCTCACTCATCTCCGTGAGACTTCCAATTTCGTCCGGAATCTGTCCCGAGAGTCTGCAATTGCTTAATTCCAAGAACAGCAGTTTTTTCAGCAAGCACAGTTCCGGCGGAATCCTCCCAATGAGTCCAGGATTCTCGGCGAGGTTAATACTTTGTAGTGATAGTAATCGACCGATTTCCGGCGGAATCTCGCCAGTGACTCCACGAAGTGCCAAACAGACAAGAGAAGAAAGAGAGCAAAGCGCCACAGGAATAGGTACACGAGGCAAATAATACTTCCACGTCCAATATACTTGTCTATACTTCATCATTTTTGACGCTGCAAACACATGTTGGAATTCTGCTGGTGCCTGCAGAAAAACCGCTTCCATTATAGTCAGCCCCTTCTTCTTCACATCACAAGGAAAGAGATTTAGTTTATGATCGACGCCACCAATATTGCCATCATTGTCGGAGTCAGAATCAGAATCAGAATCGGATTCGGATTCGATTTCGATATCAAAATGGATGATGCGTTGTTTTCTGCGAAAGTCAGCTTTGGGTACTCTCGCCAGACAATATGCAGCGAAGTGTTTCGTTTCAAGAACTTGTTTGAATCTGTGTGATAGGCGACGGTATCTGAATACTTTGGTTGGTGTGATCCACGAAAACAGTTGAACGAGTAGTTCGTCTGGCAACTCATTCAACTGGGTATAAAACTTGCGCATCGGTTTCTCTAATAGATTGATACTGTTTGAAAGACTACTGATGGAGTTTTGAAGATGCGTTTGTTGCTGTTGAAGGCGTGCTTGTTGTGTTTGGTTGTCTGAACGGTCAGCGTTGTATACGGAAAGGACTTCCGAAAGTTGTCTTTGTTGTGCTGCAGATTGTGTTTGTAAATCAGACAGCTGAGTTTGCATCGTTGAGAGGATGGTGAAGATGTCGGCGATATGTTTGGGTGTCATTTTATTTTTCGTGCTTTCTGGGGTGTCCTTGTCAAATATCAGTGCCGGATTCATCTCAAAATTATATTTTTCCCTCCACGTTAGGACTTCACGAGGAACTCGGCCGGTCAGCTGATTGTTTTCCAAATTCACGTAGCAGCCATTTTGCCCAAGTTGTGAAGGAATGAATCCTGTCATCTATTTCCCTCATTGCATATAACGCAACTGTGGTAAGAACCCCAATTCTGCAGGAATCGCTCCAGTAAGAGAGTTGCCATACAGCTGCAGGCATACAAGCTTTAACAAATTTCCCACAGATACTGGTATCGAACCATTCAATTGATTGTCAACTTGAATACTCGACAAAATGGAGAGGATCTCCGGTAAGTACCCTTCTTGGTTGGATGTGTTTTTGGTCATGTCTGAATCAGAATCAGGGTGACAGCCTTAAAGTTCTTTACTACCACAAACGTCTCTCCAGGAACTTATTATAATCAAAAGGGGCTTGAATTCGATGCAAAAGTGGCCGACAGCTTAATACAACTATTTTTATCATACTTTGGGCAAAACAACGACTGTGCGAAATTAATTTCACAACAGTAGTTTTGAATTACTGTCGTCAAATCTACGATTTATAGATGTGAAAGTATGGGATTACCAATCAAATTTTTTTCTCCTCAATTGAGTCGAACCCCTCCGTTGCATAAAATGTAACATGGTTTTTATTGCATCGATGGCCGCCATTCCATCCGAAATTTTCAGATACAAAATACAATAGAATCAAAACTCAATTAGAGGGGCTTCTTGCACGGGAGACGGCGTCGGAGCAACATGTTGAGGTTGCAAATGTTGTTGTTGCTGATATCCACCAAAAGCTTGAGGCTGATTAGCGGTAGGAGGAGGGGCAGAAGTCACATAAGTATATTGAGGATCTTGAGGAGGCTGTTGGGCGTGTTGTTGTGGAGTGGCAACGGGAGGTTGCGGTTGTTCCAGAGGAGCTGGAGCAAACTGGAGCCCCTGAAGCGATTCAAGTGCAGCAGGTTGTTTAGGCGGAGATGGCTGAGGGGCAGGTTGTTGTGATTGTGGTTGAAGTGGTTGCTGTTGAGGGGCGTAACCGGCAGGTACAGGAGCTTGCTGTTGAGGTGCGTAGCCAGTCGAAGCAGGGACCTGCTGTGGAGCGTACCCACTTGGTGGAGCTGTTTGATATTGCTGTTGTTGGTATTGTTCTGATGGTGGTGGGGCTATTTGCTGTTGATTTGGTGGATACTGCTGATAATTTGGGTCTTGAGGAGGTGCTGCATATTCGTGAGTTGGAGGGGGTTGAGCATACTGTTGTTGTTGTTGAGGTGGCGGTGCATAGCTCTCTGGACCGTATCCCGGAGCCCAGCTTTGTTGCGGAGGTGGGGCTTGGTAGCCGTTTTGTGGAGCTGCATATTGTTGAGGAGCCGGGCCGCCAACAGGTCCATAGTAGCCTGCTTGTGGAGGAGCACCCCAATATTGTTGTTGAGGTGCTTGCGCCATTCCATAACCCATATTGCGAGCATTCAGTCGCTCCTGAAGCATCCGATCATACATTTGAAGAGAATCGGACACTTTTTCGTTAATTTCCATCGATTTTCGATACTTTGTGACGGCATCATCCAAAGACCAGGTCAGCTTTGGCTGCAAGGCAAACAGCTGACCATACAATGCCTAAACCAAGGTTGATAAGTTGACACTTCCCATAAAAAAAGGAGCCGTACCGAAATCTGGCTGTGCGACATAACTCCAATTCCTCGTTGTTGTACATCTGCTTCCATTCGCTCAACCAAATCCGCGAAAAGCTTCAAGTTGTCCAATTCAATGCGAGATAGCTCGTTTGGATTTGGAGCAGGTGTTGTCACGGAAGGGCTCCCGGGAGTAGGAATGCTGCCTTGTGTCTCATACCCTCCAAATCCAGCAAACGTGCTTCCACCAGTGCCCCCGGAAGTTGAAGGATAATTGATTCCAGATTTGCTGTTCTCAGCGATTTTCAGATCCCTCAAAGAAGCTTCAATGGCTGCTTTCAAATCTTCGTCCTCTTCCTCATCATAAACAGGTTTCTTGATAGGAGCAGGAGTGCTCTTCTTAACTGGGGTAGATTGAGCTAAAGACGCAGCAATTGCACGCTCCAAGTCTTCTTCTTCCTTCAAAGCAGCAGCATCTAAAACGTGTCGTCCTGTAGCCACGGGAGCACTGTAAGGCGAAGATGTTGCACCAGCAGCTTTTGCGACCAATTTCAAATGACATCCATCACAGACACGAACAGGATCTGTAATTCCTAGGTGGGGAAGTGGGGCCACTTTTGAAGAGCACGAATGGCAGAACGTCTGACCACAATTTCTACAGTGATGTTTTCGAGTAAACGTCGTAAACTGAGTTCTGCAGCGCATGCAGACGTCACTATCGGACCATTCAGGTGCCTACGTTAAGAATTAGCCCCACGAACGAACTTTTTTGAAAAACGTACAGTAGTTGTGTCAACCATGATCGTCGATACTTCTGCTTTTTCAACTGGTGGGAATGGGACACCTTTTGTTGGAAATTAGAATCATGAACTGCAACAACCAAGAAATATCATACCTTCACGTTTAAGAGTTTCATAAACTTCACATGCATATGAAAGTTCGGGCTTTCCTTTAAAAGACAGACCCCAATTTTGAATCAAAGCTAACGCAGCTTTTCGTACAGCCAAGTCAGTTAGCTGCAAGGAGCCACCAAGTCCAACTAAGGTATCCATAAAGTCTTTTGAGGCCACTTCGACCAAGAAATGATTTCCACTATTCTTAGCGCAAGCATCAACGAGCTGGTTCAGAACAGTAGTTAGTTGTGAGGTGGAGGTTGTTGCTTGGCCCACGATCCGTCACCCAGACACGCACCTTAATCGCCAAGACCTGCACGTTTGGATTCTTGAATAAGAGTCTTCGTTTGATTGAGGCGACTGCGTACTTTGCCGGTGTTTGCTTTGACTTGATTTTATCGGCGATGTCGAGGTTCACGAACATGTCCTCCGTGCCAATTGGAAGGTTCTCTGACGTTGCTTTCTCTGCAGAGCCAGTCAGTTTGATTGGCTGTTGGAAGGATGCGGAAGTGGCGTGGGTTGGATGCAGCGAAGAATGCATTGAAACCCCAGTGACCAAGGCACCTTCTCACGCCAGGAACAGTATACTAGCTGTTAAGACTTACCGACGAGGTCATCGAAGGGGTTGGATCCGAAAAACAGAGACATTCCTTTTCGAGTTCTTTGGAGTGGAGATTTTTTGGGATACCCCGAAAAGAGAATCTCTATTGCAAATCCAGTTTCGTGTCAATCGCAAGAGCTACGATGCACGACAAGAAGAACGAAGTCGCGAAGGAATTGCTCAATAAGCTCCCTTTTCTTCCAGGTCATACTTTTGATTTCAAGAAGTTGGCAAGTTATCATAAGTATGGAATATTGGCAACTAATGTTGATGTAGGAGCTTCCGAACCACAGAAAATCTCACGCATTTGATTTCTGCAACACTGTCTCTGTGTTTGCTGGCGAGAAACCAGGAATTGGTGAGTATAACATGGCTTTCGATTTTAAAAGTTGTTGATGGGGAAACAGGTGGAAAAAGTCTCCCTGGTCAAGACGAAGCAAAAATAGCCACATCTGTTGAGAAATATCCTCATAGTAACGCTCTAGGAGAGTGTGTTCCAGCCTGGCTGGCGTTTGACCGAAAAGTACAGCATCGCAACTCCCAATAAGATTTACAACGACTAACCGTATATTCAACCAGGTCCTTAGATTTTACGCATATTTTCAAGAGGCTGTTCATGAAAAACGCGAGGAGCAATACAGAATCAGAAAGTATGTTCTTGTGGTTAAACATAATCTTAAATGACGTTAATATTAAGGTGTAACATTTACTTCTACCTCGAAGACGATACCATTCATGTGAGCGAACCAAAATATGCCAATAGCGGTATTCCACAGGGTAAGCTTCTTCCATAAAGCTTCAATAACATTTGCCAGGCACTCTTATCAGGAGACATAGAATTCCAAAGAGCAGTTCTAACAAGTCACAGCACTACACTATTTCCGACTTAAACGTTGACAAGGAAGTCACGTTCTATGGTAGAACTTTCAAAATTGTTGGTTGTGACCACTTTACAAGGGTAGGCCGCCAGTTTGAAATTATGTCATCTAAGAAAAAGCTGTAGGAATTTTTGACCAACATCAGTATCTCTGTTCCAGCAAGTGGGGAGTTCCCATCTGACCCATACCAAATCCAACGCGCAGAGCTCCTTTCTCGTCTCAAACCAACCCGCCCCTACGTCAAAAACACAGCTCTCAAGCAGTTTCTTGAAAACGATCGCCGCGTTCTTCGTTTCTACTGTGTTTGGGACGACACTAACACAGTATTTGGTGATGTTCGCCACATGGTGGTCCACTACTACCTGAGCGACGACACCGTCGATATTCATGAAAGCATTCCCTCCAACAGCGGTCGTCCACCCAACAGCATGTTCCTAAGACGTTGCCGCCTCCCAAAACACGCTACTCCAGGAACAAGCAGTTTATCACCAACCATTCCGGACGCCTACTACAGCGACAAGGACTTTACTCTTGGTGCCGTGCTTCACTTGAACGGACGTCCGTTTGTGATTTGCGATTGCGATGAGTTTACAAAAGAATACTACCGCGAAAAATACGGCTTGGAAACGTTCGACCCTGTTCGTCCTGAGGATTATGAAGAGACTCCAATTGAAGATCCCGTGGAAGAGTTGGCTAAGCAAACTCGAGTGTGGTCTATGGTTCCTGACACTGCTAGCCATCCAGTCCACGAGGTGACCAAGAAAGCGTTCCAAAAAACGTATGATGGTCTGTTCTTGAGGTATTTGGCTGTCTTGAAGACGTCTAAACAAGTCGATTGCGACCGCAAGTTCGTTATTTCACTGTACCTCGCGGACGACTCTGTTTCTGTATTTGAACCACATCAGAGAAACACGGGAATCAAGGGAGGAAAGTTCTTGGAAAAGAATAGAGTGAAGAAACCAGATGGAGTTTCCTTCTATGAGTCGGCTGACTTTTATATTGGTAACTTAAAAACTGTTGACAAAACGAAGCCTTATCATTATTCTTTAAGGCGCCGAGCTTACATTCCACAGCCACGTATTCATAATCAAGAGTGCCGATGAATATGCCTTGGTGTTCATGAGCCAACACCCCAACGAATTCCCAAACCACAACAAACATTAGATGTCTCGTCATTCCATTTTTCATAGTTTTTGGTCCCAATAATAACAGTATATTTCGTTGAGTACATTAAAAACATAAAAAATTGGATTCTCAAGCCGAATCCTCCAACGCCGTGCGCTCAGCATCTGTCTCAACCTTGGACTTATTTGACATGACAGATTGGAATCCAGCACCCGTATCAGACCGTAAGATTTCTCTCAGAGCCATAGTTGCATATGAACTAGTTTCAAGCGTAAAGGACACAATTACACCAAGACGCTTTCCATCTGTAAAGAGAACAAGTAAGATAAGAGAAGCTAATGCTAATAAATACGAACCTGGAATAGACACAGGCTCAGGAGCACCATTAATACGGTCCAAATCGGTCATTGAAAGCGGGAAGTTGGGGTCATCATATCGCAATGACTTCCATGAAACATTCTTTGGCTTGATGATGACACGCCTATAGTCTCCAGTCAACGAAGTTTCCCTCTGCTTTCTCTTCATATCATGTGGATCCAATCCATATTTAGCCATAAACGATTTGTAAAACTCTCCAATCTCGTTGGTGGGGTATTTGACTGCATGGCCGGGTAAAGGCAACACGAGATCTTCAATACTTTTGGTAGCTGCTTGTTCATCCGTTTCGACAAGTTCCACTTCAATCATACGGCCCTGTCGGTGTTCTTCGATGGCTGTAATTTCAGCGGCTTCTGCATCGCCGGTATCTTCTGGAGTTACTTTGGAAGCGTTGGATTGGGCGAGAGGGTTGAACTTTGCAACCAAGTCGCCTTTCACGACTTTGTTTCCGTACAAGCGGATGCGCTCAGAGGCAGCATGGTTCCAGACGAAACTTTGGACAGCATGAAGGTACATTAACCGCAGATTTCTTGGAATCTATTTTGAGAGAAACCCTTGTTTGAGTGCATGGATACCAACACCAAATCAAAACTTACAGCTTGAAGAGCTCCGTAATAATCATCTGATCTCTTGCTTTTTTGCATTGCAGTTAAAATCGCACGTTCTGCGATACATGATCGAGGGAAAACTTTCAAGCACTCCTTGTAATCGCGTTTTTCCATCCACAAGTTTCTTGCCGCCACAAAGTCTGGCTTTTCATCGCCTTTAGGCATCATAATAATATCAACGGCAGTCTCCCAAGAAGACGCAAGCATCGCCAATCCAACTTGGTGGGTAGAAATATTTCGGGTTCCGAATCGTTGCATTCCATAGTAATTGATGAATCCGGATTCAGCAAGAGATGTAAGCGAGGTTTCAAGGATCTTTGGGATGTCCGTTTCGGTTTCGTGGTCAGTTGCCAAAGCTACATCACGTAAAGTGATCACGAATTCGTTTCCTGACAAGTCTCCGAGATTGACTCTGTCTTTGACATATCTATGCATACAATATTAGTAACTATTTTCTCTCTATAGCAATCAACTCAACTTGAATCCCCCAATTTTGACACCAGGTCCCAAATAAGCACCCTCCAATTTTGACTGATAAACACGGTATCCACTACATTTCTGCACAGTCACTCCACGTTTGTCCTTTGTTCCCGCAAATGTATAAGCCGTTGACAACGTTCCCGTCACACGAGCAAGTTGATTCAAACATTCCATCGTATCCTTGTTTTCTTTGTACAAAATAAACGACAAGTGCTCTCCAGGGCCAGACGCAGAAAAATCAGGACGAGGAAGAGATCGTTGGCCTTTTTTTCAAAAATTAACCAATCTGCGAAACAAAAATAGAACTCACGATCTCGATTCGTGAATGCGCGAACACAGATTCTCTGTGTGTTTCTCGAGTCGGTTGAAAGGCGCTCAAAAAAGTGTTTCTTGAAAAAGTCGTAGACTTTCACACGGTCCTCCTTAACAGCATACACTTTTGTCAGGAGTTCAGGCTCCTTCTTTTCCTCCTCTTCCTCCTCTTCCTTTTTGGTGTCTTTACCATCACGGTTATTGTGGCCCTTCTTTCTCGCGAATTTCGGCGGCCCATTGACCAGTATTTCCTTCACCTTTTCAATAGCTGCGTCCTGCGCGTCGTCGTCAAAGAACGATTTCAATTCCGTCCACACAGATTCATCGATGGAGGCAATGTCGAATTTCTCTTTTGACGATGGTTTCTGTTGTGTTGCGGAGTCTTCGGCAGTCAGATGGAGCACATTTCCAGCGGGGTCAACTTCATTCACGAGGAAGTCTGTGAAGCTGGTCAAGGGTCGTTGTTAGTTTTGCTAGGGAGACTTAAGATTTCAGACTAACCGATGTTTGATGATGGCAGTCAGACGGCCGGCAGTTTGAAGCGGGTTGAGGAAGGTTGAGATTCCAACGTCAGTTTCAAGGAGATAAGAGCGATCGGCTGGGACGCCGGAAAGGGCGAGAAGCTGCTCGACAGTGACGGTTGTCTTTGCCTTCTTCGCGGCGGCGTCGGTTGTGGCGTCATCGGCAGTTCGCTTTGTCGCAGACGAGGAAGCCGCGGCGGTGGTGCTCATTCGGTGTGGCTTCGTGAAAAGTGGTGGGATGAGTTGGTTCAACGGTCTTTGGAAGCGGTGCACCCAAATCAACATAAAACAAAAAAGAAAAAGAGAATCCTATTCTGTTCTATAACTTCTATATTTCATAGCAAGACCTTCTATCAACTCTCAAACAAAATCAAATAAAAATAGGGAAACACCATCATCAAAAAAACAAAAACTACGCAACCTCATTCATCAAATCAAGCCTTAAACAATCCAGGGCCGCCCAAATACTCCACACTCGATCTCACTTTTGGTTTCGGTCGACCAAACACAGTATTATACTCTCCATCCCCCGACAAAACACTTGTCAAATCATCATCCTCACCAGTCATTGTTGGTGACGTGATGTTTGCATACGCACTAATAACATCCTCTTCAGGATTTAAGGAAACCCCACGAACAGGACGCTGTCTTGATGTGGTGCTCGAGGCGGGTCCAGGAACATCCTGGGAATACAAACTGCTTCCAGACCCGTTACTCGCCATACTTAAACGGTTGCGTGCATTATTGCTGATTGATTTGGTACTAGCCGATGGGCGCGGAACGTCTTCGACGAATGTTGTGGTGATGGGGGACGATGTGATGGCTTGTTCATTACTTCCCATTCTTGGGCGGGGAACAAATGTTGCCGGGGCAGCATACGATGGTGCTTCTCTTGTTGGTTGGTATGGGAAAGGAACCGTGTTGACTGGTGTCCTTTGACCTGGAGAAGGGAGTTGTGGAGGGGATGATGCGGTAGAGTTCAAGCGAAGGTTGGCTGCCGCAGGATGATGGCTTTGGTAGGTTTGATGGTGGTGTGGAGACGAAATTGGACTTGGTTCTTGCTGCTGTCCGGCAGCTACTTTTGGCTGTGCAACCGAAACGCCCATTGCGGAGAGTCCTTTCACCAAAACAGCAGTAGAAGTCGGAGCTGTTTCTTGAGGAGCTGGCGCTTTTGAAGCTACATTTATTCCCATTGCAGAGAGACCTTTGTAGAGAGTACCTGCAATGGAAGGCGGTCTTGGAGCAGGTTGTTGGGATGGAGAAGATCGAGACTCGGAGTCATGATTCAAAGAGTGGTTGCTATTAAACGAACCAGCGCGATCGCGAGTGACGGGGCGCAACTCAGGCGAATTGTGAATTTGATCGGCAGCGGGTCTTGCATTGTTGCTCAAAGAAGATGAACGTTCACGAGTCGCAACATAAGGCCTTGTTTCCATTCTTGACGTATTTGTTACGCTGATACGATTTGCGAGACCGTGGGTGTTTACTGGATAGGTTGGTAATGGTCGAACATCATCCACCTCATCTTCATCCTCCTCACCCGAACTTGTGCTCAATCCACTAAAAGCTGAATCTCCAAACTTCATCTCCACACCTTTGGTAAACTGTGGCGCTGGGGTCCCTGCAGGCGTTGACACATTGCTTCCATAGACAACGGGTTCATCCGTCACGAGTAACTTCTGCAAAACACTCATAGCAACCTTCTTCTTGGCACCTCCAGAGCCAGGGGTATGGTGTTGATGAAGATGCGAATGAGGCCGAGAGGCTGAGGTTTTCTCAGAAGCAACAGACTCCGTTGTGGAATCCCTACGGCTTCCACCAGATCCAGCTTGATGAGCACTACTTCCAGCGACAACAGAGTCACTAAACGCAGAAACAGTAGTCGGTCCACGGTGCTCGGATCCCAAATACACTTTCTTCACATTTCCCCATTGGGTTGGAGGTGCTGGGGGAACCACAGGCAAGAATGAATCATCCTCCTCTTCACCTTCCACAAACACTTTGCATCCCCATACTAGATCTCTCAATTCGAGCACAGAACATCGTGTCTCAGGGTTGGCATCAAAGCATCGTCGCAAAATTGCATCAAACTCATCTGACAAACCAAACTCTTGTTTGAGGGCAGGTTCACGGCGGTATAGATATTGTTGAGCACAGAAAGCGTCCTTAGGGGAATGCCAGGGGTTTCGGGCAAAGAGGAGATTGATAAGAATGACACCAAGCGACCATACATCGTTCTTTTGAGGTGAATAACCAGGTTTTGCCGGTGTTTGAGAAGATTGAGATGTGGGTGTTGATGGTTTTAAGATGGTGTCCAGTGGGATTCCGAGGCATTCTGGTGACTGTGATACGATTGTCAATCAAGTGCAAACAAGGGTTTTTTTTGACTTCAGCCGCCAAATTAAGGGGGCCACAAGACGGGAACTTACCATATATCGTACTGAACCGCAGCCAAAGTTGTCTGACCAGTCTTCATCTGTGGCAAGACCGAAATCTGCAAGTCTCACAGAGAAATCATTGGTATCGATCAGAATATTTTCTGGTTTAAGGTCTCTGTTTGCAACAAATACGATTACTTCAAATAATCTAACATATAAAGAAGGGCAAGGAGCAAAAGGAGATAGCTGGTGATGACATAATTATGAGAGATGTTACAAACCTGTGGAAGACGCCGTTTTCGTGGCAGAAGTGGACAGCGTTCGCAATTTGAGTGAACAAATCTTTAACAATATGAGTTGGGAGTCCAGTTCGAGAAGTGATACAATGGAAGAGATCTAGCAAGTGGGTGAGATACAAGATGGGTTAGTATCCATGATGAGATGGATACAAAGAGCAGGCATGATGCTGCCGCTCAAAATAACACACACCTATAGCACAAAACTCCATGACAAAGAAGAGAGAGTCTTCTGTTTCAATGACTTCGTACAGCTTCACAACGCCACCACCCGCACCAATCTCACGCTCGACATCCTTGATTGCATCCGCCTCAGCCTTGCGCAGATCATCCAGGTCCTGCTCGTCCTTTGGCTTATCGCCTGCAACAAAGATGTGTGTTGTCCAGGTGAGACGACGCAGCAGATCACATTCGGCGAGGCCCAGATCGGCCGTGTCGCTGAGGCCCACGCCCTTTGCCGAGTTGTTCGAAGCCGAGAACGAGCGAGCGTTCGAAGCCGAGCGGCCGGCGGAAAGGGCCTTTGCCTTTCGCTTTGAGTTCTTTGTCGCCACGCGCTTCACGGCAACGACCTGGCCCACGCGCAGAGACGGTGGCGCCATTGGCTGCATCGCCCGTCCGTGGAGCCCCGCGTCCGGCGCAGAAACAACGACGGCGGCGTACACCGTCGAGAAGGCTCCTTCGCCCTTCTTGCGCTGAAGAACATACCGCGATCCAGACGTTGCATTCTCAACTGTGCCCAGGTTTGACACCTCCGGTTCAGGCGACAGCGTGGGAAACGGTGGCGCTGGCATCGGTCGGTCTTTGTGATGAAGTCAAATGGGCGCCTGCTGCGGTTGGTGCGAACAAAATTTGTCACCAAGTAATGAGAGATCGAGAGCCATCTCCTTGATTTGAACAAAATCCAAAGAAAGGTCACATGCTTGGTGCCTTGTTCGTTGGAGAGCACAGATAAGGGGGGAAAGCAATCAGTTTGTTTTTTTTTGATACCAATCCTAAAGCAAGTTTACGCAGTGGGGATTTGTGGGGCCATCGTGGCTGGAAGGAAGTCGACTGGGCGGGAGGCGCGTCAAAGACAAGAATTTTTCCAAGTTGCCGAGACAATCCCAGTCCTCGCAAACAAAACTTGTCTCGACTCCGTCCTCCCCTCGCTTCCTGCTCCTGCTACCATCTCCAGACGAAAAACTTGAGACTTCAAAAGCAGCCCTTGACGCAATTCGCCACAAAAGCGCACTTGACGATCTTGGTGACTACTTTGGGCCAGTTCTTCCTTATGACCATGCTTGGTCCGTAAAAGATCAAGGTATAAACAACGCAATGATGAAACCCAACTGGTGTCGTGGCCGCGTCTTCAACCCAGCATTCAACGGCTTCGTCCATTCAGCACACAATACCACCACTTGTGATCCCCTCCCTCACCCGCCAGTTGATAACACCAGCTTTCAATCAATACTGTCCTACTACAAAAGTCTCAACATCTTCAAAGTAGTCACACCAATCAACATCGAAGCTTTCTCCACCGCCTTTAGCATTCACCCAAATAAGCCTTACATACAATCCGTGGTTCGTGGCTTCACAGAAGGTTTCTGGACAGGCCAAGGCGATTTAGATCGCCCCCAAAAACCTAGGCTTCGCCACTCGCCCGACTTGCTTTCACCAGAGCTCAGCCTCGAGTTGAAAGAAAAGGTTGAGAAAGAACTCTCAGCAGGACGGATGGCTGGTCCCTTTGCCAAACTTCCGCAATTCTGCTCAACTGTCCCCACATTTGTTCTCGAACAAGGGGACAAACATCGTCTGATTTATAACTTGTCTAGGGATTACGAAGGCGGATCTTTTAATTCGTTCATCAGCCCTGCCGAAGCTAAAGTTCGTTACGACACTCCAAACGACCTCCTACCATTCCTGCGCAACTTACACAGCTCCTGCCCTGACGATCATGTCGTAGTCATTTGGAAGGTTGATGTGAAAGGTGCTTTTCGCCTCCTTCCACTCCACCCCGTCCTCCAGGGCCTGCATTGGATCTTTTGGAATGGGAACTTCTATTTGGACTACTGTATATCTTTTGGGGTTAGAACAGGGCCATTCCTCTTCACCTCTGCTATCAGCCATTTGATTGTGTGGTATGCGACCCATATTCTCAAGATTCTAGTTCTAGTGTACATGGACGACTTCTTTGGAGCCTGCCTTCAAAAGAAAGTTGACCACGACAACATGGTGCCTCCAGAACCAATGGTCAAGCTCAAAGACTTCATTCACAGTCTTAGTATACCAACATCTGACGAAAAGGACGAATACGGTCAAGTTATCACTGTTACCGGCTTTGTCCTCAACTCATCAGACCTCACCATTTCAATCACCGAGAAAAGTAAAGTCGGTCTCCTTACTTTGATAAGTGATTGGCTTTCCTCTCCAACCCTCCCAAGACGTTTAAAAGAATGGAATGCTCTCACTGGCTATCTTAACTGGGCTTGCAACGTGCACGTTCTCCTAAAACCTTGGTTTGGCTCCCTCTACAAAGTGATGGCAAAAGCAGGTGGCATCTCATCTAGATCTTTGACCCCAACTAAGCCAGTCATTACCTCATTGGAATACATCTGGTCATACGTCTCAGCAGCAAAACCGTCTCGAATGTTCCTCCAAGAAGCGTGGTACATGAAATCTGCAGATTTAGTCTTCTACGCCGACGCATGCCCCTACGGCTTTGCCATTTGGTTCCCTCAGTTTAACCGTCTGTATTACTATTGGTACGATGGCACGCTCGAGTCCGACGGCTTCTGCTTCAATGGTAAAGGCATGCACATCGGATCAATTGAACTCTACGCTCAAGCAATGGCATTCTATCTAGCTGTCGAAAAATCTTTACCAGGCTCTCGTATCCTTGGCTTCTGTGACAACCAAGGAGCTCGTGCCAATTTTGACACGCTCCACTCCTCAGTCGATCTCAACTTAGCCATCCTTCAGTCTTTTGTGCTCCTAGAGGCCACCCACGGGTTTTCCCCAAGGGTCCTCTACATACCAGGAAAGAGGAACGTCATCGCCGACGCGGGTTCGAGACGTCAACTGAATCTAGTCAAGTCCCTCTGCCCAGGAATTACAACTTTCGAACTATCGCAAGACGAACTCTTACCACTCACCGCTCCGTTCAACTTGGCATTCAAGTGACACATTTTTCTGGTTCTACTCCAAAATAAATCTGTCTTTGCCAGTCTTTGTCCTTCCAAAATGTTCACTCCAAAAGTCACCAACCAAAGGCGCCAACCAAAGCCCATCTCTGTCACAGCTCTCAAGAGATTGGCAGCAAAACTCCTGACGTCTGCATTCGAATCAACGACCATCCGGTCGCACCATGCTGCTTGGACCCACTGGCTAAGGTTCACCTCCTCAGTCCCAGGTGTCTCCACCTCTGGACTGCCCGACTCTACAGAATGCTTGATTCTTTGGTCATCTTGGATGCACTGGTGCGGCTACCCAGCTTCGTCTATATCCACCTGGTTAGGAGGTCTTGGAGCCATTTACACATCGTTTGGCTTTGACGACTGGAACTCTATCAGACTCAGCAAACGTCTCCAGCTTACACTCCTTGCTATCGAAAAAGAGAGAGTCCGCCTCAACCTCCCTGAAGCACCAGCCTCCTTCTATCTGACCATCCAGGATGTCGCTTCTCTGCTTGCCCTTCCCTTCGGCACGTTATCTTTATTTAATCGGCAACTTTTCTGTGCTCTCCTTGTTGCCGGCTTCTTCGGGTTGCATCGCCTAGCAGAACTAACCGACTATGATGACACCGCTCTCATCTGTCCATGGAAACGCATTCAACTCTCATCCCTTGACGCTGACTCCCACCTTATCTCAGAAGCTTCCTCTTTCGTGTCCTACAAACTGCGGGCCCACAAGCCCCGTCAGACAGGAAAGAGTTTGACTGTGTATATTCACAAACAATCCAACGCGCATCACCCGCACGTCGATACAGTTGGAGTACTTAAGGAATACATTCACAGGAGGAGCGTCACGCACAGCCTCGCCTTTGACGTCCTTTTTCTGAAAGATGATGGCTCAGTCCCAACGCGCAATTGGTTCCTCGGTGTCCTAAGCCAAGCTTTGGGAAAATCAGTCGGCTCTAAATGCCTGCGTGCGGGCGGTGCCACTCACATGGCTCTCTCTGGGTGTCCTGCCAGTGCCATTCAAATCCAAGGACGTTGGTCGTCAGACACCTGGCAACTATACATCCGTGAATTTCCAGCTCTGCAAAGAGCTTTGCTCTCTAAGCCTGCTTCAATCAGTTCTCTCATCACCGGTGGTCTCCTGCCCCTGGCATCCCCAAAGGCCTTCCATGAGCACTCCTCCATTGTAGGGCCGGTATAGGCGCCACACGTGGGGCCCTACTTCTACGTAGGCCTCACCGGTGTTCTCTTGTTGCTGCTTTCTTGGGTGCATTACCATCTTGCTGTCGATGTTGCGGGTGTTTTCCACACCTACACATTTTCCAGTTTGGTCTTTGAACCCAATAAATTCAGTACTATCTCTTTATTCGCTTCTGTTCCCACCACTTCATGTGCCTTCGCTTCGTCTGGATGGTGCCGTTTGATGGTTGATACCAATCCTAAAGCAAGTTTACGCAGTGGGGATTTGTGGGGCCATCGTGGCTGGAAGGAAGTCGACTGGGCGGGAGGCGCGTCAAAGACAAGAATTTTTCCAAGTTGCCGAGACAATCCCAGTCCTCGCAAACAAAACTTGTCTCGACTCCGTCCTCCCCTCGCTTCCTGCTCCTGCTACCATCTCCAGACGAAAAACTTGAGACTCCCACCCACCACTCCACCGTCTCTTGTTTTTCCCCGCACACAGCTTGTATCACCCAAGCACAGCTAGGCGCCACACGTGGGGGCCCTACTTCTACGTAGGCCTCACCGGTGTTCTCTTGTTGCTGCTTTCTTGGGTGCATTACCATCTTGCTGTCGATGTTGCGGGTGTTTTCCACACCTACACATTTTCCAGTTTGGTCTTTGAACCCAATAAATTCAGTACTATCTCTTTATTCGCTTCTGTTCCCACCACTTCATGTGCCTTCGCTTCGTCTGGATGGTGCCGTTTGATGGGTTATAAATAAGAAAGGACATCTCAACCACCAAATACAGTTTTGAATGCATCTGATACACTTTGGCCTCCCTGTACCCCAGAAATCACTGCGTTAATTTGATCTGATGATACTGGACAGGATATTTTAATGTCACCACCCAGTGACGGTGAGTAATTGAATAACCTCAGGGCTGGTATCGCAGTTTTTGCCACGTACTGAATTTTCATTGGGCGACCAGCCGGCTTGTATCTTGAAGTAATTCCACATGCATCAGCGAGCTCCAGTACTGTTGGATCGTTCAACAGCCCCACAAGTGGATCCGGTGTATACGAAAGCGCAAAGGTCATTGTGAAGTTGGTTGTGGTTTTGGCCGGGAAATAAATGCTTCCAACGTGGGAAGTTCCTATCGTTGACGTGTTCGATGCATAATATCCAGCTGGTGCTCGAATAACCGTGACAACTTGCGTCAAAGAGTTAAAACTTGTGAGAGGCTGTGTCTTGAGTGGATTGAACACAAACGAAGTATTCACAGCCATATTTGCCTACAATACAAACGAGTTAAAATTCTACAGAAGATAGAAAATAATATGTTATACTCACCACAACGTCAATGGCATCCACTTGCAACCCATACAAATTGGGATTCCACATGGAAACATCCATCTGCATCGACATCTGAAGCTGCAACCCATTCAAGTCTCCACTCTCCGGAACAGTGACTTTTAACGTCCCACTTGCCCCCGCGACATCAGTCAATACAATCGAATTGACGCGAATCTCAGGAAACCGTGGGAAAAAGAACCATCCCAAAACAGCAATTGCAGCCAACACTACCACCAACACTGAAGCACAAATAATTCTATGCAGTGGACGCGCAGGAATGCAATAACAAAAGACTCGTTTCAAAAGATGGGATTTTGGAGAAATCCCGAGTCGTTGTTCGCGAGTGGGTCGAGTGAAACTGGTTCCTTTTTCCGTGTCAAGCAATGAGTTTTGATCTTCTTCGTAGTGTTGAAATGTCCTTCGAGTCGGCGAGCAAGACATGGATGTTCGGCGATGAGTCATGACAGTAGTATTCAAATTGTGGAGACCGGAAATGAATGTAGGAGGTTGTTGAAGAGGTCCAGTAGAAGACGGGTTGTAAAGAACGTTTTGAAGTGCAGCTGTTGAGAATTCATCCTTGTATATTGGCTGTATTCCTTGCCCATGACTAGCTACATAGCTTTGTTCGAGGTTACTGTAGTAAGCGTTGTATTGATATTGATGCTGCTGCATTCTTGCCGAATGCTGTTGTTGCTGGTTACTTGAAGTCAACGCTGCGTTGCTTTTATCGTTCAAGTACTGTGGCTGATTGTGAACATCATCTCCAGAGGTTCTTCCCAACAAGATGTGATTCACTGCATACGGCTGCTGCTGCTGCTGCTGCTGCTGCTGTTGTTGCTGCTGTTGGATTCGCCTGTCTCTTCCCCTTTCCATTTCCAAAGAGTCTCGTGAAATGAAACATTTGGAATGACTTTTGCCCAAAAGGAGTTCTAAAAATAGATTGATGACACGACACTTTCCAATGATAAGAATCACAGAGTTATTACAGATCTCTCATTATCTTGCAACCAAGAAACGAATCTGCTAGTAGCCACGCGCAGATTTCCCTTTCCAATTTTTGCTCCCACTTTTTCCTGTCATAAACCTGCTCTCAAATTGGATGGACGAAACCAAGTCGCCAAAGCACGTTCCAATGCCTCGGGCAGGTCCCGGACCTTCACCCGCCCTTTATCCAAAGCGCTATTCAACGGCCATGGCAACAGGAACATCTTCTCCTCTTCAATCGCCACGTCAAACATATCTGAGCTCACCACAAGCTATTGGCCAGTCGCCGCGTCAACGTCCCCTCAGTACATCGTTTAAAGACCAACTTGGAAGTACGAGAAGTCCTCAGTTGCGTGCAGCGGGTCTTGGAGGAAGTGAGGTTGACAGATCTCCTTCATTGAGAACTGTCCCACTCTCACAGCCCATCTCATCAACGGAAGACCAAGATCACGTTGAAATGGATGTTGTTTATTTGGTGCACGATACACCAAAAACTCCGTTCATGAGCGTGGATATAACCCCCGTCAATCCCAATAATGCAGACAAGAGTTGGTACCGTACACCTCAAGGGTTGGCTCCGAAACCAGTTATAGATGAAATTGCACATGATTACGATGATATCGAAGACGAGGATCATTTATTTGCTGATGCCGATATGGATGACTTGGTTTTGGATGTTAAGCCCTCCCCATCCATCAAAGTTGCGACAACCCCGTCTGTTCCACTTCCTATACAATCGCCAGAGACTAAAGGAGATATTGAGAATGAGAGATTCACGTTTGCGACATTGGCTCACGAAACAGAGGAGATATTGTCAACTACTAAGGAACAAGAAGGGGATTTGGCAGCTGCGGAAGGCTCTGCCGCCATTGATGCTACTAAAATAGTTGAAGAGGCTGCACCATCAGTTCCAGAACCGATTGCACCTGTACAAGAACACATCAACGAGAACAAGCGTAACGCATTCCCACTCAAATTCAACTGGATCAAGAACCTGAAAGACAAAATGAACATCAGATCCAACTCTGTCCCCGATTTGCGATTCAGTCTTCGCCCTTCCCGAATCTCAACCGATTCCAAAGCATACAGCCAAGGAACCGTTCTCGCATCCACAAAGGCAACAGGCTCACCTCTTGGATTCCTCGCCCTTGTGTCCGATCACCCCGTATCGTCGCGTCAAAAGAAAATCGAATACCAGCAACTCAAAATCTTGGGCCAAGGAGTCCAAGGAACAGTCTCGCTCCGTCTCCACACCCCAACAGGCGGTATCGTCGCCTTGAAATCCATGTCCGTGAATTCCGTAGTCGTCGCTGACGCGCGAAAGTCGTTCCGCCAAGAAGTGGAGATCCTGCAGAAAACACGGAAACACCCCAACATCATTCGCCTTCTCGACTTTTGGGAGGGTAAAGAAAAAGTGTACCAAGTGTTTGAAATTTGTTCTGGCGGAGACCTTGAAGGTGGGTTATCAGCCGGTCCGATGGCTGAAGACGAAGGTGTGCGGCTTGTTGCACCGTTGATGGATGCTGTTCGGTATATGCATGAGTTGGGGATACTTCATCGCGATATTAGACCAGCGAATGTTTTGTTCCGAAGACCGCTTTCTGGACACGAGTCGTTGCAAGAGTTAATGTCGATTCCAGTTCTAGCTGACTTTGGAATTGCGGCGTACGAACGGTTTTCGGGAAGAATGGGATCAGAATTTCCAATTCGTCCCGCGTATATTGCGCCGGATGTCGTTGATGGTGGAAGATACAGGAAATCGGCGGACGTGTTTGGGGTTGGAGTGTGTATGGTCCGAATTTTACTTGGACGGGCTATCGAATTGGACGATCACAATCCACGAATTCTCGCTAGAGATCCCGCTTTTGTGCACTTATCTTCTGAAGGACAGACCTTCATGAGAGGTGTACTTGAGTCTGACCCAACGAAAAGATTTACAGCTGCTGATGCTGTAAACGGAGAATGGTTCCATTCTTGGGGTGTAGAAATTGTTGGACCCGTTGCTGACCAATAACGTGTATGTTGCAGCATTTGATAAGATGACAAAATAGATTTATCAATTAACGGTGGTAATAAATAGTTCAAGTATTTCGCAACTTATTGTAAATATAAAAATATTCCTCCAATCTAATTTCAACCACGGCGTTTGCTTCCCCTCGTCGAAGCTAACATACCACTCTCACTTTCACTCCTACTTGCTGTCCGTTTCTGTCTCACAGAAGTGCTACCAGTCTGAACAGTAGAGGCAGTACCACCACTAGGTTTTTTAGATGTTGTACTTTGTTGAACAGTCGATCGCAAAACTCGGGTTGTTGAAGGGACTGGAATTGCGGGTATTTTGGTTACACTCTGGTTCGTACTACTACTAGCACCACGAGTACGCGTAGAAACACCCACAGGCGTCTCAGCCCTCACTTCTCCCTGCTTCCGAAGCATCGATCGTGTCGCGGTTCCCAATCCACTCCTCAAACTACTCGTCCTAGGTATAGGAATTGCCGACACGCCAGTCTTTGGCGTAACGTCTGATTTTGTAGGTGTGCGAGGTTTCATGATTGGCAAAAGAGACTGCTTGAGTCGAGTTGAGAAGGGGGATGCAGGGGGTTCTGCTGCCGATGCGAGATCCAATACGCGCGTTTTGGCAGCGACAGGAGTTGTATTCAGGGACGCGGCTAGGCTAATACGGCCACCAATTTTTCGGGCAGATGAGATGAAGGGAGACATTACTGAAAGGAGAGATTCGCGATGGGCGGGTTTCGCCATTGGGGTTGCTTCTTCGTCTTCCTCAAGTTCCATTTCTTTAACGGGAGTTTTAACTGTGGGTGGAAGGCTTTGGTTGGGTGCACCGGCGCCACCGACGTTGGCATTTTCAAATGCCATATCAAACGCCATCTCCGCTTCCATCTCATCCAGCAAATTTTCCATGTCTCCCACAATGCTTTCGCGATCGCCACATTCAGACTCAGTCTCAGAAGCGCAGTCGTACGCTATCGAAACGTCACATTCAGAAACAGAATCCTCATCCAAAGCAGCCCACTCTTCCTCCGTCTCCATAATTTCCACCTTTTCTTTCGTTTCGTCTTCAATTGAAACTCCGACTACCTTTTCCAAAAACTTACTGACACGGATTTCAAGGTTGTCATCACATAGTACAGCATCAAGTGCCATGCACAAAACCCCAGCATCACCTTGTTTCTTAGCTTCCTCTTTCATCAGTTCAGCATACACGCGATCTCTTTCCCACCGCAGTCGCTCCTCCATCCCTTTTACAGCATCTTGCACTTTCTCATGGTACAAAAGGCTTAATTCAGTTTCTGCCTCAACGGTACTCGAGCATCGACCGCGATATCGCCCCATAGCGGCTTCATACTCGCCACAGTTGTGGCGATACCGAACATTCTCAACTGAGAGCTTGTCAACAGCTGACATGATAGCAGTTCCAACTAGAGTACTGAATTCAGGTGTACATTTTGTGGAGATGAATTCAGCAACGCGCATCAAGGATTCCATTTTCGATTCGTTGGTTGAAATGTGCGTTTCGGCTGTGACAAGAAGAACCTGCTTTGCCTGGAGTTTGGTATAGAGGGCAGAGATTTTCGCGTGGAGGGATGTATAGAGCTGCAGCTGTTGAAAGTCTGTTTTTTGTGTTTTTGGTGGGGATGGGCTCTGTTCTTGAAAGGCGGCATCCACAGATTTGGTTAACTGAGTCGTGTTGTTAGAACCAGATGCCAATTGCTTCTTGAGTTGCTCCACTTCCCGACGGAGGGACTCCACGACACCTGCGTACCCAGCATCATAGACTGCAATATCATTCCTTTCAATGCGCGTTTTGATTTCTTTCGCCCTATTAGCGTATTTAAGTGTATTGCCCGTTTCTTCATAGTGCACTGATGCCGGAGAAATGTTGGTTATCATCACGACACGACATGTTCCTTGGAGAGAGTACTTCAGGAGTCGTGTGAGTTTGCTGTCACGATATGGAATATGTTTTGCGGACGTAGACGAACATAGTGCATTGATACAGTTTCCAAGGGCGAGAAGAGATCTATTGATATTTGCACCTTCAAGGAGCCTTGTTCCCTTGTTTTTTGTCGAGGAGGCGCGTTCAGAACCTGCGAGGTCGATGATGCTTAGCGTAGCTGTTGTGTGTGTTTCTTTGGCTGTATGATCTTTGTCCATGGCAGGAACTGTTTCAACTTTGTGGATGTATACTTGCAGAACTGCATGTGAGCGGGATGAGACGGCATTTGCCTCAGTGAAGGCTTTGATCCTGTTTTTGTTTCCAAGAGTCATGAGTGCAAGAACCTGGTCCACAGTTTCCGGTGAATGTTCTGAGAGGTTTGAGACTGTCACGCGTTTTGATTCATCGTCTTCGCGGAGGTCAAGGGTTGAACTTGCAGCAGACGATGTGACACAGGCAGGGGCAAGTAGGTCTCTGATTGTTTCATTGTAAACTTCCAAGTATGACACCGTTAAAGTTATGGTAGTGGAAGGAGAATCCGAGGTGATGGAATTGATGTGTGAAAATAGAGCATGGAACGTTCTGTGAATAATTCCTGGATCAGAGGGAGAGCCTGATATTGTGTGTGTCTTTCCACAGCCTGTAGCCCCATCTATTTATGAATAAGTGGATTAGTTTGGTCGCCATTCGATTTGACGGGAGAAGCATACAAGCAAAGACAGTTGCATTGAAACCATCCAACACGAGAGGAATAAGTGGCTGCGTAGTACCCTCGAAGCTTGGTTTGATTAAGAGTTAGCTTGAGTACAGCCCAGAGTAAAGAATGCAGAACGTCAACGTACACATCCTGCTGAGATGCCTCCTCCCCAAACACGCGGTCAAAGGCATAGCAGAGCTCCTTATTCCTTTTTGAGCCATGTGCGTAAGTGTTTCTCTGATTTGACGAGGGATCCTTCGGGTCTTGTTGAACTGGATTAACGAGGAGTTCAAGTGCAGCTAGAACCACATACCAAAAACCAGCTGACAGTCATCGATTCGGCGCAGAATGTTCTTCATTCCATCGTTGGTCTCAGATGGAAGAAGCGGTCGAATGCGTACGGAAACGGATATGTTGGTGCTCATCCTCGTGTGTGTTTCCTGGTTTCGGACGTTTTTCGTTCTTTGGATTGAACTAAATAAAAACAAAACGTAGAGAGAAGATTTATGAAGGATATTAAATAATTTCAGCTGCATTATTTACTGGTTCTTTTTGGTGCGATCCGAACAAATTCCACTAATGGATGTTTTGCATCTTATTATTCAGCACCATAATGTTAAATCGCCAATATGCCGTTGATTCCGAATTGGTTTGCATGATCATGTGCTTCTTAAAATTCCCCATTTCCCAATTTCCAATCCATCACCCACTTTCTTTTCAAAAATGAACGCTCTCTTCGTTGCTCTTGCTGCCGCTTCTGCAGTCAATGCAGCCACCTACAACATCATTGGTATGTTGTATTCCTAGAATCATCTCGCCTTGGCAGCTGATCGCCAATATAGCTGCTTCAGGAGCTGGCGCACCCTTCCAGAATGTCCCAGCCTCTGCTGTTGTCGGAGACGTTCTTGCATTCGATCTCGGTGGAAACCATGCGGTTGTTGATGTTACTGCGGCGCAATACGATTCCTGCAGCGTTGACCCCAGCACCCCTCCCCTTCTTGGTTTGACATCGAATGGATTGCCCACACCAGGATTCTCCTACACTTTGACCACCCCAGGAACTTACTACATTGTTTGTCCAGTCGGCAATGGTAACCACTGCAAAGCGGGCATGAAGTTCGCCTTGACTGTGTCTGCCGGGACAGCTCCAGCCCAAACCACCGCTGCCGCCCCAGTAGCTACTTCCGCTGTCGCTGCCGCTGCTACTACAACTGCTTCAGCTGCCGCTAAAACTACCGCCGCTGCCGCTGTCGCCACTTCTGCCCCTGCAACCACCACCAAGAGTTCCGCCTCCATCTCCGCCTTTGCTCTTGCATCTCTCTCCGTCTTGGCTCTTTTCCTTTAAATTCCTTTCGAATAAATACCATTACTACGTAGATCGATTCGTCATGATTTACAAAAACAAAAACAAGAGATGTTCACGTCACTCCTCGCCCTCCTCTTTGCATCCAAAGTCTCAAGTGACACCGCTGAGGTCCCGACTGTAGGAATCCCTCAAGCAGGCGTTGCTCAAAATAATAGTGGCGTTGTAGCGTCCCAAGCCAATATTCCAATCATTACCACAACAGTTGTAGCACAACTTCCATCTCCTCAACCAAAACCATCGCCATCCCCACTTCCACCTCCTCCTCCACCAACAGGCTTCAGATATGGAGGAGGCACGGTGCTGAGACAGATGGTCGTGCAGCCTATCTACTGGGGTCAAAAAGGAACATCTATTGAAATGATTCAAGAGCCTCTTGACTTGTTGTATTCTGAAGTAGTTCAATCTTCTTATGTGCAATGTACCATAAAACCGTTCTTCTCTCGTTTCGTACTAACAGTTTCAAATTAGTGGCTGAATATGGAATCAAGAGTGTGACATTTACCCCTTCATCTTTCGTCATTACAAACAGCCAGCCAGGTTACGATGATGTCTTGGATGTCCAAGCTCTTTTAAGGTATGGTATCTCCTGTAATTTATGGACGCACAGATATTAACTCGTTCGATAAGAGGGTTGGTTGAACAAGGAACCATTAAACCAACGACAAACTCTTACTACCCTGTCTATCTATCCACTGGATCGATTACATATGGAAACTTGAATTCATGCACTGATTTTTGCTATTACAGAAGTACGTTATTTTCGAAATAACTTTAATACAAAAGCTAACAACATTCCTGAATTATAGACACCATTGATATTGAAGACATTGCACCAAGCGCACACATGCTCAACTATGCAGTGTTTCCGGTATTTACTGGAACTTGTCCCGCGTGTGCTTCCATTTCCGTCATTGGAAATCTGTTTACAAACTCCGCAATGGCATTAGTTAGTGCTGCAACTAACCCAAGCGCAACAAATCCAAAAGTTTCTGGAAGTGGAGGACTCGCACCTGGATACACTGACGTGCAGACTGGAGTTTCAGTTGGGGAATATTGCTCTACTGTCCAACAAATCAGCAAATTGGAGGATGTTGTGACGCCTGCCCAGAGACACTTTCAGCTACCACCGTTGTGGAGCCAGCAGCTTAAAGCTTGTACTGTGAACTTCAAAACTGCTGTTCAACCTGTCGGAGTTGTGATTGGCTCACAGTAATTGGAGAATTCTTATTCAATTTCCTGTCTTCTTTCTTTTTCACTATAGTTATATAAAACTTTGTTCTGAAACGTTCTAATAACAAACGGCTAAATGGAAACAGATCAAAACCAACGGCTGTCAACAGTCCGTTATACGCTCTATGGGAAATAATACTAAAACAGGAGAGAAGGGAGAAAAGGAGAAATTCAACAGTTTTGTGGGGCACTGAGGACGGACTTCAATGAATCCATAGCATCTCCTCCATTCTTGACGGCGTCAATAACTTGATCAATTTGACACTGCTTGATTGGACAAGAAATCATCACGTCGTTACTAATACCAGGCTGAGGTGAATAGTATGGTTAGTTGGTATTTGTCAAGCACAAATAAGCGCACTCACAGCATAACCCAGAGGCTTCAACGCAGCAATCACACTCTTTCCCTCATAATGGATTCTCATGGGTCTTCCACGTGGAGTATAACGAGATGTAATACCACAAGAATCAGCCACTTCCATAATGGCAGGATCGTTGAGCAACCCGACGTATGGATCTGGAGTGTAACTCAAGTAAAAGGTCATGGTGTAGTTGACCCACTGTTTCGAAGGGAAGAAGATGCCAGTAGTGTTTGCAGTTCCGATTTGGGGGGTCAATGACGCTTTATAATCTGCAGGCTTCTTGGTTGCAAGAGGAATAGGTCCCTTCTCGTTAACGATTTGAGCGAGAGAAGCAAATGAAGTGAGCGGAGACACTTTGTTGGCATTGAGAACGTAAGAAGTATTGACCATCATTTGAGCCTGAAAGAAGAAATATAATTTAGAATCTTCCTGCTATAAAGAATTCAAAAACTTACATAAACGTTGATGGAGTCAACATTGAGTCCATACATGTTGGGGTTGTAGGTGGCAAGTTGCATCTCCAAAGAAAAACCAAGAGTCATTTGATTCAAGTTGCCATTGTTGTCAGGGGTCGTGAAAGTGTAAGCACCCTTGTCAACGTTGGTCAAACTGATGGAAACGACACGAATGTCTGGCATCTGAGGGAAAAAGATGGCAAGGGGAATGATGATGGCGAGAAGAACAATGCCAACAACGACTCCGCAAATGATCCTGTGCTTCTTGCTCTTGGGGCAGCAGCGACAGAGGTATTTTTCCATAAAGACTTTCCATCTTGGCTCGTTAGACGCAGGGTACTCGTATCCGTATTGATCATACTCGTCGGGATATTGTCCATAAGGATCAGAGTTGTTGGTCTTGATATCGTACTCTTCTTTCTCGCCCCATTTATCATTGTTTCTGCTGTTATTGTTGCCATAAGGATTATCGTATTGGGTTGCATCATCCTGATTGTAATCGTCGTATTCCGAGTTGTTATACTTCTTTCTGCTTGCACTTCCAACGCTCGCACCAGCAACTGCTCCGGTGGTCATTGCCATTTCTTGGCCTCCTCGACGAGAAGAAGAGTAATCGTCTTTGTCACGAGGAGAGGCAGCGGCTTTGCGATCACCTCTGTCTCTGTTCTTTGAGGAGTCTTTGCGAGAAACGTAGTCGTCCCCAGCATCTTCGTCGTAGTTGGTTTGGTTCTTGCTGCGGGAAGACTTTTGGCGGGGTCTGGTGCGAAGTTGAAGGGAGGGTCAGTAAAGTGTGATACTGTATCGCAGCTCCCCTCCAGCTCTCCATACTGTCTACGTCTAAGTTCAAATCGCATTCTCAAGCTAGCTCCAGTCTATCACGAAGAGCAGCCAAGTGAATGCACAACTCTTTGAGACACCTCCACTCCATATCAGCACCACCGTCATCTGACACATCTGACACACTCTGGCACTCAAACACTCACTCTGGCGCATCGGCATCGTAGTCGTAAGTCCGCTGCGACCGGTCTCTGTCTCTGTCGCTGGTGTCGTTGCGTTGCGATCTAGCTGTGTGCGAGGCCGAGCGCGGCACCGGCGATTCGCTTTCGTAGTCGTTGCCACTGCCACCGGCGTAGTTGTTGTTGTTGTTGCGGCTGCGGTTGCGCGAGGGTGTGCGTTGCGACATTCCTTAGGAAAGGTTGCTAATTGGTTTTGGTGTGAAGGGAGGCGTGCAAAAAATTGGGGGTTTCGAACAGGGCGTGCCTCCCAAATGAAAAAATGTTGACATTCTCCCTTGACCCAAAATGCAATAATAATCAATTTGATTCAAAAGGAGAGTTCTTAAAATGAAGAAGTAGATGAAGAAGTGGAATTTGATGCATCGCTGCTTTGGCTCTGGCTTGAGTTAGGTGGTGGAATTTGCGCACCTTCAAATACAATCTTGATGGCATCTTCAACAGAATATCCTTGTTCAGTGTAATTGATAACTCCATCAATCTGGTCTTGACTATCACCGATAACAAATGTGATTAGTAAGAGTACAACACCAAATATCATGATAAAACGAACCTGAAAGGACATCGAATTTTGAGCCCGTTTGAAAGAGATGGTGCATAGTTCAACCACTTCAAGGCCCCAATTTGTGACGTGGCCGTGTAATGAATCTGCATGGGGCGTCCAGGAGGCTTGTACCTTGACGTAATTCCACACCCGTCAGCAAGCTCCAGAACAGTTGGGTCTTTCAAGAGCCCCAAATACTTGTCGGGTGTATAATACAACTCGAAATTTAGAGTGTAATTTAGCCACTCCTTAGGTGGAAAGTAAATAGCAGAGGTCGACTGCGCCGATCCAACAACTGAATCATTCTTTCCAAAATACGTATCTGGGAAAGGGTTTACAGGTGCGGGTCCTACTTTCTCTACAACTGACCCAAAGGACGTCAATTGCTTTGTCAAGTAGTCGCTGAACACATATGACGTATTGACCATCATTTGTGCGGAGACGTCAATGCGATCTACCAACAATCCATATGGATTCGGATTATATGTTCCAAGGTTCATGGTAAGGTTCATACGGATCTCGATTTGGTTCAAGTTGTTGCTACCATTCAAGTACGTAAAACGATACGCAGAGCTGCTGTTTGCCAAGTTTGTAAGATCCAACGAGTACACTTTGATTTCCGGGAACCTTGGTAAGAGACAGTTAGATTCAAAACAGGACATGAGTAAGTAAATCACCTTGGGAAGTAGAACCAGGCCAACACCGCAATCGTCACCAACACTGCAAACGTAACTGATCCGCAAATGATTCGGTGAATCTTCTTTTTGGACAAAAACAGCAGAGGTATCTCTCCCATTTGGGCTTTGGTTTGGTCTTCTCAGGGAGAGCTGATTCAACGCCAGAAGGCTCTAAATGCTTTGCAAGTGTTTTGGGAATTGCAATTCCAGTGCTTTCTGATGTCGATGCACCTTCGTTGGGCAAGTGTGACGCTGTTCCTGACGTTTCTTGGCTAACAAGGAAGGTGGACGGCTGATTCAGATGTGCCTGATCATTTCGAACGACTGGAGTCTCCATCTTGTCATTGTTTGCCGATACAAGTGGCTGTAAGGACGCCTGCGAGTCGACGTGGGTGAGATGGGGAGACATCCAATCTGGTGAACAAAAAAACAACTCTGCTTGGCCGCCGCCCTTGTCGAACTTGAATTTCTCAATTCCGCTTTTAACTATCAATCAAATTTATTAATTAGCCATCAGAACTTCTTCGTCGTCAGCCCTTCAATTATAAACTACTTGCAACTCATTAGCCAAATACCACCTTCAAAGCTTCTGCCACAGTATTTCCTTCTTTTTGAACACTGTCAATCACAGCCTGAATTTGCTCCTGAGAGAACGGACACACGATATGCAAATCTCCAGAAAGAATTGGCGCGTAATTGAAAATCTTCAACTCAGGTATCGTAGATTTGGCAGTATACTGAATCTTCATTGGACGGCCAGGTGGCTTATATCTGGACGTAATTCCACATGCGTCGGCAAGCTCGAGGACGGTTGGATCCTTCAGCAACCCCAAATATTTGTCTGGTGTGTAGTAAAACTGGAACAGCATGGTATAATTTAGCCAACTCCGAGCAGGAAAATATAGCGATGAGTTTGTTTCTGCCGTTCCGATTGTCGAATCATTCTTTCCGAAAAGTTTGGATTTGGATTCACTGGTGGAAGACCAATGGCTGAAATAAGCGAGCCAAATAACATTAATGGATTGGTCTTAAGAGAGTTGAACACGTATGATGTGTTAACCATAAGTTGTGCCTTATCACAAAATAATCAGGTTAGAATCAAATCGTCTCCCGTTTTTCAAAACTCACATTTAAATCAATCTTATCCACATTAAGTCCATACAGATTCGGGTTATACGTTCCCAACTGCATTGTTAGGTTCATTCGGATTTCGATTGAGTTGAGATCGTCAGTTCCATTCGGAAAGCTAAAATGGAACGCAGAGTTTCTTCCTGCAATGTTTGACAAGTCTATGGAGTAGACTTTGATTTCCGGAAAGCGGGGGAAGTAGATTCCAAGAAGCGTCGCGACAGAGACAATGAGGGTGAGTACTACAACCCCGCAGATGATACGATTAGACTTCTTTCTGGGTATACAGCAGTTGAGACATCGTTGCCATTTTGAAGATGGTTTTGAAGCCTCGGCGGGAGAAAGTTGCCAATTGGGAATCAACAATGCGGGGTTCTGGTCCGTTAATCCAGAGAAGGACAGACCAGTGCTTGAGAGATTAGAAGAATGGCTTTCACGGTTGTATTGATATTGGTTTGGTTTAACAAAGACTTTTGAGGTGAATTCGTCAGCAACCTTGACAGCTTCAGGCATGTGATTCTGCTTGGATTCCTTATGCTCGACCTTTACAGCAACATTGGCGTAACTCATGTTCTCTTGTTTGGGGTAAGAAGTCGAAAGTAAATTAACGAGAAAACATGCAATTTCAACTGTACAAGTTGAACCCCACAGAATTAAGAAAGATAATTTTAAGGAAATGCAGAAAAGGCATGCAATAAAAACGAAAAAATAAATACATCAAAGGGGTATATTACGAGGAGGACGTGGTATTGGTTGGAGGAGGTTTTGCGTTTTCAAAAACAATCTTCAATGCCTCAAGCACCGGCAGTCCATCATTCTCAACGTATGAGATAACTTTTTCGATTTGATCCGGCCAGAAAGGACAAATTATGTTTACATCATTCTGTAGCGATGGCGCAAAATTCAGCCATTTGAAAGCTGCAATCGTGGATACGGCAGTGTAATGAATTCGCATTCCACGGCCTGGTGGTTTATAACGACTCGTAATTCCACATGCGTCAGCAATTTCCAAAATAGTGGGGTCTCGCAAGATTCCCAAGTAAGGGTCGGGAGTGTACGAAAGCTCAAAGTTGAGCGAGTAATTGACCCACTGCTTACTTGGGAAGAATATAGGGGACAAAGACTGTGCCGTTCCAATCACAGAGTCATTCCTTCCAAAATAAGTGTCGGGGAACGGATTCACTGGTGGCGGTCCGACAAGTTGAGTCAGAGCACCAAATGATGTAAGAGGCTTAGTCAAGTAGTTGCTGAAGACGTAGGAGGTGTTGACCATCATTTGTGCCTTTTTGTTATTAGAAATCGCGAAGACAGCGAAAATACTTACAACAAGGTCGATTTGGTCAACAGTGATTCCGTACATATTTGGATTATAAGTACCACAATTTAGAGTGAGGTTCATTTTGAAAACAAGAGTGTTTAAATCAGATCCATTTTTGAAGCTGAAGCTAAAGGCAGAAGAACTTCCAAAAAGATTTGTGAGAACAATGTCATAGACTTTGGTATCTGGGTATCTTGATTTGTCTGTTAGAATACAAGTTGACTGTCATTCAGTCAAGAGTGTACCTTGGAAAGAAGAGGCCAAGCACACCCCAACAGTTACCAGCACTGTCAAAACTATTGACCAACAGACAATCTTTCCTTTCTTTGATTTAGGACAACAGCAGCAGGAAGCGCATCGTCGCGGCGGTTCAGAAAACTTGAGCCGTTTCCCCAACCCAAGTTGATGATCAAATTCAATTGGTGGGGGAAGAAACTCTTTCTGAATTGGAGGAAGGAAATCTTCATGCGTCACAATTAAGTATCCTTCGTGATGGTCCGATCGCATCGATGGCTCCGACGACTGATCGGATTCAACTGGAGCGGCTTCGTACGGATGGACAGAGTAATGCCTGACACTGGTATCGTCCAGCAAACGCATTTCTGAGCTGGTAGAAGACATTCGCGGATGTTTTCTGGGCTGCCCTCGAACACCCTTGTTCATGTTTGTGGCAAGTGCAAGGGGCTGGCAAAAAACAAAACAAGGTGCGACCGAATGAATTCAATCAATCAAAAAGGAAGAAATAATAAAAGTAGATAATTTGAATGAGGCCATTGGGCAGGTAATTGAAAAAAAGAAATGATGAGGACGTAAACAATTAAATGGTGAGGTTTAGCAAACATCACGACAAGTTAGTTTTCCAGCACCAGCGTCAGCAGGCGCCACACAACAACGGAAACCATTAGACGCACAAATGTCAGTTGTAGCGGCACAAGTTTCCCAGTCCTGAATGGGGTTTGGATTCTTTGGTCCAGCTACACCACCAGAACCAAACGTCTCCTGGATCGCCTGGAAAGCGTCTTCTCCAGCCTGCACCTTTTCAATCACAGAGTTGATTTGATCCTGGGAGAACGGACAGGTGATTTTAAGGGACCCAGAGATGGTAGGAGTGAAAATCGCCTTCAATGAGTTGATCGTAGAAGCGGCGTTGTAACCAATCACCATTGGTCGTTGTTTACCAGTACGGTCGGTGATACCGCAAGCTGAGGCCATCTCCATAATCGTTGGATCGAGAAGGAGTCCAACATTTTGGTCTGGAGTGTAATCGAGATTGAAAGTCATGGTGTAGTTGACCCAAGAATTCGCTGGGAAGACGATGGACCCATACTTTGAAGTACCAACTTGAGCAGTGTATGAGGGGCTATAATCCTTTGGAACAGTCACGTTGCTCGGAGGCCATTGTCCAACAATTTCGACAAGTTTTCCGTAACCATTTAGCGGTCGTGTCATCAGACTGCTGTTCAACACGGTTTGATTGGCCAACATTTGCGCTGTCATATCAATATGGTCCACCGGAAGATCGTATCTGTTTGGATTGAAAGTTCCAACGTACATCGTGAGGTTCATTTGGAATCGAACTTGGTTCAAGTTTGGGTGTTCTGGGTCTAAAAGCAAGATGAGTTGGTGAATGTGAAACAAGGTACAACACACCAGGATAAGTGAAAGAGTACTGTGTATTAGTAGTTCCAATGTTCGAAATGTCAATCGCATAGACTTTGATTTGAGGATATCTGTGAAATTGGTCAACAGCCGAAAGCCAAAAGTGACTGTATCACCTTGGGAAGTAGATCCCAATGAGAGTACCAATAACAATCAGGAACACAAGAATGACGCCGGCACAGATGAATCTGTGCTTTCTCTTCTTGGGGCAACAGCAGCAGAGGAATCGCTCGACATTGGACTTCTTTTTGATTGGTTCAGGACTTGGAGTGTACACTTGCTCTGGTGCGACCGGCAAGTCCTTGCCAACAACAGCGGCATGCTCCTCAATTCGGTGGTAGATGTTGCTTTGGGGAGCTCCGCTTCCGATGGCGGCGGATGCAGTGAAGCAGGCCATGAATGAACCCAGGTTGTGTTCCTGCACTACCTGGCCCTCATGAACATAGATCGGCTGCTGTATTTGGACATAAGACTGCTGAAATCCTTGGTCTGTCAGTTGAGGGTGGCCAGCCGTTTGTGGTGGACCAGACGCCATTTGGTTTTGATTTGTGGCAGTGCAAAGAAACTGAACAAAACGTTTATTTAATTCTACATTGCATTAAGCAAGAGTCTAAGAATATAGTGGAAGTTCGGAAGCAACATTCTACTTGCCGACGGTAGTCGTCATCAGTCTTGTAGTTGTCTCTTTGCCGACCTTTGCAGCAGTTTTTGTTGTGCGAACTTGGTCAGCAGTGGTTGGGACAGCAATTCCTCCCGTAGTGGTGACATCGCCGTTAGCTGTTGTCTCCACAGCAACGACAGTTGTTTTCAGAGGATCAGCGGTCGCTGTTGGAGCCACAGCGCTGGTTGCGTCTGGAACTTGAACTGCAGGAGGTGGCAACGCAGGGGAAAGTCCACCTCCTCCAAATACAGAGTGTAAAGCATCGATAACAGACATTCCGCTCTGGACATTGCGAATAACTGTATCAATCTGTATTTGGGAGAAAGGACAGAGAATCCCAAGGTCATTAGAAAGCACTGGTTTGAAACCAATCGGTTGAAGAGCGGGAATCACACTCTCTGCATCGTAATGGATCGTCATTTTCCTGCGAGTGTTTGATTTGGATGTTACACCCTGTATGACCGAAAGTGAGTTTACAAAAAATAACTAAATATCGCAACATACACAAGCCGAAGCAATTTCCAACACAGTAGGGTCAGACAACAGACCAAGTTGCTTGTCTGGAGTGTAATCGAGCAAGAAGAGCATCGTAAAATTGACGGTTGACTTTGCTGGGAACACAATTGACCCATAGCTAGAAGTTCCAACCAAAGAGTTATTGTTTCCATACCAGTTTGGATCAGTTTTGGTGGGAGCGTAGCCAATGACTTTCACAAGAGAGCCGTAACTGATCAACGGTGTTGTCAGATAAGGACTGTAGACAACGGAGGTATTGACAACCATGTACGCCTTCAACGAAATCTTGTCAATATACATATCGTAGGGATTGGGATTGTATGTTCCGACGTGCATTGTCAAGTTCATTTTGAAATTCATCTGGTTGTAGTTAGGGTTTGCTGGATCGTCAACCGTGAACTGGTATGGCGAATCGGAACCGAAGATATTAGACAAGTCAATATCATAGACCTTGATTTGTGGCATTCTAAATTATAGTATTGTAAGCACAAAGGGGTATCAAGAATTTGGCTCACCTTGGGAAGTAGATTCCAAGCAGAACACCAACAATAATCAAAACCACCAGCGTAACACCACCACAGATAAATCGACCCTTTCTACTCTTTGGACAACAGCAGCAAAGATACTTTTCAATTTTGTCTTCGATATGCGGAGGGATGCCGAATAAGTTCTTCTTGCGGCCAGTCAATTCCTCGACCTCTTTCTCTGATAGGCGGCTCACAATAGGGACTCCAGCAGATTCGTTGATGTATTGATGTTGCTGGGCGTATCCTTGATAAGGAGCTTGGTCCGCGGTTTGATGTTGCTGTTCTGGAGTCAATCCATATTGTACGTATGGCTGCTGAGCTACATAAGCACCGTAATATGCTTCTTGTTGTTGTTGTTCCGGGGTCAATTCTTGAACGTATTGTTGTTGAGCCAAATTGGTATTGTAGTAGACCTGCTGCTGTTGCTCAGGGGACAAGCCGTACTGGACATATGGCTGTTGAACCATGTAAGGATTGTATTGAATGGACTGATCGTTCCCTCCCTGAGTCGGAGTTGGAGCGTAATACACATTTGGGGCTGGTTGGCCCGGTGGGTATACAGGTTGCTGTCCAGGCTGTAAGTAAACTGGCTGCTGGTCAACATATTGATACTGAGGATGCTGTTGGTGGTTTACAGGAATGGCATGGATCTCGTCTGTGGGAGGCACTGGCGGCAAGTCATCATCCTTTGCCTTCATTGGTTCAAAATTTTTCGTTTTGATTGAAAACGAGAGCAAGAAGAAAGAAGGAACTGACATTTATTCAGCTGCATCATATATCAACAATGTGTCTAAATGAAAAGAAAAAGATGAAGCCCACTATCAAGCTGGAGCAGCCAGTGTTGGCTCGACCGCTGCTCGAGGAATTGCAGTGGTTGTTGTGACATCTCCACCACCTCCGCCACCTCCATCAGCTCCACCAGCCGTAGCAGTGACCACACCTCCACCTGCAGCAGTATTGACAGCACCAGATCCAGCTGTAGCAGTGGCCACAACTGCAGCTCCAGTACCTACTGCAACGTCAGTGCCTGCAACAGCGGTACCTACTCCACTGTTGCCGGATGATCCTGGATTCGTGCTTACATCCCCGGTGTTACCTCCAGTACCAGCTGAAGAAGAACCACCGGAACCAGAACCAGATGAACCAGAGTTAGATCCAGAGTTGGACGTGGGAGTATCTGGAATCGCTTGCACGACTGGTGGAGGAACAGATCCAGCACCTCCTCCGAATACAGTTTGAAGTGCAGTCATGACATCTTGTCCGTTTTGAACGTTCTTGATGACAGCATCAATCTGAGCAGGTGAGAAAGGACAGTTGATACCGATCGTAGCCGAGAGCGTGGGAATGAAACCGATAGGCTTGAGGGCACCAATGACAGATTGGGCATTGTATCCGATTCGCATTGGACGGGTCTGGCCGGTACGGTCTGTAATACGACAAACCGACGCAATTTCTCTGATGGTTGGATCATTGAGCAAACCAAGAGTCTGATCAGGAGTATAATCCAGTAGGAATGTCATAGTGAAGTTGACCACTCCCTTGGAGGGGAAGACAATTTTGCCGTAACTTGCAGATCCCACTTGCGAATTGTTATTTCCATAGTAACCGACGGGAATGTTCTTTGGTACCGGGACCTTTTCGACAAGGGAAGCAAAGAAGGTGAGGGGGTAAGTCTTCTGGGGGTCATACACAACACTCTGGTTGACATTCATGAAAGCAGAGAGATTGATCTCATCGACCGACAAATCGTAAGGGTTTGGATTGTAGGTTCCAAGCGACATCGACATATTCATTTTGAAGTTCATGGTATTCAAGTCTTTCACATTGGGATCCTTGAAGGTAAATGAGTATGCAGATCCTGATTTTCCAATCTGTGACAAATCAATTCCATAGACACGAATCTCTGGATATCTGTCGTTCATGTTAGTTATGCAAATCATTTAGAGTTTGGAACAAACCTTGGAATGAAGATGTACAGAATTACAATGATAACAATCAGAACAACCAAAGTAACACCTCCACAAATCAGTCGACCTTTCTTACTCTTTGGGCAACAGCAACAGAGGTACTTTTCAATCTTTTGCTGGACGGCTGGGGAAATGACAGGAAGATACTTCCAAATGCCAGTACGTTCGTCAATGGCTTTAAGATTGTTCATTTCGTAGTCATTCTTTGCACCATACCCATTGTTATTGAGAGGAGTGGTTCCACGAGCTTGTCCCACATAGGGGGCCGCATACGGAGCAGCACCTTGTTGGGGTTGTGGGTAGTGTTGTTGAGGTTGTTGATTGTATTGCTGCTGATACTGCTGTGGCTGCTGGTATTGCTGCTGTTGCTGGTATTGCTGCTGTTGCTGGTATGACTGTTGTTGGTACGGTTGCTGTTGGTACTGTTGCTGAGCATAGTAAGGCTGCTGAGCTTGGTAAGGCTGCTGGTGGCAACTGGAGGGACAGGTTGCACTTGATTGCGCATCTGTCTCTCCGCTGGCTGTGATTGAGGCTGATAGTAACCGCCACTGCTGTTGGTACTGTTTTATTGATGTTGCTGACATTGGCGTTGCGTTCAGACGGACGACGGGTTGGCGAGGGACCACCGTAAGCTTGTGTGCTCAGGCCCACGTTTTCGACATCATCGTCGAATGCGTTACCACTGCGAGGAGACGACGCCTGTCGAGTTGGCTGGCCTCTGCTGCGCGAAGGTGTGCGCTGGCGAGGAGGAGACGACATGTTTTGGGTGATCAACAAGTGTCTTGGCCAAATTGGTTGCAATCTCCAACACACGCTCACCCCTTCCGTTTCACTCCCAAATGGATATTTTAATATGTTAATTAAATGAGACACATTTTATCTGTCTTTTGCTCAGAGTAATTAAGTTCTACTTCCATTGATAGTTGATCCACCAAACACAGTCTGGATGCTTGGAATGCACTCATACCACTTTGAACCTTTTCAATGACAGCATGTATCTGATCCTATAACATTATTTGTCAGCATGCCTTCATAGCACTTAAAACTAACTTGTGAAAACGGGCAGTTGATGTAAATGTTTCCCGATACAGTTGGGGCGTATCCGAGGGGTTTCAGAATTGCGATGTTGAGGCCGCGTCTTGATGAATAGTGTCAGTAATAACGATCAAATAATTATAGCCACTCCTTACCGTAGTGAACCCTCATTGCACGCCCAACAGGTTTGTACCGTGTTGTAACTCCGCAAGAATCAGCAAGCTCCAAAATCGTTGGGTCTTTCAATAATCCAACTGGGTCGGGTGTGTATGAAAATTGGAATATCATAGTATAGTTAACCCAACTTTTGGCCGGGAAGTAAATACTTCCGTACGTAGCAGTTCCAATTTGAGAACTATTGCTGGGGTAATAACCTGGTGGGACTGATGTCTTTGGTTGACCAACCACATCAACCAATGAAGCGAACGAAGTAAGCTGATTTGTTCTCAATGTACTATAAATATTTGTTTGGTTCACGAACAGCTTGGCCTAAGTGAAAAAAGTCAGGGGCATTAGGAATTGCAGTCTCAAGTTTACCACCAAATCAATGGCATCAACATTGAGTCCGTATCGATTTGGATTGTATGTACCAAGATCCATCGTTAGATTCATTTTAAAATAAGTTCATTCAAGTCTGGCGTATCTGGGTCTAAAATCCGGTCATGGTAAATTTAATGAAGAAAAGGTGAAATACTCAACTCTTATATGTAAAGAGATATGGAGTGCTCAAGTTGGCCACATTACTCAATTTACGTTATAAATTTGGATGTCTGGAAATTGAGGGAACAGCAACGCAAGAGCAACGACAATCCGATGAAACAACAAGCACGCCAACGCAACAAATCAAACGATACTTTTTCTTTTTGGGACAGCAGCAGCATAGAAATTTTTCCATATAGCTCTCTTGTTTGGAGAAATATACTTGCGCCATGCGATGGGTATAATGGATTCCTCACGGTATAACTCTGGAAGTGTTCGGATTGCATTTGTTCTTGGAATTCCTCCTGGCGCGAGGGCCGTACTTGACTCGTTTGCAGGTAGAGCACTTTTGGATGGATCTGAGTCAGTTTGAAGAACTTGAGAGACACTTGCTGCAACCGATGCTGCATCCGTTGGTTGGTGTGTTGGTTTAATAATAACCTTGTGGTTGTGAAGTATAGTGCTGGTATTGAGGATTGTACATTTGTTGTTGAAGATACTGGTTGTTGGTTGAGGCTGGGGCTGCAGCTGTGGGTAATAATACTCCTGCTGATAATGGTACTGTTGTTTTTCCGTATCGTTTTGGTGCGTATCCGCTGTGACTGAATGACTGCTCATTCTTTTTCTGTTGATATTTTCTGGCTGGTTCGTTTTGATTTCTTCTGCAAGTGGAAGAGGAAGGAAGAGTGTTTCTGATTGGCCTCACTGAATAACAACAACAAACCAAAATAGATGACAATATAATAAGATGGGTACCCGTAATCTCGCAGATATAAAAGAAGATGATGAGGAAAGGTGCGCTAAGCGTTAGAACGTGAAGCCAAGTTTAACTCGTTTGTTCACATTTTTAGGAGAGCCCTTGAAGACAATGGCGATAGCCTCTTGCGGCGATTTTCCGTTATCTTGAACCTCTCGAATTACAGCTTGGATTTGGTCTTGCGAAAATGGACACACAATTTGTAACTCGTTTGATACACCAGGTGCATAGTTCAAAGGTTTCAACACACCAATGGTAGAGAGCGCATCGTAATGAATTCTCATATTTCTTCCAGCTGGCTTATACCTGGACGTAATTCCGCATGCGTCTGCAAGTTCTAATATTGTGGGATCCTTCAGAAGACCTTCTGGACCAGGGGAATATTCAAATTCAAACATCATGGTATCTAATATGCAGATTGGTGAGATAATAGTACAAAAGCGTTTACCTACAATTGATCCAAGTCTTGGATGGGAACAGAATATTTCCTGTTTTGGCAGTCCCTATTTGAGAGTTGTTACTCGGGACATAACCTACAGGTAGCGGGGATTTTGGTATCCCAATTGCTTGAACGAGAGAGGAGAATGTGACCAAAGGACTTGTTTTGAGGGCATTGTACACAAACGTCTGATTCACCACTAAATTGGCGACCAAGTTGATTTCATCCACCTTAAGATCATAGAGATTGGGGTTATATGTGCCAAGATACATTGTGAGGTTCTATCAGAGCACAAATTCAAGGTTATGTATGCAATTGAGAGCCCCGGACATACCATTCTAAGAATAAGCTGATTTAAATCTTCGTTATTGGGATCTTTGTACGAAAAATAGTATGGCGTGTTCCTATTAAGTGTATTTAGAAATAATACTGGTCTTTGACTTGTTACATGGACGCAATATTTTCGAGGTTGATATTGTAAACTTTGATGTCAGGAAAGCTTTGAATTAGTTGATTAGATTGGAACCAATTATTGACAGAATATTCCAAACCGTGGTACATAGAAGTACAAAAGGACGCCGATAGCAATCAAAATCGATACTGTAGCTGCGCAACAAAGTATTCTGTGCTTTCTTTTCTTCGGACAGCAGCAGCAAAGATAACGTTGAACCCAAGGCCTTGATTTTGGGGTAAGAATCTCCTCAGGATTTTCTGATTCCTTAGTAGCAATATATTGGTCTCTACTTGGAATTTCTATTGCAGGGGGGATCGGTCGCGATCCTGGAATGTGGTTGAGTATTGGTTTGGTTTGTTGGTATTGCTGCTGTTGCTGGTAGTAGCGCTGCATTTCAGCTTCCGTTGGTTGATAATATTCAGCCATATAAGCTTCAGTTTGTTGTTCTTGCTGATGCGAAAGGAATTGTGCTTGTTGTGGTGACATTAATGGTTTAGCCTTGTCATCCATTCGTCCGGGAATATCCTTGCTCATAGTGATGATTCGGAAGCTTCTTTCTGTTCTCAGTGTTCTGTTCTGTTCGCGTTCTGGATTCTTGGAAGGTTTTGAGTTTGGTGGGTTTGCCAATGGAAGTTTCTGATTGGAGTGTACCGAATTAACGGGTCGATATTAATAGATACCGTGGACTGGAGCGGACTAATAACGTAAGCTCTTTTCCGTCTCTCTCAGGGAATTTCTCTGATTGTGAAGGTGGTGCTTTCTCAAGTGCTTTCTGTTGGAAGTGTTCACAAAAAAGAACAGCAAGATGGCAGACGCAGAGGTGAGCCCCCAACCTACTCTTCATAATCAATTACGCATCTACAGATGAAATGCTATTCACTCATTCAATCTGACGTCATTCGATGGTGGCGTTTTAAAGCGGTTCTAACTTTCTCGGCCACAGCACCAGCAACAGCCTCAGCAAAAGCGACAAGGCGGCGGCGGCGGAAACGGAGGAAACCGCGGCGGAAACCGGGGCCACGGTGGCGGTGCGCGCGGCGGAAACAAAGCTGGCGGTGGTGGTCGCGGCGGAAAACAAGGACCGGCGTTCCCAGGCGGCCCGTCAACACCGAAGAAGGTGCGTGCATTTCTCTGTGCCCAATAGTACCAGACAGCAGACTCGTCTTGGAAGAACCCTGGTGGTGCGGAAGAACGAGACTGCGGAGCTTCGATGGCAATCGGGAGAACGGGTCATAAGTTACATTAGGAGTATCGTGAAGGACATAGTTCATTGGATGAAAGGCAGTCTTTGGCTAATTTATGGGCTGGAGAAGCTGCGCGCTGTTGAGACGAATGTCTGGATGATTGAACCAACGAACTATTCACACTGACAGGAAGCTATTTTGGATATGGCCAAATATATGGACAAAAGGGTTCAAGTTAAATTCGCGGCTGGGCGTGAAGGTGTGTCATCTGAGTATTTCAATGCATGAAGTGTTGACCTTCGTTTTGCACCAGTGACTGGAATCCTGAAAGGATTTGATCCCTTGCTCAATCTTGTGTTGGACGAAACTGAGGAGCAAATGTACTCAAGTTGAGTGTCCATGGGAATTTCAGCTTTCCAGTAATTAATATTCTTATATATAGATGGGCAAGATGGGCAAGCTCCCGGTACCCTCTCTACGCGTCAACTGGGCCTTGTTGTTACACGCGGAACAAGTGTTATCCTGATTGCTCCTGTGGATGGAACGGAAGAAATCGCCAATCCTTTCATTTAAATACTATGCCATGGATGACATTTCTCTTTCTTCTTTTCTTTTTGATCATGTTTAGAGCATTTGTGGCGGACTGTTCATGAAACTCTGCCACAACAGTGACTCGAAATCACAAGTATGACCAAAGTTTCTATACCCAACGAAGAAGCCCTTCGCCCGAATGGAGCAATACTCAAACTGAGCTCAGGAAACAGCTGATTACTGTAAATCACAACCTCTCCTTCAATCCCGAAACATTCGAAGGTTTAAACTTCATTGCTGGTGTGATGTCTCCTTCTATGACAAACCAGACGAGGCCAATCTGTCTGATGCCAACGTATCAACAAGCGAAACAGCTATCGTATGTCTGGCAGTTCTTGCCTTTCCCTCTCTTCAACTTGTCCACTCAATTGTGAAGTCCGTTGAGCTACCACTTCCCTATATCCCAGGGTTTCTTGCCATGCGTGAATGTCCTTGCATTTTGGAAGTCTTGGAGACTTGAAAAGTCAGGCTCCATCCATGACCCCAAGTTCTATTCATTGATGGAAATGGAGTTTTTCACCCAAGACAGTTTGGAGTTGCTTGTCAGGTTGGCGTGTTAGCAGACATACCGACGATTGGTATTGCAAAAACTTGCTCGAAATACGCGAGATGGAGTGCTGATGGGCGATGTAAAGAAGTTGTGCGCTGAGACTTTGACTTCAATTGGATCAGTTAATATTGTAGGACCTCTGGAACAGTGTATGGAGCTGGGGTTAGGTCAAGCGAAGGCTCAAAGAATCCTGTGTTTGTTTCTGGTGGACATCGTGTTTCATTGGAAATGGCTGTTTCATTGACCTTGGCTGTTTCAAGCCATCGACAACCTGAACCATACGCTTTGCCGATCATTTAGGAAGAGAATTCATTCGAAAAGAGAAACGAGGATAATAAATTTATTGTCTGTATGCACACTTCGCAATTGTTTTGCAAATCTGACTCTGAATTTTGGGTGTGAAAGGAACTCGCCGTGGTCAATATCAAACCGTGTGGTTCACACCTTCCCTTACCAAGTCTTTTGGAAGATGTTCGATAAATATTCATCCGATGTTAAGAGTTAAACTTACATGTTTCAATTACTCCGGCATCAACCAACAAATCTTGTTTACTGACGACGACGTGGTGGTTTTGAGGAAGATCGTCCGCCCATAGCAACGACTGATGCCAAATAAAGTCTGCGGATTCCGTCAGCGTTGGTGTTTTGGTTGAAAACTCACGTCGCGATATGGTATAAGAAATATGAAGTTCTCTGGAACAAAGCCAATGCATCATAAATTCATTTGCTTTCATAGTGGCTGTATTGCGGCCGGGATGACGATGAACAAAGTCTATTTCGCGATTAGTACTGATTGACCAAAACAAAGTCCCTCAACTGTAACATAACGATGGATGCAGTGTCATAAAAACGATAGGATCTAGCAATACACTGGATTCAACATATTTGGAGTTTTTGACCATCCATGCGCCCTGAACAACAATTTTTTAATAGAATCAAAACAGCCTTGTTCTTACGAAGCAGATCCTAGAGAATGCCCAATTACCATGGCTTTGGAGTAGCCATAAGTGTCCAACATGGATTCGACTTCAGCAATGGTTTGTGACATTGATGGAACTCTATCAACGAATCGCATTGCAACATGCGGCATTTCAATCAGAAATACAGGAGAGTCCGGGTGTGCTGAATGATTTCTGATATAAAGTTTGCATATGGAGTCAATCCACATCCGATTCCGTGGAAAAAGCTGGTTGCAGGAAGTCAGACTTTCGAATGGCCGTAGTAAGACTTACACAATGGTTTAGACCCTTTTGTATTTTAGCTTTAATTGATGGTTGCCTGACCCAATAATGAATGCCTGTTTCCTGGTCAAAAGAATATCTTCTTTCTGCAGAGACAATCCGCTTGAAACCGAGATATGTCAAGTATAGATGACCCAGTGATTCGACACAAGAGACACCAGCATAAAACAAGAGCGGTTTGGGATAAGCTCGAATTGGATTGAACGAAAGAATCACTGGCTCGATAGACAGATTTTTCCCGGGGGGTATTCTGACCCCCTTTGCTAATTCAAAGTCTGCAAGGAAGTTTGTGAGCTCCTCAGAGTCCTTGGGTGAGAGTGCCGAAAAGTTTGGTGCACCATAGAGGAGCCAAGAGAACCTGGTCCATAATAATAGTTAATTGAATGAGAGTTGGTCTTAAAATAAGTAGCTACCAATCCAAAAAGTTGTCTTTGTGAATGAGACCGAATTCGTCAACTGAAAGTTGGCGATGGGAACTTTTCCAAATGAACCAAGGAGCATAGAATTCCCTGAACCGCGTGTCGGACGTATCCAATGCTCTATAAAAGATTTTTCCACGGTCTTGGTCACTGATTTGCGGTGGCGGGATGGCGGGTTGGAGACGAATTCGCTGCAGTACAAAGTAGATGAGGAAGAAGGCCTCAAGATGAAGATATATCTGAAAGAGCTCCGTGAGAGTCACTGTATGTGGATTTGCGGTTGGAGCAGATTCTTCATTCGTTATGAGACCATGGAGTTGGAGTAGAGAGAAGGCAAGGGCAGCAACAGGAATCAAATCAATCGTTCCTGTAGCAATACGCAGTAGTCCCAGCTTGATTATTGAATGACCAATGGGCATGTTCTTGATATTTTTTTAAGGGAGAGATTCTTTGACTTGTGGCGGGCAATGGGAGAAATGAACCCACCCGTGTTCAAAGAAAGTAGTACAACCAACTAAGACATAAAATAAGAGTAAATTAGTCTCGGGCCTTTTTCGGGCCCTTTTGTTTTTGCCCCAAGGAACAGGATGTCATCACTCCACACCACCAAAAAAAAGGTGATGCCATCGCCTGCACTGTCGTCCGTGTCGCTGCACAAACTGAGTGGAGGAGGAGGAGGAGCAGGAGGCGGGGATCGACACGGTCGTCGACACACTCGCTGACTGGTGCACTGGAGAGCCTTGGACAGCGCACGCCGCTCAAGAAGAGTCTGTCCTTTCTCGCGGCAACTTCAACTTCAACGTCAACTTCGACAGCGGCGGCAGGAACAAGTTCTGGATTCGCGGGCAAAGCGGCGTCGGGGCCTGTGTTTGAACTGCGGCTTCTTGGGCAATCCGCCAATTCCGATTCCGAATCCGAATCCGAATCCACGGACACGGTCCAAACAATTGAGGCCGAGACGATGACGGCGGAGGCGGCGGCGCGAGTTGTTGGGCTGGTGTGTGCCCAGTCGAGTGCAACAACAAAAGTGGCGAATCAGACGGCGGCCGTGGCTTGGGTGCGTGCCTCTCTTTTCGCTTCTGTTTGTTTTGCTGCTTGTTCTTTGAAGGCATCATCCTCTGATTCGACTTTCAATAATAGCTCGCATCGCTCTTTGCTGCAGATAAAGGACGCGACTCGCCCACTCCGCGTTTATCGCCGAATGCTCTCTGTGAATGGCTTGCGGCCCTTACGTTGCAGGTGTCCTTGATCGGCGCGTGTGCTCCGCTTGTCGATGCAATCCTCAAAATGGATCGCTGGTTTGTCGTCCTCACTGACACGCGAATCGTGAAGGAATATTCTCACCTCGTGGAAAACTTAGTCAGCGCACATGCCTCACTTGTACAGCCTGTTGTTGCGTCTCTTGTATCTGCCCTGCGAAATGGTGTGTTGCTTTGTTGTTGTGGAGTGACAATCACTCAACACACACTCCGAACCAACAGCACGAACTGGAAAAGAATCTCCTGCTGCTCTCTCTACAAAATTTGATCGAATTCATTCCGTCCTAAACGCTGTCATTCGCCTTATTCCATCTGGTCCTTCGTTTATGCAGTCCATTCTCAGCGAAAACTTTCCTCACAAATCGGAAGATGTTCTGGATAATCTTTGGTACCTGAAAAACTTATTTCGAATTGTTGAATATGCTCCAGTCTTGCGGAATTCAGTGTGGGCTTTGGCGATAGATAGGGTTGCCCAAGTAGACGTAAGCATTCACACGTATGATACGAGCCACTAAACATTCTGAACTCAGGTTGAAATTCAGTCTGCTCTCGATGATTTGAGTGAAGAAGACTACAACCAAGTTTTAGCACATTGCTTTGACATTGATGCCAGTGGACATGATCGGGAATCCATCACATTCATGTCTCCAAAAACATTTGCTTCTGCTGGGAGGGTAGGCGCCGCCATGCCAGATGAGTTACGTCTTGACGAAGAAGATGACGAACCATCACAAAATACTCCTCGTGGTCCTACAGCTCCGGATGACGATGATTCTGATCAAGAATCTGAATCTGAAGACGATTCAGATGAAGAAGAAGATGATGCTGCCCCTCCTCCAGTTGTTTCGGACTTTCGAATAAGTTCAGGAAAATTAGATTCGCTGCTTCACTTCCTCCTGACACAATTAACTCATATTTACTCTCCCACGACTCCAATTGGTCCTGGTTCTTCAAATCGAAGGAACGTATCAACAGCAAACTATGGGGAAACCAGTGACGAAGTCTTTGAATTCTTCACAATCCTACTTCAAATCTTTGAACGTACGGTTCTCCCTACACATCAGTGCAAATACGTTCAATTTCTCTACTTCCATGCTTGTAGTATGTCGGCTCGTTGTACAGAAGCTTTTTTAGTCCTCCTTGCACAGAAGACGTTTGACACATCTTCACCGGCCATTATTCGATGCGCTGCTTCAGCGTATCTCTCTAGTTTCGTGGCCCGAGCCAAGTTTGTCGAGATTGAAGCTGTACTATATTGTCTAAAAATGATGAACGGGTGGGCACTGAATTATGTGGAAGCGAACGAACCCAACGTTAAAGTTGGTGCTGTGCTTGATGGAGGAAAGGCGCATGCCTGTTTTTACTCTGTAATTCAGGCTTTGTTGTATGTATTTTGCTTTCGCTGGAAAGAAATCGTCAATGCTGCTGGGGTTGTGAGTGGTGGTGAAGAAGGCCGTAACGTTGAATACGGGCGATTACCTGCTGAAATGAACGGCTTTCAAAAACTTGTTCAATCACGGTTTCAGCCATTGAAGGTTCGTTTTTCCAATTTGGCTGGCGGGTATTCGTTGAAAACATTTATTCTATAGGTTTGTACCAAGAGCGTCGTTGCGGAGTTCGCCAGGATTACACACAAGCTTGATATGCTGTATTGCTACACGCATATTCAAAAACCTGTTGTTACTGCTCAGCAAACCCAAGCTGGACTGCTGCCTCCTCGACCTCCCCAATCACAACCCATGCGCGCTGTTCGGATAAACAACAATCACACCAACCAATCACAAACAAATTATGCTTCGTTTACTTCTTCATCCTATTCGCCTGAAGTTCCTGGTTCTATCTCTCCGGATGCATCAATGAACATGTCGTATGTTCAAGAATCCACTTTGAATCAGCGAATGGGAAACACTCCACAACAGCAGTATCCAACTCAAGCCCAGCCTCAAGATACCCTTGGAAGTGCCTGTTTAGAAGCCTTCTTTCCATTCGACCCATGTCACTTGGTTATGTCAAAGAAAGTCGTCGAGCCTATGTACAACGAGTGGATTGAAGATGAAGATACCGCGGGTGGCGGTGGAGACAGCGATATTGACTATATAAGTAGTTCCTTCGAGAATCAAATGAGTATGTCATGTTAGATTAATTGGTTTAAATTTGACCATTTTTGAATTTTGTGGATTAAAAGTCTTTATTTGGTATACTTGGCAACGAATTACTGAAAAAATGGTAATAGTACGGTCTTCCATCATCCATCTCTGCTGGCATTTTCAAGCACGGCGTCTGCGCACAGATTTACGCACATTCCCGCGCACTGACTTCGCAGCCACATTACTTAAAGCAAATTCTAAATCGGCACTGTTGCAAACTTGGGCAATCTTGGCAACAATTTCTGTGGTAATCCTGGGTCTCAGCATAAATTCCGCATGAGCTGTATCATAAAGCTTGTAGTCAACATCGTGCTCGGCGAGATCTGAAAGATACAGTAAGCAATATCCAATAAAAACGTTGTGAGGAAACACTCACAGTCAGCCACTGATGTGCCGTCAAATAAAAAATCTCGTTTTCCAACTACAACGTGATGGTTCTTTGGGAGGTTTTCAGGCCAAATCAAAGAATGGTGCCAACGAAAGTGACGGGTAATTGCGTTTGCAGTGTACAATTCTCGAGAACAAAGCCAATACAGCAGGTATTCATCCGCCTTGGTAACATCAGTGTTATATCCTGGTTTTCTATGCACAAAACTGAATGCCAAGGATGGAAGCAAGTACATAAATGTAACTGGATCCAACAAGACACAAGAAGCAGCATACTTGGAATACTTGACCAGCCAGCACGCAATTGTTGTCCCCAGTGAATGTCCAATAACGTGCGCCTTGGAAAAGCCATGCACATCAACATTGTTTCGAATTCGCCAATGATTTGATCAGTTGATGGTACGTGGTCGTGTAGCTTCATGGAGACATGAGGAAACTCAATGACAAATACCGGACGGGAAAATCGCATGTGGCTCATAATGCTATAAATGAAGTGCACATAGGGAAACAGGCCACATCCAATTCCATGCAAAAACACAATGGGTAACTTGTCATCTTGGCGAGATTGGGTTGATTTGTCGGAATAGGATTTCGGCATATATACCCAATAGTTGAGGGTGGCTTCAGAATCGTGGTGGTATGGTCTGTCGATGGGAGTAACTCGTTTGAAGCCGAGGAGTGTCATTAACAAGAGCCCAAAAGCTTCTAGGCTCCAGATGAATGCATACAGAATCAGTGGCTTCGGTTTCGCAGCAATCGGGTTGTAGTTAAGTATGACTGGTGATATGTCGAGGTTCTTTCCTGGATGGAATCGAGTCCCCTTCATCATTTCCATATCTGCAATGAAACCGTTCAATTCAGATACTCTTTCTGGATCAGATTCAAGTTCTGCATATGAGCTGACGGAGAAGAAGGACCATGCCAACCTGTCAAAGAGAGATTTGGTGATCAGCTGATGACACTTAATTGGACAGGTGAGAGCCACCCAAAGACTCACCAGTCCCTTATGTTATCCCTACGAATCACATGGAGTTCACTGGGAGTGAGTTGTCTCTTGGTGCTGTTCCAATAAAACCATCCGCTGAAGAACTCTTCAAACTTTGTGCCTGTCGAATCAAGAACCTTGTAGAAGATTTTCCCTCGTTCCCCAACTGACATAGGAGCAGGCGGTACAGGAGCCTGTAGTCGCTTACTCTGCAAATAGAAGTATACTAGGAATGCGGTCTCGATCGAGAAGTAGTAGGGGAGGATGCTCTTGATTGTTCCTAATGTGGTTGTGCTGTCATATTGGGTAGCCACAACATCTCCAACAAGAAGCTGGTACGTTTGCTGAAGGGTAAATGCTATGGCCAAGACTGGTATCGCATCCAGGGTAAGTGCTGCTGCTCGCACGGCAATGAGCATGGCCAGAGTGTTGGGAACCGGCATTTTCGGAAAAATCTTGGAAGAGAAGCCATGTGCAGCGAAATATGACAAATGCAGATAAAGAACTATTTATTATGTAGAATAAGGATTCAAAAAAATCAATTTTCGGCATCTGAGCAAACTTTTGCAATTCGTGCCATAATTTGAGCTTGCTTGGAGGGCATGAACAAAAACGTGCCGTGATCCAAATCAAACATAGTGTGATTGACTTCATTGGATTCAAGGTCTGCAAAACAGATATTTAGCAAAGTAGGAAAGAAAAGTGGGAAGAAATATCTTACATTTCTCCATGGCACGCCCATCAAATAACATATCATCGCGAGCTGCAAATATGTGATGATTTACAGGAAGCTCATCGGGCCACAAAAGATTATGGTGCCAACTGAAATGGCGACTGATTGTATAGAGATATGCAATTCACGAGCACAAATCCAGTGCAACATATATTCATTCGCGCGTGCGTGCTTTGTGTTGTGCCCTGGGTTTCGGTGCACAAAATTGAAAGCCAAGTCCGGAAGTATGGCAAAGAAGACGATGGGATCCAATAAAACACTTGAAACCGTGAACTTACTAAGTTTAATCATCCATGCTGCTACAGCCGTTCCCCAACTGTGCCCCACAATATGTGCCGAGGAGAAGCCATGAGCTTCCAGCATTCCTTCAATTTCAGTAACTGTTTCTTCGACAGTTGGTACCCTCGCAGAAAGGCGCATACTAACATATGGAAGCTCCACTAAAAAGATGGGGCGATTTTGAGTCTTCCATAAGTTGTAGATGAACAGTTGATACTGGAATAATCCAACACCGATCCCATGTATAAACACCAATGGCACGGCCGAATCATCGCATCTTACAGGATGGTGAGCCCAATAGTTCAATCCATTTCCATTTGATACGAAGTGATCGAAACCCAGGAACATTAGAAATAGTGACTCAACAAGCTCCAACAACTTCATCACCAGGTAGAAAATAAACGGTTTAGGATAGGCTTCCACCGTGTTATGGTTAAGCTTCACGTTCGTTATATTCTTGTTTCGGCCTACTGGGAATTCAATGTTTCTTGTATGCTTCAAGTTCTTTATCAACGCATCCATTTCTTGGATTTTGCTCTCATCTCTCCGTGCATCTTCGAAACAGGACTCTGAAAACATAACCCAAGCGAGCCTGTAAAAACTGTTTGTATCTAGGAGTTAAAGGAACTCTCTTACCAATCTTTGAAGTTTTCGGCATGAATCTCACCAAATTCATTGATTGAGAGCTGGTGCTGAGAAAGTTTCCAATAGAACCAACCCACGATAAACATTTTGAGATCCGGGTACTCCAAGATCCGCTTCCAAACAACCTTCCGCGCTTCAAATCCCAAAACAGGTGCGAGTTGGGGACGTTGCAACATGGTGCGTTGAGCGTAGAAATGGATCAAGAAAGCAGCTTCTGCGTAAGTATATGCCGTTAAGATCGACGTCCATGCGAATTGGGCACCAGTGTTGGTGTCAAGATCACTCCCAAGATGAACGCCAACAAGTAGCACTGATCCTATCACAGCGATAGATGGAATCGCGTGGATCACGGTTGATCCAAGTTGCATCAATCGCAGACGCAAGGGGGTGTGGCCAAGGGGCATTTTGTGGGAATAATATTTTGATGAACAGGTTTTATTTTGCACTCATGGGGTGATGATGACGTATGATTTTCCACAATTCTCCATTTCTCCGCCATTTCTCCTTTCACTTATCTGATATTTCTTGAACAGTTTGGCAGATAATTCGGACAATTTGGTCTTGGATCTCGGGTAAAAAAAGGAACTCGCCGTGGTCAATATCAAATGCTGTGTGGTTCACACCCTCTCTTGCCAAGTCTTTTGGAAGATGTTCGATTAGTATTCAACCGAAGGAAAATCAACGTTACATTTCTCCACGTTTCCTATGTCCAGTAGTAAATCCCTTCTGCTTAGGACGACATGGTGATTTTTTGGAAGATTCTCCGGCCAAACCATAGCTTGGTGCCAAATAAAGTCTGTGGATTCCATCAGCGTTGGTGTTGTTGGATTGGAAACTCACGTCGCGATATGGTGTACGAAATGTGAAGCTCTCTGGAACACAGCCAGTGCATCATCAATTCATTTGTTTTAATAGTAGATGTATTGCGGCCGGGATGGCGATGAACAAAATTCCAGGCGAGTGAAGGATGAAATGTCAAGAAGACGATGGGATCTAGAAGTACGCTCGCCGTTGCATATTTAGAATATTTGATCATCCAAGAAGCCCTAAAATAGAAGTCATTACTTTTTTTTCCACCATCGATAATAGCTTACACAGCTGTGCCTAACGAATGTCCTACAACAATACAGCTAGGAAAACCGTGACTATCCAACATAGTTTCGACTTCAAAAATTGTTTGCTGCATCGAGGGCACATTGTCTGTGAGTCTCATGGCAACGTGCGGCAACTCGACCAAAAATATTGTGCTCGTTGCGTTGGACTTGACAACTTTCATCAACAACTCAACGTAAGGAAACAGACCGCACCCAATACCATGAAAGAAGCTATTCAAAAAATTAGATTGGACAATGAAAGAAATATCAATAGTACACTATGGGAAGATGTTTTGACTCTGTTTCGCGGCTCAGTTTCCAGTAGTTGATTCCAGTTGTAGCCTCGTATAATTCCCTGGTTTTATGATTGAACCTCTGGAAGCCCATGCAATGTAAGAACACAAATGCAATTGATTCCACGAGAGCTATGATGCTATAAAATATGAGCGGTTTTGGATATGCCTCAACGGTGTTGTAGTTCAGGATGAGAGGCTCCATATCTCCATTTCTTCCAGGCTGAATGACAATATTTTTGGCAAGTTCAAAGTCTTGTATGAATGCATTGAGTTCTGCTACCAAGGGTTGCTTGTTGGGATCTTGAAGAAGTTGATCGTATGAGCGAGCACCATAAAGCATCCAGGAAAACCTGAAATCACATCAGACATGGATAAATATATAGTATTAATACCAGTCTCTGAAATTATCGCGGCGAATAAGATGAAACTCCGCGGCCAAAACTTGCTTTTTGTTGGCCTTCCAGTAGAACCAGCCAGCAAAATAATCACGAAATTCATTTGAGGAATGATCCAAAATACGGAAAAACGTCTTCCCGCGCTCTAGTTCAGACAGCGGTGGTGGTGGAATATGTTTTTGAAGACGTTGGTACTGCAGGTAGAAGTAGACCAGAAATGCAGTTTCCATATGAAGGTAGATGGACAAGTTATGTTCGAGATTGGAAGGGATTCCAATAGCCGTATTCGGGGGAAACATTTTCATAAACTGAAGGACCGAAAACACAGTGGCAAATATGGGTATTGCATCAAGAACTGTTGTTGCAAAACTCAGTAGCGTCAGTTTGAGGCGTGAGTGTCCAATTGGCATTTTCTAGCTTCAATCTTCTTATTATCGCAGAAATTTAGAACGAGGGGAAAGAGACTCACCAAGAGGGACGTGAAATGAGAAAGTGACCTGGTTCGTGTTTTAAGCTGAATTTGATGCGAGTGGGCGGGCTTTTTTTCCCGCCTCAAACAACGAACCATTTTGGCTGAACATCGAATATTCTAGTTAAAAAGTTATGTAGAGGAATTGATAATAGATCAGATTCCATTTCACATCTGCCACCTCAAACTGTATGAGATGAGGGAGTTATGAATCACGTTGCCGCTAACTGCGCACAAACTCACTTTTTACTGACTGAAGACTTAGGCGAGATTACGGTTGCCTTGGATCCGGGATCAAGGTAGGCGGGCTCGTCAAGTCCTCTGGAACGGCCATTTATTTGATAAAAAGGTTACTGCCAAGTATGGCATAAACTAAGCAATAAATAATAGAATAATCAACGGCGCTAAGCCGTGTCTTAACTATAAAGAGTGTCCCGAATTCCCTGGTTCCTTGTCCAATACAACACTGACGATTGGTTAAAGGGTGGTATATAATAGGAAATGAAACCCTTTTGTCACCAATAGGCTGATATTACAGATTTAGGGTCACAATGGGAAACAAAGGCTACAAAGACTTCATTGTGTCCATTGTGCTTCTTGGTATAAGAAGTCATTCCATTATTCCCACCTCTCCTAAAAAACAATCGCAAAGCTCTTCCAGTTCGTAGTCAGTTCGTACTAATGGATATTCGGGAGGAGACGAACGAAGATGTTCGTGCAGTGATCTCACCTGTTGAGTCTGTCCAACAACCTGACAAGCAAGCTATTTTCGATGAGATGAAAGCTGATGCACAGAGAAACTCGCGATACGACATGGCAGACGCCGAATCATTCAAGAGTATCGCAGATATGATGCAAGATCCTCGTGCTGATCCCAAGTCCAAAGACTTTGACACTGCCTTCTTCCAGCGCGCTGTGAGACAATATGTGAATGGCAAAGGATTGGAGTTTTCTGAAATGCCTATCGCCTTCCGCAATTTGGTAAGTCGCCTTGCATCGCTCCATTGTCTGGATTTTGTCCATTGTTCTTAACATTTCAATTCCTCCCCCCACCCCGACCACCACCAATAGAATGTCGTCGGTAACTCATTACAAGATGCAAGTATCCAGACTGTTGGGACAACTGTCGTTGGTGCTATCCAGCCTTTAATCCAAATTGCCAACTACATCAAGAAAACAAGTGACACTCTCTTCCCTGCAAAGCATGTCGAAAAAGATATCATACGTAGTATAACAGGTGTTCTCAAACCTGGTGAATGTGTGCTTGTTATTGGTCGTCCTGGTTCTGGTTGTTCGTCACTTCTTCGAACATTCTCCAACCAGACTCGAAGTTTCAAAGAGGTATACATTAGTTTCGTTGTATATTTTGAATTAATGAAGATTTCTTAATACATAGATTCGAGGTGAAATCATGTACTCTGGTTTTTCAAGCAAAGAAATCCACGAAAAGTTCCGTGGCGAAGTTGTCTATTCCGAAGAAGGTGACCCACACTACCCGTCCTTGACAGTGAGGCAAACTCTCGACTTTGCTCTTAACTGCAAAGTCATATCTCCAACCATTCGTGCCAAAATTATCGAAGTTACCCTCAAGATGTACGGTTTGGTGAATTGCCAAAACACCGTCGTCGGTGACTCAACACTTCGAGGTGTTTCAGGTGGTGAGAAAAAGCGTGTATCGCTTGCAGGTTCGTTTTGAAATCATATATATTCAAATGATTAGTTTCTAACCACCATACAGAGGCAACTGTGATTGGAGGTTCTGCTGGTATATTCGATGGATGTACCAAAGGTTTAGATGCGGCGTCATCCCTCGACTTCGTGAAGGCTCTTCGTGCTTTTGCTGACTACCAAAACCGAACTGTCGTTGCCTCTTGTTATCAAGCCTCCGACGCCATGTACAACTTATTCGACAAGGTTATTGTCTTGGCGGAAGGCCATTGCTGTTTTTTTGGTACGTATTTTTGCTTCTGTGCATCAATTTAAGTTCGATAACACATGAAATTGAATAGGCCCAACCCAAGATGCTGTGAAATACTTTGAAGACCTTGGCTTTCCTAAACACCCTCGTGACACTTCCGCAGAATACCTTACAACATGTGTCAGCAGTGGAAAAATCAGCCCCAAAGATCTCTTTGACAAGTACAAGTCCAGCAGGTATGGTAAAGTCAATGAAGCCGAGGCGGAACGTTACCTCGCACCAGACCATAATGAAAAGGCTCGTTCTTTGTTCTTTGAACGAATTGTTGCAAGACGAAAGCTTCAAGGAAGCAAAGGAAAGCAACTTGATAGCTTGTATGCTGTTCCATTGTCTACACAGGCACTTATGCTTTTACGTCGTGAAGTTCAGATTATTCGTGGAAACTCTGGAGCCATCATAATGAGGTAAGTTCATATCTAGATGCGCCCTATAAATAACGCATGGGCATTTAAGCACCATTTTCAACTTATTGATGGCCGTTATTGTCGGATCTGTCTTCTACCAGATTCCAGCAACGTCTGCAGGAGCATTTACTCGTGGAGGGGCCATTTATTTTGGTCTTTTATTTAATGCTGTTAGTGCCTTTGCAGAAATTCCCAAAGTTATCGACGGCAGAACTATTCTTTATAAGCACCTCGACATGGCTCTATACCGTCCTTCGACACACTTTCTGGCTCAAAGCGTATTTGAGTTCCTAGTTTCCGCTGTTAGAATTTTGTTCTTCTCGTTGATTCTTTACTTCATGGTGGGATTGCAACCAAACGCCGAAAAGGTAAACACCTCTTTTTGTTCTTGGCTGATACTGACTTGGTCTACAACAGTTCTTTATTTTCTACCTCTCTATTATTCTCACTCAACAAGCTTTTGGATTTATGCTCAAAATTTTCGGTTTCCTGGCTGCAGAAAAGCATGAAGCCATTAACCACGCCGCTATTGTGCTCATTTTGTGTACTATGTATGCTGGATATATGATCCCAATTCATGATATGAAGCCTTGGTTTGGATGGGTGAGTGTCAAACAAGGAAGGGCTTACAAATGAATTAACATCAAAAATATTTAAGATTCTCTACATTAATCCAGTTGGATACGGATTTCTCACTATCATGATCAACGAATTTGAAGGTCTCGATTTGGCGTGTGCGGGTACTTCCCTCGTCCCAGCGTATATACCACCGTATTATACGAACCCTGCTTACCAAACATGTACCCTGCAAGGATCTGTTCCTGGCTCTCCAGTTGTCCATGGCCTCGATTATCTCTCCTCTGCGTTATCTATTAATACTGATATGAAGTGGTGGAACCTTCTCATCAACCTTGGCTTCATTGTAATATTCATGATCCTGGATTGCATTGTTTTGGAAACTGTACAGCATGGTAAAGCTGGTCTAAGCGTAAAACTGTTTAAACCCGCAAACGCCAAGGATATTTCGACGCCTACCAGAAAGGAGAAGCAAAAGCAACATGACTATGAGTCTATCAAAATTGATGGTAGTAAGGAAGACATTGACGCATTAAATACTCTTACTTGGTCTGACATCAAGTATTACGTTCCACACCCGAAAGAGAAAGGAAAAACGTTGCAACTCTTGAACGGAGTGAACGGATACGCGGTTCCAGGCACAATGACTGCATTGATGGGATCTTCTGGTGCCGGTAAAACCACACTGCTTGACGTAGTCGCAAGAAGAAAGACTATTGGAACAATCGAAGGAGAAATTTGGGTTGGCCCTTCTTCTCCTGGACCTGAATACCTCAAGATCAGTGGTTACTGCGAACAAATGGATGTTCACACAAAGGAAGCAACTGTTAGAGAGGCTCTTGAATTTGCCGCATTCCTCCGTCAACCAGCCTCTGTCTCGATCCAGGACAAACGAGAATATGTGAACGAGGTTATCAAACTACTGGAAATGGAAGATTTGGAAAACGCACTCGTCGGTGACTTGGACAGTGGAGTTGGTCTCTCGATGGAAGAACGTAAACGTCTTACAATCGGCATTGAGTTGGTTGCGAAGCCCAAGATTATTTTCCTCGATGAACCCACTTCTGGATTGGACGCACAGGCCGCTACTAACATTATCCGTCTTTTGAGAAACCTGACTTTACAAGGCTATGCTCTCGTCGTCACAATTCACCAGCCATCTGCTATGCTCTTTAAAGAGTTCGACAGACTTTTGTTGCTTGGCCGTGGTGGAAAGACAATCTACTTTGGAGAACTCGGACCAGACTGTCAAACTATGCTCAACTACTTTGAAAAAACTGGTGCTGCTAAGTGCGACCCTACCGCGAACCCAGCCGAATATATTCTCGACAGTATTGGTGCTGGAGTTGGACATACTACAAACACGATTGATTGGTTCGAAGCATGGAAAGCGTCACCAGAATGTGCCAGGGAATCGCAAATTCTGGATGCTATCAAACAACGAGCCATCGACTTTGCTTCCCACCACACTGGTGATTTGGATAAGTTGAAACACAGATTGAATGCAGATGTACCAAGTGGAGGCTATGTGTATGGAATGGTTATGAAACGAATGTTCCGTTCGTTCTGGCGTGATCCCAACTACAACGTCGGTCGAGTAACATTTCAAATTGCGATTGCTCTTTTGCTTGGTTTGACATTCTTTCAGTGTGAACCTACACCTGCTGGCGCACAAAACAGAATCTTTGCCTTATTTCAGACAAGTACTCTTGGTGTCGTTGTTATTAAGCTTGTTATTCCAACCCTGTTGGACCAACGTTCTGTTGCACTTCGTGAACAATCTCAGGGTGCTTATGGTCCCAGAGCCTTTGGTCTTGCCATCACAACTGCTGAAATTCCTTTTGCAATTGTCGCTTCGACAGCCTTCTTCTTGTTGTTCTACTGGACTGTTGGTTTGAATGCAACAACGGACAACACTGGTTATTTTTATGCCATGTAAGTGACATTAATTTAATCAACAAAGGAGATTTATTACGTTCTTACAGCCTTACTGCTTTTACGTTGTGGTCTGTATCATTTGGTCAGTTGATCGCCGCTGCTGTTCCAAATTATGGTGTTGCCGCAGCAATTCTTCCAATCTTGACATCAATTCTCTCTTTGTGCGTGTTCTTATTTATTTCTTGAAGGCATAGTTTTGAACTCTTTGCCAATTTAGGTTCTGTGGAGTCACTATTTCTTACGACGAGATGCCTGGATTCTACAAGAATTGGTTGTATTGGATTGACCCTTACCACTACCTGATTGAAGGAATGATGGTGAACGATCTTGGAGGTCTCAGCATTCATTGTGACGAAAAATCATTTGTCAACGTCCCGATTCCAGCGAATACTACCTGCGGAAAATACTTTGCACCTTATCTTCACGTTGCGCCCGGAAAGCTTGTTGACCCCAATGCTGTAGGAACGTGCACATACTGCCCAATGCAGACTGGAGACAATATTTTCCATTCATTGGGCTGGAGTTATGATAACCGATGGAGAAACTTTGGGCTTTTGATTGCCTTCTGGATCTTTAACCGCGTTTTGACAGCTATCTTTATTCAGCGATTCAAGGTTGCACGTTAAATGATACATTTTTTTCACTTTCTCGTCTTTCCTTTTATTTGCTAATTAATTGCAACTTTACATAAAATACTCCTATTTCTTTCTAGAAGTAAGACATTTTTCTTGATGCTTTAACAACGTTTGAGCTTGAGCATTGCGGTGATAACTACTATTTAAAGGGAGTAGATAGCAGAGAGAAGGATCTTAGGAGCAACCACGCAATGTCTGTAGTAGCCCCAAACTTTGTTAGTGTCTGTATGCTAAGAAATCCAACTTTATGTCATTTCTTGAAGCCAACTCCCTGCACAAGTCAAAGAGTTTCTTTCCAGTCATTTCAGCAATTACTTACAATATAAGAATTCTGCCTCCTCCAATGGGTTTAAGCCCAAATTCTGGTCTTATCAATTCTCAACAGTAGGGACAAATAGAAGACGTTATTTCCTGACACTACCAATTACACAGAGCATTAAAGCATTGCTGCCAAAGTACTCGCATCCACAATCCTTTTTAGCAAGTTCTCCCGTAATTTAAATTTCTGTTCTCTGTGCCTCCACTTATTCAGGTTTTCATTGGCTGAATTTAGGCTCTGTCTCATTTATCTCGTTGCCTTCAGATCAATTTTCCTTGGGCAATGTTGTCAGACTTTGTTCATTTCAGCTTTGTCCACAATAATCTCTTCAGTGCCCAAAATACTCTGTCTCCTGTGTTGACAGAAGGCTTCATCTGTGGAAACTCACATTGCTTCCAAGCTGCGTTACAAGGTGTTCAAGGAGAAGGTGAAGCTTTGCAAACCAAGATCTATAACATGCTGAAAGAGGGAAAACGTGAGCACTTTCTTCTATGTATGCCTTTGTAAAATCTTAAATTGACAGATCCTCCCTCATATTATCAAGCTTGTGAATTCTTTCAATAAGGCGTATCTGGTACTAAATGGTTATCAAACACTTGCGGCTCAACCTTTGCACTTTCCTGCTGGAAATATGCTCTATGCCTATCATGGCAATGCCATCCATCCTGATTTGAATCTGTCTCACATTCATGAGGGTATTAGGTTCTTCTCAGTCAACAATACTTCTGTATTCTGAGGAAAGTAAACAGAGACCAAAGCTATGTGTCTCCAACATTTGTTTTGATTTGGAGTCTCCAAAGGATGGTTATTGTGTGTGCATGGAAGTGATGGAGACTCATCCTGTCAATCTGTTTTGGGAGGGAGCTATTGCACTGTGTAGTACACTTGCTCGTGGGGGCTGTGACACCCAAAGTGTATACCCAAATTAATGTCTGTTGTCGGGGCAGGGTTACCAGTGGCAACAATGTTTAACTGTGAGTAGAGATTTACTTTGTCACAATTTCACTAACTTTCTCCTTTTTTGAACAATTTAAGTTTGTTCATTCTTCTCTACTTCTTGCTCAACTTGTCCTCTTGGGTTTCACCAAAGCATTGTCAAAAACTCAACAGTTATATCCATGCAAAAGTAAAGAACTATATATTGGAGTAAATGTATTATCGAGAGAAACAATCATTGGTAAAACCCAGAAATACCATGTCCTTGCATAAGGACTCTTTCTTTCAATTGCCAAAACTACTTGAGTCTCCATCTTTGGAACATAGCAAACAAGAAATGTGCCTTTATATGAACAAGTTGACAGGAAAACCCGTTTCACTTTTGCTTCCACTTAGTTCTGGTATCCCTGTAGACAACATAAGGCGTTTTCAAACATACAAGAATGTAGATCTTTGATGACCATCCCATACTCTCTTGCCTTCCAAAAATACAAGTCTACCTTGCCTCCAAATGGAATGATACACATATTCTTGAAACTTAAAGCCGCATTCCAGAAGTTATCTATTTGTTGTGCGTCCCAGGTTATTAGATTCGCATCATGGCAATTCTAACATCAATCCAATCATCATTTTTGTGGTAGAACACAGAAGTCTGTTATTCATACAAAGAATTGATACCTCTGGTAAGTTAGGAAAGGGGGTTGGATGGTTCCAAGAAGAGTGGTTTAAGAATGCTCAAGTACCAGGTTTGACCAGGTTAAAATCCAGTCAAGTGTAAAATACTAACAGAGGAATTCAGATCCAAACCCTAACCCTAAATCAGGACTAAAGGGCTAGCAGAAGCAGTGGAAGAAACAACCCACAAGGCAAAGACAATCATGACAACAAAAGCATCAAGAAAGAGCATAGGTTAAGGCATCGGTCCAGAGTCAAAGACAAAATGAAGCCAGAAAATTTTCAATTTTGTTTGCCTCTCTCAAATACGATTTGTGAGATCCCAATAAAAGGAAGAAGTAAAGGAACAAAAGACTCACAGAAATGGGTAAACTGTGAATATGTATATATAAGAGATATCTGGCTAGCATGTGTCATTCTGTTGGAGGACAGTGTTGAAATCAGATGATTTTGAAAACTTCAACGGAATAGAACTCGATGGTAGATACTCGCAACACAGTCTAAAGTAGATCAAAACGTCAGTAAAACATGCTTTTTTTTAAATTTGTGTAGAGCGAAAGTATTGATTTAGTTTCTAGCAGTAAGATTTTATGAGTAAAATGGAGTTTGAGTCAATTTTACACGCAAACAAATAGAACGGCAGCCACACACATTGTATCAACACATCCATGGTCCCAAATCGAAGTTTTATAGTGCATCTACAACTTCTAAAGAACATTTTTTCGGATTTCATTTCTGTAGTTTTGTTTTTTGACATCGAAATCCGGACACACACCAAAGAAGGCAAAGGAAGCGAAGAAAGCTAATGCTGCCAATGTCCACTTATCATCTTGCACCTCGAATTGATCAGAATCGCGAACCTGAAGAGGCTGACCAGCTTGGTGTAGGTGATTGCATTGGGCCAGCTTGTCTTGACTGATCAAAACAACTAGATTGCAATGACAGTTCGGGCTATTCGTAACTTAATATATACTGAGTTTGATGTGGATAAGAGTGGATTGGCAGTTGTGTCGCTTTGACTGTAGGAAACAAATAATAAATAAAATTGTTGTACTCAATCTATCACCCAGACTACATAGCCACACTGCATTAGATGACGTACGTTCTCCAAAGCTCAAGGCGCTGCTGCACATACAAGTGGTGAAATGAGACGGGGGAGTGTAGAGGGTTGGCAATCCCGACACTTTTCTAGCATCAAAAATTGTGCGTTTTTTCCTTGTAAAACCGATGCCTTAAAAAGCTGGAAGAAAAAATTAACAAAGAGGCAGAAAACAAAGACTCCCAGAAAGGCTTCAAGAAGTGAGAGAAAAACTCACTAATACAAAAGGGAGAGAAATAGTCAATAGCAAACACCAGAAGGTAGTAGAAGAGATATTCTAGAAAAAGAAAAAAGGGAAAAAAAGACAAGAAGTCGATACAACTGCACATAAGGATACAAATATGCTTTAATAAATATGAAGAGATCAGGAGATGATTCAGGGTTCCTAACCAACCAAATCTTTATTGTAATCCACTATCAGCGTCACCTCCAAATCTCACTCACTCACAAGATATTTCAATGCAACAGAAACCATTAAATGAAACAGAGCCCCGTCAGTAAAGCAAGAATCGGTCCATGGAGGACCTCCACCAAAACATCCTCTTTGTTTCTTACTGATTCCCTTTGACAAGGTTGTGTTATGACATAGCAGATACCTCTAGGGTAATCAGAAGTTACTCAATAATGTTTGTGCACATAGGACAGTCCCATTTACTGTCTTTCCTGCCCACAGCATGGCTTCTCTTGCCAGAAAGCCAAAGAATTTGTAAAAGTATCATTTTCAAATGTGAATTTAATTGTTGGGGCTTTGATTTACATTCTTGTTAAACATAATAAAATTCTCTTCTCTTCTCCTCTATGGTGTGGCTGGTTTATCTTCCTTTCCATTTATTCTTTGTTTGTTATTGCACCTTATCTGCTATTCATGGTACTTAGGAGGCTAGTTATTGAGCTATATATGAGCTTGCTGTACTGGTGTTTGTTATTAATTAGTGCTTGTTTATATCAGCCGCAGCATGGCACACTTTCAAATGAAAAGGCTCAAAAGTAAAGCCAAATATATATTTCCCAGATAGTTTAAAGCTTGAAACTTTCAATTAATCAAATAAAATAATGAACTCAATGGCGAGCATAGATAATACCTTATCAGATGAGTCTCCGATTCCGAAATAGCTAGTTTCAACAACTGACTTTTCTTAAAAGGATATAATGATAATTGCATCAAATACAATTAAATCCGATTAATTCATGTTTGATTTCTGATGTGAGAATGAGAGGAGCAAAGAATGTGTTGTTGAAGATGAAGTTATGAATTAGAAACCTGGACATAACTTATTGAAACAAATAGACTGGCATAAGCCTTCTTATCTAAAGTATTATTGCGTATGTTCCGATGTTTGTACTTAATATGAGGAATCAGATTCAACGGGTTCAGCGGTAAAACCAGGATTGTCAACTTTGGGCTCAAATTGCAGACTCACTCACTGCTACTGATTCAAGTTTTGTACAAGAGATATTTTGTGAATCTGATACGCATCCTGAGTAGGAGTTTCAAGTACTATTAAATAACATTATGAAGTTCAATTCTTCAAGCTCGCATCTGTTTGTGGACTGCGCAAGTGATCTTAGGTTTTATTGTGCATTCAGGCCAAAATCGAATTTTGGTTTGATCCTCATCTCCATTTTTTATCCTTGCACTCCCAATGAGTGTCGACCTTATCCAGTCTGTTGTCAAGAACAAGCATGCCACGGAGGATGTAACGCTGAAATTGTTTTTACATGCACTACTTCCACAATATCAGCAAAACGGAGCTGGCTCGGTACTTTGGCAAATCAAAGTCTGTTGTTGGAGGATGGATCAATCGATTTGAAACTGAAGGTAGTGTCTCCCGTTGGCAATCGGAATGCTCTCGCAAAAAGTTTGGGGACAAAAGACGCCAATGGCTTGTCAATCTTTACATTGAGAATCCTACGTTATTTCTAGCAGAGGCAAAATCCAAATTTGAAGCTCACTTTCACACAAGCATTAGCCGTTCCCTTGTATGTACCATTCTAGCCAAAGCAGGACTCAGTTGGAAGGTGCTGGAGCGTCGTGCAATGCAAGCCAGTGCTTCAGACATTGCAAGGTTTGCTATTACGAGCTCCTGTTGAATGGCCAAAATTTCTTGCTGTAATGCTTGACAGTTCCCAATTAAAGCATTCATTAGTTGCTGCAGCTGATTCATCCATTGCTGCAAGCGTTGATTTTCTCCAATAGCAACTGTATTTGATTGGATGATTTGTCGTCTCAGCATTCCTTTGTTGACATTGGCGGCAGCAAACAAACTAATCAAGTGCTGCAGCGGACCTTCTCGAAATCGCGTTTCTTGATTATGTCTAGGACCGGATAGCACGTAATTGGCCCAAATGCGCCAGTTAATTGCTTCTGAGACGTAAATTTGGCCATATTCTTGGCGTAATTGATTACTTATATCAAGCACTGCATCTTCATTATCAGCCCCAGCTCGGTTTGTTGAGGGCGCAGTGAGAAGTTGCTTTTTTAATTCCTTAAAAGCGTGGGTTTTGATAGCATTAGAATATATTGCTATCTGAAGTTCCACGGGATTATCAACAGTCGCGATTGGTTGAGCCAATTAGGCCCAAGACGCAAAGTCGTTCATCGTTATTTCATTGAGGCATTTCTTTCTGTGACCGTTTATGGCCTTGAATAAAGGAACTCGTTTAAGTCGTTAACAGTTGGTGTGACTGTTGTATGCCAGTCGTACTTTACTGGAGTTGATTCTGCGTCAATGATCACTGCCTGCCTTTTAAGTCTGCTAGACACCTTCTCAAATAGCTTGATTGGAAACTCTTTGATCTCATTAATCTCAATAGTGAAGTTTGACACTTGAGGCACGCTTATTTGACTGCCAAATTCCTTGAATTTTGGCTGGAAGGTGAGTTGAAGAAGACTAGTTTGAGACATGGACATACTGCTGTGCAAATTAAGGGCCCAACCAAAACGTCTCAATGAGCTCAAACTCACCTCCAAAAGTGTATTAATGATGTTAAAAGCACTTGGAAGGATTGAGATGGGCTGATCTGTGTCAGACGGGTGGGAATTGGTGTTGGTTCAGGCTTTTTGGAGATTGAGCCGGTTCTAGGAGTTTCTGAACCGGAGTTCGATTTGGAGCATAGTTTCAAACACTTCAAGTGGCTGTTACACAAATTGTCCATCCTAACAAAAACATGTACAACAAGAAGAAAGGATTGTTATCCCATTAAGGAACATCTTTTAGCCCATATGTCCCATGACATTTCCAAACTACTCATTGTTCTTTGGTCATTCAAGTTTGTGTTATCATTGGTACAACGTTAAATTAGATTGGCGTAATGTGTGTTTTTTTCAGGCTACCAAACTACCAGTGACAAACTTACAGCTCTTGGATTGAAGAATTGCACAACCCAAGAATTGAAGTACATTTCCATGAAGATTTTTCTTGATTTTGAAAGTGATATGGTGAATACGTTGATTGATGAGTTAGAACCATAAACGTCATTCTTAAGTTCCAGAGCCAAATACAATGCTGCTATCAAGTCAAGAATAAAAGCCATTGTTCAATTATGTGTCTTAGATGTGAATGAGGAAGATGTGGATGAAGTTGAGGATGCTGTTGAAATTGAGGAAGAGGTGATTTCCATGGAACTTGCAACTCAGTCAAATCCTGGACCAAAGGGTTAGGCAAATGTGTTAGATTTGCTCAGGAAAATGGCCCACTAAACATACTACATACTATTGCTCAAAACATCAAACAGACCTTCTGGGTAATGTTCCATAGTGAATAAAATTAATAGATTTCATCCAAATGTACTGATGTATGTTTAAGAGAGTTGATAGCGAGCAGAGGCGGGCTTCGATGAGGTACGAGTTGGAGCCCGCTGGCGCGAGCTTTTAGTGATTTTGGGTGAGTGTGTTGACTTGGTGGTGGCTGTTGGCTGTAGTGGGCAAAACTCAAATTTTTTCTCCGTCAGCATTTGAAACTTTAATCCCATGGCACCTTCTCCACCATTGCATTAGAACAGCGTGTAATGGCTTGTTGGAAAGCTGTAGAGCACGAAATTGTTGTGAGTCATTTAATAAAAGAGTTTATTTCATTGATGCATTTTCCAGCTCCTCCATGAAAGTTAAAATCAAAAAAAGGGCTCTATTAAGTTGAAGCGGCGTATTTTGCGATGGCAAAAAAGTGGTTTTGGTGGCGGAGGTATATCTCATTCCTGACTTCTATTCGTTTTCATCCCAAATAAATCCATTTCTCATTAAAATGCCACCCAAACATCAACGCCGGCATCTCGCATCTGCAAGAAAGACAAGATAGTGCTTTCAATCCCACAATGCGCATCAATTAAAGCTTTTGAACAAGGTTCTTGGTAAGTGTTGAGTATGTCCATTTTGCGTAAAAGCTATTCAGATACAAAAGAGAGTCCATTGAAAACACACACATTTGTTGACTGTTTGGCGTTTCAATTCGCAATAAATAGACGGAGCAACCAGGTCTAGACGTGTTTGATTTGTGTTCTGTTGACTCCATTGTTTGGTATCACAGGTGGAACTCAGTGCAAGGAAGAAGAGACTGGAGTACATTTTCGATTTTTGTTGTTTGAGAGTGACAGAACTTGGTTTTGGTTCAAAGATTTGGTTGAAGTTTCAAGGAGGTGACGATCTGGGTGACGATGGGGGAACATTTCAGTTACAAGCAATTTGGTTATGAATGCTTTTATATTGAGTTTGAAGATGGGGAAGAATGAAATTAAAGGCTTTATGTTTTGCTTTGTGCTTTCCTGAAAAGAACTATTCGAACCAACGGTTGGAATACCTGTATGGGCAAGCTATTAAAGCTCTGCTTCTCTATCTTATGAAGTGTTTCAAATTTAGTGATCAAACCACATCCTTTTTTTCATTCCAGAATACAAAACGGTTCTCTCCATATCTGATTGAAGCTGCTTGCACCAGACAAAGGCTGCATGGGAACTGTGTAATGGTCACGACAGTGCTACATGTTAGCACCCTACTCACTTTGTTTTCTCTCCAGAGTCAGATACATTACCTCCGTATTGTATCGGTGGAAGAGTGAAATGCTTGGCAGCCTACACTTTACCAACCCAACCCACCATATTTTCTCTCCAGAATTCACATCCGTTCCCTCCTTATTGTGTCAAAGCCGCTTGTTCCGAACACGGGTGGTACTGGATCTGTGTGAAGGGTGAGCTGTGCTACACGTGTGAAGCAACAAACCCAACTCACCTTGTTTTCATTCCAGATTTTACACAATCAGCGTTCAAGTGACGTTGCCCATAAGCATTCTGTTCCTTCGACAGTAGACGAACCTGAAGAGATTAAACCCCTCAGCAAAACACATTTTAGTATGAACAAAGAACTACGACAGGTGGGCTGTATGGGTTTAAGTGAAAACTGAGAATTCTTAGATTTGCTTCTGAGTCAATCTCCAATGCTGTGCTTAGGATTGTTTGTCTGGATTCATGCCAACAAGCACAAATGAATGGAAGTTGCAGCCATCCAACATTGATGGAAAGGTGACAATAGAATAAGCAAAGATTGCATTACCACAAGGCTCACCCAAGGTTGATTGGAATCTTCCTTCTTAATGCAGTTCAAGAAGGGAATACTGTCTCTAAAAGGAGGTTAACAGATTGATACATTACCAAGACAGTGAGAGTATGTAGTTTCCGCCTGGTCTACCTACCACCTCAAGAAATTGCATCAGGGTTACGAGATTTTGGTAGTGATTCATGATAACTGCGTTGGTCAAAACAAGAGCAATACTGAGTGAGTCGGCGATTCGAGCCCGTAGTCGGCAATCTCCAAAAATCTTCCAGCTGCATTTACCGCAGAACCCGTCAAGATTGGTTCCTCAAATAAAGTACATATATTATAAATTACGCAATGATATTATGATTAAGCAGGCTTAGGCCAGTCTGTTCGTTTTAATTAGTTAGGTCCAGGTTTCCAACTCAACACTTCATCTTCAACAACGCACTGAAGCAGCTTTCTCCACTAATCTCATTCACGCACATCAGATATCAACCATTTATTTATTGGATTTTATTGTATTTAATGCAATTATCATTGCCTCTTTCGAATAATACTCTGTTGTTTGAAACTACCACCAACTATTTTGGAATTGGCGCCTCTTCTGATAAGATGATCGTTGTTATGTTAACTAGTTTATTTGATTAGTCGAGAGTTTTATGCTTAAAGCTATCTGGGAACTGTAATTATTTGGGTTATGACATTGTTACATTCTATTCGGCTTTACTTCTGAGCCTGTTTATTTGAAAGCGTCCCATGCTGCGAATGATATAAACAAGTACTTATTAATAAATCTGTGGAAGCTGAGGATGGTATCTTGTTCTGGGGACCTTCTCCTATTGAGAAGAGCAGTATATTAAAATCTTAATAAAATTTATATGATTTATCGGACAGTCAGATGAACTGGACTTGTTTAGATTTTCTGTATCATTTTCAAGAGAGCGGCAAAGAAGGAGGAAGGCTCTGAGCTCCCTCTTATATATTTTAAAAGCATAAACTATTTATTTTCTTTTACTTTCTGCGTTTCTAGGTACTTATGATAGCTGTGAGAGGAGCTATAAGTCAAGATGTTGCATTCAATATAACCCTGGCACTACTCCTCACCATTCTTTCCAAACCCCACATTCTTCTGCCATTTCATAGTATTTTATATTATCTTTAATATTCACAAAGTTTTGTGATACGAAATAAAACGGAAATGGAGTTATTCATTGTTTTATCAGTTTTGGAGTGGGCCGGGATTGCCGACTTTGGGCTCGAATCGCCGACTCACTCACTCTCACAAAACGTATGGTGTTGCTGACTTCACTTGGATTCTACAAGAAAGTTGTCTTTATTTATTTGATTCTGCTCATCTGCATATGGCTGCTGATCAAGTAGTTGCATGGACCAAGAACTCTGCATACAAAAAATAGTGTATTTCCCTGAGCAAAGTCAAAATTGCTACAAATTCGTTGAATGTAGATTCTTGGACCACCAAAACAACCCATCAAGGTCTGAATTCCTCTCGGGTGGGTGGGGCAGAGATTCTATCAAAAGACTTTAAGGACATGCTAGCGGGATTAATTTTCTATTCAAACGCGGCAAAGTGATGTATACTCAGATTGTTCCTTAGCCAGACTCAGGGGTGTCACTCTTTGGTGTGTCAAAGGTTCCAACAACACCGTTCCGCCAGAAGCTTGCAGAAACTCTTCTTACAGATAAAAAGCGAAATTGGGACATGGAGAATCTCATGTTGCAGACAAAATTCTTCTTGCAGCCAAACCTCTTCTATTGAAAAAGTACTTCTCTCGTGATTCAACCAACCATATGACAAAAACTCCTGGATGCTGCAGCAAAGGAACGTGACAGTCCTCAGTAGCTAAATCTACCACACCCTTGTCAAATCCGAGCCGCTGTTGTAGATTCAAAGAAAAATGGTGGTGCTAAATGAAACTCCCACCAAAAGCAAAAAGAAGTCACTTTTTGACGTCGCACAATGCACCGGTGTCTATTTTGAAGCATGTGGCCTTGAAACCATGGCAGAATATCAATCACTAGATGTGAAATTCTCTTTCTTAGTGATATCTCATTTATTTCATTGAATATCGCAGTCTAGAAAAATGAAGGTTTGATTTTGATTTTTTTCATGGGAGAACCCAAGTTCCTGCTATATGCTTCACCTATCAACAAATTTTTCAAATTAAGTAAAGGAAGAGGGGAAAAAGTTAGGACACAATTTCAATTTCATTCATCATTGCTCACTTTCTATGTCAATCAATTAACTTAACTCATAACTTTTTAAAAGAAATATATCTCCAGCTTTTTGTTGACATCACATTTTGTCTTCTTTCTGGCCAACATATACAATTAATTGCAAGTGAAGATGCATTGGGAGTGTACAAATGGCTTCATTTGTCGTCCTTCAATACAAAGTGGATGGAGGTATGCACAAAATTTGTATGTATGTTTGAGCTTCAATAGCATAGGAGAACGCCTTAAGCACCAAGAGGACTTGTCTTTTTCAGCAAGGAGAACACATTCTAATAATATAAATCCAGGTGCAAACGTGTTTAAACTGTTTTTGGTGGCCATCCAGTGAAAAAATAGTGACAAATCAAGGAGGTAGTAACACTAGCCTTATTTATTAATCATTTCCTTGACATACATTTGCCGCCCCGTGACGCATTGTGGTGGGCTACTTTTGGGGGAATGTTGCCTTGCTTTCAATGGTCCCTCCCATTTCACCGACTCCTTTGCTTTAGGAGTAAATTTGTGCATCATGCCACTACCAAGCTTATTGAAAGGAAACACAGAAAAACCATGAACCTCTGGAGGACTCAAAGGGTCTTTAATTTGTGTTGATGAATTAACACTCCAAGGTCTGACATTTGTTGAAAATTGTTTCATATCAGCACCACTTCTATCAGACTCAACTTCATTTTTTTCAGTGTTTAATTGATTTGCAACATTTGGAGACTGTGGCTGTGGAAGGTCTTCTGTAGAAAAATCATAATCACTGTCAACCTTGAGATAGGAAGTACGTATGTATATTGGGTGTTCCTCAAATGTCTTAACTCTTCCTTTAACAGATAAGTCCAAAGCGGGAAGATGTTGCTGTAATGAATTAAGTTTGCAATGCAACCTAGGTAAACAACTTACTGGCTTCTTAATATCAACTCCTGCCAAGCCTTTGACAACGGATTTTTTGTACCGACTCCTTTGGAGAAGTTGATAGTATAAAGCAGGGTCATTATATGGATTTACATCATTGAAGTTTGTTGACTCAAATGAGAAGAATGAGTTGGGATCAAAGTCAGGAAATTCAATATTTGGAGCGTTTTCACTTAGCATTGGAAGTAATTGGACATGTCCTTCTTCATGTTGTGTCTCCATCATTGTTTGAAATGAACATCGTCTTGAAACGCTTGGATTTTGATACACATCAAGTCTGGGAGACTCTTTAGTTTTCCATCCAAGGTTAATAATGTCTTCTGGCATTACTATAGACGTAGATCGTGAATGTTGACCACTGAAAATATTTGATTGAGATTTTAATGGTGGGATCCCAAAGCTTAAAAAGTTGGTTGACATTGCACTCGAATTAACAGATATATTTCTTGAATTTGGATAATCATTCATGGGTGCTTCATTCATAGATAGTTGTCGAGAAGAGAGCATATTGGTTGAAGCTGTGTTTGCCACAGACAAAATGTTTTGAAAGGATCTTTGGCGGGATCGAGGCTGTGGCTTTACAGGTTCCAAATTTGGTTTTTCCGCAGATTCAAAGGCTGTTTCTACATTGTTAACTATAATCTGAGCAACGCTATCAGAACCTAGTCCACTTTCCGTTTGAGTGAGAGTAGCTTGGAAAGTATTTTCAATGTTTAATGGGAGGTGAGAATAGCTTCCATTGGTTAGTGAGGGAAGTTTTGGGCTCTGTTGCAGTATATTCGAATCCCTATTATCTACAACTATTGAGCTTTCAAACGAAAGATAATTTTGTCCCAAAATTATTCCAGCCAAATGAGCTTGTTTATCTGATTGGGTTGACAACGTTTTTGACCTGTTCAAAACTCCAGCGTCATCAATTATTGGTTCAGCAGGTATAAAAATGTTTAATCTACTTTTCGCAGCAGAAGGAGTGGGCGCTAATCGTGTTCGACTCTTCGTTACAGTTGTAATAATATTTGGAATGAGTAAATTCTTCATTCAAAGTTAGTTCTCTGACAATGAATTCCATTCTTAACATACCGCAACCGGAGTCAAAATTGAGTATGGTTTTGGAGCGGCTGGATCACCAAGCGAATGAAGCTAAACTTTCGAACATCAATCAATACAACACAAATTATGGTTTAGCTTACCCCGCTTCCTAGAGTTCCCTTTTTCCTAACCTCCATGCTTTGAATTTCTATGCGTTCCATTTCTGCTTTTTCTTGCGCAGCTGCTGCTTCCATCTCTAGCAGCATAACTTTTTCACGTCTCGCTTGTTCCTGAGCCTCCAATCGCTTTGCCTTTCGTTTTTGGCGAAAAAATTCAAATAATTGGGATAATACTGGCTTTAGCTTTGCCTTATGTTCTTCCCGTTCACGGATTATAATATCAATTATTGACTCTCCACAGAGACGACAAAAAGCATCCTTATGAACAGCATTTTGCTTCATTTGAAATGTGATCATGTTGTTGACAAAGGTCAATAGTCGGGCCTGTCGCTTTATGACACGACTTCGTTTATGTGGATCATGTAGGGCTTCAGCGGATTTGAATTTAGCGTCCCACTCCTTTGTTATACGAGATTTCTGCTTCTTAGTGTACTCCAAATCATCTTCAAGGCCTGATGTTTCCTGCTTGAAATATGCTTCATACTGTTCTACCAGTTTTTCTCGGACATATTCTCGATCCACATGGTCAGCAATAAATGATGGTTCACTCTCCAAATCTTCTGCAGTAAATTTGACGTACTTGGTTTTTGTTTTGTCTTCCGAATCCGTAACTATTCCAATGATGGAACGTTGGCGCCCTTCGCCAGAGACATCCACCTCTTCCTCCATTTTAAATAGTTTTTGATTTAAAACTCGGATTTCTTCGTCGCATTCAGCTATTAAAGAGCGCAATTTGTTCACATCATTCACAAGTTGGGTTCGGTCTGTGTCGGCTTGTGCCGAACTCTGTAGCTCAACTTAACAATTGCAAGGCAACTTAAACTTACCAAAGGCAGTCCAGGGATTCCTCGATCTTTTAATTTTAGGTATAGCCTAGCTGATAGATACCGTAGTCGTTGATATTCTTCGTTTTGCGATTGAAAAGATTGTAATGCTGTTGTTAACACGCAGCTTTTGATTTGGAACTCTTCTGTTTGCTTTGACTGAAGTTGGCGAACAGTTGACTCCGTTTTAGCCTGACACATAAAGTCAATATAGCGACGAGGTTTAAATTGGGGGAAACCGACCCTCCATGATTCAAGTACAAACCTCACTTCCTCTCTCAATTTCATACTCAATTGTTTCTTCATCTCCTTGATTTTGCTTTTGTATTGAGTCTCAAGTAATTTTAACTTTTTCGACACTGCTGCAAACAAAATAACCTCTGCTTCCTTTAATTTGATGTCCCAATTGAGGCGAATTATAGATTTAGTCAAATTGATGTCCTTTTTGATGATTTTAGACATAAGCTCAGCCTCTTTAAGATTCATTTGATTGTTTGTTTGAACTTCACGTGAAATCATTTCCTTCCCATTCTTGTAGAATATTGTTGCACCTGCTTTAATGATTTCCAAGGCCTTTTCCACATCAAATTGTTCAGTCTTTGAACCTGTTTCTCGTGGAGCCTTCTTTGGGCCGTCCTTTAAGAAGACGCCTTTTCCCTTTGAGGCTGGATTTGGGGCTGGATTTGGGGCTTTGTGTATCACTGAAATTGAAGGTTGGCTTGTTCCTGCAGGGTCAATATCATTATTTGATATCTCCCATTCCAAATCATTTGTGTTTTTGTTAAACTCGTTCTTTAGCTTTATGGCTATGGTGAGGCTTGGTCTCTGTCGCTTCGATGGTGTGATGGTGTTGTCAACGGGTTCACTGTCGCCCAAGTCTTTCGACGACAGTCGGCCCAGCTTCAACGGAACAAAACTGGTCCTTCTTGATCTAGCGCTGTGCTCTCGACTTTTAGGCTCCTCGAATTCTATAAGAGCAGCTAGAGACATTGTTCACTGATTTTCGAAGAATTGTCATACGAAATACATACTATATGGATATTTCAATGAAACTTTATATCATGACTACAAACGAAAAACATCTTAGCGATCAGTGCTTTCTGTTCAAAGAGCGAAGCTTCTCCATTACCAACTCCAGAGTCGCTTTCCTCTCTTGGATCTCCAAATGCTTACGAACTGATGGATTCTCATTTGCAAACTTAAGAATTTGCTGCCGGTTTAGGTCATAATAGAGCTTATTATCGACTTCCCTTGGTAGTTGGAAGAAGAATTCATTCAGCAACTCCACATATATGAACATCACAGCAGTATAAGTCAGTTTGTCTGCAAGAACTTCCATCAACGCTTCGGGACAACAAGACTTGTTTGTCGACACGGCGCATTGTCTTGAACGAAGAGCTCCAAGACGTCCTTGCAGTGTGGAGATGTGTTTCTGCAGCCTCAAGGCTTCACGAGCACTTGCGAACAACTTGGCATCTCGTTCAGACTCGATTCCAAGCTCAGCTGCAGTGGCGGGCCCTGCTTCAGGATCCTTTTCGTACTTGCGAATTTGATTGATGGCGTTACGCAGTCTGCGACGTCCAAAAGTTGACTTGATGGACTTAAGCTCGCTTTCATCAGATGCAAGAGTAGAATCAAGCAAAGCTGTTGCACGCTTCACTCCTTCTTGCCACTCTTGCTCGGAGCACTCAACTTCAAACTTGTACGGCTTAATCGTATTTTCGACTTGGTCCACTGTTTGATCACAAGTTAGCACAACATAAAATGGGGACAAACAAAAGGTTCACCAGTCACATGGAACTTTGATCTCAAAATGTCATTGCTGAACTGGAGAATTTGAGCCCTGGCTTCTGGGTGATGAGCAAACTGGTCAGTTGAGAGAATATCCTCCATTTTTTGAAGTAATGTGTCGATAACGAGCTGAACACTGGAGCGCCCAACACCACTTTTTGTCAAAGACGCAAAAGTCAAATCAAGGCGAGTAGCCCAAACAGGATCTGCGCAAATTTTTGGCAGCATTTGAATACGAGGATCGTTCCAGTACACTTCATCACAAATATCACGAATGCGATCCTCCAACATAGTACGCACAGCATCACGAACTTGAGGCTTGCCAAACTCTTTTGTGAACGCTTTAAAACGAGTTTTCAAACTGTCCATGGCCTCTGCGACGTAAGACTCTGGTGATATCTTTTGGTCATTGTAGTGAACCTTGAACTGGTAGCGAGCATCATCCAGTTCTTTCTCAACTTGATCCACGATACGATAGAGTCCTTTTCCCATATGTTCCTCGAGGACTTTCATCAATCGGTTGCGTAAAACTGGAGTTCCGACAGAGGCATTTGCATTCTTAAACTCTGGATGACTCTTGAAATACGATTCTTCTGCACGAATTAAAGCCTGTCCTGGACCACTTGAGGAACCTTTACAGACAACACCGATATACCCAAGTTGGAGAGGAAAATCAGGGTTCTTGAGCTTTGCGACAGCATCATTTGGGTCGACGAGATCCATTTTGGTGAGGACACCAATTGTGCGATTTCCATAAGGATCGACTTTGCGACTGGCACGTAATGCCTCAGAGTTAGCAAGATCGACGTCAGCTGCACAAACAGCCAAAATAATGTTGTTTTCTTTGATATACAAATCACAAAGGTCGGCGATTTTTTGCTTGAGAGTTGGTGGTTGATGACGGCTGTGAATCTGGATATAACCAGGCAAGTCAACCAGAGTCAAATCAGGAACATTGGGAGAGTAAATTCTGAGTTCAATTGGACTAGATGAAACGCATTCAGATTCAGGGACAGCTATTACACAGTTAGATAATTTCAATTGTCTCTTCGTGGCTACAAACCTAAATTGAGATCAGTCAAAGTTTTTTGAATCTTTCTGAAGTCGCTAATCTTTCCAAGTCCGAGCTGAGGAAATTCACCATACTCTTCTTTTGAGTTTTCAGAGTGAATAAGAGTCAACTCTATAGGTCGACGGGTGACCATATTAGATCCTCTGTTAATAGTTAAAACCAACTTGAGACACAAAATGGTTTCTTACTTTGGAAGAAACTCATGACCGACAATGGCTTCAAGAACTGAACTTTTTCCAGAGCTTTGAGAGCCAACCACAACGATACTGGGGAGTTGGAGGTTGGAGTTATTGTTGACAGTTTTGAGGAGGTTGCGCACTTCGATCAACTTCTTGGTCAAAACCATTAGGTCTTGGTCAGGAGGACTCATTGAGTTTCCAGGAACGCCCTTTCCGGCAGACGACGCCTTGTTGACGACAGGAGTAGGGTCTTGCATAGCTTGGAAGTTTCTAACCCCATCAGCATCAGGACCAGCGAGGGCAGGAGAGTCCTTCCAACCAGGCAAAGCAGTGACATCAATAGTTGGCAGCTCGATTGATGGCAGTTCGGGTATTTTCACACCAGAGAGATCAATTGAGGCCATCCAATCCTTTGCCTGGCCCAGGGAGTCACGCAGCCAGTCAGGAACAGCCTTCTGAACGTTTTCTAGCACACACCGTTAATTGGAAGGGAAGGAAAGGGAGTGGCGCAAACCATCGACTTTGTACGCCGTGTATCCAGCAGCACCAGCCCCAATGCCCAATAATCCAAAAGTCCAGCGGACCGCCGCAAAGCCGGCCCGCGGAATAAACAAGATCCCGCGGCGTTGATCGAGCCGCATCTGCGGAGAGCGCAGGAGGGGGCGCCGTGCAAATCGAGTGACGAGCATGCCACGTTGATTTGAATGATTTGTGTGAGAAAAAAGACACCAGACGCACGAGCATCAACTCCCCTTGAGTCATGAACGGTCCACAGAAGGAGAAGGCAAAACAATTTGCTTCATTCACTGGCGCCGAGTATGATATTTGATATTTGACTGGCATCTTGAATGTTACTCATGCCTAACACGTACTGGATTAGTGAAAAGACAGCCGCTAAGTACCTCACAGCCGCTGGTAAGGCCACATCTCACCATCAATAACGATCATGCAACCAATCTTCCTGTACTTGATTCAGGATGGAAACTTGAACAAGCCTGTGACCAGTATTTCCAAGACCAGAGTGCCAATCCAAGCAAGAGTAAAGCGTCTACCTCTACAACCTCAAAATCTGGCGATAAAGCCAAAATAGGCAAGCTATTCGATATTTACAAAGGTATGGAACTTAAGACTGTGCTTTACCTCCTTCTTACTCATTTCGAAGAGATGGACGAAGATATCATTGGGGTAGAGGGAACTGAGGTGTGTGTTTCTATACTGTAAATTGTGTTTTCATCCCTTAATTCTTGGGGTATCAGAAACTGTGTCAGGATCTTGAAGTCGATCCAACGGAAGCGGTTACGCTGGTGCTTGCGAACCACTTAAAATGTGAGAACATGTGCGAATTCAAAAGAAATGGATGGGTTGACGGATGGTCTAAGCTGGGGTAAGTTGTTCATGGTTTTCTTCGTTTGTGTTCTGGCAAACAACCTTACAATCTTCAGATGTGAAACAGTCGAAGATATGAAGAAAGCAGTAGTGGATATGAGATCGGAGCTCGATGATCCTACCAGATTCAGGGAATTGTACATCTACACTTTCAACTTTGCTAAGGCAGAAAACCAAAAGAGTCTGGGTATGTTCTGTCTAGGAAAGTTATGTGACTGACTTGCCCGTAAAGACAAGGACACAGCTATCGCGTTTTGGCAGCTCCTGTTTTCAAACAAGTACAAGTATATTGATCTGTGGCTCGAATTCCTTGAAGACCACAAGAACGCCATTTCAAGAGACACGTGGATCCAGGTGAGTTCCGTTTCGTTTACATCGCGTTGGTATTAAAAAGCTCCTGTACTCAGTTCTTGGATTTCACCCAGAAGTATTCCACCAATTTGGAAGGATATGAAGACGATGGAGCTTGGCCAGTCCTCATCGACGAATTTGTGGAATTCGTTCAAGAGAATGAATAAGGAAAGAAGGGGAAACTGAATAAATGGTGTAAAGAGTCAGGCATCATATATTGGATTTGGTTTCAATCAATGTCTGAACTTCGGCGGGAATATGTAATTGAATTACTTGAGTTGCTTGAAAAGCTGGGGGGCAGCCTATCATAGAAGGTGTGAGTGTAATGTTTCACTTCCTGAATGCTCAACGGAGTACTTACGCAATGGTCAACACACTCCTGATATGCGAAATTTTGAAGTAGGAGGTAATGTAATGGAGGAATTATATCAGCGATTGAATCAGAGCAAGTTTACAATCGAACAGACCATCAACTCGAAGAATTCTTCCACGCAGTTCTGCTCCTCGCCCGCCTCGACTCTTTCGCCACAAGCAGCCAACTTCTCCTGGAAAGAGTGACAGTGGTGGGATTCGGCGCAAGCTGTTGCAGTGGTTTTCATTTTTTAGTTGATCATTGACTGAAAAGAGCTGGGTGGGACAGTAAAAGCTCACGAACGACGCTGGTCGCCGGTCTTTCTTGCACTGCCCTGTACAAGGATAGGCTGACAATATACCTTCTTCGATCTGTGGTTTTGGGTCCTCCATTTCTCTTCTTTCTGTTGACGTTTTCAGAGCAAAAGCGAAAAATCCTATCCCTCACTGCATTTGCATCCCCACTCTGGAACGCAGCTGGTATGTCGACCTAACATGTACCTCCAAGGCAGTCATGTATTACTGCTTGAAGCTGGCTCCAGCCACTTCTTGCACTATTTCACAGACACTAAACTGCATACAACAGAATATTTTTATTCCAATGACCTCAGCAACAGACACAGCCTCAACCGAGACTCTGATTCAGAGTCAGGAACCTCAACTTCATCAGCAATCTACGTGCAAGCTGGTTCGTGCAATGTGTTGTTAGATGGGCATCTTTTGCCACCTCTCAATCAAATTGTAATATATCACTATCCAGTATGTTGGCAATTTGGATCCGCGTGTCGATGAGCCCTATCTTCATCAACTTTTCAATCTTGATGCCACCGCCGACTTGATAGAGTCTGTGAAGATAATTGTGAGTTGAAGTGTCTACAACCCTGGTCTCAGTCAATCACTTTTGGATTCTTGTCGCAAGGGCCAAATCGAATGTTCTGACTATGTCAAACTGAGACTTCTATGACATTTCCTGCGTGTGGAGATTTACATTAACTGATTCTTTATCAGCCGCAACCCACTGGAGTATATTATGGGTTCGTTGAATTTAGAGACGCGCAGCATGCAGAGAACGCTATCCAACTCTTAAACGGGAAGAGAGTATTCAATAACGTGAGCACTGATTATCGAACCTTTGATTCTCATGGCTTTTATAGGATATTCGCGTGAACTGGGCCTTTACAGGCAGTACTAGCAGAGAAGAACTGGCGACTCATGCTCACATTTTTGTTGGTGATTTGGGGTCTGAAATTACCGACCAATTATTGGCGAAAGCCTTCAGTGCGTTTGGAGCATTGTCGTAAGTTCTGCCATACATTTACATCGGTTTGACTTTGAATTCACAAAGCGACGCTCGAGTCATGTGGGACCCAGCATCTGGCAAATCGCGTGGATACGGCTTCGTTGCATTTAAAGATCGTGCGGTATGGGTTAAATTGAAAGCTTAACCGGCAGCTGAAATGATGCAGGATGCCGAGCGCGCCATAAATGCTATGAATAACGAATGGTTGGGCAGTCGTGCTGTGCGTGTCAACTGGGCGAATCAGAAATCCCAAGGGCTCAGCCACCATCACATTAGTAACAACTTCAATAGCATCAAGCATGAGAATCACGCTCGTAATGGTGAGTACTTAAAGTTTTGTTCAGCATCTAAGTTTCAATTTAATAGGCATCCCAAAAGAGGCCACATCCCTCGAAGCCGTTATGGCACAATCTCATATTTATAACACAACTGTATACATTGGCAATATTACTCCTCACACCTCGCGTAAGACCTTGTGAGCTCTGTGTTGCTCTAATTCAACTTTACCTTTGAAAGAGATTGACATTGCCCCTCTGTTTTCTCAATTTGGATTCATCCGTGAACTCCGCCTTCAGTCTGAAAAAGGATTTGGATTTGTGAAGTAAGATCAAGTGCTTATCAATAATTTATTGAGACTTTCGCACAGGCTTGATACACACGAAAATGCTGCCATGGCCATATTTTCGTTAAACGGTTATGCTTTGCATGGGCGTCAGATCAAGGTGAGTTGATGGAATCTTAACAGCGGACACTCAAAATGTTTTACCAGTGTTCGTGGGGCAAGGAACGTATGCCGGACATAAATGGCTTCCACCCTATGAACATGCAAAACTTTGTTTATCCTCAGCCTCCAGTGCAATGGTACTTTCCTCAAGGAGGTAATCTTTGTTACATGGGTGTCTGTCGTTCTGACTATTCTTCAGACCAAAATGGAGCTCAAGGAATGATGCCACTTGTTGCTACTGGTCCTCCGACCTATGATCCGGCTGGGGCTGTTTATGCCGCAGGAGCTTCACCAAATCAGCAACAATATTGGGAAACCAGCCAGCAAAACCAATTGGCAAACGGCTACTATTAAAGACGATGTGATTCAGGACTATAGACTGGTAGCTGTTGTTGGTCTAAATTATGTTGGGAAAGGGAAATGATGACGGCAGCAAATAAATCAATTCCGGGCTTTATTTCTGTCAGCTTTTTAGCAAGCATCGTAGAATATCGGATCTGCCATATGTTAATCGACAATAAGAAAAAGACAGGCAGCACGGACTTACAATGATAAAATTCCTTTGCACCTATCATCCTCAAGGACAATGAAGCGATGGACAGTCATCCTGCGAATTGTGTCGAGAATATTTCCAATGTTTTCATCGAGTGAACAAGTGTGAATTCCAGCGAATTCCTGTACAAACGAAATGAGTGTCATATCTACAATCAAACTCAACAAACCGTCGATCGCCCAGCGAGAGCCTGACTAAGCGGAATGCTTAAATCTGTTGAACTTCCCTCCTTCGTAAGCAAAAGTATATCATACTTTTCGTAAATATCAATAAAAAGACCTGTTGTTCATGGTAAAAAGTCTGAATTACTTGCAAGTGACGATGTACAGACCATTTTCGTCTTGAATTGGAACTGCGGATATCTTGTCGTTTACAAACATATTGAGGACCGTGATAAGAGGGGTATCTGGTCCAGCCGTTTTAAGGTTCTTGTAAGTTCCCAACCCAAGTTCACGAAGAGTTTTCTTCGCCAAAGGTATGTCTTGGCACTATATTGTTGTCAGGACCTCGTTCCTTCTCATCTGTTGCCTTACATTTTCGGCTATGTAGCGAAGAATCTTGAATTCTGTGACGACCGACACGATTACTTCCACATTTTGCGTATCATCTACTAGTGGTAGACGATATAGATGATTTTCGAGCAAAATACGACTCGCTGTGACACAACATTGAGTATGGTTTCGTGATGGAAATAGGAACCACCTTCATGGAGCGATTGGAGAGGGTGCAGAGAGATAGTTGGAACATCCACTCCACTCTTCGACTGTAAAGCTTCGAATAGGAGTTAAGATCCTGTCATTCGATTAGAAACGTACCTTTCAAACTTCGAATAGTAAGTCCCTCCAGATCCTGCATCGCTTCCTCTAAAGATGAATTATAGAAATAGTGTCTACGGAATGTATCAGCGCAGAGAATATGATGCGACAAAGGCCAACATACAGGAGTAAATTGATGAAGTCGGTCACTAGTGAAAAAGGTTAGTCGAATCTCAGACAACTCAAGAACACACCTGTAAACATTCCCACAAATTGTTGAGTTGTTGCGTCCCAAAGAGGAGCCGACTGTACTCCTAATATGCACAATACGGGTCAAGACACCCAGTCCAAACACAGAGGACATTTCCACATACCATGCTGTACAAGTACCGTCAACGCATGCCTAACTTTCATTCTTGTTTCGAAGACAACAAGCTTGGACGACACTGAATATGATTGAATGGTAAGCCACTTTACATTCGGAGGCAGGGGATATAGTAAGGCAGCTGCCACTGATTCGTCGCAAGACCATCATCATTACCAGGGATCATCGAATAACATGATGTGGCTCGTAGCCGGTCTGCCACTGTCCCCATTTTTTCGCAGTTATAGTAAACAAAAGAAAGGAAAAGTACATTATCTCTTTCAATTATCACAAAACAGAAAGAGCAAAATCATCTGATCGGGAGGTTAATAGTCGAAATTCAGTTTATATTAACGTACCTTCAAACGGGAGTGTTACCGCCTTCACCATAATATCGTTACAAAGAGGACATTCGCTCGAAAGTTCGGTTTCAAACTCGTCCTTCAAACCATTTAGTGAAAGCATACATAAGGGTGTTTTCAAACCTTTACTCCAGAAGTATCTGTGCGCCTTGAAGCAGACTGATCCAATCGATTTTTCAGCTGGACCAAATGTGCTCTCCGTGAGCTGTTGGCATTCTCCAGAAGCTACAATAGATTTAGTTACAGTACGTCATGTTACAAGCTACTATACCATATTCGTTAAACAGTCAGAATGAAAAACATGTTTGCAAGGAAACACTAAAAATTGTCTTGTTAAGAGAGACAACTGACACAATGAGCACTGTTCGGTCATATGTATCACAATGTTTCGATTCTTCAGATTTTGAATATCTTTGCGAATATTTTCCGCACTGACAGTTGCTTCATCCATATCTTCTTTCAACTGTTCAATATGATCGTTGTATTCCTCCAGCGCAGCACAAAGATCTGCCTTGAATTCATCGATGATGACGAAATCAGGAAAGAAGGGCAATATGTCTTCAATACGCAGCAGATCACATTGCTTCAAAAAATCGATGGCCCTAATTCATATTCACGTCAGACAGGGGTGTCAATTGGTCAGCACTAACTGCTTGATGTCTTTCTTTTCGTCGACAACGTGTCTCGCAATTTTCAGCCACAGTTTCTTACGTAGAATTTCATCATCGATTGGTTTATCAGCGTTGATTTGCGCCAGTTGTAAATCCTGGTTCTATGATGCACGAATAAGTATCTTCCAGCGCGTTAAAACTTAAATCACCTTTAAAGCCAGGTCGACTGCTTGTTCAAACAAACCCAACTTTGAGTATATAAAAATACTGGATTTCACCAGTCCTTCTTTCATGCAGAGTCGCAACGCATATTGGACATCATAATGAGATTCTTCATCCTGAAGAATGATTAGTCTGCTATTGACAACGAAATGAAATGAAAAACCTGAGACGTTAAAAATCCAAGCAAACCGCGCTCCTCTTCAGCAATGGCAGATGAGACGTAAAGAGACAGTAAATAGTTATGAATAGAAGCATCGGTATTTCCCAGGCGTTCAATGACATAATTCAAGTATCTAACAGCCTGATTCTAAAAACATACTTATTAATCGCGTGTAAGTCGTTTCGATGAGCTCACATATTCATCCCCTTTCTTTAACTGTATAGTTTCGTACTTAAGAAGTGCAGGGAGGAGGTTTTTCGGGTCCAGTCCAGGACGCTGAATCCAGCTATTAATCAAGTCGACTGGAATTGCTTCAATAAGAATGGCGGAATATTTGTAAAAAAGGGCATCCAAGTTCTAATCAGAAGAAATCAGTTTGGAAAACCAGTTTTGTAAATTAAAAACCTGTCTCTTTAGAATATCAAGAGCTTTCATCCATTCTTTCTTCGAGATCCAGTGATTTAGAACCCGCTCATAATCACCAATTTCGCCTTAAACAAATAAGAAGCAGTAATCACAAGCGGATCTCACTCACCCGCAAGAAAAAGCATTTCCTGTGTTCTCCCATGACTGGAAAAAAGTATAAACGCCCCTTCTATGTCAATGACTGTCTGCATTGCAACGTAAGTAATCGCAAAATAAACTCTTATTACCTTATTGGCGGACACAAACTGCTGCAGTTCTTCTCGCAGAGCTTTTGTATCACTATCAACAACTGAAGCTGACAGCTCATTTTGTTCGTTATACAGAGAAGCATTGGCTGCGGTCAACTTTGTTTCTGAAGAATCCAACTCATGAACCAACAACTCCAATAACCTGAAAATTTGGTTAAAAACAAATGCAAAGCCTACAATATTCATTACCACATGGATAAAATCGTTCTTTGCGTTTGTTTCTGTAAGATTTGTTACAAATCGAAGTACCCTCATTACTTCACTTACTTCAGAGTTCAGGTTCTCCAGTTTTTTCAGCAGAAATTGCTTGAGTGCTCCGTTTTCATTCAAACTGATGAACCGAAGTGCAATTTCTTCAAATGAGAGACACTGTGACTGAGCAAAGTAAGTAGCAGCAAGACGGTATCGTTTTTCAGAAAAGTAATATTCTGCTTGCGCTGTTATCACACGGTCGCGCTCAGATTCAGTTTTGGTGAAAGTGAGGGCAGTGTCAAAGTTTTTCCGAGAAAGATAAAACCTCCAAACGTCTCGATCTTCATCTGTGATAATAATTTCATAGACGGCAAGATTGGTATGCAGCCAATACGTTTCCTTCAATTCGTCTACAGCCTGGAAAACAAATATGAATTACGTGCTTGGACAAGATTTTCTTTGTTTACCATTGCCAAAATGAATTCATTTTCGTCCTATTATATCCGATTAGATGATTGGAGAGCTCATAGATTTAAACATACCAATTCAAATCGTTCCTCAAACACCAAATCATTCGTGAGAGAAGAAACAGCTTGAACTCGATCTGAGTACAAAATAATGTAGTGAAATGCAGTGACGGTGACCGAGAGGGGACTGCCTGCGTCCATGGATGGTAACCTGAAATCTATAGTTAGGAATGGGTCTAATCAAGGGGTACACGAACGGATGTATCTCAGCATTAGCGATAATTGAATCTGATTGAGTGTGTAACGATTGAAAGTGACCAGAGTAGATTCCAGGCTCTAAATCAATAAATAAACAAGTGCGAAATTGAATTCAATGTGTACCTGTCAACCAAACAAACTTTTTATGGATCAAACCTTGTCCATCTTCAAGAGGTACAGACCAAACATGAATAGAATCATCGCGGATTGTTGGTAGCTCTTGGAAATCTGAAGGAGTTTGAGGAAAGCAAATCTTCAAGCGAGAAACTAACTTGACGAAGTGTCAGCCAGACTAAATATGTTCGCAAACCCTCCCGCTTCAGCACTCTCAAAGGCTGTTCCGATAAATTGGTACAAGCGATTGGGGGTGTTAAGCACCACAGCAAATCTGTTGGTATAGTTCGAGAGTTTGAGTCTTCGAATTCCAAGAACGGGAAGGTCTTCCGGCATTGTAAAGATCTAAATCTAATTGTTGGTATAAAATTACTGAAATGAAGTATATACCTGTTGAAAGTGGCGTTCTTCCTTCCTGAAATAGTCGTCCGTTGCCTGTAACTCTGCTTCATAAATATGGCCCTGGCGTGACCCAATCAGAATGAGTCCGGTGTTGGAATCAGGTTGATTGCGAATTGGGTTTGCCCATGCAATTGATTCAATGAGGATGCCCTAGGTTTTTACAACATCAGAAGGAAAGGAGCGTTAAAACCACATCCACCTTAAATTTGGAAAGGATCTTGGGCTTCTTCCAACCACGATAGAGATAGTAATTATCGCCGAGTTCTGTTGATATGATGAGGTGACGCGCCAGGGGATCAAGGAACAGCTTCCGAATCGCATCGGTCTTCACCCTGACAGGCACCTCGATTTCTAAAGCCACGTCAGCAATCCTGTTTCTGAGTGTTTCTGAGTGTCTCGAGTTAGCGCACCTTCGATGGATTGCGTCTGTCCCAAGTCAATCCAAAAGAGCCACTGTTGCTGCGCGGCAAGGGCAACGACCATAAAGTTGTTTGCGACGGCGACGGCGACGAGTGTTCCGGGAAACGAAAATTGGACGCGGTCGAGCGCAAACATGTTGTTGTTGTTGCTGATGCCGCCGGCCTTGGAACGGGCAACCATCGTTCCACCCGCTAGTCATGGCTGTCAGAGGACATTCGAAACATGTATTGAATGCATACCACTGCCGACTGCGGGACCAGTTGTTCGCGGTGCATGGAATTCGTCAAATAGATCCATCGTTGTTTGTGGAATGAAACAAAGAAAGAAGAATTAACTAATAATATGATTGTCCAATAAATACATGTTATCGTCTGGTTTGCCTCCAACTGCAAACTCAACATCGTCTCGTGTAACTGAGTCCCAATACTTGTACACCATCATTACTCCAAGCAGCGTAAAAACACATCCAAAGAAAATACCATCAATATAATGGTTGGCGATATTACACAGTCCCGTGCTCAGACCAAACTGCAGGCATAATCCAACGACGAAGAATAAATATGCGAAAAATAAGTCACAGAGTGGCCATCGGTCGTCAAGCGTATTCACAATGAGAATGGTTTGCAATACACCATAGACGATTAAAAATACGAGCGGCAAGATGAAGTAAATAATGTAGAGTAATGTTGGATAGGCCGAGTTAAGACCACCGCTGCTTGTGAAAGTCAGAATGGAAACCAAAAATGACACAAAGAAAACAGCAAATGATGATCCTCGAAGAGTCTAAAGTATGATGAGTCGATATTTGTTGCATCGAAAGCAAGTTACCCAAAGAGAAAGAGGAGTTCCGTCCTCAAACCATTGAAATCCAACAACTCCATTAAATGCAAGTGCCCAGAATCCGGCAACAATAAGACCAATATGAGTCGCAACAAAATACTAATAAAACAGATTAATGGTACGTTGTTCTGTAGAATAGCTCACTTTATATGCTGGAGAAGCCATTGGAATAATCCCCGAAACGAGAAAGAATTCATTGACGAGAGTTGCTGCGTATAAATAGAGGAGTAAAGCGATCTCTTTGCACCCTAGACTTATATTCAGTAGACTGCCTTAATAAAAAACGGGACAGTACCAAGCGTTATCTTTGACTTGATATTATACACCATCACGGCGGTCATTATCAGCGCAATAACCTCAATAAATATAGTAGCTGTGTAATAAAACGTTAGCTGCCTTCGTAAGACCAACAAACCCGACGGGTGAAACCTGGTTCGAACAGAAGAGTCCCTGTTGAAATTTCAATGTTGCGAGCATAGCAGCTCGGAGTCACAAGCGAGGTGCCTACGAGAGGGCAAAGTGGTAATGCAGTTTGGGAGCAAACGTAGTCGAAGGAGCCAAAGACAAGAACAGGTTGAGGCGGCATTTTGGATTTGGTGGGATGTTTCTTTCCAAATGCTTGGCTCATTTGGAGTATTCCACGAGACATCAAAACTTGTGATGTTGATGAATTAATATAATAATTAATAAATGCTGGATGAAAGGCGCCGTTGGATATTGGGATTGTCGGAACGTGTTCTGTGCTGAGCCACCGTCGAAAAAAGAATCCAGAATCAATCAATATGGGAGTCCTCCACAAAGTTTATCTTGACGATGCGGATGATTGGGAAAAGCCAACAGTTGGATATGGAGCAGGCGGGCTCGTTGGGAGTGAGCCAGCAGACACCGGGAGATTGTGTGTGTGTGTGAAATGCAAGACGCATCTAACGACGACCAACGACCTTCTTTCAAAGGTATGTATTCCTTGTTCTTCTCTTGAGCCTCTGAGGGAAGGGCACGGTGACTGTAGTCAAATGTTTGGAGGTGTCAATGAACTGGAACTGACGTCATCTAACACCGAACAGCAATTCCAAGGTTCCCGTGGCAAGGCATACTTATTCAACCGTGTGTAAGTAGTGTTCAGCGCTGTAATCATCACAAACTCATAAATGACAAGGATCAACATTACGGAAGGCTCTCCCGAGCACAAACAGATGACAACTGGATTGCATATAGTACGTGATATCTCTTGCACGTGCTGCAACTCGATCTTGGGCTGGAAATATGTGAGTATTGTGATATAACTTGTGTTGGATTTGACAGTTCTTCTCTTCAGGATAAAGCGTACGAAGAGGCGCAACGATACAAAGAGGGGCGGTATATTCTTGAAGTGGCTGCGTTCAAAAACGTGTGATCATAACACGGTCCTTGCTTCCTCACCTTGCATACATTCTTCTCTATTCTTTCAAATAACAACATTGCAGTGCCAACTTTTATACTTCTGATGGAATGAATGTCAAAATCACAACAATTCCAAAGCAGAGCACTCCTCCCAGTGTCCAAGCTGTCCTCTTGATTAGCATTCGATCTTCCGCGGTATATCCATTCACATCAATTGGTCCTTCGAGCTCTGAAGATGCGTCGGATATTGACATTGGCGACGTGATGGATGATAAGTCAGACGATCTTCCGCCCAACGACTGTCTTCTCCACGATGTAGATGGTTCCTCTTCCTCTGGCATAAGTGGAGCCCTTTCGATATGCACATTTGCAGAGTTGCCCGATTCTAATTCAGAGACAACTTCGTCCTCCTCTGGTCCGTTTCGCGCCGTCGCCAGTCTTAATGCTCCGCGCGCAACCACACCGATATAAACAACAGTCCACACCATGATAACACCAGAAACAAGGGCTCCAAGCATTTTCGTTCGCGGTCCAAATTCAGTATCCTTATTCCCTCCACCTGATCCACCATCAGAAATTCCCGACAACGAGCCAATATATGAGCCTAAGATCGTGTACGTTGCTGCCTGTGAACTGAGATAAGCAAACAAACGGCTAAACAAAACAGTGGTAACGCACTCCAGGAATGTTACCAAGAAAGGTAGCAAATTGAAGCATTGGAAGTGGAATAGATGTAACAGAGAACATGTAGTTGGCGATTCCAAAAGGGGCCACGGGGGAGAAGCGAACAAGAAGCACAATCTTGAAACCTTCCCTTGCCAACGCTTTATCCAGCGCCTTCATAAACGGACTCTTTTTCTTGTAACTTTCGACAAAAGGTTTCAACACAGTACGCCCCAAGACAATTGCGAGAATTAACGCAAGCTGTGTATGGAAGCAGTGATCAATCAAAAACCACCAGCAAGGAAAAGAAGGATGATGCACACCTGTGAACCAATGAGAACAAGCAATATGCCCCATACAACAGGTTTAAAAATGACGCCAGCGGCGAGAGTGAGAAGGGAGGCGGGGAGGAGCAAATTGCATGAAATCGCAAACAAGATGACGTATAGCAGTGCGCCGAATGTCTTGTGGTCTTCGATATATTCTAAAGTTGATAGAAGGCTGTGTTTGATGGCCTTTCGTATGGATAGAGGTTGTTCAGCCTTATGATCATATGAAGTTCACATCAGGGCAAGTTGATCTGACCTGTACAGCGCCGCTTTTCCAGAGACCAATCAATAGAAAGATCGAAGCTATTACAGCTATAGCAGGAAGGACACGGTTTTTTCGCGCATTGAAGACTGGGATGGAGATCATTTTCGCCCTTCTTTCTTTCCTTCTTCATAAAGTGCCAAAACGAAAAGAAATTAAGTCAGTTGTTATTTTATTAGTTCCATTGTCATTTTATAGTATTTGTCAGCTTCCAGCCCACGAGGTCCAAATCCGAAGGGAGGCGTTATCAAAAAAAGAACCTTTCTGTTGTGGCCGCCACCATGAATCCAGTTCTTCGTCGGGCTGTGACCGCCACAGCAACATCAGCAGCATCAGTAACAGCAACAACAGGACAAGGATTCTTTCGAGGCAGCCAGCGCCTGAGCTCGACGCTTTCCGGAACAAGCAACAGCCGTCTCGCAGCCACTTCGACAGCTTCACCGAGCGAGTCGTCGCCACCGAAAAAGGGATTTGCGTCGCTGAGTCAGCCGAGTCAGCCGACGGGTCCAAGCGCGGGCCAAGTCGACGTGCGCCTCGTTTCGCGTTTGACGAGGCCTGTCTCGCCGACCCGTGCGCAAAAGCATCGTCCACTGGCCCAGTCTGTCCCGGAATCCGCGGTTCTCTCTGAAAGAAACTCGGTTCTTACTCTGGACTTTGGCGGAAAGGCGTCATCCTTGTGCGTGTGTTTGTTTGTTTTGGTTGGTGCCCTCCTGATCCTGTTCACTGACTCGGCCACCTCACAGTGACTCAGTATGGCTGCGCGACCACTGCAGATGTCCGGTTTGCTTCCACACTGAAACAAAACAGAGACTGGTTGATACCTTCGAGGTGTGCATCACATTTGATATCAAACTCAGAACTAACTCCCTTATCTCTACAGATTCCTCTTGACATTCAGATATCCTCTGCCACTCTCAGTCAAAACGGAAAGTCAATTGAAATAACCTGTAAGCATCCGAGCAGATCAAAGCAACAACTAATCGATATAATCAAGTCCAAAATGACAACCACAAATCCGTCTTTGATTTAGACTGGCTTCGATCAAATAGTTATAACCCCCGTGTTGCTACAAAGTCGGAAGATGTCGGAAGGTTTGTAATATGGCCATGAGCTTCTTCCATGAGTTGGATTTTGATTTGTTGTCAAAGGACTTTTAAGTTGTGGGGTTCTGAGATTACAAAGAGTATTCCAGTGGTTGACTTCGATAAAGTCATGGCAGGAGATGAAGGTTTGGCTGAATGGTTGAACTTGATTGTAAGTTCTTTGCAGTCTTGATTTCGTTTGATTAACAACATTAAATTTAGGACAAGTTTGGGATTGCTTTCGTTCAAGGTGTTCCTCCAACTCCAGAAGCAACCGAGGCTCTTGGTTGCCGAATTTCCTTCATTCGAGAAACTCATTATGGCAAATTCTGGGACTTTACAGCGAATAATGCTCACGCTGATACAGCTTACACTGGACTCGCACTTCAATCTCATACGGATACAACCTACTTCACTGATCCTATTGGGTATGGTTTTCATTTTAGTCTCGTATTTGTTAACTCACTTGATTCCAGACTTCAACTTTTCCACATCACCGAATTTACTGGAGTTGGAGGGAAATCTGTTTACGTTGATGGATTCAATGCTGCAGCTGAACTCAAGCGAACCTACCCTGAATATTATAAGCTATTGACTGAAGTTCCTGTTCCAACTCATTCAGCCGGTGATCCAAAAGTCGTGATTGCACCAAGTCCACGCGCTTACCCTATTCTGAACATTGATCCATTGACGAAACAACTGTATCAAGTTCGATGGAACAATGATGACAGATCGGTCTTGAATTCAAAAACATTGAAACGCCTTGGTTCCGATGAACCAGTCTCCGTCAAAGACTTCTATGCGGCGCTCAAAGCGTGGGTGTCTATTTTGCGCGATCCGAAGTATGAGACTTGGATTCAGTTAGAGCCTGGATTGGCCGTTATTGTTGACAATTGGAGAGTGCTGCATGGGCGCTCTGCCTTTACGGGCCACCGTCGGGTATGTGGCTCTTACCATGGATATGATGATTATCGAAGCCGTGTTAGGGATCTATGCTATGGTCGTTTGGGTCGTTTGGATATTTGATTTGATCATACGTTAGAAGATTCAGTAAATACATCAGTTCATTTAACAGTTTTTGCACGCTTATTTGGTCTATCTGTCTCATTCGTTGACGCATTTCCTGTTGTGGTTCGTGCGTTCTTCAACATTTCCTGCCATTTCCCCTTCAACACCTGCATCTCATTCCCGCCCAACCCTTTGCACACAATATCTCCTTCTCGCAATAAAGTAACAGTTGTTATGCTGTTGGGTATAAATTTACATAAAAAGGCTTGAAATACGTCAACTTCGATATTCTCCGCTCGGAAACTACAACGACAGACGGGACAAACATCGTGTATGTGCTTCATGGCTAGCCAACTGTTCATCTCAAAACACTGAACTTTGTTTCAGCAAAATTCCCGCCAATCTTATGAATGCTCACCTGAAAATGTGTGCAGTTTGTTGTACGAACTGGAAAATCCATTCTCATTCCAACTAATGGGCAGTTGAGAGAAATATCAATTGATTCTTCCATTATAATATCATCATCTTGCTGAAACTTGTCAAGAATTGCGTTCACTAGCAAAAATACCATCAATTATCAAAGTCTATCACCAAGAGAAAGACACTCACGCTTTTGTATAGAACCATCTATCGAAAACGTGTGTTTGCTTATCCCTAAATCATACCGTAGTCTCGCTTCAGTCACGAGAGCAACAAAATCTACAGCAATGATGTAGTTGTCGATTTCTTCAGTACCGTTGGTTATAATAGTCAAGACATTCAACCCATTTCGTAAAAACGGTGTTAGATTCGCAACAAAATCTCCTCCTACTTCAATAATTCGGGCTGATGAAGGATCAGCCTGAGCATTGTTCACAATTCTCCTTTTCACCTTCCGTGGAATCGGAACAGGTTTCATGTATCCACTTATAAATACAGCCAAGACGCATGAAGGCCAAACGATTCGACGCTGTGTGTCGTCTTTCTTGTAGCATAATAGACGTGAGCCATACAGGACTTCTGCTGATAGGTCTTTTTGTTGTTCCAGCAATAATGCGCCATAGTCGGATGGAAATGTGAAGGTTATGTCATGCTGAAACATTTGGCTTGGAAGCTTGATTGGTTTGACGAGATATGAAATGCCGCGAATCATACGATCCGTTGGGAAGGGATATGAAGAATTGGCGAAAGGATCTGTCATACTGAATACTCCCGACTGAACAACGATTCCGGATATTTCTTGCATTTGGTTGTTACTGTGCCATAGTTTGACCAATGCATTGTCTTGAGTTTGACACTTCGTATGAATCAGCTTACGAACTTCAGTAATGGCTTTCTTGCATTTGGCTGAGAGGATTGATGAGTGTGTGTGTTTGCAGGATCTGTCCAACTACGTCACAAACCTCGAGAGAAAGCAGACATATGTGCTAAATGACTAGCCATTATTCGAAATAGATTGAACAAAGGAACTACATTTTCTTCGGCGTAAGAGGAAGTATAGAGTGCCTTCAGAAACGGATGTTAGCAAGTTTGATGTGCATCATAGACCTCCAACCTTGATGGCATTATGCAAAGGTGATTCAATTTCAGGGATATAGATTCCAGGATGAGCCAGAAATGTTTTTAGAGCAGTACAGATGGACAAGAACTGTTGCTTCGTTTGGACCTTTGTTTCGCCGATCATTTCGAGCTCTCGCCGATATTGCTCGATAATAATAGGCTGCAGAGTCGAACGGGGTACTTGCGGGATATGTGGTGGAATTGTTGCTGAAGCGGGGTGAGAGAGAGCTGCAACATGTGGATTTGACATCTCCCTTTTCTTTTTATTTTTTTAAATTTCGACAGGTTTAATCTGTGGTTTACGAATATGCCGCATTTGACTCCCTGCCTCTTGCGGTTTGAAAGGTGCATACGCTCCATAAGGCTTTGGAATAGGCAGCTCTCCAATACCTGAGGAATCTGGCACATAGGCATTGGGTCGTGGTTCTGCAGTCGTTCGGACGTGATTGAATACGAAAAAGTTGTCCGCATCGCTTTTGAGATTAAGTTAATATCTTGGAGGTGTCAAGTAAAAAGAATCTTACATATCGATGAAGTTGGGACTGCTTTCCTTTTCGTGACGTTCCCGTAAGGCCAAAGCTTCGTGCTCGCGCCTTTTCCGCATGCGCTCCTTTTGCATATATTCCTTTTCAATCTCTTCCATTGGAATATCCCCGACAGCGAGTCGTTGTCGCGCCTCTTCCAATATCAGCTCCTACTTAAATTAGGTTTATGGTATACTGTCTCAGTTACAAACCTTTTCACATTTTTCTTGATATAATCCCATAGCCATAGCCTGATACATGGAGAGCTCAGAAACTTTTGCCATCATTTCTTTGGTAGAGTTCTTGATTTTTTTGGAAAGGTCATTCAGCCTTGTTGCAACCTCGTATGACTCTATGCGGCCATCAAGCGTTTGTTTTTTAAGTCGTGTTGTAAGTGTTGAAACTTCCTCCAAGAGAAGGTCTTTCTCCAAGAGTCGTTCCTGAAGTCAAAGTTGAGTGTTTACAGATTCATAATGACCTTCAAACCTCTTTCTCAGCAAGCATTAATTCTAAACGGGTGATTTTGCCAAGAAGCTCGCCTTGATTATCGTCCTCCCCTTTGAGATCATTACATCTTTCAGGATTCTCAGGATTTTCCATAGCCATGCTGAGCTCATTAACTCGATCGATGCATTTAGCCAGCTCATTTTGGAGCTTGGTTGCATCACTTCGAACTATATCGGCTTCTCCCTTCAATTTCTTTTTAAGTTCCAGCCGCCTTTCCATCTCAGCCTTGACAATTTTCAGCTTACGCATTTCTTCAAGGCGCTCTGCCAAAGCAGTCTCTCCGTTTTGCATTATTCCAGACAATACATTCAATCTTTCGTATAAGATACAGAGTTCGTCATTTCTATCCAGCAAATGAATTCCGACCGCATTTCTATCTTTGACTGCCCTCTCATAACGTTCTTTGAGTTTGACCATGTCTTCTTCTGCTGAGTTGATGACAGTATTAAGTGTTTCTATGCTTGACAGATGCTGATCAATTTGGTCTAAATGAAATGTTCAGACCAGCCTCATATTCAATACGACAAACCTCGTCGCTCTCTGTATGTGGCCAAGAGCTTGTTTGCATCATTTTTGGCAGAATCTCGAACGGCATAAGCTGCAGTATTATCTTGTCTTCGTTTCTACTATGCCAATTAGAATTAATTGGAATGGTAGCGTTTACCGTAAGCTCGTGATCCTTATTAGTTATTTCGTGGCGCAGAATTTCTACTTCATTGGAAAGGATCTTTATCTTTTCTTTCATCTCTGCTGCACGTTGCGCGGTTGCTTGGATTTGATTTACCTAATTCTTTTTTTCAGTACAATTTATATATAAATCTGAACTTACATATTTGTTTCTCTCATTTTTCACAATATCGTACAATGCCCCAAATTCTTTGAGTCTGGCTATGGGTTCTTCGCATTTATTTGCAGCTTCCGTGATGGCCAAGTCTTTTGTTTGGAGGTCTTCTTTAATTAGACGATGCTTGTTCCGAATTCTAATCAAATCACGACTCTATGATAATTTCAGCTGATTCATTGATGATGCGCTCATTTACCTTTATATCACGTTCTCCAGTTAAAGTCTCAATTTGCCGACCAAGTGCTGCGCGACGTTCAATAGTTTCTTCCAGTTCTTTCTCCATACGCCTATTCAATTCAACTTGAGCAGACATCTTGTCATTCTCTTCTTTTTCTGTTCCACTGAGTTTCAGGAATTTGTATAAACCGACGTCAATAGACTTCCGCATTTCAGCCATACGACGTTTTTGAATCTTTTCCTCTCGTTGCATCATTTCCAACTCTCTATTATAGTCTTCTAATTGCTTTCTGATCATTGGTCCAGACATTTTAACGTTGTTGACTGTTGTTTCTAAACGACGATGAAGTTTCAACTGAATCTCCTTTTCTCGGACAGCGCGAAGGAGCACATCATGATCTTTATGATTCTAGTGCACCTCATAAGTTCATTCAGTTAATTTAGATTGTTTTTTACCGTTGCGATTGCATTTCGGATCGCCATCTCCAGTCGCACTCGATCAGCTCGTTGGATAGAAAGCTGTTCTTTCGCGTATTCATGATCTTTGAATATTTCATCGCAATTTCGCTCCATCTCAATAATTTCTGCTCGTCGTTCTTCGTATTCAGCTGCTTGATCAAGTTTGATTTCTTCAAAATCCTACATAGCGCGTAAGCAAACTTTCAAGATGTCAAAGAGTCTTACGCGTTTATTTCTGGCAAGATGGTCTATCTCCCTATCCAGTTGCTGCGCCAAAGTATTCTGCTTCACGTTTTCTATCACCAAAGATGAAATAGCATCACGCAAGATCTCTGATTGTTTCCTAAAACATCAAATCAGCTATAGAGAATTATTTCAAGCGCTTCTCACATAATTTTTTGCGGCATCTCAGTTGCCCTCGCCAGTGCTGCTGCATGTTTCTCTTTTTCAATATCAAGTCGATCTTTTTCCCCTAGTACAATTTCATAAGTTATTTCTTTTTCCTCCAAATCCTTTTCAAGATTTTCAACTTGATGACGTCGTTGAGAAATGTCAAGCTGCATTCATGAGTATTATGTTGGGTTTGAATAGAGTGGAAACTCTACCTTGAGCTCTTTGATTGATACAATTAGCTGCGGCTCTAGCATATCAGCTTTATGCTTTCTTATTTCTTCTATGTCTGCGTTGAGTATAGACTTTTGCGATAATGCTTCATTTATGTCTGAAACGAGCTTCTTTTCACGTTGAGATGAAAGATTTACTTCGTTCTCAAGCTACAATATAAATATTAGTCTCTTATATTATGATGTTCGCTTACTTTTAAAAGCTCTCGTTTCAGGTTTCCAATGGAAACATTGTTTGCAAATTGCTTTGATTCGTTTTTATCTATTTCCATTCTTTGACTAGCAACTTCTTGTGCCAAATGTTTTGTATTCTTTGCTAAGGTTTTGTCGTATTCTCCGAAAGCAAGAAGGTGGGAGTGTAGCGAGCGAACCTTTTCCTTCAAATCCACAATACTATGATGAGGTGGCATCAATATTAATATAAAATCGATTGTTTTGCTTACGCTGTGGACGTGACATTTCTGTTGTCTGCCAAGGCATCCAATGATTTGAAAATAGGAGCGGATTCTATACTGAACAATCCACTGAAGTAAAATTTCTCCTCTTCAGTAAGTGCATCTTCTTCTTCCATAGCTTTAATTTGAGCAAAGGCGTCTGCTTTTCTCTTGAGGTCAGCAACGTTGAGAGTGGTTCGGGTTGGGTTTGTGGTTTTTGACCATCATTTGACATTATATCCGAAGGACTTTCTGTCACAACACTGGACAAAGCCGTAATTTCTGCTGATTTTTCGGATTGATCTGCAGAAGATTGAGGCACTTCCATTTCGGGAGCCTGATGGGCCGAGGAGGTTTCCACATTGGACTCTGGAATAGGTGCTGTCGTAGGAGCAGTTTGGGATTCAGATGTTTCCTTGTCTTCAGGGTTTCCTGTGTCGTCCAAGACCTCTCCTTCATCATAGTCCCCTTCTTCATCATATTCTTGATCTGGAGACACGTACTACGTCAATCAAACGCGACAATCGTTTAATATAGTAAAGAGTACCTTCAAAGTCCTCTGGATCGTCCATTTGTGAGTGATTCTACAATGAGATTTGACTGAAATTGTCTGGGAATCTTCAAAAAGAAAACATACATACTTTATTCCAAATTACTCACGTTAGCATCACGCTCCTTTCATTTTATATCTTAATCCGTCCAGCTCCTCCAATTCCCTTCCAACAGTTTGCATCGACAACGCCATCCATTGTGTTAATCCTGCAAACATGAGGGGTCCGACATACACCATTCGCAAAGGGCTCGAATCAATGAAGAAGCCTAGTACAGAAATGGCCGACATAGCTAGGGCAAGAGCTACTCTGTGTGATGAAGTTTCCTCTCCATGTATTCGGCTTTGGAACGCTATAAATGCAAACCCTACTGACGCAGCTGCCAGTATCGTTATCAGCGCCAGCACCAGCGAATGTCGCAACTGGATCCAGGAGAAGGAGATAAACCTGAATGGGATTGTAGTTCAACTAACTCCTTAATTGTAAGTACACCCACATGAAGCCGATTACCACGGTAAGTACTAACAAGACGCTTGTGATTCGAGAGTTGGATTCGTCATTCTTGGTTTTGAGGGACTCAATGAGCTCCTCTTGTTCTGCAATCAGTCTGTTATCATACCAACAACTCATGAACTACTTCTACACGTACGCTGTTCGTCTAAAGGCTCAGTCGCTGCTTGATCGAGGTCAGCCTTGTACCCTCGACGTTGTTGAACAGGCATTTCCCTTTGACAAACTCTGAAGAAAAACAACACAACTTATGTCCAAAAGAAGAATAGAGAAACGAGAAGCCAATACGCCATCTTCGCCGTCCGATGTGGCGATCTGGGCCAAGTTTGGGCGCGGCTTCAGAACTGCAGTTCGAGGGAATGTGGGCTTTCCGCCGATATTCTAAAACATGGTCAATTCTACCCATCAGCGATTGGAAAGCACTATGTGGTATGGCCTCGAAGATGATATGCAGCCGATCTCTCATTCTACTTCAGGCAGTTCTTATTATATTCTGCCTTCTGTTATTACTCGCAATGCCATCATACCAATATCTCTGGCGCTGAGCCGAAATTTCTTTCAGAGCTTCAAATCGAATAGAGGTAGAAGCAAGATCATATATTATTTCCTTATCATCACGGTTGGAACTTGCGTATTCTGTGTTTGGTGAGTATCATTTGTTGCAGCTCGATGTTAATGAAGCAACAGCTGTGGATTTCTTGGCGGTTTGAGAGCAAATGGCGCTTTCACTGATGGTATTGGGGATGTTTTGGAAGGATTTGATGCAATCACTATCGATGTAACTGGGTTCTCCACAGACTTTCCGAGACAAGTTGGCGTGATGGCAAATACAATTCGAAATGCTGCAGAAACATCAATTCGCTCCTTTACTCGGTATTTCAACAGCTCCAAACTTGTGGATGTGCAAGACCCAGCAACTCGAATAATCCAAACCCTCCAAGGAGTCAATGCTGCATACTTGAAGTTGGAAAGAAATGCCCCACAGATTGATAGGATTGTCACTGGATTCTTTACTAAGATAACTTCCTTGGCCACACTTCTGGAACGTATTCAATCTGAACTGATGTGATCAATGCGGAACAAACACTTGCCGATGGTGGATCCTTCCAACTTGTCTCAGCTATTGTTGACTCGACGGACGATGAGCAAACATCGCTCTTCAACTTGAATGGAATCATGGTCCCTTGCACAAATACTCGATCCTTCACGAATCAGCTAACAGCCAGTGGAGTTTCCTTGCAATCCGCATATTTTTCAGCTTCCGCTGATGTTATCATCAGATGGACAGACATAAATGCTACGATATATGACAATGTATTGAATTCGACTGAACTTGATGTTGCACAAGCACTCTCATCCTTAAACTCGTACTTAAACAAAACGTTGATATCAGCACAAGAGACAGGAAATCTCACAAATTCGAGTGTGACTGGGGTTCACTCCATGATTAATAGCATTATCGGCGATAAAGGGATGAGAGGTTATGATAAAGCAAGAAACTCAATGTTTCCGCTTATTTTGGTTTTGGTTGAAGTCTTAATTATTGTTCTGCTTGTATTCACATTCTCGCGATGGCCAAAACTTGCAAAATAGTAAGCTATCGTTAATGTCTCGAAATTGTCTGAATGTATTACTGCAATAGTGTTTTCTTGGCATCCCCGTTTTTTGTGATGGTATGGGTTGATTTGTCTCAGAGTTGCAACTCATATGGAGTTTCCAGTTACTTTTAGTTTTAGGTGCTATTCTCTTCATATTGGCGGTAATATTTGGAGATAGTGAGGTTACAGCATAAAGGTTTCTTCCTCTAAGAGTTTTCAACAGTGTGTCAGCTCTTTGAAGAAAACAACGCCTCTTTTCTGATGGGACTAAGCACAAGTATAGCAAATTCAACCACAAACTTCTTGCAAGCACGACAGTCGGATTGTATAGATAAGGACTTGGGTTTCATCAAACTTGCAACGGACATCGGCTTGGTGACAGTAACGTCAGGAAACTTCACAGCTCTGGTGGCTCCATCAATCAATAGAATACGTTTAAAACTTTTGGATAATTTTACTTTGGAGTAAGTACCCCCCTCTTTCTCTCTCCTCTCTCTCACATTGGATTCTCACGTCAAACCTCAACCAGTAAGTTTATACCAGCAAACAGCAGTATTATACAAAACGACACAATCAGTGGACCAGCTAGCAATTTGAGAGCTAATTTGTGCAGTCTCTCTATCAGTGCAATACCGTCAACGAATGCAGACTCAATGTCGATCACGGTTGCCAGCCTTCTTGACGACATTAATAAGAACAAAGAATCACCATCAATACCGCAACCAGTGAATTTAAATTAATAAGTGGCTCAACATTAACGTATGCAAACTTGGCTACCTTCGCGGAACTCTTGAAACAGCTGCAAAATGATATTCGAGAATGGCAAGCATCTCTTATATCCATCAACGCAGACATTTCAGAGCTCACGAATTTGTATGGAGAGTTTTCCAGGAGCTCGGTTACATTGGCTGTGAGTGGAAATCCCACTTACTAGTTATCTGATTTCGTTTGACAGACTCCGCTTCCTAGCACAATGTCCGCGGATTACGAAATAATATCTCAGACTTTGACTGAGTATGTGAATTCAACTTCATCAATCGTGAGTCAACAGCTCGCCAGCTTTAAATGGCATCTTATGAGCAACGCCGAGGCTGCTCGACAAACATTTGAAAGCTCTCTTCCTTGTAAACAATTTGCAGAGAATACAGTCGTGTTTCAGGGCGCAATGTGTGACGCGTTTCTGTAAGTTGGTTAGTTTTCCGAATAACGAGAATCTCTTACAGTATTCTTCTGGTTTGATTTTTTTAGAAACCCGTTAGACTCATTATACACAAGCTTTCTATTTGCTGGCCTCGGGTTCTCAGTTTTAATTTGTTGTTTCCCATTCGTATTGTCTCGGATAACAGCATCTAAGGAAGCCGAAAAAGTAGATATCTTGATTGAAACGGATGATGAAGAGTCGTTGCCCACATTTGGAATGCATATAAGCGATGATGATGATGGGCTGCCCACACCAAGTCCTCCATCACCAAAGGCAGGATATGAATTGTACCTTGCCGGAGCGCAGCGAGGAGCTCCCGCACAGCCCGAATATCACATGACTTTACCAAATGCAGCAGAATAAACATGCTATTCCCCTTTTCTTCCCTCCACAAATCTCCTGACAAACTGTCAATTATCAAAGACGATGAAAACATCGCTCTCAGTCAGCAGCAATATTAGTGCTGCATCAAATAGTTCATGCGAGACCGATGACGAACAGGTGGCGGCTCTGAATCTCGAGAGGACTCTGTTTTCTGCCATCAACAACGGCGACCGCGATAACCTCCTTGTCCTGTTAGGAGCCAAAGAGCAGATGAGAGTAAGATTGAATCTGTTTTGAAAAGAAATCATAAAAGCGAGGAATATAGCTATCGATGCGGATGCTGTAGACCGAGTACTTCAACTTCTTTTGACAACAACCTATCCAAACACGGACGGTCTTTACTGCCACGATCAAGAAGTGTTACCTGATGCTTTAGAGCTTCTTGGACCAAGGTATTACTCTGGTCGAGCCCAGACACGTTGATCTAAAAACAGAATAGCCTTGAACAACTCAATGCTATCCAAATTGCATGCATACTTGGAGACGAAGAGTCCGCGCTGGATATTTTGGAATTTGTCTCTACGCAGACAGAAAAGATTGGTGCACGGAAGGTGCTTTATGAATTTATGGGTCGTGTTTGGGGAGACGGGAACACCGTCCTGCATTTAGCGTCATTTCTGGGTATGTCGGACCTCGTCAAACGCTTATTAGAGCTAGGAGCGAATCCAAACAAAAAGAATGGACGTCTTTATAAACCCGTGGATTGTTGCGACACTGATGAAACTAGAAATGTCTTTAGTACCGTAACAGAATGTAATATCGCGACTTCAAATCAAACTCGCGCTAAATTTATATACAGTAACGAGGTCAAATTTTAATCAGCCAAATTACGTGACAAACTCATTCGGAAGCCTCTCAAGTCTCAACAGTATCTCATCAAAGTATATACCAGATACCTCGAACTCAATCTTAACCAAGCGCAGTTCTTCATTGTATTGGAAAGAAGGAGTCCGATCCATCAGCCAGCCGTCAACTCCAACCTCATCCCAAACATTCACTCTCAAGAAACAGAATAACCTACCAAATACACCATCACGGCATCAAAAAACAAAATCTCTTGATGAGAGAATCTTGCTCGTAAACTTGAAAGACCAATTGGCCTCGTTTTCTGGAAATATGCCCCTCACATCATCCCTTGACTCGTTAACAGAGACCAAGCCACAAACCAACGAGGAATCAGCACCAAAGCGCCCAAAAAAGACTGTGTCTTTCAGTCCAGACACAATTCTCCTTGATATCTGCCAGCATGGACAAGAGGCGGACGAAACACCTTTACAAACATTCCAAAAAACTATAACACTGCTTCCAACTACCTGCGATGCCGCAAACATTATATCTCCCCAGCAGAACCTGACATTGCTTCACCTCGCAAGCGCGTATGGTCATCTTGATATTGTTCAGGAACTCTTACAACGTGTGGAAGTTCAAGTAAACGCACGTGATCGAGAGGGATGGACTCCTTTGCATTGCGCATGTGCTGAAGGCCACTTGGACGTAATCAAGGAGCTATGTGGGGCTGTTGGTTGGATTACTGAAAATGGAGAAAAAGTTTCTGAGGTGGAGGAAGGGGATGTGACACGGATGTATTGGGTAGTGGATGGACCAATTGACGTAGATGCTGTAAATGGAGACGGAGAAACTGCAGAAATGGTTGCGTTGGAAGACAAACGGGAAGAGATTTCGTTGATTTTGAAGGGTAGGTGAACTTCACTGAGACAAATCAACTTACCGTGCAAATAGATGCAAGGGCGGTGCTAGGTTATGAACTGATTCCGCAGAGTGGCGGAGTTGGTTTGGAAGAAGAAGCTGAAGCTGTCGGTCTTCCTTCGACAACGCCTCTATCTCCTCCAGAATCCATCAAAGAGCCATCATTATCTCGAATTTATGAAGAAGAATCTATCGGGACACTATCTACACAACCTCTCTGTACAGAACCTGAAACTTCAACGTCGTCATTGAACGCCATTCCAATTGTTTCAATCAAGTTAGAATCATCGCCATCACCTCCAACCACACCGAAATTGTCTGAGAATGAGAGTATACTCAGCGTTGAGAAGAAGCCCGATGACATAACTCCTCGTTCATCCATCATATCGGATCAATCATTGCTGTTGGATAATATTGATGCTGAAGTTGAAGCTGAAGAACCTCCAAAGAGCCCCAAACCTGTTCGCGGGACTGCTGCACGGCTTATCGCTGCGTTCAACGAGAAGTCATGGGTGTCCCCTTCGACAGCGTCAGGACGAAGTAGTTTGAGTAGTCCAAGACCAAATAATGCTTATAGTGAGCCTTCGAAAAATCAGCGAAGATCCAGTCTTACTACCATGCCTCGAACACATTCTCCTCAACCTTCGTTATCATGGAAACAATTTCAGCAAGAACAACAAACCACCACATTCATCAAATCTCCGCTGTCAAAACGAAATTCGGTAAACAGTCCAAGTACAGCTACAACAAACAGTATCAACATCAAATCTGATGATTCGATCGTGTATTCCATTTCTGTACGACGAAAGAGTTTACAGCAACAGCAAATACTGCCACCTGAACAGCGGAGATATATCAGTCTCAAAAGCAGTATAACACGGATTTCTGAGACAGATGCGCCGACAGATTCTCAGGAGAGTGTAAAATCTGAACCGTCTGCCAACCACAGTTCCAAACTAGGAACTTCAACACCACTCCACATGGCGTCGGCATCATGGAGCACATTGTCTCCAAGTAAAATGGAAGAAAAGAAAAAGAAGGCACATAGACTTAGTGAGACAACGTCAGGGTACCTGAATAGCTGGATGGGATTGGAAAATCAGTATGGAGGAACAAGTTCACCACTGAAACATAGTCTCAGAACAAGTGTGGCAAATGGGAGTGGAGGAATCGCGTCGTCTGAACAGACACTTCAATAAAATATATTTATTTTATATTAACATATTCCTCTGATTTGCCTCATATCCTGTGATGGACAGCAGCGAAAGCACACCGCTTCTCCAGGCAGCCGAAGCACTCTCGCAGCCCGTACAAAGTCGAGTGTTTCTGACGATACTCAGCATCAGTGATGTCGCAGTTTCATGCGCAGCAGTAGCAGTGACGCTGGCAACAAGCGAACACCCCCGAGGCTTCTTCTCAGACTTTGTTGATGTTCTTGCACTGTCGATAGTCCGCGCATTCGCCGTGTTACTTCGCGGTCCTGACGATGCGGCCGTTGTAGTCCAGGTTTGGCTTCGAGTTCGCCACTACTTGTTCACACCTGCGACTGAGCATCTTTCTTCGCAGACATCGCTTCTTTTCGCGGCACTTCGAATTGTCGCTGTTTTTGGATTTGGCGTTGGCCTTGGCGATGGCGGCGATGTTGTTTGGGCGGTGGTCGTTGTTGGTCTGTGCTCCGCGTGTCCCGTCCTCGAATTCGCCTGGTTCAGATTCAGTGGTCGCGTCGCTGAATTGAACACACTTGCGGCTGATGATGTTGAGGCCGCCCTGCAATCGAATATCACGTCAACAGTGCTGCAAAGCAATGATCCCATTCCGCAAACTCAGCCTCCTTCAGTCCATGAACCCAAGTTAAATCATCAATTACCCACCATACCGGAAGTTTCTCTACCTATTCTCGAAACAATGGATGCTATATATCGAGAAGAATCACCTGATGATCCTACTTCAGTATTCCTCTTACCTGACCTGCTCCCTTCTGACGAAGATCAACCAGTTGAAGAATTAAATGCTGATATTATCGGTGCAGAAGATATATCGTCGACTCCCTCATCATATGTTGTCAATATGCATTTTCCGTCTCCTACAAAGAATTTCTCAACTTCAGCTCCTAACTCAACATTATTTAAGCCTCAACGGCAGCAGCATCAGCAGAATCCGGTCGATATAATTCCTCAAGTGTCTCATTCACCAATTTCTCATGGAGCCATAACCATGTCACATTCTCTCATAGTAGTCGGGGTTGCAGGAGGAGGAGGAGGAGAATTCGGAAATGCAGCACACAATGTGAATTCGATGGCACATTCTTTTGTTACTGACGTCCATGAAGACATCACCTCAAAGATCTTACCGAGTGAAGTCATCACGAAATCGCCTCTGCTATACAATGCCAATATTGTAGCTGCATTGCGTTTGATGTGGAATGGTGATTTAACAGCCTCAGAACGTTTGTTGCAAAGGGACTCGTGCAGGCACATGGTGCATTTATCAGAGGTATTGTTCATTTGTTGTTTGGGTGTCTATTCCCTTTTCTCAAAAAAAATTATTAGCTTCGTTTCATTGCTCAACTTTGCAGCGGAAGCGAGCAAGAAGTCAACAACGTCTTGAAACAAGTGAAGCAAACTGAAACACTTTGCCAACGAGTGCTTGCAAGTTCTCAAGAGCTTGCTCTTGGGTTTGAATCCTTACAATGTGAATCCATTCTCGGCCCCAATGCATTCGTACGAGACGGACTGTACAAACTCTACAAGCTGGATGTTGAATGTTGTTACGCAGATACCCTTCTTTTCAAAGGTTGCTACCAAATTTTGATGGGCAGAGAAATTAAGGGAACTTCGTATGTTTTCTGTCACTTCAGCAAACTGAGACGAGCATCACTAAATGTAATTAATAGAACTCTGCGATCATCTTACAAGCTCTACCAAAAGCTACAAAAGGAGCTAACTACAATAAGCTACACTTCATTCAAAGACATTATTCCTGCCTCCGAAATCGCGTTTCTTGAATCTCAAAAACGAGAGTTGGACCATTGCATATCCTTTGGACTCGCTATTTTCTTGATATTACCCGAAATAGTTCCTTCGGCACTTTCCTCAATCCTTCGCGCCATAGGATTCTCACCCAACAAAACCATGGCACTTGAAATGTTGACGAAACTGATACATTTGGATGCTATTCGAGCATCACTTGCTCAATTTGTTGTAATTGTTGATTGCGCGTCTTTGTTGGCACCTGTTGGAGTTTTGCGAATGAGAAAATGGGCGGACGATGTAACCACGGTTGGGCTAAACGAAGTATTCACATCTGATGGTGCCCTTTCGCGAGAAATTAAAGAACCTTTGCAAAGGCTGGGTGTTGGAATGCAGTGGTGCAATGATGCTTTGGAGCGATGGCCGTATGTCTCAGTACAATTCTTCCTTTTCATTCTGATGTTGAATTATTTATTTTTTTTGCAGGAAAAGCCCTGTGTTTAACCTGTTGGCTTACCATCTATATCGAAAGCTGGGTCTGTGTCACGATGCTGTTGTATTTCTGAATAAGGCGGCAGAAGCAATTCCTCCTTCTGTTGTAATATATCCAACGGCAATCTGGTTTGAAAAGGGACTCGACCATACTTTCAAGTAAAGAATTGTTTGGAAATTGTATTGAACTGAGACACTATTGACAGGTGTCAATGGCCAGAAGCTCGACACATATTTGATACAATCTGGAACCTCAATATTTCAAGGCGTCCATCCTCTACTGGAGAATCATCTCCGCGGATATTGGGAAGTGATTCACACTTGTTTGATAACGACTGGTTCGAAGTCAAACCAATGGCTGGATTGCTTCTCGTTGCTTGTACAAGAGCTATTGAGGGGCCGTCTTCAAAATCTGGAGGCCCATCGTTTGAGCTAGCGAAGGTTGTTCGCAAAGAAATCACATTAGCCATTGCAAGCAGGAAAATTAAGGTTTTGTTCACTGGGTTCAGTTGACGCAAATCTCACCTTTTCTTCATCTAGAAAACGCGAATTATCAAATTCATGACTATTCTGCTTGAGTGGTTTATTTATCGACCAGGAGGAATACATCCGCTTCTTGTACATACCATACTGCACCTTCGACGAGATCCTCAGCGGTACTGTTTGAATCCAACTTCAAGAACCAACCACCAAGCTGCTCTTGTGAACTTAATTGAGTCAATTCAAACTCTCTCTTCAAAATCTTGTGGTCTTGAAGATAGCACGGGCAGAGTCTTGACTTTATTTTTACAAGGAGTATATCTCAAATGCTGGTTCCTGTGTGCTCGAGGATTACCAGGAAATATAGGGCTGGTTGACTGGGACAGGATAGAATCGCTGATACGTGAATCTTTCCAAACTTGCATTGAGTTCCCACTTTCTGGCGTCGGATCACCTGGAAACAGCACAGTGATGGCTGGCGTTTGCTGGATCATAGCTCATGCGAAATTTGAGCTTACGGAATTGGATATGCTAATGGAACCGGGAAGGTGGGAAACGGCACAGAACGCTTTCCAAGGAGTTGTTGCAAGTCTGGAAACAGGCTTTATTGATGTGATTCACTCTGAAGCTCACGTTTCGGACACAAGGACTTGGGGAGTTGGTGAAGATGTGGACGAACGCTCTGAAGATTCTCATACAATCGTGGTCTCACGACACAGTGTCAAAAAGCGGGCAAGCAGCGTATCGCTTGGAAGCGTAGAAGTTCTTAAGGATGGGTTAATATCGATGAGGTTGGACGAAGTTCTACAGATTATCCGTTCTCATACCAAAATAAATTGACTCTTTCAATTCATAATAACGAGTAAAACCAGTTTACTGATACTTCTAAACAAATATGATTGAAAGAAAAAATGAAAAGAGTTTACAAAGCCCGTTTGATCATCGCAAGGTTTTGGTACAGCTCCCACGCCTTCATACCAGTTGTGAAAATGACACCAACAATAGCAATAACACCGAAAGCTACCGCAGCTTCAAACCCTGTGCAGACACCAGTTGAAGTGTTCAATGACAAGGAAACGGAGCGGCATGATCCAATTCCAGTGCCAACATCAGATAAAGTTCCAATCCAGAAAATCAACAACAAAACGTGAAGAATAAAGTCGAATCCAGGCAAGTACAAATCGCTACGGTTCAAGTTACGGGTGGAGCCACTACCAGTTCCAAGTCCAGTTGATGACAACAACAAAAATGGTGCATCGTAGTGATACATTAACTTATGACCCCAGTAGTGGAAGTACACGATTTGGAAAACCGCAACAACAATCGATAAGACGGATGTGAAGATCCAGAATCGCGATGAGAGCTGAGATGGGGCGGCAGGAACGCCTGCCAATCCTCCCATCACAGAGGCAGCCAGAATCGCAGCCAACAAAAGGAGGGCGTTGACCCACATACGCATTTGATACAAATAGTGTGGGGCGCTCAATAAATCGGCTGGGTCCGAATCGTCCCACCCTTGACCGCTATCTGCACCCTTTACAGTACCGACACTGCGCAATTGGAAGTCCTGTTGTGGTTGGCCGTCCAAAGCACGGGGACCCATTGGACGCTTGTTGGTGGCTCGTGGAGGCAAGGAGGGTTGATCACCACCACCAAACAGCGAATTGCGGAAAATGGAGCGACGTCCTCCTGCTTCCTGTGCCGCATCGTTTGACTGTTGTTGATGTTGTTGGTCGTTGGTTTCATATCTGGAGGATCTTGAGGCTCCAAACAAGCCGAATGATTTGCGGGAAGCGTTTTCGGGTCTTGCTGGTTCCGCTGTTGTTTCGGCAGTCTGTTTTGCCTTGGAGAACCAGGAATCAGCGTCTCTGAAGTCTGACGATGGTTTGTCGAGCGGGTTTCTCTCGAATCCAAGTTGCAGCTCCAGGTCAATGGATGATCGGATGCCAGGCTTCTTTCCGGCCTCGGCTTTGTTACCACGAGCTTCGGGGGTTTCCAGTACTTTGATTTTGGAGGACATCCTGTTGTTATATCATCAGTCTTGTGACCAATGAAGGGGAAAGGGAACAAGAACAAGATAGGACCGCCAAGGGTATTAGCCATCTAACATCATCATTTGCAACTGGAGTATAATGGGTCCACTGATTTGAGAGTTGAAGGGTGGTTGTAGACGCCTCAGGGTGTTTCAGAGTCTCCCAGCATTGGCATGTAGCATTCCATCGTCTCTGCAGCCACTGATCTGTATCTCCCCGCTAGTAATCCACTTGCCACCATCTGGAGGGCAAGAAAGTTGGTCGGGGTTCGCTACTTGCCTCAAATTGGTTGAAAAAAATGCACACAAGTGTCCTGGGGGTCTTCCAACCAACGAGAAGGAACAACATTAAACATTCATAAATGGAAATGTAGTTAAGCGTTTTAATCATAACAGGAAACGCTATGTCAGTAAGTAGAATGTTTCAATCTGCATAATAGAAACGGAAAATACATCAACCTGCAGGTAAAATGGAAATAAAAACAATGGAAAAAGAGGTAATAGCCCATGAGCAATTGGTATCACATTTCTGTGTCTTGGTTTTGGTTTTGTTTTCCAGAGTGAATGGCTTCTTCCACCAACCTCCGCCACCAACGGAGCCAAACACTGCAGGAGAGACCAGCAGTCAAGGCCGAAACTCCGCCCCCGCCATACGAAGGAAGCGATCCCGAGTCGTCCGAATCGTCGCCTCTTGAGGAGACCACCGAACCGCAGACCACTCGGTCCAACACAGCGACAATCTCAATGATCAAGTCACGATTGGCAAAACAAAAGAGCATTGGCTTACTCAGACGAATGTCGTCTGTCTCACAGGAACTGGGCCGCAACGATGCGGTTTCAGTCAAGCCCGCAGAATCCCCGGACCTGTCAAACAGTCTTCAGCTGCTGCAAATGGAGAAGGCAATGACTGCAATCACCGAAACTCAAGCAAAACTGGCTGAAATGGTGGAGGAGCTGAAGTTGATTGCGTTGGCAACAGGTCTGAAACTCCCCACCGATGCCGCCGTCTCTGCCGATAACGCAAGCTCGAATATGGTTGAACCAGAAGATAAAGCGATCGATTTCAGGGAACGGATAGTGGAGCCTTTGGTTCAACCGCCACCAAAGCTGGAAAGATCCCCTTCAACAACAATCAGGCGGAAACGTGCATCAATCAATCTCTCTGCATCAATTGCTCCATATACCCAATCAAAACTGTCCTCTGTTATGACGTTGCCGTCTACGTCTTCTCCATCGGGCGGGACAGTCTTCTATGATCCTGACGATACCAAACAAACCCAGCTCTCCCAAATTGCAAGGCGTGCATCTTCATACCATCTGAAATCATCGTATTCTGCTCGACCTCTTTTGCGAAGGCATAGTAGTTTTGTTGCAGCACCCACGGGTAGCTCGTTTCAAACTCTGTCAAATTTAAGGGACACAAGGGATAGTCAATCCAAACTCACCAACGAAGCAGCGATTCCAGAGGAATTAGAAAAAGTATTGGATGAGAAGCGTATTACTCCTATTCGTGGCTTACAGAAACGAAAATCTTCGCACAATGTTTCGTATGTGGACTGGTTTGCGGAGGAAACGGAAAAGGTTGGAGATGTCAAGGAATTGGCATGTATTTCTGCAAATAACCAGCTTGCATGGGGTTCAAGTGCGATTCTGAGTGAAGTGTCTGCTTTTTGTGATGCTGCTGCCAAGAGCTTCTCGACAGTACAAACACAGAGCCAACTTGGAGCATGGAAAAAATGGAGACATCCAAAAGAGAAGAAAAGAAGAGGAAGAGGAGAGATTCAACGGTTCTTCATAATGTTCTTGGAGCTCTTCTGAAAGTGTTGGCTCCTGCAAATCAGCATCAACCAGGTTACATTTGTCTTCCCACAGCCTTGTAATCAGATTGTGATGGCCAACTGAAAGAGTTTGTGGGCTGTATTAAGCCGACATCCCGTCTTCGTCGAATCAGCTTTGATGACAACGGAAATGAGGTTGATGAAGAAGTTCTGGAAAGAGCACAGGATGTTATGAAAGAGCTCGAAATCAAAGTTGCTACAAATAACGCGGATTTCCTTGTGAGTTTTAATTCCAGTGATGTGTCAGTCTAAACCAAACACTCTTATTAGGAAACTCTCTCGACGGTGCTTAGCCTGCAACTTTCTTTGTTATATATTATCACTATGTATGCGTGGGTGGCCACAAAATCAGCAGTTGAAAGAGTGGTTTCGCATTGACTGAATGTACTCATACGTCAAATAAAATAATTATTCATTTTTTAACAGCATATTAGTAGGTTGATTTTTTCTATCTTGGCTCCTATCACAACTTTCATTTTTTGACAGGTGAACAATAACTGATTCCCACAATATGTTATCGTAACGCGATATTCAAGTAAATAGTAAGCGTAGACTAGTATAATACAGTAATTTTATTCGAACTTCTCTGAATAAAGTCTGGGAAAAGAGGAATCTAAAGTTTAAATAATGGATAACCGACAGACCAAGGCTTAGCATCCAGACTTCTTGCAGTAGTTTCCAGCCAAGACTCTTCCAGTTGGGCAGGTTGGGATTCCAGTTCCTGCATACTTGAGTGGTTGGTAACAGTTCGCACCGGTTTTGGCATAGCCACTTGGACAAGTAGTCCCAGTAGCCTTAATGGCACACCGAGCGTGAGCGAGGTCAAGCTTGGCGCCCTTGACGCTACAGTTAGCCCAGCACTTTGTGTTGTGGAGGATGGCACCCTTTTGACACTTCGCGACGGTTGGCTTTGGGCAGTTTGGCTGGACAGCTGGCGCGGCCATAACCATGGAGATAAACAAGAGCGAGAGGAAGGCCCAGATCTGCATTTTTTGGAAGCTGTAGTTGCTGGAAGGTGAGGGAGTTTGGGGAAATGTTTTTTCCTTCTGTTGGAGTTGACAATTCTGGAGTGAGCGAAAAAATTCCGAGTAGCTGTCAAAAATTCATTCATTCTCTAGTTCTTCCATTTATGTATCTCTTGTGGACTGATATTTCTTCACCTTTGCACTGCTTTTTTTTGGATTGCATAGACCTTTGGCCTTATCTTTGAAAATGTGCCATTTTTTCTTGTTCTTATTATTTTTGTTAAGCTTATCGCTCCTGCAAAGTCAACTGAAGGTTTGCCCGCATACTTCTCTCTTCTACAAGCAAATTAAGTCAGAAGTAAGTGAGGCTGCATCCCAGAAAAAGTCAAGTCAAAAAAAGTGGCTGGCAAGCAAATTCAATGACCACTCCAGAACCACTTATTCGAGGTTCATCGTCGTCGTGGGAGTCCACCGAGTCCGTGATAGACATCTCACCTGTGCAGCTATCGGTTCCATGCGTGTATGTGAGCGGAACTGCACGTGAGGAGGTGACGCTTGCAATGGTAGACAACGTTGTGTCCTGGGGCGGACCAGGACTCGGCAAGCAGGCGAGTGAGAGTGAGTGTATTGCTTTGACGCAGGTGAGTAACGATTGATGGCGCAGGGTTCGAAGGTGTCGCTGGCCGTGTCGGTTCTGTCGCGGCTCTCGGCGTCAGGGCCGTCGCGTCCACGTCCACGCCCGCCAACGACCCACTCGGTCCCGGCGCGTCTCGTCTTTGCCGCAACAACTTCGGACACGTCTTCGGAAAACGCAACTGGAACAACGACAACAAGGGCGACCTTGCACTTTCTGGTCACTGCCACTTTCCCTCCAACAAAGGAAAAGCCGCCAACGAGGACCTCTGCTACTTTCGAATTCGCATCTTCAGTTCAATACAATGAAGCAATGGCGGCTTTTAAACGGGCCGGAATTGCGTGCCCCCAATTTGACGGTACGCTGTCCCCATTATGCACTCAATGCGCCTCATCTCCCTTCTCCAGCACAAGCCGGCCTTGCTCCACGGAAACCAGTATACTTCTTTGTCAACCCTTTCGGCGGCGTTAAAGAGGCTGTCAAGATCTTTGACTCGCTCATTAACCCCATGCTCGAAACTGCCGGAATTCCATTCGAGCGTCTCGACACTCAATTCAAAGGCCACGCAGAGGAAGTTGTCCAAAAAGTGGATTACACAAAGTATTCAGCATTGGTTGCCGTCTCGGGCGACGGTGTTCTTCATGAAGTCGTGAATGGAATAATGTCCCGCCGTGATTGGCGTGCAGCCCGTACTGTCCCCATCGGCACTATTGGCGCTGGCTCTTCCAATGCAATGAATCCAAATTTGGGACACCACTTTCCAGAATATGGAATCCTCAGTATCATTAAAAACACAACTCGTCCCATGGACATCATCTCAATCACATTCCACGAATCCCGCAAAGTTGTATACTCGCACTTGAATATGGCTTGGACCTATATTGCTGACCTTGACATCGAATCTGATCAGTTTCGTTGGATGGGACGGGAAAAGACAACCTTGAGTGCACTGAACAGACTCTTTCGTCTTCGAAAATACCGTGCCAATATCGGTATACTTCCTCTCGACTTGAGCCCGCGCCATGATCAAGACTTGGACCCAACAAAACTCGATCCTATCCAAACTGACCCAACCGATACAACGACATTTTATGGCCCCACGCGCTATTTTACGCACAATCACGCTGCTACAGACCAAACCACATTTCCGCTGCAAATCACTCCTGCGCAAACACCTCTCTACTACTTTACAGCAAACAACCTCCCATACATCTCTTCAACATTCAAAGCATCCAATAATGTCACCATGGCCAGTAGTTGTATGGAAGTTACATATAATAGCGAGAGAAAAGTGTCACGAATGGGTATGATTCAATCTCTGTTAAATGAGCGAGTACCAGATGACTTGAAAGCAATGGGCGTGACATCTGTACAAGCTCGTGCATTCCGATTGGATCCTTTGGGTTGGGGTTGGGGGATGCATGAATGGAAGCGAGGGTCTGAAGAAGTGGAGAAGGGGAAGCTAATTAAAGACGTTGGAGGCCATATTGCGATCAGTGGTGAGCCGTACTCAATGGAGAGTGTGACAGTAGAAGCTCATGATAAGATGATCAACATGATTTGTGCAAGTTGGTTGGATGAAGACTGAGCTATCTGTCGATTTGTTTATTGATTTCTTGTTGATTTTGTATTTACTCTGCTATCGTTGATGTGAATATTTGTATTGGGAAAAGAGGCACTATCAACGAATACATTCTAACTTGGAAAGAGGACCATATCTACTATAAACGAACAAAAAAAAACCAAACAAATTAAGCGGCCTTCTGGACCAGATCTTCTGATGAGACGTTCTTCCCTTGTTCCATAGCGCCAACAACATTCATTTGGAACTCAACAGTTTCGTCTTCCTCATCTTCGCAGGAGTCATCCACAAAGTGATAGTTGAATGCTCCAAATCCAATCAAGGCAAACAGTGCCATACCAATACAAATATACTTGTCGTACTGCACAATCTGTGAGACATTTTGAGTCAACGCATACTTGAAGGCTTGAATGAAAGTCCAGAAAGCATACAAGAAGCCCACATTCTGGCTTGTTTGCCTGGATGGTTTGTGTAACAACCAACCAACCAAACAAAGTATGCATGTGTGAAACCGTCAAACAGTCCATAGAGGCCAAATGCACCGTATACGGTAACAGCAGAAATGTAAGTGACAACCAACACGGCAATAAACACCACAATCAACATGGCTGAAGTCATTCTTCCACGCTTTGGACGTTCGTGGTTGGTGTTGTCCAAGAAGGACGCAGAAATTACAGCAACACCAATAATATATGTAACTTGGTAAATCAAATTGACAAGCGACATTGTTCTTGTTGATGAGGCGATAGAACCAGTCAGAGACACTGGGGAGAAGGAAATCGTTGATCCGCCGTACCACGACATGCAACCGATACAAGCGGCGAGAGTCCAGACTCCGCTATCCTTGAACAAGTTCTTGAAATGTACGATCTCTGATCGAACAGTTGGTTTGGGTCCATCGGTAATTGGCGCATCACCGCGGAACACTTGTCTTGGTCTCAAAATCATCCATGACAAGGCCCATCCAGCCAACGGCAACAACGTACAGATCAAGTAAGCATACTTTGGAATAATTGGCATCTCATCTGAATCCCAACTCATTGCAACCAAGTATGAATACGCACCGAGGTATGAGATTCCATAAATGAGGGCAAAATGGATGCAACAACACCACGCTTTGATTCCCATGTATATGCAACCACAATTGGACCCACAGCCGCAACCAAAAACGCTCTTCCAATTGCACCAAGGACAGCACCTAGCACGTAGAAGCGCACACTCCACGAGTCCAGTTTGACCCTGTTGGCGTTGAGAAGGTATGTCTGGGACCCGAGGAGGAAAGGTACCCAATCGCACAGGCACAGATCATGAGTCGAGGACCGATCAAGTTCGTGATGGGACCGGCGAGGAGGCCAAACAGGATTGAGAAGGAGTAGACACACACGTTTGTGACAAAGATTGCGTCTGTGCCTGTGAGCCCGACACCTCCAATGATGTTGAGGGAAGTTGATGCACCGAGGATGATGAGGACGATGAAGGCGGCAGAGAAGATTTGTGTCTGTAGATAGATGGAAGATGGCGTGGTCAGCCCTTAATCAGGCACGTTTGAATGCAAAGACTCTCGCTCACCTGAGTGGAGGACACCCGCTGCACAAGGTATCGTCAATCTTAGCATCGGTTGCCTGGTATCGCTCTACACCCGTGTTGTACGTTGTGACAATCTGTTGTTTGACCTTGGCTCTGTTCTCTGGGCTCACTGTCTTTTTGAAGGAGACCGAGGCTTTGGATCCAGCAACCTTGACGGATGCTGCTGCCTTCATGCTTGCAGATCGCATTGCCGAGGCGGCCTTTCCTCCGGCACTTCCAAGGGACGCCGACGTCTTCGAGCCTGCTGCCTTGAGTCGGTCCATTTGGGTGTGGAAAATTTTCTAATCACACAAACGTTTTTATTGGGAAAATATTAACAATTGAAGAATAAGCATGAGAACGAGAAACTTCACGGGCGAAGTGGCATGCCAGCATTTTCATATAAGGCATCAACAACCTTCATATTCATAATCCCATCTTCAATACAAGTGAGTCCTGAAGAATGAAAGTTAGCCTTCTTGCTCTGAACGGCATCCAAGAATGCCTTCATTTGATAGAAATACGTCGTTTGCGCCTTTCCTTCCTTGTCAGTATACACAGTCGTTGAAAGTTGCTTCCCGTCAGTCCCTTCAAACGTCACAGTGTGGTAAAGGAAAGGCAGAACGGGATTGAAAACCGACAATGTGCCACGAGAGCCTTTGATTCTGAGAGAAGCATCACCCAATCGAACTCCATCCGTGTTCAATCCACAATGGATGGTTGCTGTGGAGCCGGATGGGTAACGCAATGTAGCTGTGGAATCCACGTCGATGCGATCGTCTTTCTCCCACTTTTGATAGTTGTAGACTCGACGACAGGAAAAGTGGCAGCCAAGATTCTTTGTTGATACTCCACGTGTACAGTTTCAAGCTCCTTTCCTTTCGCTTCATTTTCCATGAGCTGTCGAACAGCATCCACTTCATTCACCCAGCGACTCATGGAGACAACATACGCCAGGTCCATCAAACTTCCTCCTGCAAGTTGGAAATTGTATCGAATATCTGATTCTGGGAATACTACACCCATCCAACTCCCAAGACACAAGTTAGACTTCACATCCTCTACAGTTCCGACGTCCCATCCCTCCACATTTCCCAATAGACAAGACTCGATATATTTAGCGAGAGGATGGCATTTCCAGTGAAAAGCTTCACTGAATACCAATGGAGCTTGTGGGTGGCTGGAGTTATACGCGTCCAAAGCAGATTTGATTTCCTTGGCCTGCGCTGCATTGGACGAGATAGGCTTCTCGCAAAGCACGTGCTTCCCCGCCTTAATGGCTTTGATGGCCCATTCGGCGTGTAATCCGTTTGGAAGAGGGATGAAGATGGCATCAATGTCTGGGTCTGCAAGGACAGCCTCGTATGTATCGAATACGTTGGGGATTCCGTGTCTCTTTGCGAATGCTTGTGCTTTAGTGCGGTCTCTGGCGGCGATTGCTTGTTTGATTCAAGTGAGTAAACAAGCAAAGGTGCAAGGTTTTGTCCTAATGTGTTAGTTACCATGCGCTACTCCTCCACTGAGATGCTTGAGTGGTCCTGTGCAGGCCATCGGGGCAATATTGGCGGCTCCAAGAATGCCAAACCGAATGGCGTTCGCGTCTTTTGGTTTCGCTGTCGCGAGGACAGATTGAACAAGACCCATTACGAGAGTTTGAGTGATTTGAAATATCCAATAAAATCTTTTGAATATATACAGCTTTCTCATAAAATACCCAGCTTCTGTGTATATATTCATATTACCTTCTTCAATTCAAGGAATGAATGAGAACAATATGGCAAATCACAGCAAATCACTATAATAGAGACCTTCTTGCGTTGAAAAGTGTGCAAGTATGCCTTCGTTTGATTGCCTGTCAGAGCCAGTGCCTTTTGAATCAAAGCAGATAGTTGTCAAAAGCTGTTTATTCCTGGAAAGGAAGTTGAAAACCCATCAGCTACTATCCAAACTGGATTTCAAACGATACTTATAATTTATTGCAATGCTCGAGGTACGGAAGGAGCAATAATCAATATGCGGACTGCAAGTGATTCAATGATATGAAAGAAGCAATTATTTATTGAAAGTCCGAATTGCGAAGCTATATACAATGAAGACGAACAAGAGTTCCAGTTCGTAGATCAGGGTGATGAAGTATGAACTAGGGCGGTGGTGATGGCAACGAAGAGCAAGGCGCCCCAGAAACACACACGGACTTCCTGACCGTCGTCCATACACTTTCCACAAATGAGATACAAGTTACATTCCTTTGACTTTGCGCACGGGCGACACACAGCCGCGCCACATCCTTGACAACACAACTTTTCCGGCATCGCAACACACGATGAACACAGTGTCCGCAGACACAGACCACACTGCGGCGATGCAACGCTCATCGATACGCACGTTGAACACTGACGCCGGCGGCACGTGCGGCACTCGCTTGCCGCCCGGGCGTCCTCTGAGTCATCGCCTAAATTGGTTGTGCAGGGAAGCACGGCGCCAGAGGGACACCGCCAGCACTGTGATCCAGAGGGAAGTGGGTGTTGCACGCGCTCGTGCAGTCGGCCGCAGTAGCCACACACTGACACCCGGTCCCCGACAAGTAGAACTAGTTCAATAGGGAACTGGGGCATCACCCGCGACAGGCAGTCCATTAGTTGCTCTTGGAGGCGATGGGCGTAAGGCGGCACGGGAAGCGAGGCCATGAGTTTAGACATTCTGTATTTTGCAACGAGATTCTTGATTCCTTGCCCCAAGCACTGTGTGGCTCCTAATCGAGTTTGTCAAGGGTGGCGCGTGAAAAGCGGGAAAAAAACACTTCCAGAAAGAAGACAGAAAGAACAAATATATGTTTAGGGGAAAAAGGAATTGAATATTTTATTCAAGGAACGGGTGTGATTAGAGGGCGGCACGGCCTCTGGTCTCAATTGGCAAGAAGGCAGCAAAGACTCCCATCAAAGCAAAGAGACCGGCAGAAAGGTAAAGAGCGTAGTTCGGGTTGATTCCAATCAAGATACCAGACAAGAATGGAGCAGCTACTCCAACGATTCTTCCCAAGCAAGAAGCCATACCCACGGCAGTTCCACGGTGTCCAGTCTTGAACACTTCTGGAGTGTACGCGTAAATGACTCCATACACCAAGTTGGACAAGAACGAAGCGATACAGTTGAAGACCAATTGCCACCACGAGTTACCAGTAGTGGTGAAGAGGAAGAGAGAGATTCCAACACCAATAGCACCTCCTGCCATAGTTCCCTTACGACCGAGTCTTGAGTCAACCAAGAAGGTACCGGCAATAGAACCTGGAATACCGCAGATTGTTTGAATAAAGAAGTTACGATAAGTTTCGCCGAGGGAAAGAGCAGCATCGGTAGATGATTTCTTGATGAATTCTGGCAAGAAACCGTAGAACATAACATAGGCGATAGAAATAGTCATCCAAACTAACCAAATCAAGACAGTATTGAGAGTAGACTTGGGAGTGTCAAAGAGCTCCTTGAGAGAGTGAGCAAAACGCTTGAAGGATTCGGAGGTAGATTCGCGGTGGACATCTGGGAAGTCTTCGACTGTAACTTGGATCTCCTTGCCGTTCATCTTGGCAAGGTCGTGGAGAACAGCGACGGCTTCTTCCTTGCGTCCAGCAGTAATAAGCCACTTTGGAGATTCGCGCATCTGAATGAACAGGAGACGGAACAGCAACATGGCAAATGTAACGCATCCCATGGCAACAAGAGTGTATCTCCATCCACGGTTGAGAACTGGGTCACAGAAGGCAGCATCTGGGTCACAGGAGTAGGTTGGAATCAACCACCAACCAAAGAGAGCTCCAATCATGGCGCCGACAGGCCAGAACAAGGAGAGAAGCATCAAAAGCGATTGACGCTCCTTTGGCACAAACTCGAGGAAGAGAGATCCGTCGACAGGCAAGTTACCACCGACTCCGACTCCCATCAAACTCAACAAGACACAGTACACGGTAAAGTCGGTAGCGAAAGCTGCAGCAGTACCAAAAATGGCGCCCAAGGTAAGAGTCAAGATGAACGCTGGACGACGTCCAATAATGTCGGAAATGACACCCCAACCGAGAGATCCAAAGATCATTCCGATAAAGACACCAGACGTTCCCATGCCGGAAAGAGAAGAAGGAACCTTGAATTCAGCCTTGACTTGAGGGAGAATGGTGGCAAGGATCTGAAGCCACATGTTGTCAGCTGTTGTTGTTGGGGGAGGGAGTGAGGTAATCCATCAGTCATCGCATCATCAAACGAAGAGGGCTTCCTATTGTGCTTACCAATCCAACCAAGACCACAAAGCCAGAACATTTTCCTGTTGAAAAGGAAAAAGGGTTAGAATGAATGCAGGTCATCGATGAGGCAAATCAGTTACCATTGGTATGTTCCCATTCCAATCTCAGAGATGAGGTTGTTGAGCTTGTGGAAGTCTTCATTTCCATCCTTCTCAACTGGAACGTCAACGACGTCGTGTTTCTTCTCTTCAGACATTTGATGTTATATTGGTTCTTCAGTGATGAAAAAACGCAAAAAATTGAGAGGCCAATTTGAGCCTTCTTATCGCTTTGCTCCCACGAGCCTTGGGCTTGCACCCCCCAAAATTTCGCTGAAGTAGACCACACAACCCTCATTTTGGGGTTATATACATTTTTGGGGTGCATGGCCCTGTTTTGATTATGATGGTCGCTGTGATTCAGAGTGAGGCTTTTTTGGTTTGGGTCCACTTTGTTGGCTGCCCCAACCCCAACGCCCGACTCCGTACCACTAAATTCTCAACAAAATATTGCGTTGTATTATGTTATGTCTGATACGGTGTAAGGGGACGCTGTTTGCCTGTTTAGTTTTCTCTCATGAAATTTGGGAAGGGTGAAGGAGAGAGCAAGGCATTGACACGGTTTACCAAGGCAGTAGAGGTGTTCCTCGAGCGACACCGCAGTGGAGGCAGCCAGGGAGAACTGCATGCAATGTTCAGTGGACCCGGGCTGGAGGAAGGGCAGTTCCACAGTGCGGCCTTTTGTCCGAAGCGGACGTGGCTCCGCGGGCTCGACGGGTTTTCCAGTGCATTTGCTGGGACAGTGTTTTGCGGGATCGACGAAGTTCGGGTCGGGCAAGTGAAGAGCGGCGACGACAACGTTTGTTCTGCCGTCGCCGCGCGTCTCGTTGGCCGATTCGTTGCCGCCCAATCAGGTTCAACAACTTCAGCAACAAAACAACCGTTCAAGATTGAGGCGCCGGTTCGTGTCGTCGCCGTGGACTCAAACTCAAACTCAAACTTGGTTCTCACAAAACGGGTTTCAAAGGCCGTTGTTGCAACTGAGCCAATCAAGAAGGGTCGCATCATCGGCCTCTTTGACGGAACGTATCACTACGACTTTGACTTTCAGAAGGACACGGGCGTCGAAGATCGGTACCTGCGTGAGCGCTATGTGAGTGGCCATTCTCAAACAACGTTGTCCTTACAGCCTCTCAATCGCAGACCTTTGAAGTCGAAGCGCTCGCTCCAAATGCGGCAAGCATTCGCAAAACTACTGCCAAAAAGAGTACTGCGACAGCCCTCCCACCATTGTTGAACCCACCAACTCCATCCCCAAAACGGAAAGGACTGAAAAAGAAGGACGTGGCGAAAGACGCGTCAAATCTCTCTCAAGAAATGAATATGGACGATGAAGGAACGTTTGTGCTTGAAGGAGACCCAACAGCTGGATACTATGGATGGGTCTGGGAAGTTAATGACGTTACGCAGCTAAGCCCCGACGAAGATCCTGGAAAACACGTTCGTGGGGTGAATACATGTAGAGAACCCAATGTTGAACGCATGGAGCTCTTGATTCTCGGTTGGCCTTTTGTCTTTTTGGTTGCTGTCAAAGATATTGCTCAAGGCGAGGAATTACTGATGGATTACGGAAATAACTGGGGCTATCAACTGTATGTATTTTTTCTCTTTTTTAAAAAGTATCCGTAGTGGTTCTAATTGCCATTACTATTCTATTCTACAGTGAAAAGTATGAGGACCATAAAACGTACTATGAACTTCTAAAACCAATGAACCAACTCATCAAGGAGGAGCTTCAACCACTGTTGGAGAAAAAGAACGCATTCCCCTCATTTGATGGACCTACAATCTTCAGCACTCTCAAACAAGGGTTAAACCCAGGTTCACCCAACAAAATACCTCAAAATCAAACAACGCTAACAGCCGGCGAAAAGCAAGCTATTCACTCTCTTCTTGGCACACTATCCGAAATGAACTCGGTCTGTGCCGAGTTGTCCACAGCATTTTGTCTCCCATTAACAGTCCAGCCATCTCAACTGAATGAACTCAACTATGAAAAAGGATTGGGCTTGAAAAAGGATTCAATCGTGGATGAATCGAATGGTCATGATGCAGAAGTTGACGATGATGTTGTGAAATGGATTCCTGTTCCAGATCATCCACCAATATTGAAGGCTCCCCCGTCAAAATTGATTAAACACGAACTCAAGAGGCGTAAATTGGAGGATGGGTCGACTTCGAAAAGTGCTGGTGATTCGTCCAGAATCTTTTTTCAAAACAAGATATAAACATAATGTATATTAATTACCAATTTTTATTATCTCATCTTTCTTAGACTAGTTTCCTGTGTCTGGACGCTTTGACTACTCTTGATGGTTCAGCCAAAATGAGAGTACCAACTTCTTCCCCACGAGTCCTCTTATCTTCTCCGAACCTCACCTTGACCTTTTCTAAATGCTGATGTAGTGATATATCGCCAATATCCTTTCCTCGAATTTTTGTTACCAGCCGACCTGCTGATTCTCGCATGTACTGCCAAAGTCATTATTATTCAATCTCGCAACTATGTATACTTACATATATCGTTCTAAGGGGTTTGTCGATCATTGCGATACAACGGTCAATGTGTTCACCTCCACCAACAACCACAAGCCATGATGCCAAAACGATTATTTCCATAACAAACCCAACCAACACCAATGAATTTACAGTCCATGTCGCCCATAATGGCGACGCAATTTTCCCCCATCCAGCCAGCCCGCGAAACTCACAAACAGAGCTCTCTGTGTTATCATTCTGATCCAAAACATAGTGTGAAATCACAGCAACGGCTCCAGACAACGCATTCCACGTCTTTGCTGGATCATAAAGCCCATCTTCATTCAATCCCCAAATCAATGACGACGCTGTATCCCCTCTCGTTACAACTGACACCATATCTGAATCGTTCAACAAAATCCGTATCCCTTCCCTAACCGACGCCGTCAAATTCTGATACAATTGCTCTGTTGCCCCAAACGCAAGATGCAGTGTCCCGAAATCAAACTGTACCGAATTATCTGGTGTGATGACAATATCCTCGTTGATTTTGATCTCCTTGAGTCCAGACGGACTGATGGATCCCCACACATCCGAAATGTATGCGAACGTGATGTCCGCAGCGCCAAAGACGAGGTCTAGTTGACATGTTTGTGTTATATCTTGATGGGAGTACTGTTTCCACGCGTGTGTGCCAGCGGGGAAACGGAGTTGTAACCCAACGCTGTACATTTCACCCCAGAACTGGTCTGAGATGATGAGACTGCTTGTGTGTGTTGTGTTTGGGTATGGGATTGGTTTGGGGGACATGCAGACTGTGGAGATGACGAATGCGATTCCGGGGCCGTTCATTTGGAAGGCGTATGTTGGGGGTTGTTTTGGGGTTGCAGCTGTTCCGCCAATGAGGCCGTTGGTTGTGGGAAGGCCATATGCGGCGAGGGTTCCGAAATCTGTGTTGGAGCCTACCCAGGTTTCTAGTTCTGTGGTCATGTTCCATGGCGTGTAAAATGTTGGTAGTGTGCAGGGACCGGATTTGAGGTATGTTTCTACAGGCTCCCAGTCCATGTAAAATGAGATGACCCACAGTGAGATTTCAATGGCAACGAGACTTAGTTCGTATAGGCGGTTGAGTTGTCGGCAAGATGATGGATCCACATTTTCTATTTCGGTGATTGAGATTCCTTTCTTTGCAACAAGTAGATATTCATCTCTCCCCTAGGTCATGCTCTCCCTAGCTACACTCTACTTGAAGTAAAAGCACACTGGAAATCGTCGTTCAGTGGTCCCTCCTGGCCTCAATAGTTCTGAACGCCGTATGAACTACGCTCTCAAGACTCTAAGATCTCGGTCATAAAATAACTAACTAGAATAAACACATCATTAATCCTCGTTCACCCAATCCCTTCCTATAATCCAGTCAGTCCGTCGACCTTCTTATAATCATACACATCACTATCCGACCTTCTCTGAGGCGCAAGCCCTCAAAGATCAACTACGCTCCTACAACACGTTCGCTATTATTTCAGTATAAGCCGCAATCCCAAGTGACACTTCCGTTCTAGTAACCGGCCCGCTCATCCCCAAGTTTAATACACAGTACCCACTGCTCTAGGTTATGGTTCCGTTCGAAGTCTAGAGTAGATCAACATACTAAATTACTAGCTCATCCATAATCCTCCTTGTAGGCGACAAAGATCCATAATCCATATCGAGTACCGCTCGACATTTCCTACTTCCCTTGATGCAACATATCCAACACCTCAAACCTTACTATAATAACGACACAATCCTGTAACACCATTTCAACCTATGCTCCAGTATTGTGATCGGTGAACTCGTTGATAATCAGATTCCCTTCTGAGTCCTCCATAACTCAGCTGACTAGTTAGTCTTCGTTACCAAAGGTTACTCGCTCGGGGTAGTCGTCCAAGACACTGGCCTACGGTGACGTCTCCCGAAGAGCGGCCACGCCCATCTGTATCCCGTATTCCCCCTCGCTCGTAGAAGCGCCCATAGCTTCCCCTTTGCTCCACTCAAGAGGCCTGCTCTTTTGTTTCCAGTAACTTTTTATTTCCATTGTTCCCTGGATTCCCCAATCAAAATCAAAAACAACACAACAGTAAAGATAATGAAAAGAAGTTAAATAAAACGCGCGAAAATCTAAGTCTAAGTCTAGTCTAGTCTAACTCCCTAGGAACCCATAGAAACCCAGCAACTACACCCTGTGCACGTTGCAGTAGCCTCTTTTTCAACACTATATCCGTCCCTTGGATATACACCTAACCTTATCCCTACAATCCCAACATCAACACAACTCCCTTTCCAAACAACACCTACACCTCCTCATCTTCCACCATCCTCGCGCTTGTGTTTCGCGAGCTACGTCTCAGAGGTTGCTCTGGTTCTCTTTGCACAACATCTCGTTGCGGCTTCCTCGCACTCTTCTTGGAGGCGGCTTTTGCTTTTGTAATATAAGGTCCTACACTCACAGGTCCCAATAAGAACTGGTCATCAGGTACAATATCCCTTGGCAGTGCATCAACACCTTTGTACCGCTCATCAATCCACTTCTTATAAGTCTGATAGGCTGAACCCTGGATTTGCTTCTGATAACCCCAGAAGATCTTCTTAGTTTCCTCAGGTAAGGTATCATCAGTATGAATCTGAAGTTCTCTCACACCCTGAAGTTTCACAACATAGAAGAAATGGTTACCTTCACGTCCCACATGGGTAACTTTCACAATCCGGTGAAGAGGATCATTATCCTCTGTATGGTCATATTCCTCCATCTTTCTTCTCAAGGAAGGATGGGTTGTAAACAAAGGTTCATGAGAAAAGACAGGTCGTCTTGTAAAGATAATCCTACCCTTTTTCTTCCATTCAGCTACTTCAGCTGCTAATTCCTCCTCTTTTGTTTGCTGAGGGATAGCTTTTTCTGCAGACTCAATAGGTCTACGGTAAGTATATGGTCTCAAACGACTCACATGAACGTCTCTAGAAACAATCTCACTATTAGGAAAAGTTTCTACAACTTTGTACATGGTTCCAGCATCACCCTTTAAACGATCATGGATGCGCACTGGTCCCACCCAACGGAAGATAAACTTCTTAGGAGCTCCAAGACGTTGCATCTCAGTTTCCAAAGGTACTGCCATCCAAGCACGGTCACCAATATCAAACTCATAAGGAGCCTTATCATACTCTTGAGATTTCTCAGCCAAACGTTGTTTTTCTTTTGCTACTTTATCCTTAATGATGCTCTGCGCTGCATGAAGTCCTTTGAGGATGTAACGCATAAACAATTTTCGTCGCTCTTCGCCATTTAGCTTACGCACATCTACTACAGGATTTACCTCTTCAGCCTCAATGTGCTGGTCATCGACTTCATCTACAAAGACTTCATAGAAATTACCACGCCCAGCTTCGTAGACAAAGGTCTCAGTATTTTCAACAGTAACAGAATACCTTGGGTATTCAACCAACCATACCTTCCCAGCATTATCCCAAAGTGGTTTTGCATTACTCAAGAGTATGTCTTGTGATCTTGGGTCAACCAAGTCCAAGGTTTTATCTTGATGTTTACCATCTGCGTATGCCCGATAAGTACATTTAAGTACTCCCACTGAATTAACACGTCCCAAGGTTATAACAACCTGACCTTCATTATAAGTTAAATCCCCCGGAGGAGGTCCAATCTCTAAAGCTGAGGCTCGGCTGTAAACAGCAACTAATCTAGAGACAGGAACACTACCCATCCGTTCTTTAAAATCAGGCAACTTTCCTGGACAAAGCCGATAAACAGAATCGCGTAAGTCCACACGCATTGTTCCTTTCACATAGAAATGGCTTGGAAATGGGCTCACTTTAGACTTTGTCTTAGGGTCATACACCAAACAGAGTATGTCCAACTCATGTTTCTCAAATAAACCTTTCAGTGTGCTCCACAAAGGTTGGTCTTCTTTTGCATATCCATACAAGTGTTTACAACACTTGGTGTTAAATTGTTCTACACTAGAAAAGTGTGCTACAGCTATCCTAGGATGTCCATCACCCCAAGGGTCTGGCACCCAGTCATCTTCATCCAACTTCAAATTGGTTTCTGCAGCAACTGCTTCAGTTTCAACTTCATAGGCATTGTCATCAGGATTTACATCCTGTGGGCTAATACCTACAAACATATCCGTTGGTAATCTAGGGTCTCTACCATGCCAAGCAAAGTAGGGTGTCTCATTTGTAGTTCCATGAGGATGTGTCCTGTATGCAAACAACACAAAAGGGAGTATTTTCTCCCAATCATCAAACTTGAACTTATCAATATAGGCTCTTATCTCCTGTGATAAGGTTTTAATCATTCTCTCTGCAGGTCCATTCGCTCTTGGCCAATATGGAGCTGTAAAAGTCTTCTCAAAACCCAGCCAACGACTCATTTGGTGCATCATTACACTGTCTAATGGTGGTCCACCATCTGTATGAAGGAATACTGGTACTCCATACCTACAAAATATTTTTGTCACTAAGGCCTCACAGACTGTCTCTGCTGTTAAGTCAGGAATAGGGATGGCCTCAGCCCATTTTGTGAAACTGTCCACCCAAACCATAATATAACGATTACCCTCGTCATTTTCTTTTCCAGTATCCATGAAGTCCAAAAATGTTCTTTCCATTGGAAACTCTCCCAAGGGAATAAGATGTAGGTATCCTGTTTTCATAGGAAAGTCTTTGGATTTGTTACAAGTTTCACAGGATTCTACATGGTTCTTTAGGTCTTTAACAATATCAGGCCACCAAAATCTGTCCAACAAGACAGGTAACACTTTTGCATGTCCAAAATGTCCAGCATAAATATCATCATGGTGACGTTCTAAGATAATCCTTCTCAAGGAATCGGGAACACAAAGTGATATTCTTCCTGCAGCACGTCTGACGACGTTCTCATTTAAGTCAGATACAAAGAATAGCAACCCATTAAGATCCAAAATCATTCTCTTTGAGCGGTTAGCCATGGTCTCTGCGTCAAAACCCTCAGGTATTTCAAACTTCTCCTTAAAGCGAATAATTGGTCCAAAATATGGGTCGGCCAATTGTTTCTCCCGCCATGTCTTTATTGATTCACCTTGTGTAAATGACATCACTCCTAAGTTGATTTCTAACTCCGTCTCGCAGAGTTCTATTGATTCGTTCACAAACGTTGAGAAGTCCACACCTATTTGACTTTGTTCTTCCCTATCCATTCTGTTGAATCAACAAGAATATCCCCTCCTAGCTTTGCAGGAAATCCCTTCAAGTTAGTGTGTAACTCGAGTCTCAAATGGTCACTACCACTCGTATCTGCGTCTACACGCACGTCGAATCCTTCTGGTTCAATTCGTTTGTCAATCAAAACGTGGTCAATTCTCCAGAATGGGTACTCAGTTTGATTCTTAGCTTTCAACAACCAAGTTGCGCCCATATCCTTCGGATGTTTCACTCGAAAGGCATCATGGTACTTTTCAGTCATTGATTCAAACCAATCCTGTTCCTCTTTACTTATAGTGGATGGAAACCTACTTTGTAAGTTTTCTTCTTTAATAATTGGTGAAGTATCTTCTAACGTCGGCGCAACATTCAAATCACCCATCAGAATCACAAGGTGTTCTTCTCGCAGCTTATCACAATGTATTTTAAGGTCATTCAAGAATTTCAACTTGTAGTCCTGTCGTTCTAAGTGGCGCATTCCACTAGGTACGTAAGTGTTTACTATTGCAATATCTCCCAACTTTAGGGTTAACACTCGTCCTTTGTCACCTTCATATACAAGAGTATTTCCTTCCTCTATTCGTTCCATTCCTTCAACGGTTTTAACTTCACACCTTCCGTTGAGTTCTTTTCTCCACAGAGTCGCAACTCCGGCATATCCTGTCTCAGCATCATTCAACGAACAGTTCCAATTTGGTAAGTTCTTCAAAGCGGCGAATAGGTTCTTACTTTTATTATTTGTACCCATGCGCGTCTCTTGTAGACACACAATACTACATCTCTGAGAACTCAAGAAATGCTCAACTCTCTCTGTTAAAGGCAACAACTTGAGGTTGTGTTTCTCATCATAATTTTTCAGTAAGCTACGCAATCCGTTGATATTCCACGTTGAAACATTAATACTTTTCGAAATTGGTAGTCCTGGCGGCTGTCGTTTCTTTTTGCGTAAGTCGCGTAAACTCTGAATTCTTTTATCAGTCTTCGATTTCTTCATTAATCTTGTTCCAAGATCAGTCACTAATTCATGAGTACTTTCCGGTTCTGCTGCTTTTGCTACGTCTTCTGATGCATAAGTTTTCAAGAATAAACGTCGATGTTCACTTTTTGCAAACTCTCTTTCTTCATCCGTAGAAGCAAACTTAGCGTACATGTAAGTCTCATATAAAGTTTCGAGGGGGTATTCTCGTTGTCCTTATCAACCCCAGTCACTTGACCATTGGTCACTTGACTATCAGCCTCTTTTTTAACTGGTTTCTTCACTCCTGTGAAGTTGACTCTCGAAAGTGTATCCGGTACAATTTGATTCTTTCCAGGAACGTGCACAATTGTTAAATCATAATCAGCGAGTGCATAAGCCCATCTCGCGAATCTTCCCGTAAGTGCTCCGCCTTTAAAAAGTTGTACTAACGCTGAATGGTCAGTTTCTACTGTCACAGGTCTCTCGAAAATGTATCGGTCGAAACATCCAACAGCCCAAATTACAGCAAGTCCCTCGCGATCAGTGTTCGAATAACGCTGCTCCGCTTCGTTCAGCGTTCTCGAAATAAAAGCAACAGGTTTTCTATCAGCTCTACTGCCTGTTGGTCCTTTAGCATAAAGTGCAGCGCCCAACGCTGTTCCTGAAGCATCACATTCGATGATGTACTCTTCATTATCACCTGGTAAGTACAAGATTTTATCATCACATAATGCTCTTATTAACTTTCGAAATGAAGCCTCACACGCCTCAGTCCACAACCACGATTTATCTGCCTTCAACAACGAATACAATGGTGCGGCGATTGACGCGAAGTCTTTAATAAACCTTCGAAAGTAATTTCCGAATCCTAAAAATGATTGTAACTGTCTTACTCCAGTTGGTACAGGCCAATTTCGCAATTTCGAAATCTTGTCTGGGTCTCGACGTAAACCATCTTTAGAAATAACATGTCCCAAAAACGGTAACTCTTGATGAAAGAAAGAACACTTTGATGGCTTAATCTTCAAGTTGTATTTATACATACGCGCTAAAACCTTCTCAACATGTTCAAAATGCTCGTCTTCATTATTCGAGTATATAATAATGTCATCGACGTATACCAACGCGAATTTAAACTTATATCCAGCCAGTACAGCGTCCATCATTCTTTGGAATGTCGGTGGTGAGTTAGTCAATCCAAATGGTAATACACGAAAATGATAAAGTCCTTGCGACGAAATGAAAGCTGTCTTTTCTTTACTCTCCTCGTCCATTGGAATCTGCCAGAATCCACTAGCGAGATCGATAGAAGAAAAGTAGTGCTTTCCGGCAACACGGTCGAAGGTCTCATCAATTCTCGGTAATGGGTATCGGTCTGGTACTGTGATAGAATTAAGCTTTCTGAAATCTGCACAGAATCGCCAATTTCCATCTGCTTTCTTCGCTAACACCGAAAGTCCCTGAACCAAACAATTTCGGTTCGAGCCCTCGTCGGTAAGTTTTCTATCTACATTAACTATCAGAACGCGGCCTTCCATTGGTTTCAACTCAACGGCCTCAATTAAGTTTACTGTTGGTACATCGTCAACGACGTATTCCTCATAATATTTCAACGGTACACTCATACGCTGTCGGTTAATGATAGATTCACCATATTTATTTGTAAAGTTTCTCTCCTTCAATAAAGGTCCATAAAAAAGTCTATCGATGGAGAAGCAGAGATCCATTTCGAACTGCTTTATTGCCGGCGTACCCAAAATGATAGGTCTCGGTAATCCTGGTACGAGGGAAAACTTAACCCTACGTTTATAACCATTTCGTTCTCCAATATACACATCTGCATAAAAGAATCCAATCATGGTCATTGCACCAGAAATTCCTTTTGTAGTTCTTAACGTTTTGTAACGATATAGCTCTGGTTTTCTAACGAATGAATTGAAGAAATCCATTGAGTCTTTGTTATGGTTTGCGCCCGAATCTACCAAGGCATCCGAAAAGTGAATCGACTCAACGAACAAACTAATCGTTGCAATTCGGTATGATCGTTCTAACATTGTATAACTGCTAAATTCTCTCAAATTTTGAGTTATCTTGCGATAATCTATTCCCGCTTGGTCTGTTACTTTTGCAACGGCGCCTGAACCATCCTCAAAAATTCCTATAATGCAATTCTCCCATTGTACGTTCAGCAAACGCTTTGGTTTATTCCTATCGAGATAACCAAACTCTTGTCTCTTCCTATTTACCATAACCGAGTTCTTCAATGGTTTTGAAGTTACAATACTGTCTCTATGTTTAGGTTCGTATTTACGTATTTCCTTTTCAGATATGGCAATCCATTCATAACGAATAGGTTCCGATATTTGAGCTTCAAAAGCCTCGGATTTCGGGTTTACTGATTCCTCATGTGGTATTTCTCTATTGATCGGTTCGACTTCTCTTCGTACCTTATCAAAAAGAATAAATTTAGGAGTTTCCTCATAATTACGTTCTTCGTGTTCTCCATCTTTCACAGAAGCCTCTTTTTCGAGCAAATCCTTAGTTTGTGACTGAAGTCTTTCTGTCTCTGTTACCACAATATTCGAAAAAACAGACTCAGTAACTTTATTCGGCACTACTTGGAAAGGAACTTCAATAAGAGGTGATGAAATAAACGATAACGATTCGGGGATAGACGTTTCGATGGGTTCGACTCTATTAATCATGTTAGTCCCGGCTCTCGTTTCTATCATAGGAGGCTCACATTTGTTCATACTAGCTTCCTTAGCTCTTTCATTACGAAGAAACTCAGCGACTCTGTCAGCGTAAGGACAAATAGCATAACGATGCGGTCCACCACAAACATGACAAGAGATCGTGACAGGTCGATTACTAGCTTTCCAAGCTTGACGTTGATCTACACTCATGTTGTATTGTTCAGCAATGTGTTCGAACTTCCAATCCCATGCACTTGGATCCAACTCCGTATTATTCAGGTTTGTCAAAGCTTTTTGAAGCTTTTGATGTTCGTAACTCTGACTATATGGACGTCCACTAGAGGGTCCACTCGAAGGAACTCGTTCACGTTCGTTTCGGTCACGGCTTGGATCACGACGTTGTTGACGTTGTTCATTCACCAAATGTTTAATCAAAACTTCCACATTTCGTTCAACACTTCTAATGCGATCCAGGTCTTCCGACTGTGTCGAGTTTCCTTGCAGTTTCAATTTGCTCGACGAATTCAAGCCTTTATCATACAAGAACTTCGCGACCTCGTCGATTGTAACCTGTGGGGAATTCCAACCAAGCTTTGAAGTTCCAACGATGAACTCATGAGTCCAAAGTTTCTGGATAATCTTATCATCAACTCCCTCTGGAATGGAATGGACAAAACGAGTCTTCAAAACCTCCGCACTCAAACCGTCCGGTCCCAATCTGGCATTTTCATTCTTGCGACGTTCCACCTCCTTCAAAGCGTTACCATCAATCCACTCAGTATTAGCTACGCGTTGAATCAATCTAAATTGTTCTGCAGACGTCTGTAACAGGTTATGCCATGCCTTAATAAGGTTAGCCCTAGACGGATCACGGGTGACAGATTCTTTGAACAATTTGATGTCGGGGTCAGTTAAATCCCACGTCGTAGATAAAATAGCATCCTTGATACAATCATTCTCCGTTGGGTATAAACTCAGAAAGTCATTAACAAATTCTTCAAACTTTTTTCTCCATTCCACACGGTTTTGTTTAGTCAACGGCTCCTTTTCAAACTGAACCAATCTTCGTTTCAACTGCTCAGTCTTGTTGTAGTTCTCCGACAGTTGAGTCACGTTAACAGAAGTACTGCCCAATGAAAGTCCCGCGACCGTAGTCTTCAAGTCTCCCATTGTTCCTACTAAATTGTCCACGTGATTTGCAATGTCCGCTGAACTATTAACAAGTTTTGCAGTGTTTGAGGATAAGTCTGCAGCATGATTAGCAAGAGTGCTGATTCCCTGAGAACTTTGAGATTGAGTAGCGACAAGTTCGCTCAATAAGGATTCGAGATCGCTTGATTCGACTTCTGCCAAAACAGCGGCGGCCTCAAGTTGGAGAGGAACGAGTCTATGTTGTGGAAAATCCTCGGCCAGTTTCTTCAAGATTTTGGTCAAGTTAGACTTATTGAATTTGTGGTTCAATTCCATCTTGTTGATAAGAGCGCTATGAATTCGAATAAGTTCCGGCTCATCCTCAAGTTTAATACACAGTACCCACTGCTCTAGGTTATGGTTCCGTTCGAAGTCTAGAGTAGATCAACATACTAAATTACTAGCTCATCCATAATCCTCCTTGTAGGCGACAAAGATCCATAATCCATATCGAGTACCGCTCGACATTTCCTACTTCCCTTGATGCAACATATCCAACACCTCAAACCTTACTATAATAACGACACAATCCTGTAACACCATTTCAACCTATGCTCCAGTATTGTGATCGGTGAACTCGTTGATAATCAGATTCCCTTCTGAGTCCTCCATAACTCAGCTGACTAGTTAGTCTTCGTTACCAAAGGTTACTCGCTCGGGGTAGTCGTCCAAGACACTGGCCTACGGTGACGTCTCCCGAAGAGCGGCCACGCCCATCTGTATCCCGTATTCCCCCTCGCTCGTAGAAGCGCCCATAGCTTCCCCTTTGCTCCACTCAAGAGGCGTGCTCTTTTGTTTCCAGTAACTTTTTATTTCCATTGTTCCCTGGATTCCCCAATCAAAATCAAAAACAACACAACAGTAAAGATAATGAAAAGAAGTTAAATAAAACGCGCGAAAATCTAAGTCTAAGTCTAGTCTAGTCTAACTCCCTAGGAACCCATAGAAACCCAGCAACTACACCCTGTGCACGTTGCATCTTGCGGTTTTGCATTTCAACTGCCGCGAACCCCTTCCGGACCAACACAGACATATGATGTCCAAAGCCAAGAAGAAATTTTCCTTGCCAGGCAAGAACTGCGTGCATCAAGTTATAGTATTTGATGGCAGATAGGTCACTGTTGAGAACAAACTAACGAAAGATATTTAACTTTTGAATAAACAGAGCTGAACAAACCTGAATCACACAAAGAATGGACGCAAAAATAAGCATCTGCAATAAACCTACAGTCAAGATTTGATATTTTGCATTGTCCATGATTCTCCTGTATCGAGCAAAATACTCAGAATCAAGAAACCATTCCTTCCAACGTAGAACTTGACGCACGAATCGTCCAAGAGCCGTGTCATAGAAAGATGAACTGGCATTCAGATTTCCTTGGCTCATGCTTTCGGCATCTCCGCTGTAAACTGATGACTTACTTCCATGAATTCCAGTTTTGGGTGGAATCGCCGACTGATCTTCATCTTCTTCATCTTCATCTTCATCGTCCGAGTCGGTCTCTATGTGGTTTTTCTCATCAACTGCGTTCAATCTCGATTTGTTTTCCTTGATGCTATTGGATGGACTGAGTTGTTTGGAGACATGTCCTGGAGAAAGAGATTGCGGAGGTAGGATTAAGTCATTTTTGTTATCTGGGATATATACGTGTTTTCCAGGCTTTTGCAGCCCAGTACTGTTTCGCGTATTTGCGCAGGTTGCAAGGATGCCAACTGGAGTGCTTTGGAGTCGCTGTAAGGAAGACGGTTTTGTGGGGCAGGAATTTATAGTTTCTTCGATAGCACCGGGTGGGGCGTGGTCTTGTTGAAGGTTGTCATCACTTGAGACATTTTCAGGATTGGCGAAGTTGCTTTCACAATCTCATTGCCCGACATTGGACACACTTGTCACTTGAAGATTATACAAAGTGGAATGGAATGAACAGATGTTGCCCAAGAATGCAAATCTTTTGACAATCTTTCCTCTGATCATTCCTTCAGTTATTTTTTCAATACTCAAATCGATGGAAAGTGTATGTGCTGTCTGCGAAATGGGCTTTTGGCCAACCGGCAACCTCCGCACATGGGATGCATGGCACGTCAAACAGCGACAAACGCTCGGAACAAACAACGCGCGACCAAGTGGACTAGTCGAGGCAAGCAGGCACGAAACGCGATTTCCGGGCACGCGCGGCGAGGACTTCCACGGCGCGTGTCTCGCAGTCTTTGGCGCTTACGTAAGTCGGTTTGGCCACGAGTCGGCGCGGGCGTGGCTTGAAAGTGGTGGCGCGGCGGTGGCGACGCAGCACGTGCTGGTCTCGCTGCTCAGGCGCCTTCCGTCGATTCGCCGCGTGGCTCTTACGCATGCTCAGCCAGAACGCGGAGATTGGCGTTTTGCGAATCCACTGTTGCTGCCGCCGATCGAGGTGCTGGATGTTGTTGGTGAGGTTGCTTCCTTGCACGAATAGTAGCACACACCCCTTTCTCACTTAGTTAATAGAACTTGGCCAGCATACTGAAGATATTTATCTACTTTACTTGGAATCAATCATATTCGAAGCTATCAACAAAAATTGCGCCTACTTCTACAGACGACTCGGTGCTTCAACTTCCCCAACAATCCTCAATCTTCACGTCGTAAAGCAAAATAGTATTAAAATCAAAACTGGTCGATTTGCTTGTCTTCCATTGTCGCTGATTCATCGCATCGCATCCCACTTGGATCCCACATCGGTTGCGAGGCTTCGTAATGTGCATCCATGGTTTACCAGCCGCTTGAATATTGGAGCACGAGGAATTAATTGGAAGCAGATAAGGGGTCTCGGCGGGTTTACGAACCTACCAGTTGAAATCATTTGTTTGATTCTCAAATGCCTTGATTCAACGTCATTGGAAGTCCTTGAATATGTCCATCCTTGGTTCTATTATTATTTGATCTTTGAAGAAGGGTCGTCAGTTTGGAGGTCCTTGTGCGAAAAAGAAGGATGGGTTGAATATGATTCGGCAGAGTTCAAGACGTTTTCTGGTCAACGTATTCCAGCCTCATGTCATTGGAAAACTCTGTACAAAAGCTTCAAAGAGGATCCAAACGTACGCAACTTCATGAGAATCAAGGAGAATTCGTATAAAATCCTTCGTGAGTTCAGCAAAAAGTTACCTGAGTTTCAGGAAGAAATCGCGTCAACTTGGATACTCAATCCAACAGATTTTTGGGCTGAAGATAGGTTGGCTATCTTGAAGGATGCTGAAACACATCAAGATGCCATGTTGGCTGAATTGTTTGTGAAAGATGCCCTTCAAATGTCACATTCTCAATCAAAATCTCTCTTATTGAATGCTTGTATATCCACGGCCATCCGTAACAATTGGGTTGACGTTGTGAGACTTCTGGTGAGTTCTGGATGGTTGGAAAAGTACAGAGGACCAGACCTTTACGCTACAGCATGTGTAGCTGGCTATGATATGTTTAACTTGGTTTTGAATTCCACAACGAACGGATCTCTTGCCATGGCGCTGTTTTCTGCGATAGAAACTCACAATGCCGAAGCACACAAGACAATCATATCTATGAAATCCCGACTTCAAAAAGAACCGCGTTCTGACATCATCTCTGCAATGAAGAGAGCGTGTCAGTATGGTAACGCTAAGGTATTGCAAGAGTTGAATGCATTATTTCCCGGTGTTATCCATGAATCAATGACCAGTGACGGCACGTCATTGCTTTCTTATGCAAAACTGTATGTTGGAAATGAGGAAATCATTGCGCAGCTGCAAACTTGGGGTCTAAAGAATTGAACGCTTTTATTAGATTTAATAAAGAACAATTTCGTCTAGAGAGCAGCGCGACCTCTGGTTTCAATTGGCAAGAAGGCAGCGAAAACTCCCATCAAAGCAAAGAGACCGGCAGAAAGGTAAAGAGCGTAGTTAGGGTTGACACCAATCAAGATACCAGACAAGAATGGAGCAGAAACTCCAACGATTCTTCCCAAGCAAGAAGCCATACCCACGGCAGTTCCACGGTGTCCAGTCTTGAACACTTCTGGAGTGTACGCGTAAATGACTCCATACACCAAGTTGGACAAGAACGAAGCGATACAGTTGAAGACCAATTGTCACCACGAGTTACCAGTAGTGGTGAAGAGGAAGAGAGAGATTCCAACACCAATAGCACCTCCTGCCATGGTACCCTTTCGACCAAGTCTTGAGTCAACCAAGAAAGTACCGGCAATAGAACCTGGAATACCGCAGAGGGTTTGGATAAAAAAGTTACGGTAAGTCTCTCCCAAAGTGAGGGCAACATCAGTGGAAGACTTTTTGATGAATTCTGGCAAGAAACCGTAGAACATGGTGTAGGCAATAGAAATAGTCATCCAAACCAACCAAATCAAAATTGTGGAGCGAAGGTTCTTTGGTGAGTTAAATAATTCCTTGAGAGAGTGGGCGAAACGCTTGTAAGATTCGGAGGCGGTCTCGCGTTGAACATCTGGGAAGTCGTCAACGGTAACGTGGATTTCCTTGCCATTCATCTTAGCAAGGTCGTGGAGAACAGCGACGGCCTCTTCCTTGCGTCCAGCAGTAATAAGCCACTTTGGAGATTCGCGCATCTGGATGAACACGAGACGGAACAACAACATGGCGAAAGTAACACATCCCATGGCAACAAGAGTGTATCTCCATCCACGGTTCAGAGCTGGGTCACAAAAGGCAGCATCTGGGTCACAGGAGTAGGTTGGAATCAACCACCATCCAAAGAGAGCTCCAATCATGGCACCGACAGGCCAGAACAAAGAGAGAAGCATCAAAAGAGATTGACGCCCATGTGGCACAAACTCGAGGAAGATTGTTCCGTCGACAGGCAAGTTACCACCCACACCAACACCCATGAGACCAAGCAAAGCACAATAGACAGTGAAGTTGTTGGCAAAAGCGGCAGCAGTACCGAAAATGGCACCCAAGGTAAGGGTTAAAATGAAGGCTGGACGACGACCAATGATATCAGAAACGACACCCCAACCAAGAGATCCAAAGATCATTCCAATGAAGACACAGGATGTTCCAAAACCAGAAAGGGATGATGGAACGCTGAATTCGGCTTTGACTTGGGGAAGAATGGTAGCGAGGATTTGAAGCCACATGTTATCCGCTAGTGGGGGCAACACAAGGGGCAACATATAATCAGGATTGGATCATCAACGAATAATCCAACTTACCAATCCAACCAAGACCGCAAAGATAGAACATCTTCCTGTATAATCATCAGGATATCAATAAAGGTGCATCTAATTTTGAGTCTAAACACTCACCACTGGTAGGTTCCCATTCCAATTTCTGAGATGAGCTCATTCAACTTATGGAAGTCTGCATCAGCATCCTTCTCGACTGGGACGTTGACAACGTCGTGCTTCTTCTCGTCAGACATTGGATGTATTTTGATTGGGGGGAAGTGATGCGTAATGCTCCTTTTTGTCTCCCACGAGCCGTTCCGCCCCAAAAAATTTTGGCAATTGTAAACCCTCATTTTGGGGAATATCATGTTGGTTGCGCAATCACACCTTATCACATACAGCCGCTGCCTCAGCCGTGTGTGGTGGTAGGACCCTGATTACTAAGTGCATGAGAAGAGCCTCATTCTGCATTTTATTGATTCTGATCAGGCGAAAGTTGCTTGTGTCCTTCAGATATCAATGGATGTTTGGTGGATCACAGTTGATTGTGTGTCAGCCACAATAGTATTTCTCATCCTGTTGGATCTCACCCATGCGGTCGTATCTCCGCCTCTTGGCCGGATAAGAAATCAATAAATCAGGAAAGTTAATTTCATAATTGACTGAATGATATGGCCAAGAGAAGGAGTGAGATTTTCATCGTTTCACAAATGAAAATAAAAGTGTAATTATGCTCATTTTATTTTCTTGACGTATGCTCCCGAAACTAATGCTTATTTGTTTGGCATTACAGCGAACGACTTTGGAAAGATCCCTTCCTGGCCATTGACACGCCCCCGTGCCCAGTTTTCGTCAACTATAAAATCAACACTAACTTAGTGAACGTGTGGAGAAAGGGCGTGAAATCTGTTATACCATCGGACAGGTGCTCAATCGTGTCTCCTCTCCTGAAATCCAAGTCTCCCGGTTGCTGTGCGGTAAAGTCTTCGATAGCAACAAGATACGTTGTCGAATTTCCGATACTAATCTTGCGCCCAAACACATTCACACCGTGACCTTGTCCACCACCTCCAAGCTTGGTAGAGTCCACTGGTGCAGCAGCAATGGATGCTGGGTCTCTTCCCTGCTTGGCGCCCTCTGGATCGGACTTATCGTATAACACGCCTTGGACCATAACATCTGCATTGTAGTTGGATTTGTAAGACGGGAGGTGCAGTAGGGTGGATACCCAAGTTTTGATTGACTCACCAAAGGAATGTGTTGTTATCCAACCTTGCTTATGCAGAGACTCGAGGTGGTGTACAATGTTATCGAATAGATCCTCTCGGTATGCTTTCTCCCCTCGGGTCAATATTTTGCTGGTGGTCATTTGGTTTGGTGTTGAGCTTCTTTTTCTGCACCTTCCAAAAACTTGACTCCAAACACTGTTCTTCTTCAATCATGCAGATCCAGACTCACCTTTCATCTCTGCATCTGCTTTTCTAGCATACCATCTGGTTTCTTCCTTCCTGCATCCATCTCCTTCATACATTTTCTCATACGCCCGGATAAATTCCTTGTTTGGTTTACATTGCCTTTCAGGTCCAGACACCGCGCAATACTCATTGATTGGACATCATATCTCGAGCTTTGGATGGGATTGGGTGGAAAAGGAGGGAGTGACGCAGCGCCTTTGGGCTGCAGCTGAGCAAACTCTTTTACGACCAGTCTTTATCCTCCGTTTGTACCTTTATTGATCTCTCGAAGATCAATTGAGGTCGTCTTTTGGGACGATGCTACATTTCTTTTCCTCCCCTCTTCTTCCTTTCTTTGTTAGAACTGTTTGAAAAAAAAGAAGGAAACATAACTCATAACTTACCTTTGTTGAAATGGCTTCTTCTGCGATCATTGAGGGCTTCCAAATGTATACTTGCCTTCCAAGCAGCGATTGTGGCTAACACAACGATACAGTAACTGGATGAACTTGAGAGACGCCAAAACTGGCAAAGTGATGTGGGAGAGCAACGAATGGACGGATGCCTTAACAGCATATGGAAAAGAAGGTAGCCGATTGAGCAAGAGAATATTACGTTTGTAACTTCTAAATAGCAAGAATTCCAAGAGAGATTTTGAAATGTAAACAAGTGTCACGAGAAATAGACTTTACTTCCAAAGAACTCATCAATCATTTCCGTGTTGTTCAAAGTGTCTTTGTGCATGAGCAACTTGTTGAGAGTTGGCATTTTGAATTTGGCTTTGTTATTCCCGGAAGCACGAATACATGGCAGAACCTCGTAAGACATTATGAACAAACGAAAATGATATTCAAACAGTTTTAGATGGAGGCAGCGGATGATGCGGCCATGATTCCTGCGGAAGTGTTGAGGTAATGTCTCATTGTCTGTTCTCACAATAGCGTTAATTCGACGTCTCAGTGGAAACACGGTTATTGAAACAAGCTTCTATGATGGCCAAACCTCGTGAATAGAAGTAAAGTGACGTTGTTTTATGTGTGAGGAAAGAAAAGAATAAATGCATTCCAAATTTCGGCTTCGTTTACTGTATTAGTAACGTTTTAGAATATTAATAAGGTTCTTAGTGGCGGAGGATGTATCCCCCCTGTCAACGGATGATGAGCGGGAGTACCCCTTGTTTGTTTTGACACACTGGCATGGATTCGAGAAATTAAGCTTCACTGTCAATCATCAAAAGTGACAGTCTGTCGTCTAATTGTCTAGTCTCTTTCAAACTGCTTTACATTCGCAACCGTATAGCATGATGCTTACTCATACCTTCTTGATCTTGGCGTCCCTCCTTGCTTTTGCTCCCAAAACCCGCGCAGATGGTGTCATCATGTCTGGAGAAGGAACGTATTACAATACTGGAGATAGTTATGGAGCCTGTGGCAGTATCCTTCGTGATACTGATAAAATAGTCGCAGTCAGTCATCTCTTATATGATTTGACAATGCCGGTTGGAGACTTCAATCCGAATCATGCGTTAGTCTGTGGTAGAACAATTTGTGCAACTGGCCCAAATGGAACTTTGACGGTGACGGTCGCGGATCGGTGTACGGGTTGCAAGTTTTATGATTTGGACTTTACAGAGGGACAGTTTCCTCAGATTGGTGCGATTGTAAAGGTATTGAGTTACTATTTCATACGGTGCTTTCCGTAAATAACATATTTGTATGTTAGGGTCGAGTTCCAATTACTTGGAAATGGTGTGATGATGGGCCTGTAATTCTTCCACCTGGAGCAACAACAACCACAACAAAGACTAACACCAAAACGCCATCTACGTCAACCTCAAATACTAAATTAAGTTTGACAACCAGTTCAACTAGTAGAACTAGTACCTCAAGTTCGATCTCAACTAGCACGAGCTCAAGACGCTCTACCATCAGCTCGACAACTAGTACGACCATTTTAATCACAACACAGCGAAAAACGACATCAATAACTACGACAGCAACTACAACCAAAATATCAACAGTCAACATTGCCAATGGAATACCGTGCACAAAGTTTGGAGAATGGGCCTGTGCATTTGGATGCATTTGTAACTACACAAATGATGAGTTTGGGAAACATATATTGGAATGGGCATGTAATCCGAGTTCCGTCTCCTGTTGAGTTTGGGTCGATGAAAATAAAGTATCTTAATCTGTAGGTACTGTTTGATTAGTATGAGGCCAGTTTTTGCCAAGATGGTACGTTCTGGTGACGAAATGAAAAAACGAGGGTTACAAGCCCAAGGTGGCACTTAAATAACTTTGACAATTATTCTTAAAACTACGAATGATGCAGGTTCGTGAGTGTGTGTGTGGAGTAGTCTGACGTTTGAAACAAAGGCACGACATGGATCCAACCGTTTGTTTCATCTTGTCTCCGGAAAGTGGTGAAATGTCAATTGGACTGGAGACGAGGAGACAAATTTTCTGGTGGTTCCAAAAATGCAACTTGAAACAGCCACTGGACCTGCCGCTTCGGCGGACGGTCACTTTGACGAATCACAATTGCGGGCGGGCAAAGTAGCCATGTTTACGAGTGCGATGGGACAGCTTCGGGACCTTGTTGATGCGGAAATGGATGCGGGCACTTTGGAGCAGCGGAGCAGCCCCGACGATGCGCAACGACTGGAACGGCACGATGCAAACTACCGCTTCGATTCAAGGGAACAACAACAGATGCAGCCCTTGTTGCGGCCGAAACAACCCTCAACCTCGTCTGAGGCAGCGGCCCTTCCTGCCAGTGCCCCGCCAATGCCGCCCCAGCCACTCCCGCCAATCTCAATCCCGCCCATTCAAGCCAGCGCATCTACTCGGGCTCGGCGGCACCGGGATCGCAACAGTCGGCCTTTCCAACAACTCCACTCGCAAACGCCTTTGCTCCATTGACACTGCAGTCTCCAGGCCCAATGGTCCTCCAAAGACTCCAACGACCCCACTGCCCTCTGTGACTGATTTACTGAGAGGCACTCGATCTGACTATTCGCAGTCAATATCTCAACCCGCCCAGATCCATAACCCAATCCATCATCACCAACCCAACACCACCAACAACAACATCAGCAACAACACCAGCAACATCAACATAGAAACAGCGCACCTAATATTTATGCCACGAATGCGTCTCCTATGCTACCGCCGCAACAAATGCCACGATCAGCGGGTGGACCTATGAGCTCATCACGACCCCACTCTCCTTACTCGCCCCACGGACACCACCCATACCAGCATCCTTCCCATTATAATCCATCTTCTTCATCTGGACAAGGGCCCTTACTCAGTCCACATTATAATTCATCATACCCGCCATTACCACCGCATCAATATCCACCGCCACCGCCACATGGTCCCTACCAACAACAAACACATCAACAACATTTACAACATCCACAACAGCAGCAGCAACAGCACAACAGCAAATGCAATTGCAAGCACAATACCCACAACGCCCAAACATGCCGGCAATGACTCCGCAGCAACAACAGCAGTATCAATTGTATATGATGCACCAACAACAGCAAAGCCGAACAACGCCTAATACTCCTATTAAAGTCGCTGTCGGTATGCCTCCTTCTTCGTATTCTGCACGACCGGGAGGAAGTGGCCTGCGAGTGCCGGAGTTGTGGGTGGAGTGGGAGGACGTGTGAATGGTGGCGTAAGTGGAAATTCTGGAAGTGTTACTGGAAATGTTGGTCAAGACAGGGGAATTCGTGTGGGTCCTGACTTGAGTGGGTTGGCGGAAACAGCGATTGAACAACAGAGAAAGGAAAAGAGAAGTGGGAGTGGTGGGGATGGAGGAAGTCCTAGTGAATCTGGAGATGAGGAAGAGGAAGAAGAAGAAGAAGATGAAGAAGATGAGGATGGAGAAGGGGGGGTTGGAGAATTGGACAAGGCTGCGCATCGTAAGTTGAAGAATTTGCACAATCAGCAGTCTTCAACGACATCTCTTGGATCTTCGGGATCGTCTTCTGCAGCATTGTTGAAACCATTCAAGTGCCATTCGTGCGAAAAAGCGTTTGGTCGGAGTAATGACTTGAAGCGACACCAGCTAACACATACGCCGGATGAGAAACCGTATAGCTGTCGATGGTGTCAGAAAAAGTTTTCAAGGCCAGATAGTGTACGGAAACATGAAGCAAGTGTTTCTGAAGGACGAAGGGTACGATGTAGTGGAATTGCGTTGGCGAATCGTGTTATGAAAGAAGAGCGTCGACAACAGCAACAGCACATCAGCAATCAATGGGTGTACAGATGGGACAACCACCACAGCAGTGGAATGGGGCGATGTAATTTTTTTTTTCTAATTAGTTTATTTATTCTGGGATTAATTTGAGTAGAACAAGTGTTGCCTTTTTTCCAGAACATCTTCATTTCCCTCGAACACCAATGAGCAGCAACGAGGGATACATCGGAGCCGTGTACCGACTACCGATGGCGGCAGTGCAGCGCATCGGAGTATTCATGGGCAGTGGCGGCGACCGAACGAAGGCGGCGGGACGTGATCTTGTCAAACTAGCGCTTGTTCACCGCACGTGGACATCGGCGGCGCTCTCGGCTTTGTATCGGTGTCCGCCGCTGACTAACAGCGACTCGTTTGAGCGGCTTCTCGCGGCCTTGGCGCTGGACAAGTACGCCGCCCTCGTCACCGAACTCGATCTGTGCGGCGCGGCGGCGGACAACGTGATGATCGGCGACCTCGACGGTGCGCTGCAGCTGACTAAGAACTCGCTGCGAATCCTGCGGCTCGGCTCCGTCTTCCACATGAGTAACATGATTGTGCAGTCTATTGCGACACACTGCGAACACCTGATGCAGCTCGAACTGCCGGGCTGTCCTGTGTCAGATGCTTTCATTCCTTTGCTTGCGAAGCGATGCTCAAAGTTGCTGAGGTGTGTACCACGGATAATCTGTGCTTGTTAAAACCTACAACTTGGATACCATACCCACACAGACTCGATGCTGCCTTCACGAATCTCTCGGTTGGATCCCTTGTTCCTATTGTCAAGTTTGCTGGTGCTATGCTGGAGCTTGATCTGAGTGAATGTCGGGAACCTGAACCGGGTTTGGACCTTGCGATAATGGTGAGTAAACCCATACACACATCACGCAGGAGCAATCTTTTGTCAAAATCACGAGTCGTGAATTTTGAGGTCGTAATGTTTTTGCGGCGAACGGGGAGGAAGAATGCTGAAAATTTAAACTCTACTGATGTATAAGGGATCCCGAAGATTCAAGGGAATGAGGAGCGAATTGCATTCCTCCTATTCTAGCTTCCACAAGATAAATTAACAAATAATCACACAGCCTGATATTCGTCGTCCTCTGAAATTCCTCAACCTTCGAAACACCCAAATCACAAATCCACTTCTATCTTTCACAATATCTCACTGTCCATTCCTCGAAATCCTCATTCTTGAATCCTGCTCGAAGATTACAGACGAGTCCCTTTCGCCGCTTTTCTCCTCCTGTCCTCATCTTCGATCCCTTGACATTTCATTCTGCGATGCCGTGACAGATACAACAATCAATGCCATCACCCGTCATGCCACTACTATTTACCCTGAAACTCCAAATCTAGAAGAATTATACTTGAGTGGCTGCGACCTCATCACCCCACTTGCAATCCACAAAATGGTTTCCAAAACAAAGAAACTTGAAATGCTTGTGTTGGATGGTTGCGAACTCGTTTGCTCTTCCTACGTGAAGGAATATGCTGTTGAAGGTGGTGATGACCTTGAATGTACTCTTGAAAAAGATGGATTGACCCGGTTAGCAAAACGTCCTGTTGAAGGTGACAATGGCGCTGATCCAACGGCCGGAATGCTGTCTCCACCAATGTCACCTGTTATGCAAATGCAGCACATGATGTCTGACCTGAAAGTTGAAGTGTCTTATGGAAACCAATCTGTTCTTGGAAATCTCGCCAAAGTAGGAAGAACAGAGAGTGGATTTGCGAAAGTAGCGATGCTCAAAAGTCCTGAACTCCAACCGGCATCACTATCGAATGCTTTCATGTCGATGGATGAAAAAGAAGCCGCCGAATACAAGGCATTACAAGAATCAGCAGCGAATTCAAGCTCCACAGGTACCCGTCGTCAGTCCAAGACATTGCGTCACCGCAAGAGTTTACTTGGGCTTTCTGCGCGTGCTGACGAAGAAGATGTTGATGAATTGCAAGAAGCACTGAAACACGAGCGTGCGGAAAAAATTAAGGAAAAGCGACGATCAGGCGGAAATATGCTTTCGGCAGAGTATGGAAGTACAGGAAGCGGTGGTTCTATGCGTTCCACTCCTCAGCACTCGTCTCCTTCCTTGTCTCAAGTTGATTTACACGAAAAGTTTTTGGCGGCTGCAAATTTCCCTCGACCAGAGTCGTCGTTGAGTTTGAACGCAGCAGGATCGTTGCAGTCGGTTGCAGAGGAAGATGACGACACCGCAAGCAAACAAGCTGCATTTTTGGCTGCCGCTGCTGCAAAAGGTCTTAAAATTAGCGCTCCAACCCCAGGCTCCTCTGAGCAAAGTCCCAGAACGATCAAGAAGCGCCCTAGTTCGATTTTGCGTGCTGATGTCGCGGCGTTTATTCCTGTCACATCTCCCAATGCCGAAAGTGCGGCTCTGAACGATGAACCCGCTTACGTTGCGCCACCACCAGCCAATAAAGACATGGAACCAAAACGTAGAATCAGTGTGGGAATTCCGTCAGGTCCTCCTCCACCAGATGGCCGCACTGCTTCGTGGAACGCTCCTGTTGGAATTGCGCCAAACCCTGTAGTTGCTAGTGTCGCTGCTCCTCCCATGATTACCACTCCAACAGGAGAGACCGGAGTTTTGCTGTTTAGTGGACGGGCGAGCCGAATGTCCATGAATAGGGAATCTGCGTCAACACCTACCCCAGTTGCTCCTCCTACTGGCGGTGTAGAGGGTGAAGAGGCTCCTGTTGTTATTGCAAGTGGTCGTAGAAGAAGAGGCACTTCCACTTCGATTTTGGAAGATTCAAAGACAGCTGCTGCCGTTGCTGCTTTTACAGCTCCGGGACCAGGACTGCAATACCAACAACAACAGCAACAGCCACCACAAATTCCCTCCAGTACACTCCCATCTTGGGCCACTGCTCCTGTTCCACCTCCCGTTACCACGCAACCTTCTTCATGGGGAACAGATCCAACTGTCTGGAACAATCCTGCCCAATTAACCTCCGCTTCATCCACATGGTCATCAACTCCAGCTGCCTCCCAACAATTTGCTGACCCTTGGGCACCTCGCTCCAATACCCCTCTTCCTTCCCAACAAGGTCCAAAAGGCGAGCCAGCAACATCAGTCCTCGGTCCCGCGCCTGTCATCAACAGTATGGACCCATGGGCGGCTCCTCCTGCCAGCGCATTAAATGCCGTTAACCCCCCTTCAACAATTGTAAACTCTGCGGCATCAGGAATCAACACATGGCAAAAACCAGGACCACCATCGAATGTGGCAGTCCCACCTCCACGACCTGCAGCCGTCAGTGCACGATTTGGGTCTCTTGGTAGTGCAGGAATGGTGAGCAACATGATGAGCACGCCGCCAGGGCTTTTGGCCAACCCGCCAGGACTTGGAGCACTTCAACAGCAACAACAGCAACAGCAACGTGTTTCTCCACCTCCTGCCACGGGTGGTGAAAAGAGTGAAACTGGGTTCGTGTATAGTGTCCAGAACCGAGGCCGGCTGTTGTTGAAGCTCAAGATTGAGACCAAGATTGGTGGAGAACAAATGTTGGCTGTTCATGAGGTACGTACTTTTTTTTTCATTTGGTGGTTGCTGACTGTTTTGGTTATTTTTTTAGTACGATGATCCACAACAACTTGCGACTGAGTTTGTCAATTACTGGGAGTTGCAGGCGTTCAAGGACCCATTGGTTCGGTTGATTGCTGTGCGTAAGACGAATGTCTTGAGGAATCGTGGAGCAATGAATGCGTAAACGACTTGGGTGTGTAAAATTGTATTGGAAGGATATGGGTGTGTATGAGAGTGGGGATATCTGCAGTGTCGAAGGTTTATTTGATTTCTTTCTTTACATTACAATAAACTTAACTAAACTGGAGTTGTCTCGCCAATTCAGACGAAGTCAAAAGGATGTTGTTTGAATTCTTGGTATTGGTCTCAGAGTTAACCACTCTTGAATGTTTGATCAAAGTTTCCAAGAAAAGAATGCTTTCTTTTGTTTTAGGACCAATAGAATTCGAGGTATCAGGTTCTTACTCAAAATGGCACAGATGTTTTTCAAAAAATCACAATTTTGGCGACACTGTTTGATTGATCAGAATCCGATTATTACATATACATCGTTTACCAGAAACTGTTTTTATTTCTACTCAATCTGGACACTGTAAAACATAGAGACTTCATACCACAATAGTTTCCATTGATACTTGGCACTTTCACCACACTTAGCAGGTGATACCACAAATGGAACCAACCTCTCCAACACAAATACTGTCCCAAGAAGTAGATCCACAGTAGCTGTCCTGGGCAATAATTGCACTAACACAAGAATCACAAGAAGATCTCAAGGCAACACCAGTGACACACTTGTTGTGAGCACAGGTAGTTCCAGCGGCAGTGGTAGTAGGCTTGGGGCCTGCAGTGGTAGTCTTGACACCAGCAGCAGTGGTTGTCTGAACAGGTTTTGGACCAGTCGCCATACACGCGTTATCAGCGTTAGACCAAGTCTTTTGAACCACGTAAGTAATACCGTTTCCACCGACAGTAGTTCCTTGTTGAGCGTTACAGATATCACCGTTCTCACCGTTCGTCTGATCATACCAAGCAAGAGGAGCTCCAATGTTAGTGGAAACACCAACAGCAGCGTCAGTAACAGCCTCAGCGAGCTCGTGAGACGCGACAGAGAACATGTTGTTCATCTGGGATGCGTTGCTTCCACATCCTCCGGCACAAGAACCACCTTGGTCTGGAATAACTCCGTAGAAGAGGTACTGGGTACCAACGTTAAGGGAGGAAATGTCAATGGTTCCGTGGTAAGCACAGAACACTGAGTACTGCATGAAGCACCTCCACCTTGAGTGATGCTGATTCCTGGGGCAAAGTGGATTGGGTAGTAGGTGTTGCAGTTTGGATCAAGTTGATAAGAAATGGTTGGATGTCGTTGACGTCGTCCAATGAAGTGCTTGTCGCAGTAACAGAGAATCCTGGAACGGCAGATCCACGGTTCACGTTGTATTGGGCAAACACGTCGTACCAGGAGGATTGAGTAACACCAGCGTAGAAGGCATTGGTTTGAGACTGGTATTGGGCCGCACCATAGTAGATTGGGTGTACTTCGACTGTAATACATGAAAGTTTGAGTATTGATGGGGTTATGAGAAATATTCGAAATTACCCTTTGAAATAACTGGTCCACCGTAGTAGGTCAAGTGAGCAGAGGCAGCAGCAAGGTTCAACGCTTCGTGCTTCTTCGCGCCATCCTTCAAGTGCCAAGAGACGCTGTGAGGAAGAGGCTGCGCGGTTGGAGCAGCGGCAACAAAAGTAGCCACAGTAAGGACAAGAGAGAGGAGCATCTTTAAGTTGATTTGTGTTTCGACAGTTGGAATGGAGAAAAATACGAATCACTGCTTTTTATACTGATTATTGGTGGCGCTCCCCATCTCTGCTGAAATCACTGGCCTTAAACGACAGCGACCGCGTGATTGGTGAAATGAATAAATTTTGGGAAACGTGACCAAAATGGAATTTTGTTGATGTGAACTATTTATCACACGCCACCAAGTACTTCACGCCTCTCTGTACACAAACTCATACTACATTAATGTAAGTTTTATATGAGTTTTTTGTGACTTAAGGCCTTTAATACTGTAGTTCGTGAAATGTTAAGATCACAAAGATCACAATCACACTTTGTTGCCAAGAAAATGCGAAGGGGTGGCGCTGGAAGTCAAGAGAAGAAATGGAAACTTCCAACCCCCTAACAGAATTTCAATCGTCAATGTAGACATGTTTTTTCTTTCGTCGACTAGGGTAGGTATGTTGGTGAAAATCCCAAACAAAATCAAAAGCAAAGAGGCTATGAATGAAACAGACACTGCAAATCATATCTGACAAGATCACTTCGCTATAATTATTGGCTATGTGTTTGCAGCCGCAGCGGGAACTCAATTTGTTGTTTACAACTGCTTTGTAAAATGAAAATGTCCGGAAGTACAATGAAAACCAATTCCGGTCAATGTGGTCTATCGCGGCCATCATGGCGGCCGGCGGATTTCCGTGTTCAACAAAATCACTATAGAGCAAGAGTGATAGTGGAGCAGGAATTGTCGTGAACAACTCAATGCTGATGTACATTCTTATTGCAAAGATCTAGGCGTCAAATATCATCAAAGACATAACGCGAATTTGTATTTCGTTATGCGAATACTACTCCCTTATTTTGTGTCGCATCATGTCTTCCCAACGTGACAGTGATTGTAGCGTCTTATAAACCTTCTTGGAACCTTGCAACCAGCAGAAAAATCATTGGTTTTACAGACTTGCTTACGGCCATTATGGAAATCTGCTGCGATATCATTTGGGATACAAGTTGATCAGTTTCTTCCGAAGCGCGAGTGAGCACGTAAGCTTGAATTTCTTAATTATCGCGAGAGCTGGAATAGTTTCTACCGTTTCCCAGTTTGTTTCCTTTTATTGGGGCCAGCACTGCTGATGGGGATGGAATAACAACTTAAATTTGTTGATCGTACTTGCATATTTTGGGCCAATTTATAGCATTGATGACTATGAAAATTCAATGCAGAAGTTCACCATTTTGAGCGTCAAATCAGCAGTATCTTAATTACTATTTTCTTTTTTCTCTATATTGTAAATCTATGTTGAATACCACGTCAAACCAAATTTGGCAGGATCGTTGTGCAATAGCTATCGGTTATATGGCTGCAGCAACTGCAGTTATTCAATTTATATGTTATTGTGGGTATATTGTTTACCGGGAGGAAGGATGGACTGACATCAAAACACCTTTTTACATCAACGTGACACTGGGAACGATAACGGCAGTTATGACAACTATAGGATTTTCTCGCAGTATAGAAACGAGCCACTATCGTGCCAAGGCAAAGACAGCGCATTTGGTGGAAATCTTTGGTATTAACGGTTCGATGGTTATGTACATCCTAATTGCTTGGATTCGCGCCTCAAAAATTATGGAACGACATAATCCAAAGTCATACATTGTAATGAAATGGTCGATACCTATTCTTTGTCTTGTTTCGTTTCTTCCGGGGGTGGCATCGATAATTACATCCTTTGGGCCTTCATGGATCATTTCGACAGGCAGAAAAATGATTGGAATTACAAGTTTACTCACTGGAATCATGACAATCTGTTGTGACTTGTTGTTATTATCCACGTTTCTTCATTTCCTGAGAAAAACAGTTACAGATGATCACCTTTTGAGCCCAGACTTTGTCATAATTGCAAAAGCTGGTATTTTTTGCACTGTGTGCCAATGTGGCTGTTTCGTACTGTATGGAATCAGCATCGCGTTAGGGGATGACAATGAAAACATCAATCTCTTGATCGCAGTAGGATATGGAGGGCTGATTTGTAGTATTGCATCATTATTGATAATGAAAGTTAGGCTATATTGGGTCCGAGAGACAGAAACTACCTCTGGTGGCGGAACAGTCGGCAAATGTGGACCAAATCAACCGCCTGCAGTCGTTGAAAAGGGAACAGACAAAACTGTGTTTAGTTTGGAATCGATGAAATCTGTGTAAATTAGAATTAAAAAAGACTTGTGTTCGACTCTGCTTCAACGTCACGCCAACATTGAATGTTGCCCTACATTATCGCGTGGGCCGCCCTCGCAGCCGCCGCTCCTTTAACCACCTCCACTCGCTCTGCCACTGCAATTCGCCTTGAGCAACCAGCAACCACTGTTGCCCAGTCCCAAACGAATCCCGTTCCAATCCAGTCCACTGCAACTGATCAGCCACCGCAAACCGCGTCTCTTCGCAGATCCAGTGCCAACGATCCAAGCACCGAAAGTGCATTCGGCAAAGCAGTGGCGTCGTCGTCGGCCGCGTCTGTCGAAGCCGCCTCAGCCACCAACTTGAATTCGCAAAGTTCAATCTCAACGGCCACGGTCTCGAAGACCCGCAAACCCCCGCTACGAACTCCTGTTACCCTTCCGATATTTACCACCGACGGACGCCAGAATCCAATCATTGATTCCCTTCTCGCCGCTCAACAGCGATACAATGTCACGCTCCTGCCTGGCGCCGTCCATGTCGATGCTACTCTGCAAAACTTTCACGACCAGCTCTATACTACTATTGTGTCATTTGGAAATGGACAGCAACTCAGCCTGCAGCTCGATACTGGTTCTAGCGACATTTGGGTTAGAGGCCCTGAATGCACCTCATCCGATGGCTCATGTGGGGTAGCAGGACTTAAATTCGTCAACTTGACAGACAACTCTCTGTCAAAGACTGGAGACTCCTGGAGTCTCACGTACGGGGATGGTTCAAATGTATCCGGGAACGCCTATAGGGGACCCGTCACTCTTGGAGTTGCAAGCACAGTCTCATTTGGCGTAACTACTTCCGAAAAAGGTATGGGCACTGCATATGACGGCATATTCGGGCTCGGGTTTCCCAATAACAACAAGATTCCTAATGGTAACTTTGTGGGGTCGTCTGGCCTTGAAAGCTTTGCATTTTACTTTAGCAACTCTGCACAAAAAGACGATCAAAGTCAGGTCACTTTTGATGGTCTGGACGCGACCAAATTTATAGATCCAATTCAATGGAGTAAGTGACAATAAGGTTCAAACCCTTGCTAATGAGAAAACCACCAGTTCCACTTTCTTCTACAGACAAATATTGGCAATTTAAACCTACTGGAGACTTTGTTATTAACGGTGTCTCTATTCCAATGTCAGGCGACGCAGCTATTGCCGACACTGGAACGTCATTCATAATTTTACCAATAGCGCTGGCAAGCCAGATCAATAAGGCAATTGGTCCCATTGGAAGCAGCGGCGGATTAACATTTGTAGACTGCAAGAGATACGACACCTTCCCCATCATCACTGTGAATATTGGCGCCTCCAGCATCTCCCTAAAGCCAGAATACTACATTGTTGTGAATGGAGACGGTACTTGCTTCACGGCCTTTATTGGATCCGACCAGTTCAAGTTTTATATTTTCGGGGCAAGCTTTCTGCGGGCTACATACAGCGTGTACGATGTGAAGAATCGTCAGATTGGGTTTGCACAAGCTGTCCATCCAAAGATTATAACGACAACCACGACTACAGTAGCACCTACTTCAGTCATTTCCACAACAGCGTTTATTTCGGCTTCAACTGCTACCGCTTCGACTTTCTCTGGGACATCTGCTACAGTGTCGTCCACAGTTGCAACCGTTTCACAATTGCCAATACCGCCTTTTATTGAGGCATGTTATCCTCTGTTCAGCATGACGCCTGTCGCTCCGTATATCAACGGCTCGGTGGCAAGTTATCAGAATTACAACGTTCTGTTCAATGGAAACGTATGGGTCGACCCGACTCCTTGTGATTCAAACAAGACACAAAAGTGCTATTTGAACCAGAACTTTGCATTCAGGGGAACTCGAACAAATGGAACACAAGCTGTGAACTTGGGTCATTGCATCGTTTGGAATGGAGCAAAGTGGATTGACCAAGGAATATGCTTTTAACTCACATCTATTTTCTTGTTTATGTTTTCTATAATATGATAAAGTAATACTCTGTTCTTTGACCATTCTGTTTTGTTTGGCATTCCAAAAAGCTCTTTGAAACTTCAAGAATGGTACCCCTCCACACCTAAAGCACTGCCGCAAACTAAACAACAAGCATGACATTAGGCATCCAACTCAAAGACAAACCAAACCACAGCCGCGCCTTCACTTAAGCCATCTCGCCCAGGCCAACCCGCCAAAGCACACCACCACCAACACAACCACAACGAACACAACCTCACAGCGGACCAAAAACAAGAAATCAGAGAAGCATTCGACCTATTTGACACGGACGGAAGCGGAACAATCGACGTGAAGGAGCTGAAGGTGGCGATGCGAGCTCTTGGATTCGAGCCAAAGAAGGAGGAAATCAAAAAGATGATTGAAAGTATTGATAAAAGCGGGTCCGGCACGATTGATTTCAATGAGTTTTTGGCGTTGATGACGGCTAAGATGGTTAGTGCTTTGGGTTATTTTAATTTTTTGGTTGACAGGTGTGACACCCTCCTTCTCAACACATTCACAATCATAGGCTGAGAAAGACTCTCGCGAAGAAATTAGAAAAGCATTCCGCTTGTTTGATGATGATGAAACGGGTCGTATTTCGTTCAAGAACTTGAAGCGCGTTGCAAAGGAGCTGGGAGAAAACCTTACTGACGAGGAGTTGCAGGAGATGATTGATGAGGCTGACCGTGACGGGGATGGTGAAATCAACGAGGACGAATTTTTCCGCATCATGAGAAAGACTGGGATGTTCTAATTCAATTACACCGTATTTATTCACGCGATAATTATAAATAATCAACATGTTCAACGTTTACGAGTTGTGCGCGTGGGCTAATGGATTCAACAGTTATACAACAATACCCAACTTGACAGAACTCACCTTTTGCTCAGTAGCTTCTTGGCTGCTGTTAGAATCAGAGTTTGATGGAACAACAGAAGCCTGAAATAATTAGATCAAGAATACATGATTATTGCTTACTTTCGGTAAAGCCTTTGTGACTGGTGATTTCAATGTTGGGGACTTTGATGCAGGTGATTTTGCTGCGGGCGACTTTGCGGCCGGCGATTTTGCAAGAGCCGCCTTTCGCTTTGGTTTCACGAGCGGTTCTTCTTCATCTTCACTATCTTCGTCTTCGTCTTCGTCATTCTCGTCCACATCCATGGCGTCCTCTCTGTAAGTCTATTAGTCAAACGCCAAAAAGGATAAAAAAACACTCACTCTTCCTCTTCAACCTCCTTCTCAGCATACTTCTTTCCCGTCTTTGCAGTACGGCTCGACTTGGCTCTGGACAGGATATTAGCCTCAATAATACAACAATTCACATCAGTCACCTTGGAATGATTTCTTCATCTTCAGCACTTGCATCAGACTTTCTCTTCCTGCTACCTCTCTTAGTAGCCACGCCTTCCCCACTTGTCTTGCGCCTCCTTCCAGCTGCAGCCTTTCGTTTTCTCTTTGGAGCAGCATCTTCATCGTCATCCTCACTATCTTCGTCGTCATCGTCTTCATCATCGTCTTCTTGTCCAACTGCCGCCAAGCGCTCCCTTTCTGCTTTACCGAGAGAAGACTTGCGACGAGATGACGACGACTGTAAAACCAGCAATTAATACGTTTCAATCAAAACTCACGGATGACACACCTTCGTTTTGACTGAATTTGCACTCTGAGTACTTTCCATCCACTTCTTTGACAGATAACTCATCTTAATGTTCTCATTACTCTCCTTTGATGATCCCATCCGCTTAAACAGCTCTCGTTTGTATGGAATAACGTCGGGATACGAATTGAGTGTCCATAAGTGATGTTTACAGTGTTCTTGGATGAGGAACTGAGCCAAATCGCTAATGTGGTACAAACTCTCAGACGACCCATCCGTAGAATACAAATCAATAAGAGTTTTCAGTTGAGCAGCAGAGTGGAATAAGAAAGACGCGTTGTTTGCCGTTGCAACAATGTCAATGAAGAATTGGATGTACCTTGTTTCATCAAGTTAGCTTCGCAAGAAAACAAAAGTTTTTACTTACTTTGCGGATAGGGAAATATCATCAGGTTCCGTCCCAAAGTCAGGGTGGTGAGCAACCATATGTAAGACGTCAACAAATACAGATTCCAGTGTCGATGCGTTCTCCACTGTATTGAGAAGATCAGAATATCATAATCAACAGTGGAAGTTTTCCATACCATCTTTCGATGCCTTCGCAAATCGCGTCAAGAAAGACTTTGCCTTCAAACAAAGACATTAGAGATATCAGTCCTAACAATGCAACACATACTTTGATACGAATATCGTCATCAGGTTCCAAAGCCGCCATACATAGAATCACAATATATCGATATGGAATACTTTGTTGCTGCAAGTACTTTCTCAAACGCTCCACGAAAGCATCTCGAGTTTGCCAACAAGGATCTTGTATGCTCAACATCAACCGATTTCGGTCTAAAACAGTCAAAATACTATCACATCCAGGAAGCTTCGCCAACTTGAGCAATGAAATCGCCGCAACTTGTCTCAAATGCGACTTGAAGGCATCACTTGATACAACAGTCAATAAATAATTTAACTTCGAAAAAAACAACACTCACCAGGTTCCACCTTTGGGAACGACTTCGCCTTCACCTTCCACAATACGATTCAAGACCTTATATACAGGTCTCGCCAACACCGCAACAGCTTCTTCTCCTTCCCCAGCATTCACAGCACCACGAACTCGGTTCACCAAGCACTTGACAGCAAGCACCTTAACGACTCCAAACGCGTGCAAAACATCCCAATCAACCCAATCCTGTCCAAGATGTGGATCATCCTCCATATCACTAAACGAGGACTTGAGCAAACACTCCCTAACAAGCAGATCATTCACGACTTGTTGGATCGTGTCAAACTCGGCACGAGAGTAGAGAGCGAATTGAGAAACTGAAGAGAGCCACGTTGGCAGTTTATGAAGTGGCATTTCAGACATGGTGAAACTGTCGTCGTCCAATTGCTCGAGTTTGATTTTCTCATATTCAGTAATGAATTTGGGAACAAGGTCTTTGGTTTGCAAAGCAGCCCCGATTTGATTGATGACGTTTTGTCGTGGTGTGCTGTCAGAAAGAAGAGCAAGGATCGTAGCAGCATGCTTGGCTTGGCGAATGGTGCCGTGGATGGCGTACTTTTTAACAACTGCCTGCTCAGTCCTGAATTTCGATAGTTTAGAGAAGCGAGCAATAAAGACATCAAACACTCAACTTGTTCAACTCTAAATCTTTGGGGAATGTTTTGACAAACCGGGCAAGTCCTTCCAAGGAGTCGGAGACTGCTCAGAGTAGTTCATAAACACGAAATAATACGAAATGTTTCTGCGCTTACCAAGACTCTCATCATTTGAGACCAACAGACCCAAGAACTCTTTCAAATGACTACCATACACGCCTGGGAAAGCAACAGCAAGTTTCTTGATCAAGTTTTCGGCAGTTACAGCCAAACGAGACATTTCATGATCGACTGTAGTATCCACAGTCATTGTAGACTGGTTCTGGCGAGCAGCGTAGGAGCGGGCAACTTCAATCAAGCGCGGGATGGATGATTTCCCCAAAAGAGTCAGAGAAACGCGACGGAGGATAACGACAAAGGTTTCAGGAAGACCTGGATAAGGCTCCATACGTTTCATGATTTCTTTCTACAAAATGGATTTGTGTTAGTCTTTGCGAAGGTAAAGAGAGATACTCACTCCATTCTTTGTGATCGTCTTGAAATCTGCTGATTCGTTCATGAGTCCACGGAAAAGCTTATACACGCGATTTTCGTTATTTTTGCTGAACCTTTGAAGACTTGTTGCCGCCTTCTTGGCGTCTGGAAATTTACCTGACCAATCGGTAAATATAAGCAGAACATCCATTATATACTCAACTGGAAATGTGCAGAATGAGTTTGTTCAGGTTATCTTCCAAAGCCTTGTCTGGTCGATCCATAATTCCACCCTATCATTCGTTAGTACCATTTTCGGCATTAAGCAAACTTACATTCCAGTTCTCGCACATTTCAATATACATCATAAAGTCTTTTGACATAGAGGCTTGTCTATCAATGACATTCAGAAAGGCCTTGTACTGCTTCTCAGTCAAGGCTCCGACAATCCGGAGTAACCGGTCAGTACGTTGCACATCGTCATAACTGTAGACAAAAATATCTTCGTGAAGGGCGCGTTCCATAACGATACTGAAAAGCGGATTAGTTCCGAATTGACATTTCAGATGTGGCATACTTCGTCTCAATATCGCCGAGATATACAAGCTCCAATAAGCATCCAGGAATCCAGCCATACTTTTCCGCAGCTTGATTTTCATCCGATACACTGAATTAATGAGGATATCAACGCATTTTCGATGAACAGAGAAACGTACATGTCAGCGTAAGTAATTTTGAAGATGTTCGAGAGAGCCTGGATAGCTTCAATGCGAATAGGCATCTATTTGGGGTTCAAAAGAATCTTAGCGCAAATAGATCGTAAGTAACACGTTACCTTCTTATCCTTGCATCTGTCTGCCAAATCTAACAACAGATCTCGTGGAATATTGACGAGGGAAACAGAATCCAGCAACCCCATCACTTTAATCGCCGCCAGACGAACTTTGTCGTCTGGATCGCAAAACTTTTGACGAAGTCCTGCTGTAACTTCGGCGCAGAGTTCATGGTGATGACGGTACACATCGTTACAGAATTGAATCCAGAGAATACGAATCGCAGGGCTCTTATCATTACGTCTTGGAATGATTTAGCTTGAGGGTTAACATTCGAAGCTACTTACCTCTCCAACCACACTCGCCAAATTGCTGGATACACAACAGCCACATTCGATCCAGAGTCCACAAAGATCTTTCCCAGTACATCAGTTGATAGTTCCCGAACTTTGTCGTCTTCGCACTAAACCAACTTCTGTGTGAGCTTCCCATGCGATACAGTTCTCCAACAATACCTTCAACTGATCTTCAAAGAGCGGAATCACGTTCAAGAGAATCCCGCGACACGAATGGTTCATATCCACAATCATTCTATGAGCATGTTGAAACTCTGCATGAGAAGCAGCCGCGTCACGCGCGTCTTCATCGTCTTCATCGTCAAAAGATTCAGCACGAGTACGAGTAATAGACTTCATGGACGAGTAAAAGAGTTCACCAAAATACTTTTTGAAATTGAGTGTGTGTGATCAGATTTCGGACATGAATACAAAATGAAAGGAGTGCATACTTGGCAGACATAGCGTTGCAGTTTATCAGTGACATTGTTGCAAAGATCGATTGATAGTTGTCGTGACATTTGGTTGTTTGGCTGTGGGAGGAGTATTGCGTGGTCAGTTGCAAGATCCCTCGTACACCAGAACAAACGATCCACCTTATCAAACTGAGTGATTATAGTTTCAATGATATCGTTGTTCAACGACTGAGACTCCTCCACAAGACACTGAAGGAGTTGCAACAGGAAGCCGTACACGTTCTTTTGAAAGTCCTGTCTCATAAAGCCATACACGTCCTTAAACAGCGAGGTAACCAGATCATCTGCATCCAAATCAGTTAACAGAACAATAGATTTGACAGCAGCGAGTGATTCTAGCAGATAGTAGTGGTGCTCAAAGTAAGGGCCGTTTGGATCAGCAACGCCATGCAACTGTGAGACAAACAGGGCAAATACGACGCGCAGCTCCTGTGCCGTGTCTGAGAACAATCAAGTGTTGAAACTAGTTAGATTCTGCAGTACAACCAACCACCCAACCACCCAACAACAAACAAAGGCCACTTACACGGTGCATCTGGCGCACAGAGTCTGAGCACATCAGCAAGACAGCACGCAGCGAGTGCGCGCACGGCCTTGTCGCGGTGTTGAGTGAGCGAGGGCGAGACGAGGTTCTTTGCCGTTGACGCGAGCGACGAAACATCGACTGTCTCCTGCTCAAATCGCGCAAGGGCAAAGTGGAGTTCCTGTTCAAATCAATCACTCGCTTGTTTAGATTTGATTCAGACAACTTGGTGCCAAAAGTACCTTGAGTCGTGCTACAAGGTCGCCTGTTGCTATCGTCTTTCCGGCACTGGCGGGAACAATCCGCGGTGCATTCAACAGCCGCGTATCGTCGGCCATCAGCCCGCTTCCCTGGGAATGTCCGGCCGGTGGTGCACTATCAAATGCGAACGGGTCCACTTGGGTCATTTTTTGAGGACAAGTTCTTGTTCGAAACTCTCCACACATCAGTCTCATAGGGTAAGTACAATCGTAATGCTTACCACGCTGTCAATACTGAGCATGTATTGTGCTATTGACTTAGAATGCCAAGTACAAGCATCTCTATCCCGCTGCAACAACTACCTCAGGACGATCCACTCCTTGATACAGACAATCCTGGCAGCCGTAGTACCTATACCCAATCGAGGATAAAGACTTTGGACGACACACGACTTGCAAACCTACGACAACAGTTTACCGAACACCCATGGCTACAGAACATTGACGTTTGCTGCATCCAAAAGGCAGTCATCTTCTGTATTCTATTCTCATGGATATCATTTGTCATGTATCAACTTTGGATAGCAACACACTAAAGATACATTCAAGACTCGTTTTATTGTTCAAGACATTACAATTTAGACTTGATTCCCGTCTGCTTCTCAAGATTGACAAAGTAAGAAGTCCAGCTTTGAAGTCGATGCTGCTTTGCGCTTGCCAAGTTCAAGTTGACTTCCTCCAACCCTTTCTGAACATTTTGTGCGTCAACAATCAGGCGAGCCTTGTCCAACCCATTTGGAGGTGCAGTATTATCATGGTCAAAGAACAATACATTGACAGTCATATCGTCTCTGAATCTGCGTGAGTATGGAGCTGGGATTCCCAACAGTTTGCGAGTCTTGTCTTCATTAGATCCTCCCAAAGCATTTCTAATCAAACAAGTAGCGGCATTTGTATCTTTGGTAAGTGAAAGAGCCTTATTGGCAAGAGGGTCAGATCCCCATTCAACAGTGGGTGGTGCAGCAATTTGGTGGTGTTGTAAAAATCCAGAAACCACAGTGACTACTTCTTGGGAGGAAAGTTCATCATAGAGTCCATCTGTAGCTAAAACCAAGAATAAATCACGAGAGGGAGTAATGCGATAGTGAGTAACGACGGGTTTGGCAGTAACATAGGGCGGTGTCAAGTAATTCTTTGGTGGATTACGGTTCGTAACGTGGGGCAAAAGAACTTCGGATAACTGAGTAGGCCACTTGTATCGAGAGTCACCTGCAAGGCAGTAAGAATAACAAAGTCGAAATTGATAAAGTGAACTCACCAAAGGCACGAGTTGGCATCAATCCACCAAGCACTCTTCCCTTCACAACGACGGTCTCGATTTCTCCAGGGTGTTCTTCTAACAAACGGTTGTATTCTTGAACGTTGCGCACCGTTTGGTCAGCACTCATATCGATTGCTTCCCAAACACCTTCCAGCTTTCTTCGGCCAATGACTGCACGCGAGTCTCCAGTACAAGCCACATATACATCATTTCCGTCAACGTATGCCAAGAGAGTACACGAACCAGCCAACGCAGGACGCAAATGCTTTCGAATAATGTCCGCCGTAGTGACATCTTCAGGGCCCAGCACCACGTCGAAGCCACCATTCACAATATCTTCATCAAGACGCGTAAAAGCAGAAATCAGCGCTTTCGTAATGGCTTCCTTGCGAACAGGGTCAGGACCATCAGCATCAGTAGTATTCTCCGCGACAGGTGCTTGCTGTCTGCGTCCCAACCAATCCTTCTTTCCAGCTAGTGCGGCGTCGAGGGCATTTGCAACATAAGCGCCAAGGTATTTCTGGACAATAGCAGCACACTCTGTCCCACCGTGACCATCCATGACAGCAAAGAGCTGGCCATGTTGACAGCGTTGTTCAGAGTGGTAGTCCTCCTGTTCACGAATTGGTTACATAGAACAAGAGAGCGGGAAAGAGGGAGCACGCACAATTGGGTCGTTCGAAGCCACGGCGGCAAAGTCGCAGCGCACCACAGTCGACGGCAACTGCGGAAGAAGCGAGCGCTCGAATCTCTTCAAAACAGCATCGGCCTCGTCGCTGGTTAGACCAGATCCGCCGACACTCGCGGCTTTTGTCGACAGCGCCTTTGAATTCGGTGGTTGCGACGGCATTAGAAGCGCGGCTGACACCCCACACAGACAAAGCCCTGAGGCAACGAGAAAGAGATTGGACTTGGGCTTGGGATTGGTTGGCTGCGTCGAGAAGCCTGCGCTCAAGTGCCGGCGGATGTTGGTGGCCCGTGGAAACACGCGGCTCAGCATTCAACAAAAGAAATGAATAGCATCTTTACTTGGCTTCTACTTTATTCACCTTGATAAATAATGCCGTTGCTTCAGCATACAGCACCGATCTCTTGCCTGCCCATCGTTGCCCAATAGCTTCACTCGCGATTCCTTCAAAGTCCGAATCAATCTCATTGTCCAAGACTGATCGCGCTTCAGCCCTTAAAAACACCTTCCGCCCTTCCTCCCTTTCAACCCACAGCACAAACACCACATTCGTCCCTGCAGGCATGGGAGCCCGATAATTCACAGACAGATTGGCAGTTACTCCTGTATGCCGTGCCTTCATCTGCTGAAAGAATATCGACCCAAAAGCATCATCAAAGAACGCTGCAATAAGACCTCCGTGAATGATCCCAGCATGTCCAGTCACAATCGAACCAAATCGTACAACCTTAATCACAGCGCCAGTGCCAGCATCGTACCCTTGAAACACATACTCAATCTTGTTGGCACCGTATAGTGCAGGACCTTGCACGAGGTTGGCAGCCACATGGGTTACATCCTCTTGTGTCAAATCGCACAGAATCCCTGCCCAATTTCCAAACAAGCTCGTTTCTGCATCGCAGTTATCAATCGAGACTTGTACGGGCCGGAATGGGTAGACTTTGCTGTTTCGGAACATGCGTTGAGCAATTGGCAGCGCCTGGATTTCATCCACTAATGCATCATCAGGGACGTAAGTCTCTTCGGCATCATGCTCGCAAGCTGTCATAAATGAGTCGTAATACGCCCATCCCAGAAGAGCTGCAGTAGTGAGTCCGAGGGCGAAGGAAATCAAATGCGACTTCTTTTGCACCATCTTTTTATTTCAAATGGTGGCATATAAGTAATGTAAATTCTATGTCAATGATAAGTTATACACTTAAATGTAAACATAGTTAGGCATCAAGTGTGGATCCAAGGTCTTCCACGGCAAAGTCTTGTTTCCACCACACTCAGGATCAGTTTGAATAGCTTTCGAAAGCTCATCCATCTTGCGTCTAAACTTGGATAATGCTTTCACAGCCCCCGCATTAGAAACAATACGCGTATTGTTGTAGATCCAATACGCCTGGTTCTCAACCGTCAACGGCGTGAAGAACTTGTTTGATGTCGTCCATGCACGAACAGCATCATCCATCGGTGGCATCCATTCCATAATATTGTCCATAGTGACATAGCCAGGAAGAACCGGAATAGGCTTGTAAAAAGCCCAAGGCGCGTATGGAGTTCCAGTCGACCATTGCAAAGTGAAGGAGTTGATGGCGTGGTGTCTGACACTGACTTTGTATTGCAACAGTGCAAGAGTCTTGACCAGGTCGGCTCTGGAAGAGAATTCAGTAGGGAATCCTGCAACAGCACCGAATTCGGAGCTTGATACATCGTGTGCAAAGGCTTGGAGCTCTGTATCTTGAACGATTGCGTCGTCAGAATCGTAAAACGCGTTGATGAGATCCGTCATCTGAGAGATAAATCGTTAAATTAATGTATCATTCAACGTGCAACATGACTCTCACCAGATCAATGATGGCTTGATAATGTGCATTCAAGTACTTGAACGCTGGGAACTTTGTCAAACGTTTGTCGGTGGTGGGGATGTCGTTGAAGTAAGACCAGCCAGCTTGTCTAAACAGCGACATCAATCTCGACGTTAATTAACGGCTTCTTAATAAGCACAATTACCGAGCTGCGAGTGACAACTTCTCCGCAATACCAGAAGCAGCAAACAATGAAAAATCACCACCATCAGAGAGAAGCAGCAACTGTCCAGAAGCAATCAATCCGGTATTCTGACGCATCAAAGCATCAACAATAACATAAACAGGATGATCTTTGCTCAAGGTTCTAAACTTGGCTGTGTTTATGGGCTCAATAGCAATATGGACATCGATGAAGTGATCCACGTCGTTTGACCTCCAGAAATCCATGGAATTCACAATCATTTTGGCAAGAAGCCAATCACCCTCTCCACTCTTTGGAGTAACAACCATGCCAAGGTGAAGGAACGAAGAAGTCTGGATAGCTATTGGCATCAACTGCCCCTCCTTTTCGCTGTAGTAAAACACGGCAGTTGGGTATGTCATGTGATATCCAGGCTTGTTGATAACATTCAAACCAGTGTATCCAGAATGGTCAATAACATACACCTTGTCCTTTTCAAGAGCTTGAGCCAAAGTTTCGTCGCCATCAAGCAACCCTTCCACCTGGTTATCATGCAAGCTGAAGGGAAGCTTGTTAACAGGTGTAAGGTACCAATGCGCGCAAGTCATTCTCGCACGACCAAAATACTCATCACTCTGCCAATCTAGGCCATGCCAATTCGGTTTATCCAAAAACTTGTACATTTCGTCGTAATCGGAAAACTTCGTTGGTTTGAACTCCTCAAGGTCAAAATGAACGCGGGCCGCCACGGAGCGCTTTGCGATCCCAGACGTAAAAGGAAACGTTGCATTCACGAATGCTGTTTGATCCTCGAGGACAAACGTATCCCCAAAAAGACCAGCAGGGCCTTTAGAGATGCCGAACCTGGATTCATGGCGGAACTCCTTCTGAATGAGCTTGAGCGTTGCCGAACGTGTCTTAATATCGGAGTCTTGGAAAGGAAGCGTCAATGCTGCGAAAACGATTTGAAACGTGTTTTTGAGTGAGGGTGAAATTAAGGGATGGTTGAACTTTACGTCTGTCTTCTTGAACAGTGCCTGAAATCGCACCGACATTCTATTCAAGGAATATAAATGAGCGAATCAACTGACGAAATCGATTGTACCTGCGAGACAGATACATTGGAACGTGTGGCTAAAGACACAGTGAGCCAGCCTTACATTTAAACTTCTTTAACTACTCACCTCCACCTGCGGAGGTACCTGCTTGATTGTTACGACTAGGACTATGACTGCGCCCACAAAGCGCGGCATTCAAGAACTTGTTTGGGGGCATTGGATTTAAATTGTTTTGGGGAGAGTTTTTGGTCACTCGTCAGCCACTAAAACGATGGTAAGAATTTCGTGTTCCTCCCTGATTCCCTAAATGTTTTAGTGTTATGTATGTTTACTTTTGCTTGTCGATACTTGGATTCCAACTTTTGCGCCCTTGCAACAATTATGTCTTTTCCTTTCTCCCAATGCTTTATCACTTATTCCGCCTCAATTGACTGACTATTCTCTGACAAAGCCTTACCACTCAATTTCAAAAGTGTATCGACATTTATTCTTTATAGAATGCGAATTGTTGAATTGTTTATCCGTGGCTCTGAATATTATCGTGCTTCATTGAGGACCAGTGAGGATCCTCTGTCCAGAGCTTTGGGATTATATATCACGGTGCATTGAGTGATGCAAAATGTAACTGATAACTGAGTTGTACCCTCATTTTTTTGGGAGTCTGTAGATCGAGCACTTTCCTCATGTTAATTCTCTCTCCTTCTTTCCTTTTTGTTTACTTTCCATTTCAATAAAATGTCACAGAAAAAGTGCCCCGTGAAAGATATTGTACAATACCAGTGTGAAGTAATGAGGCTTGCGGAAGGCCAGAGTGTGGAAGCCATTGAAGGCGTTGTGACTTCGAGGCAACACCAGGCTGTTTGGAACTGCAAGCCGTTGTTACGAAAGTTTCGACAGTGAGTTCGGGTCTCCTCTTAAGTGCTGCTGACACTTGGTATCTAGATGCGCAGGAGAACCTACAGAAGAAATAACGTTCAAGTACGACCTGTACTGAATGGCGTTGGTCTGAGCCATTCGAATTTCAAATCTGTTGGTGCTCCTATTCATTCACAGCCCAAACTTCTGAGACTCGTAGTCATAATCTAACAGAAATTGCAATGTAAATAAAGAACTCGACAGTAATATGGTCCAAACATGATCGTTCAACTCACTTCCCAATCGTCTTCAATTCAATACGTAATAGCCATGATCTTGACACGCTATTAAATCGCATTAAGATCTCGAGGTTCGTACTTCTACTCTATTCCAAATACAGTATTCTGGGAAAGTTCTCTTTGTTTTTTCTTTTTGCAAACCAGTCGAAACCAACACAACACTCAAGATGCCCGTCGATCCAAATGACATCAAGAACAAGATCAAACGTTCCGAAGTAGCCAACAAGCTACGAATGGAGAAGGCGAAATTGAAGCTGAAGCGAAGAATGAAGACAAGGAAGGAGGAAGCTGCCAACCCAGAACTCAAAGAAGAGCGATTGGCTGCCAACGTACCCAAAACTCTTGAAAATACTCGAGAAGAAGATGATACGATTGTTGAAGCGGATGATGAGGAGGCACGTTACATTCCTTCATTCAGCAAATGTTGACACAATGGACAGGTCTTCACCAGCGAGGAAACGGACGAGTTTGCGTCGTATTTCAATGGAACGACTCCAAAGATTCTGGTTACGACAAGCAGGAGAGCTACACCAGTAAGGGCTTTTGCGAAGTTGCCTTCATATCTGAATCATATTCATAGGCAACTTACGAATTTGCAAACGAATTTGTGGGGATCTTTCCTGACGCGCACTTTGTGAAGCGCGGAGCACAATTCGAAGTGAAGAAGGTTGTGGAATTGGCGATTGGAAGAGATTACACAGACTTGATTATCATCAACGAAGACAAGAAGACACCAAGTGAGTACCGATATACTTTATCTCGCGGCTTCTAAAGTATAATTTAGATGCAATCACAATCATTCACCTTCCCAATGGTCCAACTGCACATTTCAAACTCTCGTCCATCAAATTGAACAAGGAAATTCGAGGACACGGTGTTGCATACGCGCATAAACCAGAACTTATTCTCAACAACTTTAACACGCGATTGGGACACACAATTGGTCGCATGTTTGCTTCTCTCTTTCCTCATGTCCCTGAATTCAAGGGACGACAGGTCGCGACATTCCACAACCAACGTGATTTCATTTTCTTCAGACGCCATAGGTTATTTCCCTTCTGAATTTGGGTTTATCTAACAATTCATGTAGATACATTTTCAAAGATGGAAAGCGTTGTGATTTGCAAGAGCTGGGCCCACGTTTTACTCTCAAACTGAAATGGCTGCAAAAAGGAACGTTTGATACCAAGTATGGAGATTATGAATGGATGTTCAAGGTTTGTTGCGTTTGTCTTCGATTAGAATCCATCATTAACCATGACTCGTTCAGCCTGAGATGGAGACTTCCCGCAGAAGGTTCTTTTTGTAAGCTTATCTTTATAAATCCAATAAAGAAGGAAAGAAAGTGCAAAAGAAGTTCCAACAAAAGATGTTTCCTCGATTGGCTCCACTCCTCCGCCCGCTGTCACGTACCCTCCGTCCCATTGCAACTCCTGCAATCGCATCTATTCAAAGACCATACCTCATCCGCAACTATGCTTCTGCCCCACCTCCACCACCAAACGGCGGTAATCCATTGAACAACATGGACCCCAAGCTTGCAGCCGCCGCCCAAAAGATCTTCCTCGCCATCCAGCGCGACACTCAACTCACAACTTTGTGCACATCTCTATCCCTCAAACTCACAGCCAAGGGTATCATTGATCCACGTAACCCAACAAAGCAACCTGCGATTTCCGACTTGATGAAGATTGCAATGGATCGCGAGATCAGCGGGCTCATTTCTGAAGTTGTGAAACGGCTGAAGGAGCTTGGCGTTCTCGATGATGAAGCTGTTCGAAGTGGAATGGGAGGTCAGGGAGGTTTGATGGGTGCACTCCTGGGGGGAGGAAGTGGACCTGCTCCGGTTGCGGCAAGTGGAAAAGATTCTATTGAAGATGCCGAATTTGCGGATGTGAAGAAGGATGAAAAGAAGGGTGTTTTGGGTAAAGTGAAGGGGTTGTTTGGGAAAAAGTGATGAATTGTCAAATTATCGAATAAATAAGAAAAGTATTATCGTCATGCTGAGAAGCAGTGCTCCTCCTGCTGCAGCGACTCTGAAGTCTGTATCCAAGAGCACATCTGATTCTGCTGTTAGTGTCAAACCAACTGTCAAGGCGGTAACACCAACTAACGCCAGTTCACGCGTCCCTACGAAACCAATCTCAAAACAACCATCTTTTAATTCCCTCGATCAATCAGCCACCAGAAAGACTCCAATCTCAACACCCTCACAAAGCAATCCCCTACTTCCACCAAACTTCAATCAGCACCAGCAACTACCCAACAGAGAGTGTCAGGCCTGCCTCCTAAACTCACAAAGACTCCTTCTTCTCTATCTCTGGTATCCAATGCTGCTTCCATCAACTCAATAAAACGCGACTCGGTTGTATCCCGCCCAACCTCAACCATCTCATCAAAGCCAGCTTCCTCAACCACCTCCTCGCGCCTTGGAACAACCTCAAGTACAATTCAGAAGTCTGCATCAGCTTCCCTTCCTTCAGCGCGAATTGGTGTCAAGAAACCATCACCAACAAGTATTCTGACAAACCCTGAAAAGGTTGTCATTCCTGAACACGTCCCTGGTAACTATAACCACACATTCTTTCCTTTCAAAAGCGTTAATATACATCTGGATAGGCCAAGTGGACCTTGCCCTCCTTGTATCAAAAAACAATCCAACCCCCTTGACATGACCCCAACAGAGTGCGCGCATCTCCTCAAAACAGCAACACATATCCGTCTCGATCGCTCTCGAATTGAATGTCTTTCCGGAATTTCAACGTACACTTCAATCACGCACCTTCACCTTCAATATAACTCCATTTCCTCTCTTAAGCCACTCGCGAGTCTTGTGAATCTCCGGATTCTCTGTCTCGCAAGCAATTTTGTTTCTAAGGTTGAAGGAATTTCTGGGTTGAAGGAGCTGAAGATGATTGATTTGAGTGGGAACTTGGTCAACATTGTTGAAATTGGTGTGTGAAACTTTTGTTGTCAAACGGGTATCATCTGAATATTTAACTTTTACTTACGTTAGAATCGTTCCCCCAATCCCTTGAGAATGTGATTCTTGCAGAAAACCCTTGCGCATCAGCACCAGACTATCGTTTGCAACTGATATATGGTCTCAAGAACCTTGAGGTGCTGGATGAAGTGGATGTTACCAAGGAGGAGACGAGATTGGCCAAAATGTCGTTGGGGAATGAGTAGAGTTTTCATACTCAACTAAAACCTTTTAACTAACTTTGAGTTGATTTAGCGAGGAACGTGTTGAAGCGTTCTCGTGGTCCCGCACTGTCGAGGTTGAAGAAATAAGCGATGCTAGCATGGAAGAAGAAAGCGACAAGAACGAGACTAGAGGGTGGAAGTTCGAGGATGGTAAATTGGAAAAAGATAGCCCCTTGAGTCCTGTTGAGCAACTTGACGGAGTAAGCCGTGATATTACTGACATCAAAGTCGACTTGGAGCCTTTCAAGTCGACTGTTGATGCAATTTTGGAGCGTTCTAAAATACGTCAGGTTTGTTTCCCTACTACACAATGACACTCAATATCAACTGAGTATTTCCTTCATTCAGGCTCAGAACGCGATGGAAACTAGAAGCCGGATGCAGCAACTTATCGAAAAGATCAAGGCAGATGGAAAAGCTAGGACTGACAGCTGAAGGAAGTAATGGCGTCGTTAAACTAATAAGAACTATTGGCAAAGGAGACTTTAATAAAATGTTTGGAAACTCTCTTCCATAAAGTAAGTTTAAGCAAAGTGAAGTCCCTAAGAAGAATATATGTTAGAAAATTGACACGATAAATCCTATTTACTTACAGCACCGAACTGCAACCCAGGCTTGACACCATCTGTTGATGTGACGCTGATTGGCAAACAGTAGTTGATTTCCAACCTCAAAATGCTGAAACGAACTGCAAGACCAGACCAACAGCTGAGCTGAATCCACTCAACAGTTTCTTGGAAGCAACACTCAAGTCCTTGGCATCTGAGAGAATATTTGAGCGGGGGAAAACACAAAAAAGGCAACTGTCAACTCACCATCCAACTTGACCAAGTTTCCTGCATTCGCAAACAAGTGACCCTTGATTGGATACTCTCGCAACCAAGGCAACGGCGTAAACAAACTCAATCCTCCAGCCAAGAAGAAGTCTCCTCCTACAACATCATTTCCATCCTTTGGTCCAATACCGTTATGCGTGAATCCTCGCACGTTACCAGAACCACCCAACAAGAACCGATCATTCACACGAGTAGCAGTGCCAAAGAGTGGGTACAAAAGTCCAGAACGGAGTGACGATGAGAATGAAAATCCAGAATCAGCGATAGGGATGTGAACTTGTGCCTCGGACTCAGTCTTGATGTGACGCACGTCGCCACCAAGACCTGCGGCTTCGAGGTGGGTTTTGATGTAGTATCCTCGGGTAGGAAGGAGGTTGTCGTCACGGCGGTCGAGGGTTCCGAGGTAGGTGAGTGCCGATTTGAGAGAGTGGCCTGCATCTTTTCGGATACTGTCGATTCCGAAAGAGGGTTAGATTCTGGTAGTGGAATTTTTTGTAACGTACGTCATGGATGCAACGCTGCCAAGATCAAAGAGTCGACGCCAAGTTGATTCGTATCCCATTTCGTGGATAGCACCAACGTAAGTGTCGAGTGTCTAAAAGTGAGTTGGTTAAAAGGAATGCAGGTACAGAGGAAAGGAGAGAACTGCCACTCTTCTCCTTTCTCATATCATCTGTAATTGACAAATATTTCCCGTATTTGAGTTGGCTGACTCCGGGGGCTATTTTCTACCGCATTCGATTCATCCTTGACATCTAGTAACTTTCTATCTCGAATAACGCACCTTGAACTTTGCAGACAGACCAGAATTCTGCTCAGAATATGAAGAATATAAATTGTGACCCTTTGACTGCTTGAACGCATTCAAGAGAATCAACTTGTTCGGGTCAGCATCGTATGGTTTCGAGAAGAGGACCTAGATACAGGTTGAGTGAATAGAGGAGGTTAAAGTGGTAAACATACCGAGAAAGACGATCCGAGTTGAGACTGGAAGGGCTTGTTTTCCGTCAATGGTTCAGAAGTCTCTACACCGTAGTTGACAGTAGCTTCAAGGGTTTCAGCATTCCCCAAAGCATTTCTGATCTTGAGATTCGCAAACTAACCAAATGCAGCGATCAGTCAACTACGAATGCACGCGCACCACCCACACAAACACGCAAGTACACACCATGTTTCCTTCGTTGTTTCCAATTTCTGTTCCAGTCTTTGCATAGAGTCTCGAGACCTCCTTCACATGGAAGACAACGGCCACCTCCCGGGAGCATCCGAATCAAGCACGACATCGACCGTCTTAAACACGCCGAGCTGGTGCAGTTTCGCGGCGGCCTCGTGGGCTTGGCGCGGCCACGTGGCCAAAGGGCGTGTCCCGCGGCAGAGCAAAGAGCGGCGCGGCGTGGCGGCTGAGTAAGCCGTCCTTGGTCGCCGAAATTCCTTCGAATCGAACGGCTGAGACTGTCACGGGTGCTGAGAAGTCGCCGCCTTGCATATTGCTTTGTTTGCTTTTTGGTTGGGCCTGAATGAGAAAAACGAGAAGCGAACCAATCACAAAATCACAATCCATCAAATGGTGCAGTGTTTCCCTCCCCCACTGCCCTCCTTTCCCTGCCTCTGAGACTGCCATGACTACCTACTCAACTACGTGATATGGAGGCATACAACGTGGAACCTAGGGGCCTCTGTCGCCTTTCAATCCACGGTCCACCTCTCAACCCGCTGTCCATCAACACACACAATAAGTACCTAGTGCTAACTCAACACCTCATATCCAGGCCGACAACGAAGCTAAATTGACTGCCGCCGGTATGAGACGCAAGGCCACAAACTCCTCCTCTGGACCTGCCTCAAAGGCTGCCCCAGGCCGTCCTTCCCCAGGTCCAGGTGGTATGATGAAGATGTACACTGACGATGCTCCTGGAATCAAAGTGTGCGTATTTTCCTTATAGAAAGAAAACAACTCCAGTCACTGTGGAGAGGCATTCGAATCTTCTACTCGTGAACATGCTCTTTTTCGCCGTCATCCCCGTCATCCATGCCAACATCATCTGGATCAACGTTCAATTTGGAAATTGGAAGGAAGACTGTAATTAGCAAAACTTGTCTCTTGCTCTCTGACATATTGGGTGTGGAAGCTGCATGAATCAACGAAAGGGAAAATTGAGGAAGGGACCAACCGGATCTCTTACGAAGACCTGGACTGCTGGCCCCTCTAGCGCGAAGAGATTCGGAGCGCCAACCACTGATGAAAGGTGGAGGGAGAAATGATGTCACCTATTTCAGAACCTTTTGCTTCCTTTCCACTCTATATTATTCGTTGAGTTAAATATCTAACGTATAACTTTATTTTAGCGACCCTGTCGTTGTTCTTGTCGGTTCCCTGACTTTCATTGCTGCCGTCTTCATCCTCCACCTCATTGGAAAGTACACCAGAGTGTAAAGTTTCCAACCACGTTCCAGGATTTTTATGGCTTGATTAGAAGGATTTCATAATGTTTATGCGTTTTTGCTTGCAGATGATGTGGGGTGTTGATTTCATTTGGGTCTTTTCTGGCTCAGTGTGTAATAAAATATAGGGTCACTTATGTCTCTTCGCGGGTAGTTTATTGCAGAGTTAACAGCTTACAAAACTGTGAATAGTCGAGTCGGGGAATGTTGGCTTGGAGGGAATGTGAGCTGGAGTCTGGAAAGGAACATACTTCATTGCATCCCCAGATAAAGCAGATATTGAGGGCAAATCAATTAATTCTCTGAATTTCGTATCCAAGAATCCCATGAGTTCCGCTAAAGGCTTCCAACAATCACAAAGAAAACTCCTCAAAAAATGGTTTGGACGCGCCACACACACACACATCCTCCAGCCATTAACCACGCCCACCTTCTTCCACACAGGTTGCTGTTGACGGTTACAAATCCTCTGCTCTCTTCACCGCCCTCAAAGCCTCCCTCGCGGACCCAGCCACCAAGGCCGACAACATCAAAAAAGTGAAGGGAATCTTCCACCTCGTCGTCAAGAACGCTGAGGGCAAGGAAACCACATGGACCATTGACCTCAAGGACAAGGGAGACGTGTTGCTCGGTGCTGAGGGCAAGGCTGACATCACTGTTAGCTTGAGCGACGACACGTTTGTGGATTTGGCTGCTGGTAAAGTGAATGGCCAGAAGGCTTTCATGAGCGGAAAGTTGAAGGTGAGGTTTACTGTTTTTACTTGCTCTTGTTTGTTGGGATTTGCAATCTACATTGTTTGCTTGGTTGGGTTTGGACACGAGTAGTTTTTGAGAGCACATGGGGGGTTTGTACTTCAGTTGTCGGTACCTGCAAAAGTAATCTGTGTAATAGTTCATGTGAAGATATGACGGGCGGTCGTTGGACAAGGAGTGCCTTTTCGTCCGATCTACTTACTCACTTCCATTTTCCGAACATCCATTCTGATAACACATTCCTTTGTAGGTCAAGGGAAACATTGGCTTGGCTACTAAGCTCGACACTGTCCTCAAGTCTGCCAAGGCTCCAAAGGCCAAGCTCTAAGGCAGTAGACTCATTTGTTCTATCGCGCTTTAATTATATTCTCGACGCCTTTTATGAATAAATTGAAGGTGTTTCTAGCTTTTATAACCAGTCCACAACCTCAGTGAGATTATCATTCTTCTCCATTTCCTCAACTGCTTGAGAGTATCGAACCTTCTCGGCATAAGAAACCTCCATACGCGTACGGACAAATCCATTTGTAATGGCATAAGCGGGAATGTTTGCATCAGGTTTTACCCCATCGATCTTGTCTTCAGCTAGATCTAGGATTGGATCCATAACGAGTCGAAGGATCGTGTGGTACACCTTCTTGAAGGTTTTGCGATCATTTGAACTAAAGGAAAGCATGAACTCTTAATTCTTATGTCACAAATCACGAACCTGCATTCATGGTAAAACATGTTGTGCTTCGTGGCAAACGATTTCCCTTCATCTTTACTAATGGCTCTCAGCTTCCGCGAATCAAGACAGTTTGCAATTAATACTTTAATCGGTTTGTAACTTTGTCCCTGGTTTGGATTCTTGTTCATTTCGTTCAACCATTTTAACACCTCCAGGAATGAACGACGGCTGTTAACTTCCTAAGGCTTTCAGATATTTCGTCCTTGATAGAGCTAGATACTCAACTGTCGTATACGAACAATGTTGCAGCACAGCCGGACAATAGTTTCGCTGTTGGAGACAATAGGTCCTCCCCAGTGTTGGCGATCCAGTATTCTACTCTGACGAGCTTTTCACGCAGAATATAAGTTTTATCTTTGAATTCGACAGAGTGGCCCCAATTAATTGTTCGCCTTCCTTCATCGAATGAATCTTTGTCGTGTGTTTCTGAGTTGACGCAATTAAAAACAGTGCAAAATAACGAACACATCTACCACACTCTTTGATGACCATTGTCCTTTTTCCCGTTCCTACAAAATTGATTACTAAATTTAATGTATTGAACAAGAGTCTCTCACCTTTGGCTCCAACCACACTAACATTGAACTTGAAATCATAATGGCGATTATCAACGAACCGACCCCCATCTCCGCCAAACTGGCTATCCATTCCTTCAAATCGTCGTAAACGCGCTTTATGCCCGGAAGCAGGATTAAGGAGTCCTTGCATTGATTCATCTTCCATTTGTCCACTCGCTTTTCGAAGCATGCTAGTTGATGTACTGAGTTTCGTTCCCTCGCATAAACTCATGGTGTCTTCTTGGAAGGCCATCTTTGGTGTGTTTGTCAGGAATACAATGACAGGTTGACATAGGACCTATACCTGAATCATTTCACGCGCTTCAGAGCCAGTTGATGGAGTCTGGAAGGTTTTAATTCGCGAATTTAGTTTGAGAGGATGGTAGGACTAAAGTGTTCAGCTTACGACAGAGGGTCTGTTTAGTGCAGAGCTGGATCGAAACTGCATCAAACGACCGTCGAAAGAGAGTCGTCGCGGTGTTGCAGATCCAGACTGAGGGCCAATAGAGAGAGTATTACTGAGTCGTGGTTGGGAACTCCCATGCTGTTCCTGTGAAGCTCCCCACATTTTCTGCAGATGATAAACAGATTACAGAAAATAATCTGATGTATTCAATAGGTTTACTATTTCTTCAGGATATTGCATTTTGCGCATGAGTAATAGATTCCTTTGTCCTTAATCTTTCCTTGTCGTTCTCACTTGGTGAGGCGGGTCTAAGCTTTGAAACCCCAACTAAAGCAAATGACACAAAGTTAACTGGGGGTATCACATTATTATTGGCCCAGACCACCTGATTTGATGAGGTGGCTCCTATAGTGGCTCCGAAGAACACATTAAAACCACACAAGGAAAGCGTCCACGTGATCCGCATGACCAGAGCCACCAGCCAATTTCTATAAATTCGCATGCCCGGCCTTCATTAATTTTCATCATAATCAATCACTTCTATGCTCTTTTCCATCCTCACTCTTGCAGTATCTGCAATCTCGGTCCAGGCGCTTGCCACTCCACCAGTTGGCGAAAAGTTTGCTGGAGCTTACGTTCTCTTTGGAGACCCACAAAAGCTTGCGTTGTTGGCTCAGAATGCTGCTACGCTTCCAATCAACAGAGTGTGGTTGTCCTTTGCTCGCCCAGACAGTGAGTTTCGAGTACCCAGCCTTAGCTATCGAATTCTAAATCATTGAATTTCCAGTGTACTATGAACCAAACTCCAACACCTTGGTTGGTGTCGGTATGAACTACAACAACTCTCAAGCCGACTTTGGATTTGCAGAAATCAAAAAGTACACTGCACAGCTTCAAGCCGGAGGTGTTGAAGTCTTCCTTTCTATGGGAGGATGGGATTACAACTGTTGGCCATGGGCTTATGCTCAATATTCCATTTACAATTATGGATCAACAACCCCAACCTTCCAGTCAACTATCCAGCAGTATGCGGGTGGTGACATTTCCAAGTGTAATGCTTCTAATCAGTGGTGCTACGCATGGTAAGTTGAACTTTAATTACCTGTATAATTCCTTACCTGTTCAATAGTGAGCCTCCCGCGAACGGTAACACCCCAGACTCTTACGCTGTCTTCCCAGAGCCTGCTTACAGTGCTACTTGGAAACAAGCTCAAGACTATGTCACCAAGAACAGCAAAATGGGAGATGCTCCAAAATGGCATCCAGAGTTGGTTGCTGGTTACGTTTACAACACTCCAAAGAACGGACCAGTAACTGTTCCAGGACTCAACGACTGGAACAAGAAGGGTCGCGACCCTTACCAGGACTTGGTTTTCCTTGCCAAGGACCTTGGTCTTGACGGTGTTGACATTGATTATGAGGAATTCTGGCACGCTGACATGTTCAAGGTCGATGCGTCTGCTCAACAGAACTGTGGAAACGGTTGTTCCCTGTACCAGACTGTCTACAAGTACGCTGCCATTCTTCAGGATGTTAGAATCAACATTCAGCAATATTACCCAACTTTAAAGCTTTCTACTGCTGCTTCTGCTGCGGGAGCCTGGGCTGGAACGTGGTGGGGTGGTAACTTAAAGGGAATCACACTCAACATGGTTCCATCATACCCCGACCTCGTCCAATATCTTGCCACTGGTCCAAACGCGGGAGGCTGGAACGTCATGTCTTACGATCTTAGCGGCTCCACTGTGAACTGTCCACCTGCCCCAGCCACCTGTACTCTTGACGGCCAAGTTAACTTCTATATGGCACAATACGCGTCCGCCGGTGTCCAAGCAAATGTTGGTTACGAAATCGGAACTCCAGCTTACCCACCACCATCTGATGCCAAGAACCAGATTCCTCTGACCAACGTCGCTGCTAGTGAAATTTTGTCCAACACTCAACCATACTACAAGGGTGGATTCTTCTGGGAACTCTTCAAGCCGCAAGGAACCAATGCCGATGCTCACGTAAACGTCCTTGCTCAAGCCCTATGTAAGACTGTTTTGGGTGCCAATACTCCACGTTGCTCGGGATCCATTCCTCAACTGAACGACCCAGTTCTTCCTGGCTCGAACCCAACTATTACAACTCATGCACCAGTTGGCCCAACCCCTGTTGGGCCACCACCATGTGCTGCTCCATGGGACGCGACTGTACGTTACTCTACTGGAATGCAATTCTCCTACAATGGTTACAACTGGAACACCGCGTACTACGCCGGTGAGCCAGGAACCAAACCTCCAGCTCCTGGATTTGCTCAACTTGGTCTGTGTGTTTCTGGTCCAGCTGCTTCGACTACTGCGGCTGTCAAGACTACTACCACTGCTGCTGTTGCCAAAACTTCAACTACGACCACTTCAACTACCACTGTCAAAACTACAACAGTTGTTGCTCAAGTTACCACCACTGCTGCCGCTGGGAAAACAACCACTACTGCTGCAGCCCAAAAGACAACTACAACCGCTGCTGCTCAAAAGACCACCACTTCCGTTGCTTCTGGAAACAAAATTGTTGTTGGTCAGCCTTGTACCACCAACGGTCAATGGGCGTGCAGCAACACTGTCATTTGCTCCTATGGTCCCTCTTCTACCTTGGTTTGGATCAGCCAAGGAGGTCAAGGTTGTTAAAAAGATCCGAAACACTGAGTTCAGCTCAGCTATGAAATTGTAAACCGTTCTATAACTCGTAATAAATCTATTTGGGCATTATTCTTTTCTAAATCGTTGATAAGCCTCCTTGTCGAGTTTGATGAATAATGCCGTAGATTCAGCGTATTTTACTGACTTATTTCCAGCCCACCCTGCGCCAATACTTTCATTTCCAGAATTATAACCTAGAACCCCAAACTCATTTGAGTTTTCATCAGACACGATGCTTCTAGCTTCCCCTTTAATCCACACTTTCCTGCCTTCCACTCTATCCAACCACATTACAAATGCAATAGCTGTTCCAGCCGGCATCGGTGCACGGAAATCAGTTTCAAGTTTCCCCGTCACGCCCGAGTATTCACCTTTCGCATGAATCAGAAACAACGAACTCAAAGCGTCATCAAAGTAACTGGTTATCAATCCTCCATGTACGATCCCGTCATGACCACAGATATTAGTTCCAAACTTTACGACATTGATCAGGTGATGACACGTTGGTTCATAGCCTTGAACGCAATATTCAATCTTCCCTTCGCCGTACATACTCGGGCCTCGAATGAACTTTGAGACACATCTAGATGGGTCTTCGAGCAAGGAGTCCGGTTGTAAGCCTCGCTTTGACGGAACTTGGAAGGATTTGTAAGATGTTTGGGGTGGTACTTGATTGCCTGCTGCTGGCGTTGCTAAGGGTCGGAAGGGAAAGATAAGTTGATGTTTGAAAAGTCTCTTTGTCAACGGCAAGTTGTGAACTTGATTGACGATATCTGCTCGTGGGTGATAAGTCTCCGTGTTCAGACGACGGACTGATTGTAGACGCAGGAAAGATGCTGAAAGACTGTGACGTCCTGCATGGGTTGACATCTGAGGTTTGAAATATGATGTGTAATGAGAAGAAACGAACAAGATTTATTGGTAATTTGAAAAGATGTCAGGTAATGATACTATTAGCTGTGCTTCTGCTCAGCCATTTTCTCTACACGCTTAGTGTCCAGTTTAATGAAGAGGGCAGTTGCTTCAGCAAACTTGATTGAGCCAGGTCCGATAGCTTTTTCTCCAATAGTAGCAGTCTCGTCCAATGTTGCGTCAGATTCTTCTGTTGGAATAGAACGAGCCTCGGCTTTCAAAAATACTTTTTTGGAACCCTCTTCCCTATCGATCCACAGCACGAAAGCCACAGTGCTTCCCGCAGGCATCGGCGCTCTGTAGTTGATGTTCAAGTTTGCAGTCACACCCGTGTTTTGACCTTTTGAGGCTAAAAGAAATACAGTTCCTATAATATTTGGGGAATGAGTATACGAATGTCAATAATAATAAAATATGGCGTGTTACCAAATGAATCATCAAAGAACGCAGAGATAAGGCCACCGTGCACAAGACCGTTATGGCCGCACATTGCATCACCAAATCGAACCACATTGATAAGAACGTTATCAAACTCATTGAATGATTGCAATGCATATTCAATCTTGTGTTGGCCGTACAGGGTTGTGCCTCGAACAAACTGATTCTTCCACGTGTCCAAGTTCTCACTCTTGTCATTCTTGGGTACTCCTAAACCTCCCGGGAATTGCCAATAGTTCTCCGGATCAGATCGCTCCTCTTCAGTAAGAGGTGCCAGGCTGGGACGGAAAGCGATGGAGGAGTTGTCTGTTAACAGACGTTGAACTAGGGGAAGGCTTTCAATCTCTTCCACCAATTCTGCTGATGGTTGGTAGGTCTTGCACACTTCCTCTGTTGAATGCTTGTGATTCTTGCCAAACCAGCTGTCAAACAATCCAGGCATTATTTTGGGGAGTTCTTGATTCGTGCTAAAATTTTGGAGTCGAGCATGCCTTTTGGATAAGCTGACAAATGCATTTTTTGAAATATCCCAAGGAGAAATATTTACCCGCAATAATATTTGTAATGGCCGTTAGATAATGATGTGGAGCTTTGGAGTTTGGCTTGCACGGAGTTCAACAAATTTATAGCACCGATTATGCTTGGATCATGCAGAAATTGTTCTCAACAATCATTCACCTCCATTACTGAATGGAATTCAAATAGCTTTCGAGCTACTTTTACGGCCTTGTCGATTTTGGGAGCAATCACTTGCAGTGACTATTCAAGTTCCAGTCAGCTTGAATTCATCTCGATAACAAGAGGTAGCTCTAAGTCGTAGCCAACTTCTCTTAAGTGTAAAGCATCAATATGAGGGTATTGGTGCTTACAAGCAATTGAATATTTGGAGTTGTCCAAATAATACTAAAAAAAGACATATGCTGCATGCCTGCATCTGTTTTCTCGTTCAAATATTCTTTCATGAAAACGAGCGTTTATTCCAAAATGGAAGAGGGATTGTCGGTTCGGAGTGATCGGAAAGCTGGAGAGACCAACAAAAAGAATGACGAAAAACGAAGTCGAAGAGGTTGCGGCCGTGGAGCCGAGCCAAGTGGAAACCGAAGTTGAAAGCGAGGCCCAAGCAGCGCCACTGATTGTTCTTTCGGTTACGCTTCCCTCGAACGGCGGCGTTGTCAAAGTTGCGGTGAGTTTGCGCTTTTTACCCAAGGCGACTTGTCTGACGCCGCGTGTTCCAAGGTGCCGCCAACGACAACAATCGGCGACATTCGCTCGCATTTGATGGATTCGCCCGAGGGAAACTTCAACACGTGCTTCTACTTGGCCTTCAAGGGCACCCGCTTGCAAGACAGCACCCTCCTTACTGACATTCAGGACTTTGATCTGAACCACCCAGCAATTGCCATGGTTACTGGTGCGTGCGCTTGTCTTGATTGCGTGTGGTTATTGGGCTGAATGCAGTTTGTAGATGAGTTCAACGAGCGCGAAGTTCGCATTCAGATTGCCAGACTAAGAGAGATTCTCACGGGATTCAAATCTTCGACTTCGTCTTCATTTGGTATTGATGTTGGTATCTCGTACTTGCAGGAAGTCTCCGGATCGTACGGTGCGTGTTCAGCCTTATCTTGGTGACCCTTTCTCACACACAGCAGACATCAACCCTTCAGCAAAGGCTGCCAAAGAATCTGATGATTCCAACAAATCTCTCTCTCATCCATTCTCAGGACACAGCTTCGAATTGTCGAAATCTGCTGAAGTTATTGCTGGACTCTTGCCAGAAGTCTCTGCTGGGCCAGAAGACCCATGCTTGAAATCTTTGACAGTTTCTTGCTGGAACCCTCCTCCTCCTTACCGTCGCACTGCCGGAGATATCATGTATCTTGCCGTCACCACTAACGAAATGACCACTGTTCACATCACCTGCTCAGTCACTGGATTCTTCATCTCGAGATCCACTAACAAGGTCTTTGACCCAACTATCAAGAGTTTCTCCGGCCCTACTCTCCCACACGTCCTTTCCCAACTCTCTCCCTCCTTCAAAACAGAGTTTGCAAAACTCCAAGCTGCCACTCTCAAACGTCATCCCCACACTTACCTTCTCCCATCCTCTCAACAAGCAATTCCATGGCTCGTTCAGGAACCCCGTAATGTGCCAGACACTTCTCGCACTCTCGATGTACTCGTAGCTTCAGCAGATGCCGCCGATACTCTTGCAACAAGAGACTGGAACGAAGATCTTTGTTCAGCAGCTGCACTTCCTTCATCAACCCACACTGAAAAAGTTATTCGTGCCCAAACTCTTCACAGAGTCTACTCAGAGTTTGTGGAAGCTGCCATCAAAGGCGTCACTTCAATTGTCCAAAAGTCGCTTGCAGGAGCTTTGGGAGATGCTGGTGCTGATGGTTTGGGAGGACAAATGTTCCTTCACGGAGGAATCTTTTACTCGTTTGCCAAGGACCAGGCAGAATCGTTCCCAGTTACTGGTGGAGCTGCCGCTGCTCATGTTGCTGTTTCAAAGGACGTTGACGGAGTTGCGAAAGTTGATGCTGTTGCATCTGGAAACTGGATTGGACTCAACACTCTTGGAACTTGTGTGGTTGATTTCAAGGGAATGCGTGTGGTTGCTCAAACTGTTGTTCCTGGAATCTTGAACAGACAACAAGGAAAGGACGAGGCCTCAAATGATGTGATTGTCTATGGATCCATCGACTATGGCAAGAACATTGTTTCTCAGTCAGAGTTCCATGAGCTAATTGGGAAAATGGGCGATGCACTTCGTATCGAGAGCCACAACGTGACTGATGCAGCTGGTGTAGAACACACTTTGAATACTCCAGTTGACGTGAAGGGTATTGTTGGAAATGATGGTCGCAAATACGTGTTGGACTTGGGTCGCTTAACTCCAGCTGATATTGAGTTCTTGGACCAAATCGATGCCTCCACTGATAATGGTCTACCTGCCTACCCACACCGATTGACTCTTTTGCGTCATGAGCTTGTTGATCTCTACTATGAACAAAGATTGACCAAGTTTGTGACTGAACAGAGAGCCGAGATTGCTGATCGCGTTAAGAACCTTCCTGAGGGAGAAGAAGCTCCTCAACCAGAGCTTGATCGTAAGTTTTTCTTTTTTTGAATCGCTGGAGTAACTCACATCTTTCTAGTCTCTGCTTTCAGCATCAAGTTCAACCCTGACGCTTACATGCTTTCTCCAGAAACTGAAGGTGCTGAGACTGAGGAACTTCTCAAGCAAAAAGAAAATGTCCGTCTTGTCTCCAAGTTCTTGCAAGAGACTATTATTCCGGCTATTGTAAGTTGATTCCTTGAAACTGTTTTAACTGACAAGAACTTGATTTAGACTGTCGAGCTTGGTACCAACCCAAGCAGTGTTCCCTTGGATGGCCAGCGTTTGACATCATTCTTGCACGAACGTGGTATCAACATGAGATACTTGGGAAGAATTGCTTTGTCTTTGGAGAAGTTGAACTCAGCCCCATCATACGTGAAGGATCTTTTGGTTTCTGAAATGATTGCTCGTGCTATCAAGCACGTTCTCCGGGAACTTTTGGCTGAAATTCCACTCTACATGTCCAGCGACTGTATCGCTCACTTTTTGAACTGCTTCTTTGCATCCAAGGACACCGTTGTCAAGGCTAACAAGCCAAAGTCTTCTCACAAGGAATACAGCTACGTATCACTTACTCCAGAGTCCTTGGATCAGCGCATCCGTGCGGAAATTGCATCACGTTTCAGATACCCATCTGAGAATCTTCCAACCCACCTTGCTGATACATCGCGCAAGATTGGCCTCCTCCGTTCTATTGCATTAAAAGTTGGTATTCAACTCAAGCAAAAGTCCTACAACATCTTCAACAACTCGAAACAAGACACCATCTTTGAATCATCTGATATTTTGAACTTATGTCCTGTCGTCAAGTACCCAGAGCCAAAGTCTGTGTTTGGTGACGATGTGTACGAGCATGCTCTGTACAACTTCCGCCAAGGAGACAAGGCACAAGGCCAGGAATACTTGCGGGAGGCACTTAATATTTATGAGCAGTCATTTGGGCCATTGCACTTGGACGCGTCCAAGATTCAGCAAAACTTGGCAAGAATTCATCATGAAAATGGGGAGTTGGATCTTGCCAAGATTTACCAGCGACGCGCCTTGTTGATTCACGAGAGAATTTCTGGATTTGATGATCCAGAGACTCTTCAGCAATATGTATGTCCCCTTTCTTTGTAGGATGCCTTTGAAATGGCTAATTTTTGTTACAGTTAAACCTTGGTTTCTTCGAATGTTTGACTGGAAACTTCTCCGTTGGTTTCGACTACATGAACCATGCCTTGAAGTTCTTTGAGATGCATTGTGGTACTGCTGTTCACCCAGAGCTTGCTGCTGCGGATGTAAGTATTGTATTCACTTCCCACAATCAAATTTTAATTATTCTTAATTAGGCTCAAATCGCTATGCTCTTGGCGGAATCCAAATCCGACCTTCCATTGGGTCTCAAATTTTTGACACGTGCGATCAAGACGTACGAGGACGTTCTTGGAAAAGAGCACGACCAGACTATCCGTTCCTACGAACTCTACATTAACCAACTCATTCAACTCAATGATTGGGAGCGAGCACTTGAGTACCAGGAGCTTGTAACCGCTTCTATGAAGAAACGATACACTGGGGACGACGAGAAGAGCAAGAACATTGTAGCGAATGCTGAGAAGTTTGTCGAGTTTTTCAAGCACAAAATTCAGACTGAGGTTCGTTCGTTTTTACTTTCGATTGCCTGTGAGTTAATTTCTTGAGTAGAAGGCTGAAAAAGCCGGAAAGGCCAAGGCTGCTACTGAGGGAGCAAAGAAGGCCACTCCTGGATCTGCTAAAGCAAACAAGCCAAAGCAAGCTGTTCCAGCTGTTGCTAAGACTATTCCATCGACTGTGTCAAAAGCGCCAAAAGGAGCTGCCACTGCCGCAGACGAAGTCGAGCCAAACAAGGGCCACTTATCTATTGATGAGCTGATGAACTTTATTGATGGAAGTAATGGAAAGAAGAAGGGAAAGAAGGGGAAGAAGTGATTGGGTTTATCACAATGATGAAGAGGGGAGTTGAGGGAGAATGCATGATCATTAGGGAATAAACTTTCTGCTATTATTATTCTCCTATTGATGCATTGAGGTGGGGAAAAAAGATGCAACTAACGCATTTGGTTGTGTCATTGCTCTTTGCGGTTGCACTCGCCGCCAAGGCACCAATCGTCGAGGAGCTGAAGTCTATGGACAATGCAGCCGAATTAGCAGGGAACTTCTTTCGCAAAAGCGGCGAGAGTGGACACACTAACAACTGGGCTGTCTTGGTGAGTTCAAATATTCAAATCAACACAAGTACCTGACTCCTTCCGACCAGGTATGCACATCTCGTTTCTGGTTCAACTACAGACACATTGCAAATACCCTGTCCATGTACAGGTTGGTTTGGCCCTTGAAATGACGGGCTTTCAACTCACACGTCATTACCAGGACAGTCAAGCGACTGGGTATCCCAGACTCCAACATCATCCTCATGCTTGCCGACGATGTAGCTTGTAATTCACGAAACCACTTTCCAGCAACTGTATACAACAACGCTGGTCGAAAACTTGATTTGTATGGATCTAATATCGAGGTGGATTATCGAGGCTATGAAGTGACTGTTGAGTCGTTTATTCGAGTTTTGACTGGTTCGTTGTTTTCTGGTCGCTTGGATGGGTGGTAAATGCGATTGACGGATGATATGTTTATAGGTCGTCATGAACCCCACGTCCCAAGGTCGAAGCGCTTGTTGACGGATGACCGAAGCAATGTATTGATTTTCATGACTGGACATGGAGGAAAAGAGTTCTTGAAGTTCCAGGATGCTGAAGAGATTGGTTCACATGATGTTGGAGACGCTATTGCTCAAATGCATGAGAAGAAACGGTTAGTGTCTCTTTTGTCTGTCACTTTCAGTATTTAAATATGAGGGACGTTTAGGTACAACGAAATCTTCTTCATGATTGATACATGCCAGGCAGCCACAATGTATCGTCACATTTATTCCCCAAACGTGATTGCGGCCGCCTCCAGTTTGGAAAAACAGAGCTCATACTCTCATCATCATGATTCGGATATCGGAACGGCTGTCATTGATCGTTGGACTTTCTCGAACCTGGAGACACTTGAAAAACTCGATAAGCAGGATAAGTCAACGCTGGGGAACTTGGTATGCTTCGTCAGAATGTTCATTAGTTTATGGGATTAATTTGTCAATTAGTTCGCGACGTATGACCCAAACGAAATTATGTCGACTCCTGGAATCAGAACGGACCTCTTCCCAAGAGGAGCTGACAATGTGCGTTTAATTTTGTGATTGTAGTGCAGAATGTCTCTAAGTTATGGGAAACAGGCCCTCGTCACAGACTTTTTCGGTGCCGTCCAAAGTATTGAACTCACAAAATCCGGATACAGTCCAACAGCATCGAAAAAGAATCCACCAGCCCTATCACCAGATGCAAAATCAGAGTTTAAAGCTCAAACTGTAGTTCATAAAGACTCTGGAAAGGACAAGAATGCAAAAGGAAACTTGCGCGTAGTGTCTCCTCAGCCATACTTGCTCAATGCTCCCTTTTGCTTAGGATTGGTTGCTTTTATTGTTGGTACGGTTTTTATTGGATCGTTTTAAGAATGCTACTGCTAATAAAGAGGAGTAATCGAACTATTGCTGTTTAGACTGTGAGCGGCTTCTTCTCTTCCTTCTTTTCCTCTTCCTTGTCATCAGGGTTTAAGATTTTCTTGTACCCTCCTTCCGCAACTTGAGTAATCAGTCTGAGGAATTGACAGAGAACGCAGAGAGCAAGGATCATCATATTCCAAACAAGGACCATCTGGTCAATCAATGAACCGATCGGAGGAGCAAGAGGCATTGCGTTCCTGATTGATGGTAACGCAAACAACAAGGCAGTATGGAAACCCAGATACGAGCCCTCAGCTTTCTTGTTGAATACAAACATTGAAGCTGTGAAGGGCGAACAAGCTAAGCAAAGAGACCACATCAAGATGGCAATAAAAATAGCAACTGTTCGACAAGTCTGCGTTCTGATGACGTTTCCCACAGAATATATTTCAGTATGTGTGTCGGCGTCTGTTAAGGTGACTGTGTCGTAAGATACACTGAAGCCAGCCGGCATGCCGTCCAACAAGAGATTCATTGGTATCTGGGAATGATGGAATGGCCGGCTGGAAAGCGGAATACTTGAGTTCCAACCGTTACGTTCATGCTGAATGGGGATTGAGGATATGTGCCTGTTATTCCAGAATTCAAGAGTCCTGTGCAAAAAATACTCTCAGCAACATAGACTTCAAGAGAAGCAAGCAAAACTAACTTACCATTCAATGAAAAGTACAACATTACTCTTGCCTCGCTCTTTGGAATGTCAACACTGACCATGACGGCTTCAACTGTCATGAAGTTCAAGTTCTGATCGTTGTTGAAGTAGGCATTCGCAAGAGTCGTATTAGAGGTAACGTAGTAGTTCCCTTTTCCTTTGGACGCCTTCTTTGCAGATATGCCAATCGTTGTAAGGCCACTGATAATGATACCAAAATACAGTGCGATTCCAACGGCCACGATGACAAGTTTCTGCTTTGGAGTTATTTTCATCTGTTTTTTGTTGATATCTTTTGGGATGGTACAGAATTGTGGTTCTTTTGTTTTAAATGTGCTTTTCGCGGGAACTGAGGCGAAACTTGTTCCGATCACCATCCGATCTCTGTCCGCGAAACAACAAGGAATGGAAACGACAGCCACATAGATTGCAGCCACACTTAATCCATCCATAGCCTCATTATCTAAATAAAGACGCCACTTGACTTGAATGTGTAGCATAGCTGCCCGTGCTCAGATAGAAGGGAATTCTGACACATATAGTTATAATTATCGCAGAATATAGATTCTTGATGTTTGTTTGTTGAAGAATGTGGTGAGTCAGAATTGCATAAACCAGATATCCGACTAATATTTCAGACAACGAACCACCCTGAAAATCTGAACGAAATCTCAACCCATGTTATCAAACGAAACTACTACCATGGAGGCAAGAAAGAGTATGGCGTCTGACCATCAAGCCAAAGAGATACACTACTACAACTACAACAGCGGGACAACAACGCCACTCGCTGCCTCGTGGGCATCCATCCCACAACCTGTACGCGAGAGAATCATTCAAATCAATCAATCTCTCGGCCGGTTGTTTCCAAAACACGTACCTGCCACGTCTCCATTCCACTTCAAAATCCACCACCTTGGCCATTCCCTGCAACACACCACTTTCTCACGCGACTTTGGTAGTGGCAAAACCCCATTCCTCGTGGATGAGCTTGGAAACAAGATGCATTTCTTTATGACTGGCCGGGTAGCCAAGAGCACGCTTCATACAGGGCATGCCATTGATTTCACTCAAAAGCAGCGGATGCTGCACACAAATATTGCAGAGCTCTTTCTTCACACGTTTCAAATTGACTTGTTTCGTACGCTGCTGAGAAATCTGGGAGAGAAGGTTGTTGGGAATCTGAGTGTGCAGATAGAGAATGGTGGGATACTGTTTAGCACATTTTATAACGAAGCACATCAAGGTAATTATACAATTACTTGATTATGATTGATACTTATAGCTTTCTATAGTACCTATCTTTGACGCGTTGGATCGATTTGACATGAATCGCTTTGATGTTGATTGTCCCAAGATCACCAGCGAGCTTCATACGGGCAGCTCAGTCGTTGTTGGATTTACAGTGTATCTACATTCTGCAAAGGAGCATCAGAATTGTGTGGGGTTTGCACCAGAGTTTGTTTGCCTTCTCTGCGAGGATTTTGACGCGGAGGCCGAGGAGGAGGATGATGCAGCATATCAGCACGTTGGGCGGTTCCTTCTTTAAGAATTTCTTTTGTTTATTATTTTGTTTCGATAAATTAGTTTATCTGAAAAGAATGTCGTTCCGTATTGTGCCCTCTGCCCACGCATCGTCTTCCGCCGCGGCCGCTGGAGCCGACAGCCACTCACAGTTCAAAGTGCACGACACAATGCGCAACGGGATGCACACTGTTCGATCGACGGTGATGCCGGGCCACCCGCTCGAGGCCCATCTTGAAAACGTGAGTTGGGTTTGGTTTTGTTGTTTGGCTGGGCCGCGCGTCTTCTTCGATGCTGTCAACATGGGCCAACCAAGTCTTTCTTTCCTTCTTTCTTTCTCTTTGTTTCAATTGAATAACACCGATTTGGACAGTGGGACTTGACCCAGCAACAGCTCAAGTTGGACATGGCCCGCTCGGTCTATGGCCTGCACCAGCCACTCAGAATCCAGATGGAGCAGCACCTCGTCAACAAGGTATTTGCTTGTTCTATCTAGAGGGCATGCCACGAAACGGACTGACCCTCTCCGATTCTGTAGCATGTGAAGCGCATCCCGGTCCTCAAACAATCAAACCTTGCTCAGGATATTCTCACTGGAAAAGACTCAACTATCGATTTCGAAGACTTCCTTGGCGACTCGGATCCATCCATGTTCTTGTTGGATGTCCATGGTGCTGCTGAGAGAACTCTGGGAATGACACGCGGCGCTCCATTGTAAACACTTCAACCTCACATTACTCAACATCAATACTCTCTTCGCCAATTAAAGTATTCCTGTTGGAGCAATAAATTACATCAAATTGCTGTTTTATTCTGCCTGCATTTCATCGACATTATTTAACTCTGGTCCAATGTACCTTTCTTGAATATCCTGTATCTCTTCAAAGTATTTGAGATAATTACTGCTGCCGATAGACCAGAGCATGGATCCTTCCTCATCATCTTTCCCGAAGTACCCATTTGCTCGATCCAACCCATCCACAAGCCTCTTTACACTTGCTTTATCTTCCACACAAAGAGTAGTGTATCCCACGATTCCAAATTCTTCTACAAGCTCACAGACTGCAGCATTCAGTTTACGGAATCGGTCAGTCGCTCCAGAATCATTATTGAGTCCCTCCAACAGATAATTCAGGTCTTGCACTTCGGTATAAAAGTCAATATTGAAGGCTAATTTTCCGTACGTTTGAATCAAATCAATTTTGGACAGGACGTTGATGTGTGGTTGGGAGAGATGAAGCATGGTTTTGAGCGAGAGCAGAAGTGATGAAATGTATTTGCTGGGGTCCGTGCAAAGGTGTGCATCTACCATATGGACAATACAAAGCTTGAAGTTTGAAAGATTAACATGGACTGTGACGGAAAAAGAAAACTTACTCGAAAATCATGCTTCTCCAGGGTTTGTAGAATACTGCGCATTGCATTATTGTGCGTGTATAATTCAACTTGACCTGTGTGTGGGTCAGTTTAGGTACGTTCTGCCTCCTATTTGTCACCCAAAACGAACCTGGACAATCAAATACCAAATATTTATCTGTCCAACATGAGGCATCAATGAGTACACGTCAATAGAATACAAGGCAAAACATTCAAGGCGATTCTCACCTTTCACATCCTCAAGCCTTCCCAACAACCAGTCCATATTCTTTTCAAGATACTCCATGCAATAAATAAGGCCTCCATTTGGTCCAAGGTTGTATTCAGTCATTACATCGTCCAGTGTGATGAGTTCTGCAATATCAACATCACATTGATACCTGAAGGAGGAGTTACTAAGCGTATAGCGAACACGATTGGAGCTCAAAGACTCACGGTAATCCGTCATTCGCTGGATCCAAGTTGATGACTGCGGTAGGTCGCTTTGTGAGACCAAAGAACTGTTGCAGGCCGTTGCAAGCTGTCGTCTTTCCACTTCCTGGAATCATTGTGATAAGTACGCCATTTCTATTTTAGGTGTTGGAGGAATGGCTTACCTGGAGCTCCCAGCATAACACATCCGAAGGCAGGCATTTTGTTGTTGGTTGTTCTCTTTCTGTTCGTTTTTCTTCTGTGCTGAAACAACAAAGTCAACAATGTCTATCCCAACTGGATCCCAAGAAGAGCTCTCTCGCAAGGTACGTCTTCTTATATTGCTCAATCAATGCTGGGAATATTGATGGGTTGCAACGGCCATTGGGCGAGATTCTGATCAAACACTATTCTAACTACCTAATCCATCAGATGGATCAATGCTTGTCCAACACTGTCATTTCCACTGGATTGGGTCTTTCTGCTGGTATCGTTGCCTCTGTCTTGTTCTTCAAGCGTAAGTCATCAGCCCCATCAAACAACCATCCGATGTCATCACACATGGACACAGCACAATAACGATCGTCTCTGTAATTGAACCAATCGGCCTTGCCTTATTATTCCGATCCTTTCCTGATCGGGACTTGTTGACATCGTTTCTAAACCGCTGTCTAAAATACAGGCAAGTCCTGGCCAATCGCCTTCAGCACCGGAGTTGCCGTCGGTATCGCCAGCAACGACTGTTCCCGCAGCTTCAACCCAAACGTAACCCTTGCCCACCGTCTCCAGGCTCTTGAAGGATTCGTTCCAAAGGATGTTGCCTCATACATTCCAAAGGACGTCACCAGCGCTTTTGAAAAGAAGAACTAAAGCATGACGAATAAAGAAACGGAAATAGGGGGAGATAGCATGGCATCAGTAGTAGAGCCAATAAACTCTTCCTTTTAATTGTTGAGTTTCTCTCCACAAACTATCGCTGAAACCCCCCCAATGTCGAGCATTGAATCGGCTTTCCAAGAGAGCCTCAAGAACTTCAACAACAACAAATCGCAGCAGCAGAGCTCAAGTAGCGGACTTGGAGGTCTCTTTGGGGGCGGCAGCTCTAGTGGCAGCACTTCAGGCTCCCAAGGTGCCCTTGACTCACTGATGGGAGGAATGCGGTCGGCGACCCAAAATATCTCATCGTCTCTTGGTATTGCGAACCGGGAGCCTGCCGAGCCTGAGTTTTGTGGATTGACGTCGTTTCAGGTATACATGCATTGAGTATGTGGACTGCCACAAGGAAAGCTCACACTCTTGGCCTCCTGTAGAGATTTGTGGGTTTCGCTGCCTGTTTCGCCATGGCTTGCTTCTGTTTCATGGTTTCGGTGTTTTCGCTGCCATTGATGGTATGTACAAGGTACTCCATCGTGGAAGTGTACACTATTAATCGTTACGTGCAGATTATTTCACCATCAAAGTTTGTCACTCCATTCACCTTTGGATCTCGTGAGTTTTTTGTATTTTATTTCGTGGACCTTTGTTGTGGTGGAATAGTGCCTAATGTTATGGATCTACAGTATTGGCTATTTGCTCGTTCGCACTCATCAAGGGACCTCGTGCTTACATTCGCGATGCATTCAGTAAAGAGAGACTTGCTTGGACTGTTGCATACTTTGGATCTTTGTTGATGACTCTATACTTTTCGCTCTTCGTGAGTTATCCTTGTTCTATATGTTCTTAATTTATTTACTTTCTGTAAACGTAATCCCGCAGCTCAAGAGCTATTTGCTGACTATTGTTGCTGTGGTTGTCCAGGTTTTCACTCTTGGAAAGTTCTTTGGAAGTTATGCTCCAAGCATGTCCAGTTTATCTGTAAGCACATTGCTAATTAATCGATAAAATTCTGATTCTAACGTGGGTTGCAGATGATGTCTATGTTTGGAGGAGGTGGGGGTGTTGCACTTCCAGTTTGATGAAATACGTCATTGATTCGGTTGATTAAAGCTTTGTTTTATAAACATGTCGTTCGTTCCACTTTAAATATGACTACTTCATTTGCACTTTTTTTGGGTGCTGTCAAAACTGGTCTGGAACTCTTCCATCTCGTCCGAAAGCCCGCAGCACTGTCTCAAACGCGACCATTCTCTCACGCTATATCGAAATTTTAAATACGCGTAACTCGCGCTTACTTCTATTCCGTTGATTCTCTTTGTGTGGCAAAGCCAGCCTTCTTCAGCCACCACCATATCCTGTCCTGCCCATTATGCTCTCTGCACCACAACCAAACCACCCACCCTATGATGATCATTCTTCAAATCGAGACGCATATGGAAATGCGCAAGGAGACCTCCATCCTCTTTTACAACCTACTTTGATGCCACAGTACAATGATTATTTCACGGCCCTCCTTATGGACCAAAACGAGTCGATACCATCCGCAACAAGTAGCTATGCCTCAGCAAGTAATTATACTCTTCAGTATACTTCTTCATTTGATGATGGTGACAACGACGACACATTCGACATGGAACAACGACGAAAACCGCGTAAAAAAGGCCGTCCAGCAAAAAAACAACGGTGTGAGGACAGTATGGTGGAAGCACGCGTGGATTCAGTCAGAGGTATCGTACTTATTCTCCCCTTGAATCCGAGACTTATCCTTCCCTAGACCATAAATTTTGTATATCGGATCAAATTGTATCGTTTGGTGGAAACGCGTATCAAGTTGTTTATCGACGACCGCCTGTGAGTTGATGTTCGTGTGATTCTGTTCGCTGACTCAAACCAGCTATCCTATGCTGACCTCATCACTTATGCACTTGCTCAAAACGAAAGACAGAAGTTAAAATTAAGCTCTATATATTCATTTCTGACATCCTCATTTGGTTACTTCAAGTATAGTATTCGAACGGCTTGGGAGGTAAACAAAGCAAATGACTTCTTCATTTTGTTGACTTGATTGTTTCCATAGAACTCTGTCCGTCATAATTTATCTATAAAATCAAAGACTCGATTTCAAAAAGAAGAAAAACAAGGGCATGAAGCTGAGAAGGGATGCTTCTGGTCCTTCAACCAAGCGGAGCCACATTATTCAGAAACATTGGCAAGTGTTTGGGAGGCCACTGAGGCTCTTCACTCGTTTCGTGGGGTCCTGTTTTATCGACTTGCCCCAGGCCAAACTCCTGTCAGCTCGTTGTTATGTTCGGATGATAACGCCGATTTTGTTTCTAAGCTATGGATCTGTGATATAGCTCTTGGTAGTCTAGTGCCATTTTCCCTTCTGCCTCAAGATATTTGTTACCGTATTCCTATCCCAGCAGGATACATTCGAGGGCGCTTTCCTATCCCCCCACCTCCCTATAAAAACCTCATTGTAAAACTGGACGAAGAAGTTGGCAACCAACTAGTCATACAACGGCCGCCTTCAGTCTCTGAGCCAGCTCCGTGGACTCGAGTTCCAAATCCTCCTAGCAAACCTATTTCTTTACGGACAGCTCTTTCTGAAACGCAAGACCGTTTGTCATCTAAATCAGAAATATTTTCATCAGGGCGACAGACCGGGCTCGGTGGTTTGGCAGGAGTTATGGAGAATGGAGCTACCGAACCTGAATATGGTTACGACGATTATGAACTCGAAGATGAAAATGAAGAATTTTATCGGTCTGCTCGGTGGAGGTATTCAGGAGAACCAAAAGCCTTGCAGCAGCCTGTTACAGTTAGGGACTCACGGATTACAGGAAATTTTGACTGGCTTCAGTTTGTGAGAGCTTTCAACCGTGCCGGAAGTACGAAGATGTATTCATTGGAATCTTCTACTGGACTCGAGACGCCTCCTACCGACTGCCTTTTTACTGATAGCGACGACAACAAGGAAACTGTTCCGTCTTTGTTATTTGGCTCACCCGAGCAACAGCAACCAGTTATAATAATGTCTGAGATTGATTTAGAACAGCTGATTAAGGATCCAAACGTAGTTGCGGCTGAATATGAATATCTTCTGGATTTCTGATTCTGACCTCATTTTCATTTTCTACGTGACTCATAATAGATGTATTAGAATATCTTTTTGAAATAAAAATCTAGTCTATATAATACCCTGTCACCTTCACTTTAGCATTTTCGCATACCGCATCAATGCATTTTTGACTCTCAAACCATTTTGGAGAAGTACTTCTTCGCCGAGACTATTTCCAAGCGCACTTCCCAACAACATCAAATAACATCCCATTACTGAATCTTCTTGCCATGGAAATGAAAGCTTAGCGCCAAACAGACCGGGAATATCCTCAGTATTTGCTTCGGCATTCACGCACACGAGCACACAGTCTTCTACGCGCAATTCGTGATTAACCAAATATTGATTGAACGTTTGAACTTGTTGTTGAACAATTGATTCTTGTTCTTCCCGGCTTTGATGCTTTGTTAATCCACCTCCAAACACAAAGACATTAACGCTTATTGAAGCTCGTTTGGTTTCCCCCTCAGGATTTGGTTGATGAAAACCAATGTTTCCTAAAAAAGTACGCAGGTTGTCTGCAACTGGATGTCGCATCTCAAAGTCATGAATTGCAATGAAGAAATGATCATCGTCACAATTTTTCAAAGATGAAGAAGTTGTGGGCTCGATCTTTTTGTTTGAATGAAAGAAACACCACTTACAACTCCAAAACTGTACGCTAGAAAGATTATAGACAAAGGAAACATTGAACCGCGAGCGTCAGTCACCAAGTTTCCAGTCAAAAGGTCGACCACAGGAAGAGTTAGGCAGATACTGAAGAAGAGAAACAGCCAAGGAAACGCAGACGCATTTTGACCAAGTTCTCTCAAATCACCTGATATCCACACATTCGCAACTATTGCATGCATTAGAATAATTTTGAAGTACTTGTGACTAGAACTTAACTCCGAATGCGTGAAATTAAAGATACGCCGTGTCTTGTAAATCTGAGGGGAATTTCATTTCTATAACTGTCGCGATTTCCTTGAGACTTGAAAGACGGGAGCGTAAAAAGCTTGAGATTGCATTTTTTTAGGGCATTGGAAGCCTTGGTGTCAGGTGGAATGGCCTTGTCTGGAACCCCAGCTCCAGCACTGACATATCTTTGCCACCAAAGTAGATGGGTTCGGTCCACTGAATACACGACATTCTTATTAAGATAATCGATAAGGTCAGTTAATTTCCATAAGACTTTGAGTCCTTTCGATTCTAATTGCGTTGCGAGCTGTTTGACCTTCTCCAGATCAACAGCACACAGCTCATCAGGCTTTGAATAGGCAGTTTCGTCCACAACATAAATAATGACGCGATTTGAAGCACCAGGAGTCCGCAAAGCCTCGTAAATTTCCACGAAACAGGCTGGAGAATTTATGTAACGCGTCGTCAACATAATCAACACGAATCTGGCGTGCGCTGCTACCGTCCTTGTAGTCTTTGATGTTTTGTCGCCGGTGGTGAGTTTCAGGATGTCAATCCAGACACCAATTCCAGATTTAAGCAGGGCCTTCCCAATACATCGGACATCTTCTGAGTGGCCGGCTTGCCATGCATACGATATCATGACTTCTTCAACCATGGGTGTTCCCAGCTGTCTCAGGTATCTAAGCAGGCCACGATGAGTGGCAGGCTTGAAGGTATTGGTGAAAACTGCCAAGAAAAACTGACAGAAATTAGTATCCAATGAAACATGATCCACATACAATTCCAACGAGACAAAACATTGTCGCAAGAAATTTTGGAGTTGAAGAAGATGAGTACGATGTGCACCCTGTTTCTGACTGGACAAGGTAGTAAGCAGTTTTGTAGTCCGTCGACGTGCTCATTGCTCCCTTATATTGATATTGAAACTCATAGGTGGCGTTAGAATTTTGAATCACTTTGACGCTGCAATGATCTTGATGCGGGAATCCACCATGTGCAAAATCATATGTCAAGATATAGAGAATCAACGAGATAGCGAAACAGATAAAAATAAGGGAGAAAACAAGGGCTTGGATGGTTGTCCGATAGTGCCGAAATCTTTTGGATATTTGCAGTTTTGGAGTTGCCTTCACTTGAGACGAAAGTTTTGGTTTCTCCAATATCAAACACGACCCAAGCTCATAGTGATTATTATAGAAGAAAATGAATGGACTCAGAAACCATGTTTGTTGACACATCGAGGGCACCTGTTGTGCATAAGCGATTAGTAATCATCAAATGTCCATCAACCAACCTTGTTACAAAATTGAGTTGAAGGTAACTCATTAATATTCAGTAAACGTTCTTGTTTTTCAGATTTATGGAGATAAGGATTGACAACTGCAGCATATGCTCGAGCACCAAAGTATCGCTCCAAGCCTTGTGGCAATCCGCCATCCCTTGGAGCTGGAATGTCCAACATCAAAAATAAAAGGGTATCTTCTGCAGTACCAGACGCCTCTTGTATTTGAAGATTTTCATGGGGGTTACAGTGTGGTTCTTGGTATAAAGTTAATATTCATCACACTGACTTTGGCACTCACCTAATTCTACCACTGCATATTCATAATGACTCAAACCTCTTTCTTCTGGATGCATTCTCCTGAGCGATCGTTTCCACTGACAATTATATTCAGCCCCAAAAGTGTCAAACGAATATGAAGACGAAATGCAAATCTTTGGTCTGGGCCTTATCACTTTATTCCAGGCATTCTGCGAGAATTGAAATTCCTTTGACAACCACAACTAATGTTCCCATCAAAATATCACCGTTTGCGTCCCATACTTGCAAATCTTTTCGGACAGAGTCGATTCCATCGTTTATGCTTTCATCCGCTAATTCAAGTAGATCCAGTTTGGCGAATGCAATATCCTCACATTCTGAATCCGGATCCGAATCTTCAGTTGGTTCAGAGACAACAGTGAATAAAACTGTGGTGTCCCGTTGGTCTCGAGAATTCATAACCCGTGTTAAATCATGTCGAGCGCGTTCATTTTTGAAAGGATGTAAGCTAAAGGCTAAGAGATAAAATATTGAGTGAGTATTTTTCAAATTTAACAGATAATAGCATACTTTTCGAGTACGTAATTGCATGAGCACCACTGTCATCTCGTTGAATAGAATGTGTCTCTAGTTCTTCGGGAGGGTAATTCAGAAATTCAAAACTAACAAAGAACTGATTGACATTTCGCAGAAGTCTTGATGTCTTTGGCGACTGAGTCTTGAAAAGAATTTCTTCCAAACGAATTGTGAACAAAGTACTTCGTGTATCTTTGACGGACGATGTTTCGCTATTGTCATTATCTGTAGATATTAGAGACTCTGAGCTTTTGTTATGAGTGTCTGTTGTTTCTTCTTCTGTGGTTGTGTTTTGCTTCGAGCTTGACGTGTCTTTCTGTGACTCACTTTCAGAGTGCTTTGAGCGACTATTGCTTTCATCTGACGAACGAAACAAGCTGCGTTCTGCATCTGAAAGAATACTACTTTGTCTTGAACTAGAGGAGGACGGAAGGGATTCGTTTGAGTCTGATTTTTTGGGTTTGACGGTATCTGATGAGCCAGAGATCAAAGATTCTGATGAGCTATTTTTAGATTTATGGGCACTATGAAGAGAGTCAAGAGATGATGTTGAAGATGACTTGGAGTAGGTAGTGTCAGGTTCTTCTGACGTAGATCTATCATTATATGCGTTAGTTTTTCCAAATACGAACACAGAATCAATGTAACGCACTTTTTGGATTTTGCTTTCGGCGTTGAACTGGTGCTGTAATTTTTGTTGTTATATTGGAATTGCCAATCTCCAAATATGATAACTCACTCTTCATCGGCCTCCCCAGAATCCGACTTTTCGGAAGGCTCCTTGCTTGAAGATATGGGAGAACTGGTATCCGTCTTTGATTTCGAGGATTTTGATTTGGATGACTTTGAAGCAGATGTCTTGTTTTCGCTTGAGTCTTCTTCATCATGTGACACTGTTGTATCTTCTTCATCAGTTATTGTGACTGACTTTTTCGTGCTGCTGCTGGTTTTTGACGTTGATGATTTTGACTTGGAAGTTGATGATTTGGAAGTTGATTTTAAGTCACTGGATTCTTCGTCATTGGAAGACTTTTTGTGGCTACTGGTTTCTTCGTCAGACGTTGATTTGGTTTGTTTGCTGCTGCTGCTTGTTTTGGATTTCGACGATTTTGATTTAGATGCTGAAGACTTTGATGACGATTTCAATTCACTCGAGTCTTCATCACGAGACGACTTTCTCAAATCACTTGTTTCTTCGTCGTCGTTGCTATCCTTGGACTCAAGTTGAGACGTGGAGGAATTTGTACTGTCTCGATGAGATTTTGATTCTGAGTCGGCATCTTTATCGACTGATTCTTTGCTGCTTTTAGAGCTATCCAAAGATTGTTGAGAAGATCGATGGTCTGCCAACTCGTCTTTGCTCTTGGAATGGGCCAGGTCCGCCTTACTTCTCTTGATATCTTTCACTGATTCTTTACTCTTTGAATGTTTCTCGTCTTTTGAAAGTGACTTTTGTGAGGATTTATGGGATGCTTGCTTTTCGTTGTCCTTTTTCGCCTCCTCTTCCCTCAAGGATTTTAGGGATATTTTTCTTGGATCATTTTCCTCCTTTTCGACCTTTTCGAGGGCTTTTTTGGAGGACTTGAGCTCATCTTTACTGTGTTTCAGTTCATGAGAGACTTTTGACTGGTCTCCTTTAGAATCTGTGATATCATTCATTGATTTGTGAGAAGACGCCTTCTGCGACTGCAAATTATCACTACTTGATTTGAGTTGAGGTTGCGATTTACTTTTTTCTTTGTTTATCTTGGAGCCTTCACTATTCACACGTTGGAGGTTTTCTGTAGACTTAATATTCTCAACACTTGGCTTTTTGTGTTCCTTGTTCGCCCCATCGCGTGCATTTGTTTCTGGTTCTAACGTATGTTTCTCATTCACTAAATTGGCTTTGCTAGTTTTTGTCGAGTGAGGCTCTTGCTGCTTCCTCAACTCTGAGCTGGATTTATGAGTAGCTAAGATGGAACTGCCATGACGAACTTCTTCCGATTTTCCAGTTGTGGTGGATTCTTTCGATATTTTTGAGTGGTTGGCCTTCTCTGCCGAACTGGAGCCTTCAGCCGTCGACTCACTCTCTGACTCCTGCGGTCTGGATGACCCGTCGTCTGATTTCATATCCTCAAAGTTTCTGCGCTTGTATTTCTGTTTCTTCTCCTCAAATTTATCCATCGAATCAGACTCGACATCTGTCCGACTTGTGCCGGATTGACTTCTTTTTTCAGAATCTTCTTCGCCATCATCTTGACTATGGACGGCGCGGTTTGACCTATCCTGGCTGGATGCGGCTTGTTCATCCAGTTGAGAAATTAGCGGAACAACATTGAGCTTGTATGGCTTTGACCACTCCAAGCTAATCGTTACTTTGCTTTTTCCGTTGCCAAATCCATCAGTCAAGAAATATTCATCGTAGATCTTTTCGCCCAAAGCTAATGGAAGCAATGGCACTGAAACGGATCCGTATTCAAAGTCTTCAATACCATCATTATCATCCAAAATCATAATATGAAGGTTAGCCGTGCGTAGATATCGATCCAAATCTGATGTCATAGGCAATGGCAGTATTCGGAGAAAATTGAGCAATGGGCTTGTACTGTTACGAATAGTGTCTGTAACCATTGTTTCATGTATATAGAACTGAAAGCTTGCAAACACGGCAGGAATTCGTCCCGGTGGTTGTCGTAGATGAGAACAACTGATGATACGTATAACCAAATCATTCGTATCTGCACGAGGTCTGAACCTACGGCTTGATACTTCTTTGTCAGAGACAGTAAGCAAATTAAGCGCCACTGTGCGTTCTTTGAAAGAACGAATAGCTTGAGCCATTGGAAGACGTACTCTTAAACCAAAGTCAACTTTCCCGATAATAGTTCGGTTATCGTGATTACTGATAAGGTCTGCGTAGTATCGTAGTCGGTCTGTCCGGTCTGGGTCGGTGAGCTCCTTCATTACAACATTACAAGTTCCAACATTGAAGAATTCGACACCATTTGAAACAGCAAAGTTGAGCACTGTATGCTTTGACTGAAGATATTGAAGAAAGAAGTCGTCTGTGTAGACTTTGTACTTGGATGTGAAGTTGAAGACAGGTTTTTGGCTAAGTCCCATCAGAGACACTTGCGTTTCAAACTCAAAGAAGTCGTAGTGAATGAATGTCGTGAGTTTAGCAGAATCTTCCATGTCGAGGCCAAGTTTTCTGATATGGTACATTCCATCGTCAGAGATGAGAGCCGATTCGATATGAATCTCAATGAGGTTTTGACCTTAATTAAATCGTAGTCGTTAATATGGACTAACAGAAACAACGCGGTTACTCACCAGTGGCAAGCTCGACAATATCGTCATCATCTTTAGGCTTCTCAATTTCTGCTGGCACTTTTGCTGTTCCGTACACAATGCTCTTGAGTTGTCCTTCGAGAAGCGCGATTTTGTTGGAACGAAGGTCCAGCAACCTTGAGTCTTCTTCCAGTCTCAATTCTAATCAAAGTCACATGAGAAGATCGAATAGTGTTGATCAAGAATTACCGTATCCGTTCTTAAGCGCTTCCATTTTCCTATTCAACTCCTCACATTCGAGCTTATAGTCCTTGTTGATGTGCTCCTGTAAGTACAAGAGCTTGCGGACTTTTTCGAGCTCATGAATACAGTCTGCATATTGAACGCGCAGCTCTTGAAGAACTTCTTTGTCCTGCAAAATAGTAAGTACAACTTAAATCAGCTTTCTTCACTCACAGCATAAAGCTCCTCCGCTTCAAGCAAGAAATCCAACGAAATCCCGCGTTCTCTCCGGAGACGAACAATTGACAGAGCTTCTTCAATCTCAGAGATATCGATTTCTCCGTTTTTGCAGAAAAAGTTCATTTTTTCGCGCAACTCATCCAGCTCTTGTTGGATTTCAAACATTCGTTTGTCAGTATCGTGCTTTTCGTCTCGAAGCTCACGGAGATGTTCTGCACGCAAATGCAGTCAGTTAATATACAAGAAGGCAATAGCGGGTTTACCTTTAAGAGACTCGTTTTCTTCATGAATCGCCCGCTTCTCATCCAAGTGGAACGCGAGATCCTGTATATGCTTTCTCAAATTGTCTCGTAGCTCCTCGATTTCATGTTGATACTCTTCTTCACGATCACGATTGAATTGAGCGTCCAACAAGTTTGCTTGCTCTTGCTCTAGCAGTCGCTTTTCCTCACGAAGGTCGTCAATTAAAGCCAACAGCTACAAAGTAGTTTTCCAATGAGTATAATTTCAAGATTAAGGAGAACGTTACCTCAGCATTTTCTTGACCTGCTCCATACGCTTTTTTGACTTCGTGTTCCATTTCGACACATCTGCGTCGTTCTTCTTTCAGATCTGCGTTTAGCTCATCTGAGACACGAAGTGCTTCTTGGTGAGCTTCCAGCATAGCTCTGAATCGTTCGTCCAGCGCGTCATATTTTCCGGCAAGCTCTCGTTCGCGTTTTCGAGAATCTGCTAGTTCAAGTTGAAGTGCGGCTCGATCAATTTCATGTTGATGCTGATCTCTGAATATAACTGGGATTAGATTTAAATCGCACTTGTCAAATAGACAAACTTTTCTAGAGCGTCTTGAAATCGTATGGATTCCTGCTTTGCCTTTTCAACTTCAGCATCGGCTTCACCCAGTTTCAGTCTTAGCATTCCATTCATCTCCTCCCTAATCAGCAAATAATTAGCAAAAGAATTAATTTCGTTCCGGATCTTACAGTTTATCAAGTTCTTCTTGGTTGTGATGTTGCGGAGGTTCAGGAGAAGGATTCCCGGAGGTTCTGGCCGATGCCATTCCACCTGGTTTTGATTTTACGACTAAGCTTGGATGTAGACGTTTCTTGGCTGACTGCTACTCAGTTTCTACGTTAATTCAGTTGCTGTAAAATATTAAGGTACATACGCCTTGAATTCGTGGCGGAATATGATCATATGGTGTTCGTTTTCGAGATTCAGCTTCATGAAGGGTACGAAAGTATTGCATCTATAAATGCTAGGGTCAATGAGTGTCTCATAAATTTAAGCTTCACACCTTATTCCTTGTCACAGTATTTTCTTTTGTGAGCTCCTTCAGTTGATCTCTCAGATCTTCGATCAAACTATACGCTTCCTCAATATTTTTGAATTCTCCTGAGAGTAACGATTCGAATGTAAGATGTCAGTATTTGAATTGAGTTCTAACGAACCTTTTATAGGTTTCGGTTTTCCCAGTTTGCTTTCATCTCCAGCCATTATTTCTTTGTTTCGGACGAGATCTTCTGATAAGCGCTGGACTTTGACAGTAAGTCTGTGAGTGTACTTTAAAGCGCGTCCATGAAGTCTTAGGTCTACTGAATTCTTACTTTTTGGCTCGATCATCCTGCAGATTGAGTTTCTTTTTGAGTGACAAGTTCTCTGATCGCAGTTTATACACTTCGTCTTCTTCCTGTCTGTCTATGGAATTCGAATATCAATGTTAGCGAATATTCAATGACAGGACCAATGTTGCATACCAAGTATCTTCCCACCCATACCCGCCATGACCACGGCGTGCGAGCGAGCCATCGTCATCTTTGGGAGTGTTTGAGGGAGGTTTTGGGCGAGAGAGTGACAAAACACTCCACACAAAAATGTCGTCGAGCAGCTCCAAGTCCAAGCAGCAACAAGAGATGGAGGATGCGATGGAAACGCCCGAATCCACCGCGGGTCAAGTTGAGGCTGCGATTCAGTTTGGCGGCCAGGCACAGGTGAGATCAACTCAGTCCAAGACTCCGAGTCCTGTTTGTTGCTAACAACAACGTCTCTCGTCTTTGGCATTCGAACAGGAGAGACTCGCGGACCAGGACTTCTTCAACAGTTGAGTCTCTTTTTGCTGCCTTGCGTTGTTGTTGTTGCGTTACTCATAGCCACTCTTCTCACAGAATTCGACGACGACTGCGACGACGAGAAGTTTTAATTCAAGTGATGCACTCAAATGGTTGATTGGTCTCTGGTGTATTGCTCCAAATATAATTATGTTCATACCCACACTTCCATCTCAATCAACACCACATTCCACGCTATACCAAAAATCTATCCTACAAATTCGCAGTAATCCGAGCTCGTGGCAGTAATCCTCTCACAGTAACCACAGTCTCATTCCCGACACCACTACATCGATCCAAATTCCACACCGCCAACTTCTTACCCCCCGCTTTCCCAACTTCTGATTTCATCTTGGCAAACTGCAAAATACTCGCTCCAGTCAATCCACATCCTGACATGTTCAACTCAACCAAACCCTTCCCATACACACATAACGCTTCCATGGTTTTATCTGTGATGCGCGGGTTCGCGGAAATGTCCAAGTTTGTGAGCTTGTTCAGCTCTGTTTGTCGTTGCAGGAAGTTGATGATGCCCGTGTCAGTTAGATTGGGACACATTGACACCGTCAGATGTGTAAGTAATTTACAGCGTGTCCCGATTCTGGCAAGAGATCTATCGGTTATGTTCGCAGATTTAGGGAATTCTTCATTGATGTTTGGATTAGAACCCCAATCGTGGCATTGAACAGACTCACCAAGGACTTCAAGGTTGTGACAGAGGGCTGTTAAAGCGTCTAGTCCCGCGTCTTCCACAAATTTGCAAGATCCGATGCGAATGGCTTTCAGATTTTTACATTCTTTTGCCATGAGAAGCATTGACGTGTTCCACGTATTCCCGCCTTCTCCTCCCTGGATATAGTTGAACGTGATTCCTGTCGCGCTGACAGACTCCATCTGTTTACAATGAAGCGCAAGGGCTTCCAATGTGCGATTTGTCATCAACGGCAGTTTATCGAGGACGATGGTGGTCAGCGAAGAAAAACATCGGGCAACGTTGCCACCCAGTTTATCAGAGAGGTTTGGGTTATTTGACACGTCGAGTGATTTCAGGGAATAAAGGGGAATAGACACAGCAGTTGGTTCGTCACTTTGAAGTTGCTGTTGCTTGTGTGAGAGAACGAGTCTGAGTGTTGTGTTCAACGAAGCATCTGTCAAAGAAGGACACTCAGAGAGTGACAGTTCCTCCAGTCCAGAGCATTTGTCTAAAAGTAGTCCAATGCCTTCGTCGGAAATACCCGTTCCTGACAAATTCACACGACGAATGGACTCTCCAGAATATGCACGAACAGCAGCAACAAGCAATTCTGAAGCAACTTTCCGGTTAAATGTAAACTCAAAACATGATAGCTTTGACTTTGAATTGGAGACGGCGCGAATCCCCGCTTTGGTCACTTTCGAACAGTCTTTCAAGACAATGGTCCGAATCTGGTCTCGCCCGCGGAGCATCAATGACGTGATTGTAGTATCTGTTACTTTATGAGAGTATTTCGACAGGTCCAAATCGCGCCATAGAAACTTGTTATTGCTGAGCATGGCACGGATTGAGGACGAGAGACGCAGGCACTTTGTTATTTCTTTGAGAGGAAGGAGCTCAAAAATTGCTTGAATAATTTCGAAAGGGATGGAGTGAGAGCCAAAGTTGTGGATGATTGTTGGGAGTGGTGGGGGTAACGGAATAACTTCAGTCTCAGTGGGTGCACCGCCAGGGTCTCCACCATTTTGAGGCTTCGAGAGAGGCTGCTTTTGACCAGAGGGTGCTGCGTTTTCCTTCTTTTGGCGTTTGAGAGAAATTCCAAGCTTGCCGGCTACATCCAAGTAAACAGCTTCAAGGGCCTATTTACCAGAAAGAGAATGTCAGGGCAACACGGAAACACGAGTAAAGCCAAACCTTTCTGTCAGGATCATTGCTTCTGATTTTTGAAACACCAATTCGACATATTTTGAAGGCAGCATCGTTCAAGCCCTTCTTTCTGAAGATACGGGCGGCCCTGAGATAGCCCTGTCTCGGAGGTAAGAGCGGGATGGAGGCACCAAGAAGAACCAACACCAACCACGGACGAGTGCGGATCCAGTTGAACGACCGAGTTCGCGTCTCTGAGCGCCGCGTCTGTGTTTCCAAGTTTCGCAAACACGGCCGCGCGGAGGTCGAACAGCGCGGCACTCGGCGCTACAGCGATCGCCTTAGTCAGCAGCGTGGCCGCGCGTGTTCCGTCGCCGTTCTCGAGGGCGAGCGTGGCGGCGGCGATGTCTCGTTCGGCGGCCATTTGTTGCAAAGTTGTGTTTGGTGAAGTGTCCGAAAACTTACAGTAACACACCGTCTCTACTTTTACTCATCGTTTATCGTCACATTCATCAGAAAAGCCTGCTAAGAATCATATACATAACAACAACAACCACGAACGCCATCAACCACAGCATCCACCATCCATTCGGGCTCCGTGCAATCTGCCCGAGCTTCTTTATCGTACCTCCAAGAATATCTCCTGTTTTGTCGAAATCTTCTCCCATACTGTTGAGCATTTTGTTCTGATATGTTACTTCGTCACCAATTTGTAGTGAAATCTAAGCGGAGAGAGGGTTAGTTGTGAGTGACAGCCCAGGTTTACAGTAGAGCTCTAATAGTAACAGACTCTCGGTATGAATGTTTGTTACTCTGTCGATTTCAACCTGGTATTACTGCACTCCTACCATCCGATGTGCAGTCCGTCCCCTCCTCAACCCGTAAAACCCCAAACCCACTCATCTATTGGCTATCCTTTTCCAAGTTTAGCAAGCCCTTTCCTGTGGGAAGCTTCCCATCGTGGGGAACTGTCATGTGGAGGTTCCTAATATTGATCCTGTTCTTCCATCACTTCTCATCATCTTCTTATCACAGCCCAACATTCTAGACTCGCACAGGAGACTTTGATGCGTCGTGGACGATGGTGACGGCTAACCTCTTTGAGAACCGACATCTTCGCTGACAGTTGGTCGACATGCTCATCGTTCTGTTGCAGCATTGCATTCTCTCCACCGAATCCTCCATATCCTCCTCCGTTATGGTTGTTGCTGGCTCCGCCGTATGGAGAGTTGGAGCCAACAGGTCGACGGTATGACATTGTTTTTTGAGTAATTTCTATAAATAAAAGAAAGAGCGATGTTAAAAGATTGTTAAAGGACACTCAGCAGTACTTGAAAGATCTTCTGTTGGCTTCCACCTTTCCATACTTCTAATACTGCTCTTTTAATTAATTCCTACCCGTAAGTAAATGCAAAAATCCTACAAGCTTGACATTGTGAAATGAATACCTCGAAGATCTTGGAGTCTCACACAATGATAAGAAAATACATCCAGTGACCGTAGGGACAAAAGGAAGACAGCCAAACCTGTTCTCCATTAAAACTTACAGGTATGAAATATGATTATTAATATGCACTGCAGCCAGACAACTGGGGTGTAGCTCATATGGTAGAGCGCTCGCTTTGCATGCGAGAGGCAAAGGGATCAATGCCCTTCTCCTCCAGCTTTGCCTTTCCAATTCTCCAACAAATCCCTAACCGTATTGAAGTGGTACAATTATGTTGTTTGCGTCGTTCACCAAGTTTTTGACTTGTTCTTGTGATGAGAGATGGTTCATAAAATCTGTGGCTTGTGTAAGGCCAAGAAGACCATGTTTGATGAAACTAAAAGTCTATGAGATTATTACTTAACTGCTCCATCCTTTGTCTTCGTTCTTTGTTGGTCTTTCCCAAAAGGTATAACGAAAGAACAGTATTGACACAATTTAACCGGCTTGAATTCGGAAAAAGTGCTTGCGCCACTGGAAACTCTTTTGCTCGGAGCTCCTATTTGACTTTACCAACGAACGCTATTTATAGTTTGTCTTACCTTTTTTCTTAAAATACTGGACACAGTCATCGAATTTTCAAGAACTCACAATGGCCAGCCATAAGTCTTCGACTCCAATAGCACACAAAAAGGAAAAGAGTACAACACTCTCTTATACAGTGGCGTCTCCGTCTACATTTCTCGGTTCTGCACAACCCGTGCAGAGCAACCAGAGTTCTCCTTCGCTTCATCGCAGACAGCTCAATATTTTACTCCACACCCAAACCCACCAAGCAACTTCTGTCCCAGTAGAAGCTTCAGAACCTCAAGTCCGCAGACGTTCTCTTAATCTTCCTCTGTCCACATCAGAGACATTATCTTCGACGAAGTCGTTTTTCAAGACATTACTGGCTTTCACAAAAGTACATCCCATCAATTGAAAAATGATCAAGACATGTGAGTAGTTATTTCTGTAAAAGGGGCCTGAATATGTTGTCACAGTGCGGAGAACACTGTCAGCAAGAGAAAAAATGGCACGGCCTCACCTACCAGTCTTCACTCATCCTCTTCAAGTAACAACAGTTCAAGCTCACAACTTCAAGTCAACCGACGCTCCCACCAACAGTCCTTTTCGCAACTTGTCGCCAATGCATTTACTGGCTCAAAATCACGATCACATACAAATATGAAAACCAATGATTTACGCCCAACTCGGCCTTCGTCAACAAAGCACTCAAGTGTTGACCTCGAGGGACCTATCTTTAACACCACAATTCAGCAAGCCTCCTCTTTAGGTTGCAAGAATGGTATTCCAGATATAGTTGTCCAATGCGTTGAATACCTTGAACGTAAGAAACTGCTGAATACTGAAGGAATATACCGCGTTCCAGGAAGTCAAAAGCGAGTCAAAGAGTGGGCGCTTAAATTCAAGGAAACATATCAAAGCAGACGTTCAGCACTAAGCCGGAAAAAATCTGTCAGAAAGACTTTCTCTCGGGAGCAAAGTATTTTGCGTCGTCCGTTTTCTGTTACTCAAGAACAAAAGAAGTTTCATCAAATCACCCGTTGAAGGAGTGGCCCCATTTGCGTCAAAAAAAGACCTCAGATCAAACAAATTTCTCCCTAATTGCAACGAGCGGCTCAACAAGCTCGCATTCTTCCAAATTGCTGCAAATGGACAGAGAACACGATTCACTTAAAAGTAGCGACAGTTCAAGATCTTCCATCAATAGTTCAATAATATCATTCAAGTTTGAAGAATCAAGACATGGTGTCGGATTATGGGACGGTGATGGACTTTTGAGTACGATTGGGTTTCCTGTCGCGTTGGATAACGAAACACCCGCAACAATTGCAAGTCTTTTGAAAAACTTTTTATCTTCAGTTAAAGGAGAGTTCGTTCCAAGTGGCTTTTGGGACAAACTTGACTCAATTGCGGTTGGTCAGTCGTTTTTGCATTCTAGGAACATATCTAACAGAGAGTTACAGCAAATAAAAACAGTCCGCCAAACCCAGAAACCATTGAGAAGATTCAATTCGAAATTGAACAAAACTGTCCTTCTCGCGAACACCTCCACACATTTTCGTACTTTGTCTTGCATTTACAACGCGTTGCTGACAAAGCAAGTACAAACATGATGACTGCTAAAAATCTTGCTCTTTGTGTATTCGTCACTGCAAAAGAGGGTGGCGAATACATTATCCGATACGCAGACCTGATTTTTGGAAACATTGACATGGTGGGACGAGAAACGGTGGCTTCACTCCCATATTCCGAAACACCGTCATTATTCCCAGAGCTTGAAGATGATTCTGCCGATTTGCCGCCTTGGGACTCAACAATGGATGACCTCGAGCCTCTGCTGATGAAGCAATGGTTTCAAGCCTTTTCCAAAAAAAGTCCAAAAAGCACGGGTACTGCTTCTGTGGACCCTTCTATACCTCCAAGTCACTGTCTCAGCCCCATTTTAACTAAACTAACTGCTGAATTCAATAATAACACCACTTTGAACAGTCTTGTGGTGTCGTCAGCAAATGCAACCACTGGAAGGAGTACAAATGGAAGGAGCACAGATGGAAGGAATACAAATGATAAGTCGAAAGATTCTGTAAATTTCTGAATTTTAGTTCAGTATTATTAGCCAAAAGTTTTGAAAGTTTAATGTCAATAAAACGTTTCAATCAACCATTCTGCCAATTTGCGTTTTTAAGGCGTGCATATAGTATTCGAAAGAGCTTTAAGAAACAGATTTATCTGTTCTCTCCTTCTCTACAGATGGATGCAATCCAAGCACTGTTGCAACAAGCTCGGTCCCTGGACACTATTCGAGCACAATTACATCAAATACAAGCAGCTGTGAGCATACAAGGATTGGGACGAGGTTTCTCTTCGTTGGATTGGCAAATCCAGGCTGTTATTGTGGTTGTGGTCTTGTTGTTGGTTCGGATGGTTATAGGAATTGTAAGGTCGACAATTCGGACTGTATGGTGGGTGGCCAAGGTTACGGTTGTAGTATTGGCTGCGGCATTCACGGCACAGTATTTGATGACGCCGCCTTCACGCCCCGTATCTTCCAAATAACTGATCTGATCTATTTAATAATACAATGTAAATGATTTGAAATAAATGAGAGAAGGAAACTGGACCACTTGCAGCGGCCTTCCACAATTTGTTTGCCAATCGCGATTGAGATGGCAGACGACGACACCGAAGTCATTGACTTTGCCTCGCTGCAGCCTGGGCCACCTGGAAACACGGGCTCTAGTTCAAGCGCCAACGCAAATACCAACGCCAATGCCACCTTAGGAGCAAAGAAGGGGCGAGTGCGCAAGGCAAAGACAAAGACGACTTTGCCACAGGAACTTCAACCAAGTGTGGATCCACCATCGCAACAGACAACGACACAGACACAGCAACAACCTCGCTCGCAGTCGCAGTCGCAGTCACAGCCAAAACACCACCCTCAGTCGGCAGCCCCGTACGCACCCGCAGTCAAGTGGACGCCTCGTCTGCCAACCACCTCGGTCCCAACAGACCCGTCGGCTGCTGCTCGGGCCGCCTTTGTTGCGTCTCTGTCGTCGGGTCAATCGGATGCAGCCGCGTCGTTGCCTCAAAATCAAAACACTTCGAAGGGGAAACGGCAACAGAACCAGCCGCAACCTCAAGGTCCTCCTTCAAACACATTGGACGCGTCTGGGGCTCAGCAGCGTACTCCTAGACACCAGAAGAGTGCTCCAGTCTTGCTCAATCAACCCTCCCTTCAACAACAACAACCCGCCCAACAACACGTGTTCCAGCAACAGCAAACAACTCCGTCGGCCTCTTCATCAACAAATAGAGGGCGTCACAGAAACAGAGATAAGAAGGATAATCTGCGGGGAAGTGAATTGCACGCGTCTCCGCCTACTCGCCCTGAGTCGGCTGATTCAGCCGCATCTTGGAGACGCAAGGAGAATCCAGCCTCTGATGGACGTTCTGGATCTGGTGCTCGTCGTGTGAGCCCATACCCCGAAGGCGACAAGCCATTGAACAGACGGCAGCGCCGCGATAAGGAACAAGCTGCTGCTGCTACTGCGAATGCAGCGACTAGTAACAATTCAGTCCCCAACCAGTCAGCTGCCGCAGGACTTATCGCTGCGATTTCGACTCCTGTCCAGGATTCCAACAGTCCCCGCCGCGGAAGAAATGAAAGGAGTAACAAGCACCAGGAAACTCCTCGAAATCATCAATTTAGTAATCAAGACTCTTCCGCCCAATCTCAGGCTCCACCTCACACACCTTCATTCAATTCATCCAACAATCCCTCAACACCGTTCAAAACTCCCGGTGGCCATGGATATGGTAGAAGGAATGATAACAGAAATACACCTGGAGGCAATAACGGTACTCCAGGAGGCTCGCGTCGAAACGTCTTTGATGAGTTGAGTATCCTTGCTTTCGTGTTTCTATTGCTCTTCGCTGATAATCCAATATTACACAGTTATATGCCTCTTGATCAAGTCGAAAAGGGCCTTGCCGCGAAAACACTACACCAAGGACTCCTCCGCATCAACAAAAAGTCATTCTTCGATGCCTACGTGACAGCAGAAGGTTTCCCTGACGATATTTATATTCCTGGAAAATACAAGCGGAACCGTGCGTTCGACGGTGATATGGTTGTCGTTCAGATTCTCACGGGTGATGAATTGCGTCGTGAAATGGAACGCGAAGATGGCGAGAAAGATCGAAAAATGAAAATGGAGGATGAACGACGCCGTGGAGTTATGGTTGAGGAGGAAGATGGAGGCCTAGGTGATGGAGAGCGTGGAAAGGAGGTTTTGGATGAAACTAAAGGTATGATTTTTTCTTTTGGTAAATGCTTCTCTGTTTCTGACTTATTTATCTTTATACAGCCGAAAGTGATCGCATTTTTGGAAAAGTTGTGTCCATCTTGGACCGCAAGGAGGCGCACATGGTTATTGGAACCTTAAGTGTGGAAAATCCTTCACAAAAGCGAACCGTGCTATCGGCAGGCGGCCCTGTCAGCAGCTCAGTCAATACCATTTGGTTCCGTCCCGTGAGTATTTGCAACCTCCTCGTTTACCCATATCTAATCGGAACGCAGAATGATCAACGCGTTCCCTTCGTCGTAGTTCCTGTCGAGCATGTCCCCTCAGAATTCTTGAAGAACCCTAATGAGTACGACACAACTCTCTGGAAGCTTTCCATCTCAAAGTGGCCTGCTCACTGCCAGTATCCATACGGCAAAGTCGGCGGCAAAATGGGAATAATGGGCGAAATTCCTGTCGAAAGTGAGAGTTTACTGTTGGAGAACGGAATCGTTTGGAGCGATTTCTCTGAAGAAGTGTTGAGTTGTCTGCCACCAACTGTAAGTTTATACTCAACTGCTGATGTAGCTAATTTTTTCTCTCTTTTCAAGCCTTGGACTATCCCTGAATCTGAATACGCGATCCGAAGAGACTTTCGATCGACTCGTATCTTCACTGTCGATCCATTAACTGCGCGTGATTTGGACGATGCTTTGAGCATTGTTCCCCTTGAGAATGGAAACTACGAAGTCGGCGTCCACATTGCTGACGTATCTCATTTCGTGAAAGCTGGAAATGAGCTGGACAAGGAAGCCCAGAATCGATCGACAACTGTTTACTTGATTCAAAAGGCTATTCCCATGCTTCCTCGATTGCTATGTGAAGAGCTTTGTAGTTTAAATCCAGGAGTAGAGCGACTTGCATTTTCAGTTACTTGGATTATGGACAGTAATGCCAACCCGGTACAGGAACCGTGGTTTGGAAAGTCTGTTATCAAGTCGTGTGCAAAACTCAGTTATGACCATGCTCAGGCCTTGATTGAAGGGAAAAATTGGGACGGTCTCCCTCCAGTCGAAATCACGGGTGGATACACAATTGAAGACATTCGTAAGGACACACTGAAAATGTATAAATTCAGTAAAAAACTGAGGGATCGACGATATGAAGGAGGTGCATTGTCAATCAACAGCTTCAAGCTGTGGTTCACGCTTGATGAGAATGGCAATCCCATTAATACAGGAGTTTATGAATTGAAGGATAGTAATCGTATGATTGAAGAGGTATGGCTTTGTTTGTATGGAAATGAGTCACTGATCTGTTCAATTTTAGTTTATGCTCCTCGCGAACATGTCTGTAGCCAAGAAAATTAGCCAGACATTCCCTTCCTCCGCGATCCTTCGTCGTCACGAGCCACCAAAGCCTCGTCCTCTGAAACAGTTTTTGGAATTTGCAGCCGAAATCGGGTACGAAATCGACGCATCTACTTCTCAATCATTCCAGGCGTCTTTTGATGCAATCGAGTCAGACGATGTGCAAAATGTGCTTCGCCAGCTCGCGATTAAACCCATGCAACGCGCCAAATACTTTTGCACGGGTCTTCTCGACAGCCCATTATGGGGTCATTATGCCTTGAACGTTCCATTGTATACCCACTTTACTTCCCCCATTCGGCGATATTGTGACTTGGTAGTACACCGTCAGTTGGAGGCAGCACTATCGGGCATTACACCCCCCATTGAGCCACATGACACCGAAGCAGTTGGATTCTTTGCACAAACGTGTAATTCCCGAAAGTTCAGCTCAAAGGACGCACAAGACGCGTCGCAACGCTTGTACCTCTCTGTATACCTCAACACACTTGCGCAGACTCCATCACGAGGAGTGCCACTCTCTGGACTTGAAGGACTCTTTGGAAAGAAAGTCCGAGGAGTCCTTGTGGAAGCTCTTGTGTATAAAGTCGCTGAACGTAGTTTTGATGTGATCGTGGAGCGATATGGAGTTGAGAAGCGGTGTTGGGTTGAAGACTGTGACAGCTTGTTTGGATGCAGTTTTGAGAAGGAGGAGAAACGGTTCGAAGAAGATGGCAAATCTGGAGGTCGCGTTTTGAGCGTGTACTGGAAACGTGGATACTTCCAAACCGTGGATGTTGTGACAAAAGCGTTGGAAGGACTCAAGGTTGAAGACGAGAAGAAGAACGATGTTTTGGTTGTCGATGACATTGTTGAGGACGACGATGAGAGCGGATGGGAAACTGATGAGACTGGGACTGTTGCGGTTGTCGGAGGACCTGCAGCACTTCTGAAAAAGAAGGCCGAGGAAGCCAAGAAGTTGCAACAGCAACAGCAATTGCAACAACAGCAACAACAGACTGCACCTAGTACACCCGCACCGAAACATGGAGGTCGCCATAATGGAAATCAAAGTGGAACGCCCAACACGGCGCGAAAGTCACGAAAGAGATCTGATATGGATCCATCCTCAACTATTACACAGAAGATTCGAATCTTTGATCGTATTCCTGTGGTCCTCGTTGCAGACATCTCCCGAAGCCCTCCTGAAATCAAGGTATATCTGATCCATCCAGAAGCTGTAGCGATGCATAAGGCTGCTATCGTTGATGAGCGCGTTGTCACTTATGACGCGAATGCGAATGTTTCTTGTCCTGCTGTTGAGGATGAGGCGCATTGAGATTTTTTTTTGTTTTTGTACTTTATCGTATTTTGGGGAGTTGAAAAACATTATTTGCCAATCATCTGCTGTCATTTGTTATACGTATAATAGTAATTGAATCAGTGTGTTATGACACTATGTAAAGCTATCATTAATACTGACAATCGTTTCTACTTTATTTGTCGTATAAGCACACTTCAAAGTTTAAAAATCATAGAGCCTGTTTTGAACACAGGAATATCGAACACCCTAACACACTTAGCAGGAAGCGACAGTACCGACTTGGACCCAAACAAGAGTTGGGCTGTAGCTGCAAATAAGCGAGTTGCTACAAGCCCAAGCTCCGTAAGTAGTACAAGCTTGACCGGCAACGTAACCACCAGCAGCAGCGGTAGTTTTGACAGCGGCGGTGGTTGTCTTAACAACGGCAGCAGTGGTTGTCTTTACTGGAGCGGTAGTAGTCTTAACTGGAGCTGTAGTGGTGGTCTTAACAACCACTGCGGTGGTTGTAGTGATCTGAACAGGTGCAGTTGTGGTAGATGGTTGGACAGCGACGGTGGTTGTGGTTGTGGTGGTTGTGGTAGTGGTAGTGGTCGTAGAGGTTGTGGTTGTTTGAACGGCAGCAGTAGTCGTCTTAACAGCAGCACTAGTGGAAGATGGTGGTGGCTGTGGAGTAGTACCAGGACCAACCACAGCGCTCAACAAAGTTCCATTCGCGTCGTCACCGTCAATAGGCCAGACCATGAATCCACCAAGTCCTCTCTGGTTAGAGTACCCAACCTTGACACTGATAGCTTGCGCGTTATCGTACGTGTAAAACTTTTGAGTAGACGCGGAATATCCGTAACTGGCTTGTGCTGCAACGTCCCAGAACTCTTGAATGGTAGAATCAGCCTTGAGTTTTCCGTAGTTGAATGCACTGTCTGGGTTGGGGGTGATTCCAGTTCCCTTTTGGAAGAGTCCGTTGGAACCTCCGTCTGCAACTCCACTCCAACCGTGCGCGTAGAATGGCAAGCCGATAACGACTTGGTTTGCTGGACATCCGTTGTTGATCCAGTAGCTGACGGCGTAGTCGACAGAAGTCATTGGGACACCGTTGGTGCTTTGGTACTGTGGTGGAGTGTCATCGTACAATGCGGCTTGGTGGTTGGTGTTGGTTTCCCAGTCTCCGTGAATGTCGTAAGTCATAATGTTGATGTAGTCGAGAGCCTTGCAAATAGCAGCAATGTCCAACTTGTTCATCTTATCGGCACCAGCTGGAGCCGCCATGGAAATCAAGTAGTTGGAGCCGGAAGGGGTCTTTCCAGCTGCAGTGAACGCAGCACGGACCTTGTTGACCATGTTGGTGAACTTAGCCTTGTCGTTGGTACGACCAGCGTAAGCACAAGTGGTTTTTGAGCAGTCCACGGTGTCCTCAGAGGTACCTGTTCCAGCAGCGCCGCCAGGGAAAGGAGGCTCACTTCCGTGTTCCCATCCAGGGTATTCCCAGTCAAAGTCGACACCGTCAAACCCAAAGAACTGGACAAACTTGACAATCGAAGTGACAAACTTGTCAATGTAATTGTCTTCCGTGGCAGCAGAGAACAAGTTGGAGTCATACCAACCTCCAATCGAAATCAAAAACTTCAAGTTCGGGTTCGTCTTTTTGACCTTGTTGAGGACGTATGCGTAGTTTCCACACATGACGGGGTTTCCGTTCGCGTCGGAGACACCGGCGTTGTTGAAGTCCAAGACGGATTCACACTGGGGGACTCTTGGGGCTCCAGGGGCGCCAGAAGGGTTGTGACAGGTGGTGTCAGGACAGGCACCGGCTGCGCCAATGTATGGGACCATGGCGACTTTTCCGGCGGCACAGGTCTTGGCGGTGCTTGGAAGTGGGATACATTCAGTTGGGCAAGAAGTACCAACACAGTCTTGGTAGTCGGCGTTGGAGTCAGTGAAACCAACGTAGAACTGAGTTATTTTAAATTAGAGATGTGATTATTGATGGAGGGTTAGTGAGATAAACCTGGTCAGTCTTTGGGTGGTAGGCGATAGTGGCGAAAGCATAGTTGATGTGAGTGTACTTGCTTCCAATGGATGTTGGGATTTGGAATGGCGTGTTCCCATTGTCGTAGTAGTACCATGACTCTGAAGGTAAAGTGGTTGGAAGGCTTAAGAGACAGTTGAACTACTCACCATGGTAACCAATCACTCTTTGAGGACCAGCTCTCTTTGTTGGAGCAGCCTGAACCAAGGAAAGTGATCCTGCAAGAATCGAGAGAACTGTCTGCACAAGCATTATCGGAGAGGACACAGGGGGAAGTCTCGAGCAATCTCGATTGCCTTTTGTATCGATTCAGGAAAGCAGATCTCGTGATGGTGTGGGTATGACCAGCACGTGGTGGGTCAGCCAGGCAGTCAGGTCATCAAATTTGGATGCAACGTGTCACGTGATTTCTCAAGCCAAATTCGTTTGTGTTCATTGGTCAGCAAGTAAAGCAAAAACGAACAATCCGTCCATGCCGCCTACGCGTCTTCTTCGCTGTCACTTTCTTTGGATTGCTTCATGCGCTTCGAATTAGATCCATCTCCGCTCTCCACAGCCAACACATTCACAGAGCTTGCTTGCTCACCATCCTGCACTTCTCCTCCTCCACCGTCATCGTTTTTGTTGTCGTTAATGTTCACATCGTCGTCAGGTTCTTGACCATGCGGAAAGAAACGAACGCCGTCTGGGCCAATACGAAGACGTCCACCAGATCCAAGCCCACCTAGAGCAGAAAGCGTACGAATATTGCCAACCAGATTATCAACCGTTCCTCTTGCTTCACCATCATCTTCCATACCTCCCTGATGGGATTGAGCTTCAAACATGGGGCCAAGCACTCCAAGCATAACAGTCATCAAAAACTCAAACTGTGCTTGTTGGCCACCAGCAGTGACACCTTCACCGTCACCATCTTCATCGTCGTCGTCGTCGTCGTCACTATCTTCATTGGCATACGCGATTCCTTCAAAATCATTCGGATGCAACCGCGTCAACAAAAACGACTTGCCATCTTCAGCCATACTTGCATTACAAACAGCACGGGCTCTTTCAATCTTTGCACGGATACGCGTCAAAGCACCGCTTGGACGTTGTGGAGATGAGCTGAAGGAAGATTCGAGGAGGGTGCAGTGGTAGCGGAGAGACGCGACGGCGGTGAGTTCCTTGTCAACAAGCGTGTCAAGAACGTGAGTCCATTCTTCGAAGCGAGATTCTGGGTTTTGTTTTGGACCAATGTAACTTGGGCGGGGACCAAGGGCTGTCCGGAATTTTTGTAAGTTTTAAGTACATAGTAACCAGGGAAAGGTGAAACCTGTTTCAATCATGTTTGTCTGGATTCTTTGGTCTTGGGGACGGATTTGGATTACGCCGAATGGGTAGACGCTGTTGCCGTCAACAGAATCGTACAATTCCTTGATTACATGCATCACGCAGTCATCAGGTTCGCCACGGCAGATGGGACCAAATATAAGAGTGATGCGAGGAACAGTCATTGGAAGGTTCGTGTGGATTGTTTCGGACGGTTCGCAGTCAAAGAAAGAAACGTGGACCTGAAATGGGGTGTGTGTTGGTTTCTTTGGAGGGAATAAAGGAAAGAGGGACCTCTCTGTACGGCTGCTCGAGCTCGATCGATGACATACAACGCTTCACGTAAACAACGAGTCCGTTTGTTGCAGGCGCAGGGCCGTTCGCGATGAATGCATCTTTGAGGGCGGAAAGGAGAAGTTGGCCGGCGTTGCTCGAGTGCTGCCACGCGACAGTCATCGGAACTGTGGCGAGGCGGAGCGGCGCGTTGTACGTGACTTGCATCGATTTGGTGGTTGGTTGGTTTTGGGTGGTTGTTTTTTGGACCACAAACTTTGACTTTGACTCTGGGTACCTTCTCCTTTGATCCCTCTTGTTCTTGCTTTTATTTTGTTTCGCGTTCTTGTTTCTGTTGGAACCGGCATTGGCACTTTGAGATGGTCCACCACCACGATTACCAGAATCGCCACCTTCGTTTCCACTTCCCATCTCCTTCTAACACTAATCCGCACTCTGCAATACCTGCGGAACAACCGTTCCATCACTTGAACTCGACACTGCGATGCTTGCTTTATACAAATCCAAGAGTAATACATTAAACGAAGCAGTACATAGATTTGCGAAGTTTCTTGAGCACACGGGCTTAACTAAGACCAAGAATAAAGATGTGCTGCACCATTATCATTTTCGAATTGAACGGGTGTCATTGACCTTGGAGGAGTCGAGAATGATTGGACTGAGAGCACTTACAGCATATGCTCATGTCATTCTCAATATTTGAATCAGTGAGATCTATTTATCATGTGTATAATGAAAACTCTGTTATTCAACGAAGATATGGAGTGACTTAAGCATATTTCACAAACATTGCAACCCGACGCTGAGGATACGGAAGTTCTCGGCGTTTTTTAATGGAGAACTCAAAGTAATGAAGCGAAACACAGATATGTCGGAGTGATGTTCATGTTCTGCGGCCACAACACGAAATGGTCGAACCTCCTTGTACTGATTTTCTGCAGACATTGAAGACATGCAGACCGTACAATAAAGTGCAGACCGTGCAATAAATGGCGAGACTGTTCACTGCTGGCGTTCTTACTTTTGAAAGGCAAGCGTCTTTCATTGACGCAACGTCGCAGTTGGAGTCAAGTACAATGATACGTATCACTAGATCCACTGCTGTGTATGCAATGCGATTGAATTCGTCGTGACGGACAGAGGATTCTCTCAGAAGTGGCGCTGTTTGTTTACTGATTTCGGGTTTGAAGAAGTTCCGCCAAATCAACCAACCCACCAACCAACCATGAGCACTCCCTGTTGCGCCACCCTCACGAAGAAGGAGGAGGCGCTTCTTGGATACACCTGGTTCAACGTGGCCGCCTCTTCGTCCACGTCGACTTCAAGCACGAATCCGAGCCAGTTAATCGTTGTGTTTTCTGCGGGTGTTGCAATGCAGTCGAGTGTGTCAGGCTCGTGCACGGGAACATTCGGACAGACAACGACCTTTGTGTGCGACGGAAGCAACGGAAGCGGAAGCGCCGGCTTTCCAGTTGCGTTGGCTTCGACGGCCGCGCTCGGTGACAAGGCGAACCCACTTTCTATTTCACTCAACGGCGAAGTGTGCACTGTCAAAGACTCGTGTGTGCAAGGTGCGTGCTAGGGCTCCCTTGTATGTAAACTGTGCTCACTTACGTCCCTTATAGCTCCTCTGCCGTCCTCAACAGCCTCCGCGCCTTCTCTACCCCAGCAGACTTCTACTTCTGCTGTTACACTGCCTCCTCTTTCATCTTCTACGATTGCTGAAGTCCGCACAGCAGATCCCTCTCGAATTCAGCCACCAAATCCTCTGTCATCAACAACAACGTCAGTTGGGATCTCGGCGAACAACTCAAACGACAATGGTTCATCATCAGGACCATCTATTGGTCCGATCGCTGGAGTAACTGTTGCTGTCATTGTTTTAGTGGTCCTACTCGTCTTCCTACTACTCCGATATCGGAAACGGAAGCGGCAGCAGGACAACCCCGACTTCACCCCGGTGCTTCCTGGAGGAAACTTTCTTGTTTCTTCTCGCAATCAGAACGCTAAGCCCCTGGAGAGTGTTGCTGTCAGCCCTTTGCAAAATGAGTCGTCTGCCACGAGCTTCGGATCAAATCAACATCTATTACCACAAACAGGAGGAAGCAATCGAGACTCGTTTGCAAATTCTGTTCTCTCCAAATTTGGAGCTTCGACTGGCAGTGCATCTGCATCTGTTTTGGCATCGCATCCTGAAGCATCAGAATTGGAGACACACAAACCCACTGCAGTCGGTTCGCCTCTTCCTCAGGAGATGCAGTTTGCTTCACTCATAAGGAAAAGAACAATTACTGATGTCGCGGTTGTGCCTCGAGAGGTTGATGCGACAGAGTACCCTCCACATAATGAAGTTGTAGACTTGGGATACTTGAGTATGGAGCGAGTACGAAGAAGTCTGGAGAGGCGAGCATTACTTGAACACGAGCAGCAAAAATTAGCCTCTGCGGAGCCTGAATCTGTTACTGCTTCATTGCTTGGCCTTGAACCTGAAAAATCACCAAATGCCCATGCTGCGCATATGCATCCGAACGTTGTAACTTCTGTTGCAGCATTGGCGGAAGATGCACCTCGATTCCGAAGTTTGGACCGTAAAACGCATCGAGTTGCCAGCTCGTCAAACCCGCCACAGCCCACGCCAACAACGGGAGTTTCGCCGGAAGAAACTCTTAAACGCCGAAACACACACTCAAAAGCCTCTCCCACACAGAATGTCAACAATGCAACCTCTTCTCCTGCAGCACCACACCACAGAATAATTCCTACGAAGCCACTCTTAGATTTTAGTACCGAAAGCGTAAGCAGCAGCAATCCTTCCTCTTCTTCCTCAAAGCCTATCACCAAAAAGTCCATACCTCCTATAGTCCCTATTTCTTCTACAACCACCACCACCACCTCTCATCCTCCAAAGCAATCCATTTTGGACCGCTTCTCTAGTCCACCCCTCTCTCCCTTAGTCGCAATACCTCAGAAGCCTGCTTCACCACTCGTAGTACAACTCAACATTGACGATCGTGTCGATCCATCATCAGCGTCCTCACCTACTCGCTCATATTTGCATCATCATCACCATACACCAGCAGTTCCCATGAGCTCCCCACTCGTACCTCAAGTACAGCAGCAGCAGCAGCAGCAGCAGCAGCATCTGCCATTACACACAGAAGTGAGGACCGTTCCACAAACAAGTAACGAAGCTATTGAGTTTGCGTTAATGCAGTTACGGATGAAGGTGGATGCCGAAAGGCGGGCAGGTGGCAAACAAAAAGGGATCGAGGAGAGTGAAACTGAGGGTGGGAGTGAGAGTGATAGTGAGGAGAGTGGTTGATGTAGACGAGATGTTATTAATACTGTTTTTCACTTATGGACATATTAAATATATTATTAAACTTAAAACAACGAACCTTTTGAGTGGGATTTTTGGGTATACCCATACTATGCTCTGTCACCCTGGTACTTAAAGAAGTATTGAACACAAAACGAACACTGTTATTAAAGATAAAACGTGTTGTATGACCAATTTTGTTGGGGCCTGCGATTGGATTAATTTTTCCATCTTGGAACCATCAGTGACCAACAACCCGTCATTTGACAGCAACCAAACAAATGATGAAGGACACAGTGTATACCATGGAACAGGTGGAAGCTCACCGCACAGCCAAGTCTGTCTGGGTGACGCTGAATGGAAAGGGTGAGTCTCTCATTACACACCTTGTGTTTCAAGTCAACTAAATTGGGTTTGTCGCAGTCTTCGATGTGACTGACGTTCGTACACCTTTCCCCTGCCGCCAATCCAACCACCCTCCTAAGGAAAGCCCGTACTAACTACAGGCCTACCTAGTTCATCGCGGACCACCCAGGAGGCGCCGACCTGATCCTCCAGCACGGCGGCACAGACATTGCCGAGATTATGGGCGACTCCGACTCGCACGCACACAGCGAGGCCGCCTACTCCCTCCTCGACGAATACGCTATCGGTGTCCTCTCAGCGGACGGCATCAAGAAGCGTCACGGCGTGGCTGTCAAACATTCGGAGGAGGTGGAACATGTTGCCTTGGGCATGGCCAAGAAGTCAGACAAGTTTATTGATCCAACTCGGCCGATGCTTGCGCAGGTGTTTTTCGCAAAGTGGAGCAAGGATTTCTATGTGGAGCAGGTGTGTGTCAGAGGGAGGACGACGTGGATGTTTGCATCACAAATGCTCAACAAAACATTGTTTAGGTTCACTTGCCGCGCCAGGTGAAGGGTTCCGCTCCTATATTTGGAAACTTCCTTGAAGTGTTTTCGCTTACCCCGTGGTGGGTCATTCCCTTGGTCTACATTCCAATCTGCATCTACAACGTTTACTACGCTGTCACTTTCTTGAACCAGCCAATTTCAACTGTTCCTCTCTTCTTTGGAGTTGGAATTCTCTTGTGGACTTTCATTGAATACTCTCTGCACCGATTCGCCTTCCACCTTGATGCCATGCTTCCAGACCACCAAATCGCCTTCACCGTGCACTTTTTGTTGCACGGCATTCATCACTTCCTTCCCATGGACAAGTTGAGTTCTTGATGCTTGAAAAAATGAGTTCGTGTGGTGAACCTTACTACTCTATAGGATGAGGCTCGTTATGCCCCCTGCTCTTGGTCTCACTCTTTCTCTCCCAATCTACAAGGCCGTCTTGTTCTTCTTCCCACCGGGTATCAACCATGTTGTGATTGCAGGAGCTTACTGTGGATTTATGGGTTACGACTTAATTCACTGTGAGTATTCCTTCCTAATTCATTATAATACTTGTCAGGAGCAAGAGGAATTTGTTTCTGGATTGAGAAAATTGATCAACGGGAGAACTGTACTCGTTTCAGCACATAATCAACTAACCTAACATTAAATGCTTCTAGACCACTTGCACCATGCTAGGCCCTTCACTGCACACCTCCGTGAAATGAAAACATATCATATGGATCACCACTACAAGAATGCTAACTTGGGTTATGGAATTACATCAAAGATTTGGGACTACGTGTTCCAGACAGAGTTGAAATAAGCAATGAAGATTGGGATACTTTTTTGATTTGGAGGGCTCTAGTTTGAAAAGGATTCAGTCCTTTCATCATTTCTATATTCAACTTCTTGTTCTGTGTTTTCATGGCAGTGCTCTTTTGTTTTTGTCTTCTTTCATGATGGGATTAAAAATCGTTTAAGTATTTATTTAAATTTTTGATGTACTTTTTGTCCCTTCTGTTTTTGTTTTTTGGAAACTCATCACAGAAAGAAACAGAGATGTCCACTCCAACTGCTCCGCCAGGGCGAGATGCCCACGTCAAAGAGGTGCGCTATTCAGAGAAAACGGTCTTTGTTGCTAATAATATGACTCTCGACAGCTCTCGGGAAAGCTTTTAAACATGAAGGTATACAATCTCCAACACACTACGCCCAATACATCGTCATATATATGACGGCATTTAAGACTTTCGAAACGAAAACGAACCCTTCTTGAGCCGCTCTTACACCTGTCTCGACCGTTACTCATTCAAAACCATACAGTTCATGCAACGCTCACATCAAGCAGAAGTCCGTGCAAAACTCGAACAGGAACAGCAAAAGACATTATCCGAAGCGCAGTGGGTTATTGATTCAGAGGATGTGCCACGGGCGAATGTTGTTGCGTGAGTGGATTGGAATCAATTGAACAGATCACGCTGATATGAACTGGATAGCCCAACGCGGTTTCAAATTGACCAGAGTTATCTTTCATTTACGGATGTGCCTGTAGTGGGCCGAAAGTCGTTCAAGAGCTTCAACAAAGAGATCGAGGCAATGATTCAAATTTACACATTCTGTGGCAGTTCTGATCCCCCATACTCTCACTAGACACTCGCGCAGACCCAAGAGTCTCAACAACGTTTAAAAAAATCGGAAATTGTCGACGCTCGTGAATCATTATCTGATAAAGAGCTTGCGAATCGGTACAAAAACCTTGCGACAGGAGGGGCGAGCAGTGGGGATGAAAAGAAGAAAGGCGAAGACGGAAAGAAGGAAGGAAAGAAGAGGAAATCGGATGTAGTTGCCGATAGTACTGAAGGAAGTGAACATGGGAGCGCTCAGAGATTCAAATTTCTTAAACCGAGCGTCGATGAATAAAATGGGGTGGAATGAGAGATATTGGTACGAAAAAGATTCACTGTTACTGTTTATTTAACTTAGTGCGTTCACTCACTCACTACACCGTTGCTTTCAATTTCATGAAACCACCGTCAGATACTTGCATATTGATTTTGGCGAAAAAAAAGAGCAAGAATCATCATCACCCAAACAAGAACCATTTGATCAATCAAGCAACCAACAGGTGGAGCCAAAGGCATGGCGTTTCTCACAGCAGGCATGGAGAAGAGAAGAGCGATTTCAAAACCAATAGCTGGTGCAAGAACCTCTTTCTCAAACACGTAGACGCCGACTGTGAAAATGGCTGAAGAAATGGCAAGTCCCCACATAAGAAGTGCAAAGAAAATCGCGATAGTACGGATGGTTGCTGTACGTGTGATGGAACCAACTGCAAGAATTTCAGTATTGTCCAATTGATCCAGGATTGCGTTGTATGACACTTGGAAACCAGTTGGAACACCATCTTGGATAAGATTGATTGCCAAAGGCTCGCTTGGTTTGCCTGGAAGACCATATGATCCATACTTTAAAACAGTTTGTGAGAAAAAATGCGATATGTGAACGAATGAAACTCACCACAACGTAACCTATGTTGAGCGAATCAAATGGATACGTATTGATGTCACCATCAATCATGAGGGTTACAGATTGAGGAATTAGTGGACGGTTTGCAGGAAAACTGAGAATTGTGGTTCCAACAGTGAGATTGATGTTGTATGGCGATTGGTAATAGAGAGTTGAGTGCAATGTTTGCTTTGGGTCACTGGCAGCATCCAATTTTCCTTTTAAGAAGTTAGGATACTCTGAAGAGAAGAGACAACGACGAACCAAATAGCTCGAATTTCAACATCAATTTGGCTTCATTCTTGGGAATGTCGATACTGAACATGGTGGCTTCAATTTGAGCAAAAGTTTGTGTTTTGTCGTAAGTCACAGCAGCTAGAGTAAGATTGGAGTTGGAGTCAACATAATAGTTGACTCGACCATCGGAGGACTTTTTGGAATTGACACCGATTGCAGTCAATCCTCCAACCACAATTGCAAGAAGGACAAACAACGTGGCAGAGAGAGCAACTAGCTTTTGTTTTGGGTTGAGAGGCATTTTGGGTTGAGTTTATGGCATTCCCATGGTTTTGAGTCTGGGTTTTATGATGGTGATCGGGTTGCAGTTCTGCGAACAGAACCTCATCTGCGGCTTTACATTAGTCCATCACAGCCTCAATTATTAACATTTAATTATTAGTTCTCCGTCGGAATATTATGGGGGAAATCTTTCTATTCGTTGTAAATCCTAGCTAGTATCACCATATGCACAAGGTCAATTACGAGAAGATTGAAGCAGACAAGATATCAGAAGAAGATATCACGAAAGAAGGTGAAGTTGTAGAAAAGCCGCTGGTGATAAGTTGAGTATTTTTGTCAGATTACAATCATCACTAAGAATAGCTTGCTTAAGACACACGCATCCCAGTCAATCGCATCGTTGATAGTGCTACAGCATCATCTTCTGCAGGTTTGAAATTAAAATGTGAAACCAAAGTCTATTCTGACGATGTTAGAAGCCGGAAGCATAGCCCGGCTCTCACAGACATCCCTTTCACTTGCACAGAGTTCACTCGCAAGCATTTCGCAGATTTTTCACAACGGTCAGCGGCACCATCATCCGCGGCAAGTTTGGAAACCGAGCGATGGAAAGTCCATTTGCGGAAAATATACTGCTGACACAGAGCAGGTCAAAATCATTTATGGAATCGCACAGGCTCTTTTCAGATTTGGTGCGCCGTTAACGAGAATTCCACACATTGTACAGGATGTGGGGGAAGTGTTAGGTGTTCCCACTTCGATTCAATGCCTTCCGCAAATTCTAATGATAAGTTTGGGAGATGGAACTCCACTCCATCCGTCACGTACACAATTTATGTCTCTTGAGACTCATGTGGATGTTGGCAAAGTTTATGATGTAGACAGACTTGCAATGCAAATATGTGATATGGCACAGAAGAAAACAGAAAACAAGGACAATCTCGAATCAGATGCAAGGCACGTTTCGGATCGATTTCATTCAATAGATGCTGACGACGGTGCAACTCCAATTAACAAAGACGCTTCGAAAATGCCAAGAGGATCGACTACAACGAAAGAAACTCACGAGAACATTTCTCCATTTTCCATCGTTGATGTTCCCACTCATATGACTAATCTTGAAATACTGGCGAAGCTTGACGAAATTGTAACAAAAAAGCATTCCTATTACCTCAAAAACTTCATGACCCACTCACTGACTTGCGCTGTGCAAGCTTCAGCAATTTCAGTTCTGAACTATGGAGGAAGTGCGGGAGATGGCCTGTTTGCTTTCCTTCTTGGATCATTCAGTGGATGGTATATCGAGTATCAGGAAAAAAACTCCCCTCAAGGTGTACCAGAATTACTCGTTGCAATGATTATATCAGCAATCGCTCACGTTATCAATCGCCTTTGGCCTGGTAACTATCCAATCATCTTTCCAGGAACGAACCTTGAAGGGGCCTGGGAAATTTTTGATGGAACTCCTGTATGTCAGTCGGTGTTTGGATTAGCTGCGTTGATTCGCTTGTTTCCTGGAACTCAAATCACGCTTGGGATGCTGGAGTTGAACGATAATCCCGTCGCTGGGTCCGTCCGGATGTTTTACGCATTCATACGTGCTCTAAAACTAGGTTATGGTATGTCTATTGGCTCTCGATTTGGAGCATTTGTACTTTCAATCATCGGATTGGGAAAATCTGATTTTGGAGTCTCGGGTGCAACTCCTGCAAACTGTCCAACTGACTTCAGCTCTGTATTGGACCTCTCTTTGGGCCGTTTTATGGCTTCAATATTTTTCAGTATTGCTGGAATTATGCAGTTAAAAGCTCATCGTTCACAAATGCCGAAAATGATGCTCGCCACAACAGCTAGTTTCGTGATATTCACGTTCGCAAGACGATACTTACCTACAGTAAGTCCAAATTATTTCTTAAGCTACGATATTGATTTTTTATTTACATAGACCGAAGCTGCTGGCATTGCATCATTTGGTGTGGCCGTCATTGCAAATGTGATGGCACGGTGGACTAATGAAATCGCGGTTCCCTTTATTTTGGCTGCAATGCAATATCTCGGTCCTGGAGCAGTCGGAGTCCGTGGAGCAGCAAAAGTGTTCCAAGAAACGTCAGATGGGACAACATTTGGAATGGACATGATTGCGATGGCTATGGCTCTTGCAATTGGAATATTCTTAGCCAACAAGCTCGTCTTTTCGCTACAACCGTCCCTTCAGGCTAAGTGGTTGGATAAAGCGATGACGTTTTAAGTGAGGAATAAAATGTGATGAACGCCATTATGTGAAACTAATTATGACACCAAAACTGATTTATTATCAACAGCTTCCAAAAATAATTTACAAATTACATGCAGCAGAGCATTACTTATTCATTCGAGAAGATCCTCGATCAGCAGTCAACCTTGGACGTACTCCAATCTTGAACGTGAACTGCTTTCCTTCACGCTTCATCTCCTTATCCCCCTCCTTATAATTCTTGCGAGCCTCCAACAAATGTCTTCCCGCAAACACAACTGCTTCACCTGGCTCCAATTCAACAATCTTGTCAAAGTCAGACTCTTCCAGTGGGATCTTGGCCCTCAGGTAGCTAAACCAATCACGAGAATGGAAACGATGCATCACAGCCACACTCACGAGCTCCAATATCTCTGGGAGCAAAGCGCGTGGACTTTGAGTCGAAAGCACAACCCGAATACCGTCATGACGCATCAGTCTCACAGTATCAAGAATCGCCGCAGAGAGTCCGTCAGAACTATTTCCGTCCATAAACTTGTGCTAAAAAGGAGTGAATATACAAGAGGTGTCAAAGACTTAACGTACCACTTCATCAAGCGCCAGGACTTTACTTCCATTCGTCAGTGGAGCGACACGAAACTTTTCAACAAGGAGCTGAAAGACGCCATTCACTTCAGAAGCACTCAACATAGGATCCGTCAAGTCAACCACGATTAAATTTCCCTTTTGGACCAGAGTCCCCAGATCCAACGCATGGTGTCGAATATGGCTGTTCTTCTCGCTTTCGATAATGAATGATTGGAGGATATTCAGCCGTTGAATGAGTGGTGCTTCTTGATTCTTTGCATTGGAAGCCTCCTTAACTTCAGCCAAGAAAGCCCGAAAGTCAGGCTTGCGATCAGCACGTTGGTAATTACGCAGCAATTCCAGAAGCGTTGCCATATAAAGCTGATTTCCCTCTTCATCAACACGCATCAGCTTCTTGATATGGTCAGCGGAGAGACTATTCCATGAAAACAAAAGAGGCCGAACATCGCAATAACTTCCATAAAAGTCTCGACGTTGTTTGAAGTACGACGGGGAAACCAGAACAGTCATTCTTTCGCGAAGAAGTCTGGGAACTCCTTCAACCATTCCCGCAGCAGGATTGATCAACCCAGTGGATTCACAGAGAGAATGCGGGTTCTGGTCATAATGCAGAACGAGAGCGCACATTGGCTCTTTCACGTCAATCATTCCACGATCCGCAGCCGACCCACTCGTCTGGTTCCTCGTTGACAGAAGGCAATTTTCCAATATGACGGACATGGTGTGAGATTTTCCAGCTCCCTTTTGTTTCCCCCATTAGTTACGCTACAGCAAATTTCAAACAACAACTGACCTGAACCCCAAGCGCAACTAAACAAAACGGCTCATGAACATTCAAAAACACTTCCTCAGCTTCAACTCCATCGTCTTCAACACCGGATGCAGCATTATCCACAAGCATCCCCAAAAACGATGACTCTTCAAAATTGGATTTCGTCCGTTGATTCGCGAGAACCATTCCGTGGGCACGTAGGCCCTTGGGCTTCACAATCGACGCTTTCAAAAACTCGGAGATGGAAGGTACACGTGACGGTTCTTTCTGTTTGTCGGACACATTCAGTCGATCGATTGAGTGGAGGATGCTTTCGTAGTTGGAAGAAGGGGCCTTAACATTTGATGGACTTGATTGTGGCTGTCTTCCAAAGGAGGGCGTTGGTGTGGGGTTCATGGATTTTGCAGCTGAAGATGCAGTGAATTCTTTGGCATTTTCTGACGGTTTGATATTTGAGGGTGCCGCAATTGAGCAACTTGGTGTTGATGTTATTGGGGTTGGCGATGATTTCGTTGACATAATAGGAGTAACTTTCAAGGAAAATCCTGGAATTGGATTGGGGGTTGGTTGCATATTTTTCTTCTCGGACGCGTTAAACGAAAAGAGAGGAGCAGTTGGAGCAGTGGGAGTAGGATTGGTTTGTGCTGTTTCAAGATTTGGACCTTCTTTACTCTTGAAGGAAAGCAGTGGGGTCGAATCAGAGGGAGCTGAAGACGTCGAGCCGTCGGAAGCAGGAGCTGAGAACATTGGGAATGATTTCTTAATCTCAGAGCTCAACACGGCTGGCTGGGCGATACTAGTAGGAGTTGAAGACATTGAAGTAGTTGATTCTTCAACAGATGAGGTGGACTTGAACGAAAATAATGTCTGAGGTGGAGTCGAGGAAGATAACGTAGATGAAGAACGCGGCACTGATGAAAATATCGAATTCAAAGTTTGATTTGGCTTTTCATCTTGAACGGATGCCTTGGTGCTGTACTTCCGTCCAGCAAGGTAGTCCGAAACCCGTAGTTCCTGAATGGATCCACTTTAGCATCACCTAATTTCATGTCAGATTTGTATTCTTACTTCAAAACTCCAGTTTCGATATGCGTAGTTTGCAGTGATTGATACAAAATGAACAACCGTTGGAACATCGTTATTCGTCTCACGTTCAATAAACGCCGTATATGGAGGGTATAATGTTCCTCCGTTACATGTTTCTGTTGTTGATTTGACAACTGAAACTAGCGAAGCTTTGGTGTCCGAATCAGAACCAATCCTTGGAGGGATTGGTGAGAAATCACTAGCCTTGTTACGAGGCGTTACGGTAGCACTCGTACGTCTATCTCTGGAAGGTGTTGTGCGGCTGTCTCTAGTGGTCAGTACCCTGGCCTTCTTGGTAGTAGGGGTTGTTGTCGGGGCAGAGATACTTCCTCCGGTTGTGGATGCAATCACTGGTTGTGGTACTGTGAATGAAAAGCTGCCTGTTGGAGGGGATGCCGTGACAGTTGGTTGAGCCGATGTGGTTGCATCCTCACTTGTCATTTATGAAGAGTTTATTAAGTTAAAAAAAACCAACTGTTCAACTTTCCCAACGGTCGCAAACACTGTATTAAAGTCAGAGAGGCTGGTTTTCTTTTTGTTTCTACAAGCCAGCCACAGATGAAGAGTGCAAAAACTCACCAAAACTCGTTCAAGCCTTACAATGGGCCTCTCTCCCAAGCAAAAGCTCACTGCCACCATCACCTGTGTGTGCCTCTTTGTCGGCATCCTTATTGCAGGACTCACTGCCATTGGTGTCACTGCCAAGAAGACTGCTGAGGGAAAGACCAACTACTACATTCAATCAAACTCTACTCTCTCGGCTGCGATCACAGCGGGAGACCAGAGTCTCACTTTTATGAGTATTGAAGCATCCATGTTTAGCATTGATGTGTCCAAGAACGAGGCAAAGATGATGCTTTACTTTGCATTGAATGGTAGGTTATTGGATCTTTGTTTGGCAAATCTACAAACATCAACTCACATGGATACATTGATACAGGCAACCTCAATGCAATCAATTCGCCAAACGCTACTCAACAGCAAAAGTCTAGTTTGATTGCTCAGTCCCCGTATGCAATTTCATTGACTGTTGGGTCACAAATCTTGACTTTCCCAGCAGGCAGACCATTGACTCCCCAAACTTTGACTCTGGTTCTTGATGGAGACATCAATACGTATCCATTTGATACACTTTCAATTGCGTTCCCTGTGTATGGTACTTATACAGTAGGTGGAAGAGCCGAAGCCCTGCCAATCAGTCTTTTCGTGGACGGTATGCCAACTGGATTCAAGATTTCATACGATATTTACGTTGACCCTGAGGTTACCAACACTGAATTGTATGCAACTGGAAGCATTACCCGAAGTGCCACGATTCAGACAATTGCCACCTTCATTGCAGTGTTGATGTGGGGACTTGCAATTGCTTGTTCCGTATATACTGCGAGCTTATTTGTGTTTGAGAAGAAGGCGGAACCACCTGTTCTTGGGTTCCACATTGCGTTGCTTTTTGCGATGCCAACTGTGAGAAACGCGATGCCATTAGCTCCACCAGTCGGTTGTTTGATTGATCAAATGGTTCTTGTGTGGGTCATGATGATTCTTGCGATTTGTGTCTTGTGTCAGTTTGGAAAGTTGATTTCGCAGATTTCTGAGGGTGGTTATGCCAAACTTGGACTTGGCAAGGTTGTTGCTTAGAATTTGCCTCATTTATCAACTGAAGAATAAAAACGAAGAGCAGGATACTCTTTCACATTGAGGCTGAGATGATGCAATGGAGGCGGCACGTTTTTCAGGCACACAAATTTTCATAGTAGAAGAGAGTGATGGGACCCAAGAAAGGCACTGTTGAGTCACTGAGGCCGTCGCCTGCAATCACGGTGATTGAAAGCGCACGGATCATCCAGGCGTGTCAGCTGATGGCGGCCAAGAAGACGGACTGTGTTCTCGCAGTCAATGCGCACGGACAACTCTCTGGGATCTTAACTGACAAGGACGTTGCGTACCGGGTCGTTGCGGCGGGCCTCGACGTGCGATCGACGACGGTGGCCGGGGCAATGACGCGCGATCCAGTCGCCGTCTTCGCCTCGGGTCCACGAAACGACGCGCTCGGCGTGATGGTCGGCCGCCGCTTCCGCCACCTGCCCGTCATTTCAACTGACGAGGACGAGGACGACGACGACGATGAAGACTCCGACGGCGGCGCTACGAATGTCGTCGGCGTCCTCGATATCACAAAGTGCGTGTTCGATAAGCTCGACGACCTCGCAAAGAAGGTCCAGATGTACAAGGCCTGTCCCGCACTCGAGACTGTCCTGGCCTCAAAGGCCCTGTTCCAATGGTCTCGGCGGATGCGGATGTGGTCCAGGCCGCTCAGTTGATGAAGGATCGCCACGAAACGGGTGTCGTTGTCGTTGCAGAGGGCCCCCACGGCCTTGTCTTGCAGGGTATCCTGACTACAAAAGACATTGTGTCTCGTGTCGTGGCTGCCGGACTTGATCCCAGCGATACTGCTGTCGGCGATGTCATGGTGAGTGTGTCTCTACGTCAAACGTCACATCCACCCTAATGACTTGAGATCCCAGACACCAAACCCAAAGTCCGCTCCTCCTTCAACAACCATTCTGGATGCTTTGAAGATGCTGTATGGTGCGTTACCCTCTCTGCCATCCCCAATTACCATTCAATGCGTGCTGACCGGAAAATTCCTCCCACACCACTTCTCTAATTCGTCATAGCTGGTCATTACCTGCACCTTCCCGTCACTGACGGCAACACTCCTGTTGGCCTTGTCGATGTTCTCACTCTTACAATGTCGATGCTTGACTATATGGTGAACGATCTATATTTCTAATGCATCGCAGCTTAACCCTTCCAAATCTTAGCTCAATACCGAAAACAAAGATCCAAATACCACATTCAACACGGCAGAAGCTTCTGGTCCTCTGTGGAACCAATTCTGGAACTCAACTTGGTCAACAGTTGACTCTGAATCGAATGCAGGATCTGAAGCATTCTCAGATGAGCACCCATACGCCCAACCTTCCCGAATGTCTTCTGTTTCTTCCTCCTACTATACTGCTCAGGGAGGTGCAGGCGGCACAACCGGAACCAGAAACAGCTACATGACAGCTCCATCACCATACGACAGATCTCAAACATCACGTCAATCTATCCCTGCTCAAGTCCGTTCTCCACAACCACATTCCTCCGACTTCCATGCAAACAATCCTCTTGCAAATTCATTCGGTAGCAGCGGAAACGGCGAACTCCCCTACCGATCTCAGACTCTCCCATCAGAACGAGACCGAACCTCTCACAACCTTTCCCTCCCTTCCCACCAATCCTTACCCCCACCTCCACCTACTGCCGCCTCCCCAACAGCCACCTCCGTCTACGACGACCCAACCCGAATCGGGATCAAACTATCCGACCCCAAACGCGGCAAACTCGTCCGCTTCACCCTCATGACACCAACAACCCTCGCCGACCTCCGCGCAATCGCATCCGGCCGCCTCGGCGTGGCCCCAACCTCGCAAGACCTCCGACTCTCATACGAAGACGACGACGGCGACTGGGTCCTTGTTTCGTCTGACGCAGACTTGGACGACGCTATATCGATGGCGAGGCGGTTGGGTGAAAAGTTGAGTTTGAGGGTGGGTGATGATGTTGTGTTGTTGAATAACCGCGATGTTGCGCCATCTGCTGCTTCTGCTGCTGCTTCTGGGAATGGTGGAGAGGAGAAGGCGAGTCCAACTGGGAGCAGTGCGAGCAGTAGTGGTGGGGCTGGAGGCATTCTTGAGTTTTGAAGGACGCACCTTTGAGTGTGAATGTGGGATTAGTGCAGGAATTGTGGTTGTTGCTGCGTTTGTGTTGTCGAGGCTGTACAGGCCTCCATCGTACTATTAAGTTCTGGCTTGGTTGGTTTTTGGATGCTTTTATTTGAGTAGGCATAGAGAGTTGTGAGTAGAGAGTGTGTATGGTTGGTGGTTGTTTTTTGTGGGAATTTCTTTTTTCTTTTTCGTCTTTGTTTGTTGACAAGTTTGATATGATTTCGGCTTTCTTTGATATTTGGTGAAGGTATGCAATAACAGCCTCATGTTTCATGAATTGAGTCTGGGCTGCAGAAACCAACAATATAGGCATTGAGAATCAGATTATCTGTCATTTAAAACTTGTAATTGCGAAAGTGTCATCAAAGCGATAAAGAGCCAAAAGAGCGATCTCTTGGCTGCACTTTGATTGAGTGAAGCAAGAAATGCATCGGCCAATTGAGTCAGCTCCACCCTTGCCACTGAGCACTGTGGTCCTAGTGACCTGTCTTACCTTGTGCGCATTTCTTCTGGTGTACAAGGTTCTCATGTTCCCGTTTTATGTGACGCCGCTGCGGCTGATTCCGAGTGCGTCCATGTCGCGGCCGTTTCTTCTGATTGGCCACTTGGCGGACCTCATTGGCGCCGAGCCACTCAGCCACCAGCGAAAGTGGATTGCTGAACTCGGTCCAATCGTCCGCTTCCACCGCATCCTCAACGAACCCGCCGTCCTCGTCGCCTCTCCCTCCGCTCTTCGCCACATTCTCGCTACAAATGCTCAAAACTACTCAAAAGACGTTCAGCTGTTTAAAATTATTGGCGCTGTCCTCGGACCCGGTCTCCTCACCGTCTCCGGCGATGTCCACTCTCGCCAGCGACACATCATTGCTCCTTCCTTCCGCCACAAGAACCTCATCCACCTCATCCCAACATTCATCGCATCGGCACGTGAACTACGTGCCGCGTTTCTTGAGAATCTCAGTGACGCGCCCAACCAAACCATGGAAATCAACGTCCTCGAGGAAATGTCGAAACCAACACTGGATATCATTGGTCGTGCAGGTTTCGGGTACGAATTCAACGCTGTGTCTAATTCTGAAGCGACTTCTGCATTGTACGCTCACTTCTCGGCTGTTACGGATCGTTTTCAAATCAAGAATTGGATCCAAGACAAGTTTTCCCGTTTGTCAAGTATTTCGTGCGTGCAGAGTGGGAGACTCATTTGAATGTTGTACAATCAAAAAAGGCGTTGGAGAAAGCGTGTCGTGAGATGGTTGAAGCTCGTTTGAAAGAAAGTCTTAGCGGAGATGGTGAAAATGATGTCGGGGATTTGCTTTCAGTCTTTTTAAAGGCGAATAGGGAAATTAAGGATGTTCAAAGTCGGTTGTCAGATGAAGAGCTTGGTGCACAAGTATTAACTTTCTTGTTGGCTGGACACGAGACCACTTCTGTGGCCTTAACGTGAGCTTTAGTTTAACGTTGATTATAATTCACAGATTTTTTGTGTTCTAGGTGGACTCTTGATTTCCTTTCCAAAAATCCAGAAATTCAAGTCAAACTCCGCGAAGAGCTCAAGCTTGATATGGCTCATAGTGATGCTGATCCTTCTTTGGATTTGATTACATCCTCTGGAAACTATTTGGATGCTGTATTCAAGGAATCACTTCGACTTGCAACGCCTGGTACAATGTCATCCAAAATATTAGAGACCATCTAAATGATATTTTATCAGCTCCAATGACGATGCGAAAATGCCTCAACGACGATGTGCTTGACGGTTTCAAGATTCCAAAAGGAACAACAATTTCTATCTCCCCTGACATAATGCACAAGCTTCCAGATATTTGGGGTCCTGATGTTCTAGATTTTAAGCCTGAACGTTGGTTAGACATTGGAAAACAAGAAGAAGACGATCCTCGTCGAACATTTGGATCTTTCATGCCATTCATGTTAGGACCGCGTAACTGTATTGGGGCCAAATTTGCGACCTATGAATACAAAGCGATTCTTGCTGTTCTTGTGAGAAACTTTGAGTTTGTTGTAGTTGAGGGTCAAACAATTCGTAAAATCCAGCATCTGACGGTTAAACCTGAACCAGACATCAGATTAACTGTACGAAAAGTTGCTTTATAAATAAACTAATTTTTGGTGCGCCACCTTTCCGGTCTTGCTTGTCGAATGAGGGTGGCTTGGAGCGGAGCTCTTTCCGTCTTTCCGATCCGTTTCCTGACGTCAACCAAAAAAAAGCATCATGAAGCTCACGGCGTGCCTATCCGTTGTTGCGAGTCTTCTTGCATCGACAGCCCTAGCAGTGCCTGCGGGACCAATCACAAAGTTCCAATTCGTTGAGAGTGCTGGTGTAGCACAGTTCAGGATTTCAACGGACACAACTGAGACTCTGTTGAGTATCCTGGCAGACAACACGTTGCGTGTGCAAACTGTGCCAGCTGGTGGTGAATTCGTGGAACCGACAAAGCCTTCCATCGTTGTTAAGAAGAGTTGGGAGAAGCTTGCCGTTGAATCAAAGCAATCAGACAAGGATATCGTTGTTAGCTGGGCAAATGAGAACGGGTATGTACTTCACATTAAATGATTTATGAATCTTGGACCTTGGTACTCACTTTACCCCTGAAGCTACAAGATCCACATCAACAAGGCCCCCTTCAAGATTGCTGTAAAGTCCCCAAAAGGAATCGTGTACGAAGAATCCGCGCCCATCGACATAACCCCTGAGAAAACATCCCAATTCCTCTCCCACGGCGTAGAAGAACAGTTTTTCGGCGGCGGAATGCAAAACGGCCGATTCACCCACAAATTCACCAAAATCCGTATCGAGCGTTCCGAAGACTGGGACGACGGCGGAACACCCAATGCAGCCCCTTTCTACATGTCAAACAACGGATACGGCGTATTTCGAAACACATTCGCGCCAGGAACCTACGACTTCACGTCAACTCACCAACCCGTCGTTACAACCCACAACGAAAGCCGGTTCGATGCGTACATTTTCTTGGCAGACTCTTTGAAGGGGATTTTGAATGGATACACGCTCGTAACGGGTCGCCCTTTCCTTCCCCCAATGTACGGTTTGGAAATGGGGGATTCTGATTGTTACTTGCACAATGCGAATCGTGGGGAACGGAGAACGCTTTCATGGACTACGGATGTCGCGAACGGGTATATCGAGAATGATATGCCTGTTGGTTGGTTGCTTGTGAACGATGGATATGGGTGTGGGTATGAAGACCTGCCGGAGACTGCACAAATGTTGAGTGAAAGGGATATTACCATGGGGCTTTGGACTGAGTTTGATTTGACGAATCAACCTTATGAAGTACAGGAAGGTCAGGTGCGTGTAAGAAAGTTGGACGTTGCTTGGATTGGTAGTGGTTATGAGTTTGCTTTGAATGGTTGTGAAGTTGCTTACCAGGGCATTGAAGACTACTCTGACGCTCGTGGGTTTGTCTGGACTGTTGAAGGATGGGCGGGAACGCAACGATGCGCTGTGCAATGGTCTGGAGACCAAAAGGGATCATGGGATAACATTCGATTCCATATTCCAACTTTGGCGGGCTCGGGATTGAGTGGTCAAGCATGGACTTCTGGTGATATTGACGGTATTTGGACTGGATCTGCAGAGACCTATGTGCGCGACCTTCAATTCAAAGTTTTCGCTCCTGTAGTCATGTCAATGTCTGGATGGGCTCCTTACGATAAGCAACCCTGGCGCCACGGCGAACCATACACTTCCATCAACAGAAAGTACCTCAAACTTCGTGAATCTTTGCTCCCATACTTTTACACATATGCTGCTGAGGCATACTTTACTGGAGTTCCACCCGTTCGTTCATTGGTTCTTGAATACCCGAATGACCCTATTACTTGGACAAACGCGGTTCAACACCAGTTCTTGTTTGGTACTCAATTCTTGGTTGCGCCTGTCTTTACAGACACGACCGTTCGCAGTGGAATTTATCTCCCTGAAGGAACTTGGTACAATTACTGGAATGGCGACAAATATCATGGAAATCAAGTCCTCAACAACTTCCCCGCTCCATTTGACACTCTTCCCCTCTTCATCAAATCTGGATCTATTATTCCAATGTGGGGCAATGTTAACTCGTTCAAACACGTTAAGAAGACTGATGACCTTATTGTTGACATTTACCCTGCTGCTGGAGAGACATCAGAGTTCTCACTTTACGAGGATGATATGGTCACACGTAAACACCGCACGGGAGAATTCTCGTACCAGAACTTTACCATGACTGCCACTGAAACCAAAATTCAGTTTACAATTGGTGAAGTTGTGGGACACTATGATGGAAAGCCTGATGCCCGTGGTTACAGAATCAAAGTCCATGCAGATTTGGCTTGGATGGCGTCCCACGAAGTTCATTGCAACTTTGAACATACTTTGGAGAAGGATACAGTTATTCTGGTACGTGTTCCACGTTTGCCTGTTGGCACAAGTGCACAGGTGGTCTTGAATATGCGACCAAGAGCAAACTTTGTAATGCAAGAATAAGTTTGTGTTTGAGAATAAACGCAGCAGTATTATTTGAATTTGGGAAAATGTACAAAAGAGTATATGGAACAACATGGATATCAAGCATGCAACTAATATGGCAATGGCTCTTCGCTGTCGCTCAGTCTATTTAAGTGAAGGTAGGCATCAGTGCCATATCCTTCCATGGAAATCAACTTTAGGTCGCCTCCGAAATACCGCGCATATAATCTACTCAGAGGAAGTCCGTAACCAAATCTGCGAAATGAAATTGAATCAGACAATTTGTTCAAGATATCTAAAAAAGAACTTACCCAGCCATTGGTGCTCCAGAGTGACCAGCAAGAGCATCATCCATATCTTGCTTGTCAGCAGTTGTGTACAAATACGTCCAGATCAATGGCATACCACTTCTTGGGATACCTCCACCTTCATCAGAGATCTTGATGGTGATGTCTTCCTTTCCCTGGGCAACAATCACCTTAATGGGAGGGTACTCTCCATCAGCATCCAAGCCATGAGTTTCCACGACGGCACGAAGAGAGTTCTTGAACAGCTCAAAGAGCATGTGATGGAGATGGCTTGGGACATACATAAATTCAATATCATCCACAGCAGCATCCATTCTTTTGCTGCTTCCGGCAATGACAAGCTTGATTTCAGGGGGAGTGAAAACACCAAACGAATCCTGTAAATCAAAAAAATATAATTAGTAAGCGACGGGAAAGATTAGGTTATTGAACGTACTTGTAGAACCATCTGTGCATTCTCCGCGGCTTGTTCCACAACATCTCTTATTGAAGTCTTTGTGCAAATGATTCCCACATAGTCAGTTGGGGCATTTGCAGCCGCCATAGAAGCTTTTGTTAAGGCCACGTGTTGTCCAATCAGCATACGAATCCCGATTCTTGACATGTAAAACCTGTCCAAGAACGACTGCAAGTCGGTAGGCAGTAAGTTTTGCACAGCAGCAGCATTCTTCATGATATGTGGCGGGTACATTTGCGGTCGGGTGACTCGGAAGGCATTACTCGTCACATCGTATGGTTTCGTCGCGGCAACGAGGATAGGATTTGATTTCGTCTCGGTCCATATTTGTTTCAGTTCTTGAATTCCTTGAGCCATGGTGATGGCGACGGGATCGTGTCGCTTCTTGATGTTTTCGATGCATTCCACAAACTTTGTGTTGTAAGCAATGACCTCCGCAGACAGCTGTTTGTCAGCGACTGGTTTCCTTACTATATAGTATAAGAGTATGAGTCACTGTGAAGTAGGTAAGGTGGCGTGAACGAACCTTCTGTGTCCTGCTTTGATAGTCCATCCTCTTCGTTCACTGAAATCTCCCGCAGCAGAGTTTTTGGGATTCCACAGTCTTCCGGGGACGGAAAGTTGATGAGATCTGCGTAACTTTGAGTGTACCAGCCAGCTACTTTCTGCACAGATTGCATCTTTGATAGGTTGTAGGGCAGGTTTTCCAGCTCCACGACTCTTCGAGCTAATCGAATTGGAAGTTCATGATGCAGAAACTGAGCCGAGCGGAGAATTGTGTTTTGGGAGGGTGTTCGGCCTGGATTGATAAGTCCAGATAAGTATAGGAACACAAGGGAAGGAAGGTTTCAGCACGCACCAAATTCGACCATTTGCTTCAGAGAGACTTGCGTTTGGAGGTGTTTCGCGCTTTGTTGCACCATTTCTGTCAGCGACGGTTTCAGCGCAGATGCAGCCATATTGGATTCGGGGAAAGATTCGTGTGCGTTGAGTGAGTGCCACACAGTCAGAAAGAATGAATCACTGCCCAGTCACGTGACTCTACTCATGGATTCCCTTCCGACACGCCCGACCCCTTCCGCTATTGCGACAGTTTCAGCGGCGGTTCTCGGAAGTGTGAGTTCTGTGAAATTGAGTGGAAGTATTGAAGTTGAAAAGGAGTTGGAAGATGAGCAGTTATACGTCTGCTGGTGTTTACCAAACAGAACTTCCCAAAACAACAAGCTTTTCAAGCTTCTTTCACACGATTTCAATATACTGTTTGAATAGCTTGTAGAACAAACTATAGTCTAAAGTCTTTCTCCATTTTTGTATAAGCCCTTTTCCACAACTCCACACATAAAATGCCCAGAGTTATGTAATGCTCTTTCTATGGCATATAATTCATACTTGAGATAATACAGATAACGCGGTGATGTCACCTCAGAAGAGGAAGAAAAAAAAAGTTCACCTTGATGCACTTTCTGCGCACCTCTGCTGCAACGCTCTTCCGCAAAGCCACGTTGAACTCGTCACTCTGTGTCCGAACAGTTGGACGTGGAGTAGTTCTTCCCGCAGTTGCCTTGCGATCTGCGCGATTCAACGGAACCACAGCCAGAGCCTACGTTGAGGACACCAGCGAGAAGGAGACTATTGTCAAGCTGTGCGTGTATTTAAGTAACCTGGAAGTGTGCTGATGGTTCTCAGGCTCTACAACATTGGATCCAAGAAGGAGGTTGAGCAGTACCTCACTACTTCAGCTCTGTCGAGTCCCATCAGTTTGCTGTCATCAAGGTATTCTTAAAGCCAAGACCATGTTTTCGTGGATTACTCATTGGCACCGTGTTTGTCTACAGGTTGGAGGTGCTGTGCTCACTGATTCACTTGATGCCTTGGCTTCCTCTCTCACCTTCTTGAATCGCGTGGGTCTCTATCCAATCGTTGTTCACGGTGCCGGACCTCAATTGAATCAATTGTTGGACGATGCTGGTATTGAGCCTGACTATATCGATGGAATTCGTATTACCGACGAGAGAACCTTGACTATTGCGAGAAAGGTCTTTGCAGAGGAAAACTTGAAGCTTGTTGAGGCTCTTGAGAAGCTTGGAACTAAGGCTAGACCTATCAACGGTGGTGTGTTCACTGCCGACTACTTGGACAAGGAAAAGTAAGTACAATACTGTGGAATGAGGATGGACGTTCATAGAGCGTTAAAAGAACGAGTTCATTAATAACATGGTATTAACTCCCTGTTCAAACCAATAGGTACAAACTCGTTGGTAAAATAACCCACGTGAACAAGGCCTTGATCGAGTCCTCCATTCGTGCCGGAGCTCTTCCCATTCTTACATCGCTTGCAGAAACCCCAGATGGTCAAATTTTGAACGTGAATGCTGATATTGCGGCAGGAGAGTTGGCCAGTGTCTTGGAGCCACTGAAGATTGTTTACTTGAACGAAAAGGGAGGACTTTTCCACGGAGTTACCAAGAAGCGAATCGACGTTATTAACTTGGACGAGGTTAGTTCAATTTGTGTGAAAAACTGAATCTAACACAACAGCGGACAGGAATACGAAGATTTGATGAAGGAGCCATGGGTCAAATACGGAACTAAGCTCAAAATCCGTGAAATCCACGACCTCCTCATGAGACTTCCACGCTCCTCGTCTGTTTCCATTATTTCTGCCGACCATCTGCACAAGGAACTTTTCACTCACTCTGGAGCTGGTACCTTGATTCGCCGAGGACACAGAATCTGGAAGCACTCTGGACCAAAAGCTACCTCCAACATTGACATTGACCGTCTTCGCACTCTTCTTGCGGAAAATGACGCCTCTGTTCTTAACGGGTCTTCCAGCGTTGCAAGCTACCTCAAGTCCTTGGACTCCAAGAATGCAACCATCTTTGGTGACAACGGATACGATATTTTCGCATCCGTCGTTCCTCCAAAGGAAGCTGGCGAGCCACACCTTGTTGAGAAGTTTGTGAGCACCAAGGATGCTGGCCTCAACAACGTCACTGACAACCTTTGGAGCGTCATCACCAAAGAGTTCAAGAGCCTCGCATGGGTTGTTCCTAAGAACGACCCCAACTTGGCTTGGTACTTTGAACGTGCCGACGGTTCGTACACTGAAAACGAGTCTGTTTTGTTCTGGTCTGGCATTGAAAACTTGGACATTATTCAAAAGCTTGTCGGCAGATTGTTGGCATCCAAGGCAACTGCTTCTGGAACCAGCGCTGCCAAGTTGAACCCATCAACTACCGTGGATTTTCCACTGGAGCTATGTTTAAGCAACAGCGTCGTGGATATGCTACCAAAGTTGGAATCATCGGTGCCAGAGGATATACTGGTCAAGAATTGATCAAGCTCATGATAACCACCCATCATTGGAACTTTCTCACGTTTCCTCCCGTGAATTGGCTGGAAAGACCGTCACGGATTACACCCGTTCGACTGTTGTTTACTCCAACTTGAAGCCCGAGGACTTGCCAAACCAAAAAGATGTTGGTGCGTGGGTACTTGCACTTCCAAATAAGATCTGTGCCCCATTTGTCGATGCTCTTGAGAAGGCCAAGTCCAAGGCTGTTGTCGTTGACTTGAGTGCTGACTTCAGATTCACTGATTCTTGGACCTACGGTTTGCCTGAACTCTATGGACGTGACTCAATCAAGAAGGCCACTCGTATTTCCAACCCAGGTTGCTACGCCACTGGTTCTCAGGTTGCTATCGCGCCTTTGGTGAAGGCGGGCATTGTTTTGCCTGGTTTGTCTGGCGTTACTGTTTTTGGAGGTTTGTAGTCTTCTTTTGAGAACCAGAAGGCTTGTTTGCTGACTGCTTCTTTCTGTCTTCTCAGTGAGTGGATACAGTGGTGCTGGAACTACCCCATCTCCCAAGAACGATATCAACCTCCTCCGCGACAACTTGATGCCATACGCTTTGACTGGACACATTCACGAACGAGAAATCGCCCACCAACTCTCTCGCCTGCTTCCAAATGCAGGTGGTAACAAGCTCGACATTGCATTCACACCTCACGTTGGTCAATTCTTCCGAGGAATCTCGTTGACTGTTTCTATCCCTGTGACCAAGAGCCTGACACCTTCTGATGTCAGCAATTGTTTAGGAGCATACAAGGGTCAAAAGCTCATCAAAGTGTTGAAGGCTGGTGAAATTCCAGAGGTTCGAGATATTCAAGGAAAGCACGGTGTCACTGTTGGTGGATTTGCTGTTGGCAGTGGTGGAAAGAGAGTTGTGGTTGTCGCAACAATCGACAACTTGTTGAAGGGAGCTGCCACTCAGGCATTGCAAAATATGAACTTGGCTCTCGGTTTTGATGAGTATGCTGGAATTCCTTTGAATTGAGAATAAGACTTTGAATACAATTATAGTGCTGACATTAAATACTTTTCAAATGATCCACCTGTCAAATAGATAGTAGTACATTCTGTGGTGGCTTTTATTATCGAAAATAAACAATTATACACTGAGACCCAGTCCCCAAAATTGAATAGAATTCGTTATGTGTCAACCTCCATCTCATCCAAGGCGCCTTCTTCTTCCTCCTCGACACCCCCTGTTGCCGTTGAACCTTCGCCATCCTCTTTCATGGCAACACCCACTGACCCTCCATTACTAACAACATCGTCTCCCTTCTTTTCGGTGAAGTTCGCAGGATTAGGTAAACTTCTCTTTCCACCTTTATCTTTTCTTGTTTTTCGCGCTTTTTTGTTATCTTTGATGGGAGCATTGACGTTGATGAAGGTGCGTTGTTACAAGATCTTCCAGTTCTGCAAGCGCAGTCGACGGTTCATCATGCTGGTGATGGGTTTGATTGTGATTAAGGGAATGTGATGACGAATCGTGTTGAGGTTGGTGGTGGGGATGTTGTGATTGTTGCTGGTGATGTTGTTGTTGCTGCTGTTGGATTGGTGATTATGTGACGAAGTGATGTGTTTGATTGTGATGTTGATGGTGATGGTGTTCATGATGATGATGGTGTTGATTTGTTTTAGAGCTGGGTACAATATTTGGGGTAGTTGCGTGGATATGGTGAAAGTGCTGGTGATAAGGACTGGGATTGATAATTCCGGGTATACCAGCTGTTGCATATGGATTGTTGGCTGGTGTGGTGGAAGAGCCACCAGAGGTGGCTTGAGAGGGTGATGTGGCAACTGTTATGGCTGCATGAATGTTGGCAAGGTATTGGGTCGTCGCCGCTTCAGATTGTTGATGCCAGTTGGAAGTCTGGTTTTTCGAGTTTATGATCTGGTATTGTTGATTAGTGAACAGTGTTGAACAAGAAGAATGTGATTTCACTTGGTCAGCAAATCATACATTCTCGTTTGCAGTTTTAATTTACACGTACTTCCTGAACTATGTGATCAAACGGCTTCACTGCATGAGATCCTGATTCGAGCAACTCATTGTAGTCTATCCTCAGTTTTCCCACTAAGTCGTCTATAGCTGTCTGTATTTTCAATTGCGCATCAGCTACGATTCGGGTGTGGATATCAATGAATCCATTTAGATCTGAATACGGCGAGGATGAGTAGCCGTGGTGCGACGAACATTCAACATATATGAAGATAAAGTATTATCCAGTTCTGAAGCGGCTGTTGAATGAGAGGGCAGGTGGGAGTGCAATTGTTGGTAAAGCTGCAGGAATCTGCAATAGCAGTCTGAAGAAGCAGATATAAGCATGCAAACCGGCCAATACTGAATAATGCTCACATTGATGGTATTGTTTACATTACGCAAGACTGAAGGTGACGGGTACAATTGCTCAAGGACTCCGACAAAGACCTCATCCGCTTCAACGTTGACAACATCCGGCTGATCAGGCACGGCAAGTGTTACGACTCTAAATGCACGCAGACAATGTACCGGAGCAACAAGAGGGGCTGGCGGACGTGGATCGGCAACCTCGGGAAAGAAGCGAGACGGACTGCAGAGGGTTCAGCGCACATCCAAACACACCAACCACAAACAAACGCACCGATTCGCCGTCGTCACTGCACCAGCATCCCGGCAGCGTGCGGATGAGCACTCTGGACGCGCAGCTGAAGCGCAAGGTCCGCGGCAGTTGGCACCGGCGCCGAAAGCGGGGGCGCCGATCGCAGCCAGGCAACAAGAAGAAGGCCAGGGTTCGAAGACTGGAACGCGGCGGCGGCGACTTCGACGGTTCTGTGTGAGCGAGTCAGTCGAGTGGTTCAACGTCGCCTTCCTCCTTTTCCGCTTCTTCCAACTACTTCAAACTACTTCTGCTTCTGTACTTACTCGCCGCTGCCACGGAAACAACTGTCTCGCCGTGCTGGATGCCCCCGGCCGCCCTCCCAAACACCAGCGCTTTCACTGCCACCGCCTCGCTGTCCAAGGGCCCTGCATCGTCCACTGCCGCGAATCCAATGCCAAGTAGTGCACTCGCAACTCCTTGGTCGAGTATGAGCGACCCTTTTGCGGCCACTGTGTTGGCAGGTGCTGAAAGCATTTTTGCAAAAAAACTGTGTAAGAAAAGAGTAGATAGGATAATGTAGAACAAACCAAATTTCACAATCTAAATGAGTTTTATAAACAAACACATCGTAATAAAAACTTAAGCAGTCGGAGCTGGCTTAGTCTCCTTGGTCAACCCAAGCTTAGCATAACCACCCTCAGAAATCTGTGTGATCAACTTTCCAAACTGTGCAAGAACACAAAGAGCAAGAATCATCATGACCCACACAAGGACCATCTGATCAACCAAACAACCGACTGGTGGGGCGAGTGGCATGGCATTTCTCACTCCTGGCATGGCAAAGAGCAAGGCAATGTGGAAGGCAAGGAAAGGAGGCTCCGCCTTCTTCTCAAACACAAACAAACAAGCAGTGAAAACAGCGCAAGCGAGAGCAAGACCCCACATCAACAAGGCAATGAAAACAGCAATAGCCTTGATGGTTGAAGTTCTGGCAATGTTTCCAACAGCGTAAATTTCAGTGTTTGGAAGGGCATCTTCGGAGTGATCAATGTAGGCAGCGTAGTCAATGTTGAAACCGGTAGGTCTTCCGTCTTGAATCAAGTTGATGGCGAGTGGTTGGGCTGGTCTGCCTGGCAAACCGTAGGACCCGTAAATGGTGTATCCAACTGACAGAGTGTCATATGGGTAAGTATTGATGTCTCCTTGAATAACTAAAGTAATGGCTTGGGAGATGAGTGGTCTTCCAGCTGGCCACGAAATGACTTGGTTGCCAATAGTCAAGTTGATGTTGTAAGTGGATTGGTGGTACAAAGAAGATTGCTGGGCGACAGTAACGTTGCTGTTCAACGAATTGAGGTTTCCTAATTTGTGGTTGGTTTGGTTTTGATTAGATGATTATGAAGGGAAGAGATCGCATTTTCTGTCATATCAAGCTCACCATTCAATCCAAAAGACAACATAGCCTTGGCTTCGTTCTTGGACACATCAACGCTGAACATGGCGGCCTCAATAGACATGAATGTCACACTGTGGTCACTGGAAAGAGCAATTGCCGTCAAGGTATCGTTGGAGGCAACGTAGTAATTGCTCTTGCCATCAGCCATCTTCTTCGCCGTCACACCGATGGCAGTAAGGCCACCAACGATGGTTCCGATGAAGACTACAACAGCAACGATGATGATAAGGAGTTTGGTTTTTGGGCTATGAGGCATCCTTGTGCAGATTTGGTTGAAATTTCGGAGAGATCGCTTCCGACCGGCAGAGTGCTTTTCTGCCCTTTTGTGGTTTGAAAATTTTTTTGAGGCTGTGCATCGGAGCAAAAACAGAATTTTTTTATTATTGTTGAAGGCTGATTTGGGGCTGTGTTCTCGCGGCAGACCTTCTAATCCAACCGAATTTACTCGGAATGAGTTGTGTTGTCCATAGTGCAAATGTACCCCACATTGGCGTTCAACTTTCCTTCAACCGCTTCTAAATACAACTCCTTCACAGCATCAGCACCATAGTACTTCTTGAATTGCATCCACTCAGGAAGTTTTGCCAATGCCTGTTTCCAACCAGCAGCAATAAGCTTACTCACTTCCTCCTGTCTCCCTTCCTCAGCAATCTTCTTTCTCCAGAGCGGGGCAAAGAAGAGCTCAAACTTCAAACCTGGTGCGATAGCTTCCACTTGTTGAGCAGACACGGAAGTTGGTTTATCAGTTGGATGGAAGTGGGTGAAACCGACACTAATTGTCTTGACAACTTGAGAAGCACTGTCTGGCAATGTCTTGACAATCGTTTCAATGACGCTCATGTTTCCTGCAATGTCAATGTAGACAAAAGTCTTGTTCTTGAGCTCAGAGAGATCGTCGTAAGTAAGAACGGAATCGTAGACGCCAAGGGATTTTGTAAAGGCAAGGTTCTTGGCCGATGTAAGTCCAATCACTGGAATCGAGGCCGCGGAACAAAGTTGGGCGCAACAGAAAGCCGTCTTGGCGGATGCGGATGAAAGAACCACCGCTTCGGCGCCAAAGAGGTTGTTGGACTTGACGTAATCATACAGAAAGAAGGATGTGAAGAAGAGTGGACGAACAAGGATCATAGCATCCTCGAATTCAGCGGAGTAGAGGGGATCCGAAGCACAGAAGTCGTACGTGTTGTAGACTGGAAGTGGCAGTGCACGGGTAACAGTGAACGATTTCTAACAGAGTGATGCCAATCGGTTTAAATTGAGCTCTTAAAAGAATCACCCACCTCAGTAACGCCAGTTGGAACCAGATCCAAATGAGTAGCAGCAGGGAAGTAACCATAGATCGTCACTCCAGTCTTGATCTCTGGGTGGTTAGACTCGACGATGGTAGCAAGAGCCCACACAGGAAGGGCCATGGTCTCATCAGGGGTTGGTGTCGGAAACAACTTGTACCAGCCGAAAGCATGTCCCATAGCGGCGTAGGTGACGTTGTTGGATGTGAGGCCAAACTTGTAAATTTGGGCACGGACGGCACCTTCAGCCAGATCAGGCAAGGCGGACGACTTAACTGCGACTTCTTGAAGACGTCCTTGCTCGATTTCGAGGCACTTCATTTTTTGCAACGTTTTTTGGCGTACAAAGTGGTTTTAAGGTTTTAATGTCTTCATCACCCGATCTCCTTCCCGATCTTCACGCCAGCCTCTGCTAAAAGAATTTCAAGTTACACATTATTTATTTACATTAACGTTTATAGAAAGTATTGGGAAAGAAGCTTTCGACTTTTGGTTGAACACCTCTCTCAAACCCGGGTGCCATAAACCCACGTTCAGCGTTAGCACGCAAGGTGAACAGCTGTTTTTGAGTTAAAGAGCACTGATGATAGCCCTTCTGATGAGAGAGGTTGATGCTATCTTTCAAGAACTGAGTGAAGTATTCTTTTGTGGGAAGTGGGATACCAACAAGTGGAAGAAAGGCATTGAACGTCTTGACTGCATAGATTCCTTTAATATCTTGCACGAGTTGCTCAGCAAGTCCCAGTCGAGGGTATCCGAATCGACTGTTGAGTTCGGCGAGCAACTCAGTTGGAGTCTTTTCGCCCAACCCCACACGACGCATAAAGAGGACCTGAAACATGAGCAGACGAAGGGAGGTTTGTTGAGCAGTGTAAGTCTCATTCAACCGGAAGTCTGATGTCGCTTGAGGTTCAATGAACGCGAGGTAGGGCTTATTTCCGTGTTTTGGATCCAGCATCCATACAACATTGCGAGCGGAAACTTCACGGAACACAGGAAGGGCGAGTTCAGACCATGTGTGTTTGTTCTGGAGGAAGAGAAGCACCAAGAATTCACCAATATTTGGAACACGGTCTTTTCCACGAGTGTCCTTGTTCTTTATGAAATTTGAGAGCTTGTTTTCAGCAGAGACAACCAGCTCCGGGTATATGTTGGCGAATGAAAGAAGGAGGTGTAGAAGTTGTGAATATCCAGTGAGTGCTTTCTCCGAAGCGATGAGTTTAGTTTTTTGCGGTGCCTCATCGTAGAAACTCATATGTGAATCAGAGCTTGAGTTGTCCATGGCTTTCATGAGGTCTACAACCATCAAATTCATGAGTTTGCTCAAGATAGCGAGTGCGACTTCTGGAGAAAATCCACCGGATTTATTGCAGTCGAGATGCACAATGGTCTGCTGCAAAATTGGGAGAGCTTTTGAGAAGTGGGCAGGGTTGAGGGCAAGTGGTAAGAAATGAGTGAACCCTTGACCCCAGATTGTTTGACGAATTCTCGCATTCAAGAACGCATCATATGATAGAAGGTCGAAATCTACGGGTTTCATGTCGCGATTTCGGCCTGTTGAGGCAACCCAAACTCCAACACCTGTAATTCATTCATAAGCAAGGGATTCGCAAATTAAGAAATGAGCCTCACCCAACACAGCCTCTTTGATACTTGTTTTGTAGATAAAACACCTTTGGTCGCGCCTAATGCTCAAGTTGTGTTTTGTCACCAAGTCCCCAAAGCGAGGAACCGCACGTCCAAGTTTGATGATATCAGACACAGCCATATGATCTGCGATTTCCAACAACAATTCGTTCGGCATCACATCGAAAGTCATTCCACCACCCAACCCCATCACTCTAGTTTGCAGGGCAGCTTCATTGACATTCTCCACCACAGTTACAGAAACCGGTGCAGAACCCATCCCCACAACCCCAAACTGCTTATTGCACTTTGAAGCAAGTTCAGGGCCATTATAAGAACAGTGTTTGCAACGAAACGCCTTAATATTCTCAATGGCTCGAAGTCGTTCCGCGTTTCCAGCAGTGTTGGTATACATTCCTTCCCAATCTTGCTCGATATTAGTGGCTGAGAAGAACGACATTAATTGGATGAGAACGGTGGTCAACGAGTATGCAGGCGAGTAACCAGAAATGCGACCATGAGAGTCGGTAAACAAGTGGCCCTTCAACAAGTCACAGCAAATAAACGTGCGCGAGAATACGTTTGGATGCGTGATCAGGGTGTCCATTGTCACCACTGGAGACCCAAGAGGAAAGTTTGTGAGCTCCATCCCCAAATGAAGTGGAAGACCGGCGTAAACACCTTCCTGACACTCCATCTTCACGCAGAGCTTCGTGGCATCCTCAGAGCGGGGAGTCACAGTGATTCCCACTTGAGGCGAGGCTTGGAGCTCCTTCAATTCAATAAAGATACGGCGCATATCAGCAGAGGAGGAGGAGGCAGCGCGGAGCATTTTTCGGTTGTTCTTTTGGTTGTTTGACTGGTTGGTGAGGAATCTTTGTTGCGATACTCTGTCCTTTTTGTTCGTGTGTGGGTAAGCAAAACTCTTGGGGTGAAGCAGCCTTGCAGTCCGCAAAACCTCAAGCAAAACCTTCATAAAAACAAAACATTCTGGAATTTAGCAATCACATAGTTAATGATAATTTATTGATATACTTTATGAAAAGATTTACGATGTTTATTTAGAAATTGGATCGTTGATACCTATTTGAGAAATCTTAATAAACAATAATATAAGAATTTTCACCAACCATCTGCTCCGATCGAAAACTGACATTCCGCCTCAGGGAGATTAGGACTGTCGTAAATTTTGCAAATACGGTTTTCGCCGGATCCCTTTTTGAGAAAGAGTCTGCATTCAAGTCAGAGAGGCCAATTCACACAACATCAACGAACCTTGTTGTGGACGCGTGGGCAATGATGTTTCCACCAATTGGCTTTGATGTAGGACCAAAGGGGTTTGTAGAGTCAACTTGTGCGACAACTTGATTCGTGAGGACAACAGCAATTCCAAACTACAACGACGAACATCAGTCGCACCTTATTTCTAGATTATTCGTACCTCATCGGCCAGTCTCTGCAGCATACGCAAGAATTTCGCCAAATGCATTTGTCTTGCTGAAAGTTCACCTCTACCTGAATAATCCGTGCGGTATAACGATGTTGCACTGTCCACAATCAACAACGAGAACCTGACGTATAAATGTCAGAACACCAAGTCACTGGTATGGCTGCCACCTTGATTCAGCCATCATTGCAGCGCCTTGTTGCAACAAATTGAGTTGATGATCTGAGTTGTATGCTCGTGCATAGGCCACATTATCCAAGACTTCTTCTCCATTCAGTCCAAATCTTTCAGCTGTTGCCAACAATCTTTCAGGACGAAACGTTCCTTCAGTATCAATGTACATGACGCGCCCCTCTCCTCCTCCCATGTTCGTCGGCATCTATTGTGTGTTTTAGAACCAAACAATCCATAGAACAAGAGTTTATAACCTGCGCCATCACAGCCAACGAGTGACACAGCTGCGTCTTTCCTGTTCTGAATTCACCAAAGATCTCAGTAATGCCGCCGGTTTCAATGCCCCCTGTTCAAAAACAATGTCAACGAGCGAAGGAAGAAATAAGCATAAGCGAGTGGCGCTTACCTCCAAGAAGCTTGTCTAACTCTTTAGAACCAGTTCCAATTGAAATAGTTTCCTGTCTGCGAATGTGGAAGTCGGTTGCCGTGGTGAAACCCATCGGAACGAGCTTTGCGGCTGCGGCAGGGCACAACGAGTCAGCAAAAGCCGAGAACGGAGGCACTTCAACAAAACGAACCTTCGGCGAGGATCTTGTCTGCCTTGACCTCGGACAGGCCCTTGATTGCGAGCAGCGTCTTCTTTGGCGTGAATGCGACTGCCTCGACCGTGTACAGCCCGGCCTCGCACAGCTTTTTGATGTCTGCTGCCGAGATTCCGTATTGCTTTTAAAGCGAGTGAGTTTAGAAGTGGGTGGGTGGTGGTGGGTGGGGCAGCGACGCCCAATCAGGTACCTCGAGTGTCTGCACTTTGAGAATAGCCACGCCGGCCTCTTCTTGCTGCTGCTCTTCCTCGTGTTGCTCTTCGATCTGTGGCTGCTGTTGCTGCTGTTGTTGTTGGCGCTGGCGGCTGGCCATCTTCTGATTTGATTATTGATTTTCTTTCTTTTGTCCGAACTCTAAAAAAAGAACAGAAGAGAAAAAGAAAGAGGAGCAGAAACTTCCAAATACAGACCCGAAAAAACCACAACTAATCCACTATGCCTGAAGTATTCCCACGAAAGAAGTTTATTGCTATCATTCTTGGAACTGCTCTTGCCGTCGCGGCTATTATTGCTGGTCTCACCGCAATTGCCATCACTGCAAAGAACAAGTCAAAAGGCCGTGAAGATTCTTACGTTACATCCGCTGTTTTGAATCCAAAAACAGACACGTTTCTCGAAATTGATGCATCTTTATCCGCTGTAGACGTCAACGGTGCTACTGCTAAATTGAAGCTCACGTTTGCACTTTCAGGTTCAGTACTTTATCTTAGTCCGTGGTAGTCCAAGTATCTAATTTTAGTTTGCCAGATTCCCTCGTACAACCAAATCCCAAGCAAAGTCTGTACTATGAAACCAAGTACCCAATGAATGTTACAGTTGGAGGTCAAACGTTTTCATTCGCTGCAGGTCGTGCCCTTCTCTCCCAAAGTGTGACGGTTCCAATTGACGGCGATTTCAACATGGTGCATTCTTTCTTTTGCTAAAATATTTCACTTAATCCTTCTGTAGTACCCGTTTGACGAATTTTTGTTAACGTTCAATGCTGCGGGAACTTATGGCGCGAAACAAGACCCCCTTCCGATTTTATTGGTTCTCTTTGGATCTCCAAACGGATTTGACGTCACGTTCGATTCTGCCGTTGAAGACGCCACCAACACACAAGTTTATGGTGTCGCGAAAGTGGATCGAAACATCACCGTTCGAGCATTTGCTATTCTCATCATCTTGACAATGTGGTTCCTCGCACTTGCAGCTGTTATTTTCACTGCATGTTTATACATTTTCAATCAAACTCCTGTACCTCCTACTGTCGGTTTCCATATCGCTTTGCTCTTTGCCATGCCTGGAGTGAGAAACACGATGCCCCAAGCACCGGCTATCGGTGCTTTGATTGATCAGATGGCTCTTGTTTGGTGCATGTGTATTCTTGCAGGTTGTGTTTTGTTGCAGTATTTCAAGTTGGGTTACCCAATGGTGACGACAGGAAAGCAGTGAGTGAGAACGAAATAAATATCGATGCAACATTATGCTTTATTTCCACATCACGCGAAAACTGAAACCGCTCCTGTAAATAACCATCTCCCTAAAATGGGTATGCTCGAGCTTACTCGTCGTCTTCCTCCTCATCCTCTTCCTCATCCATATCTTCATCTTCATCATAACTCTCCTCCGCATCATCGTCAAACCAGAAAGAATCATCATGTTGCTCAACAACTGGCCGTTTAATGATGAAGTCGGCAGCTTAAGAAACTCGTCAGTCTTTGGATGCAAAATTCACGATTTACAGTACCAGATTTCGGCATCTCCAAGTCATCCGGGATATCTTTCTTTGACAGCTCAACTTGCTCCTTCACCTTTGCTTCATACGCTTTACGGTTATTTCTATATAAAACCTGTTTGTTCACAGGTTTAGCACAACGATAAATAATTGATAGATGTAAACTTACTCCAGCATCGACATTTGCGGGACTCGAGACGTTTGGGTCGTTTAATAGACTGACTATCGACAGCAAAATAGATTCGACGGTCTGAGTTGGGTTCCATCGCTCCTCCGCCTTTTCTCCTGACGTAGGGTCATCGCCCGGAGGATGGAGGATAGAGATACATAGGCGACCGTCTGAATAGCTGTGTAATAATAAATAAGCTCATTTGCAGTCTGTCACAGTGGCGATGGTGACTCACACGTTAGGATGGAAGAAGGGGCTGTTGAAGGTGAACGTTGGAGGGTTGAACGGATAATCAGTTGGGAACTTGATGGTGCTCTGAGTTATGCGTGATAAGTTTGGAGGAAGATGACGCGATGGGGGAGGGCAGCCAAAACACAAGCAAAGACGCACCAAGAAGTAGCCTCCTTGATAGATTGTGTCCAACGGTCCAATAATTCCAACTTGCCACTCGAATATGTTCTCATCTTTGAGTTCGACCTGAGATTTGGAGTTAGTGTTAGTCTTGGGTGCTTTGCATGGATTTGCATTGGGGAGCCACCGGGTTGAGCTCAATAGGGGGAGCTACATCCAACGGCTCCCAACGCATATAGTATAGCTTACTCGGAAGCCTGGGATTGGGTGTTGCAGGATCTCTGTGGCGATGCAGTGTTAGTTGAATGACAGAAGTTTAACATGGCATCAATGAGTTAAAACTTATTGCTGCCGTACCTTTGTATTGTCTTTGGAGAGCTTGGAGAGCCATTATCGATCGGTAGTGAAACTGTGGAAGGAGGGAGGAACAATTGAGAACAACAAACAAAAGAATTCCAAAAATTATTTACTGAAGAATTGAGTATTCATTAATGAATCAAACCTCAGGTCCTTTGATGTTGTCGATACAGTGATGTTTCTGCATATGAAGAGGCTCTTAAACAAGTGCTCCAAAACTTAGTCGACAATGTCTCCAAACTGACAAACCTGTAAACTGGATTAAGGAGAGCTTGGCATTACTTCACCACTGCAGATGTGTAAGGAATTGCACAGCAACTCTTCCACCCATCCGTGCTTCGCCACGTTCCTTCAAAAACGGGCACCCGCATTGCAGCACTGAGTGTCGTTCCTCGAAACATGTACAAGTTTGGAAGTAATACAGGTACTTCGAATAAATCGATGTTGGAAATACGATCCTTACGAAAACACTTCGAACCAGCACCAGCGCCAGCACAGGGATTGTGGAACACACCATCATCCTCGACTGTTGCGGGAGTCAACCCGTCTTTTTCTTTCAATGGAGCATCAGCATCTGGGTTCGGTAAAACTTCACTGCAAAACACCATTCCACTCATCCCAATTCCAGGAGCATCGTCATCGACAAACCAGAAAAACCAACCAACATCACAGCAATCATTTGGACTAAGCGGAACAAAGAATAAGGGCTCTCCTTTTAAACAAAACGGACAAACGACTGCCACGGCCAACTTTGGTACGGGAGCTCCAACTTATGCTCCAAAAATCGAGAAAGAAGGTTCTGGCTTTAATGCAGAGACTTTGAAGTTTCAAAGTATTAGTGCAATGCCAAATTATAGCAATTGGAGTGTTGAGGTTCGTGATTCTGATTTAATGTAATCAAGCTAACAATAAGTTTAGGAATTAAGGATTCAAGATTATCAAATGGGCAAAAAAGGACCTCAAATGAATCTTTTCGGCGTGAAGAAGGACCTTCCTCCTCAACCAGCTTTCAGTTTTCTGAACGGAAGTAGTCAAAGTCAACCAACAAACCCAGCATTTACGTTTACAACCTTTCAAACTGGTTTTCAAAAAAGCACTTCTCAATCAGCTATGTTTCCAGTTTCGACTCCTTCAAGTTTTCTTGGAAATGCTTCTCAATCAGCAGCTCCCAACTCCCAATCGACTTTGACGTTTAACGGATTTCCAGGAACTCAAACGCAGCCTATGCTTTCTTCTGCTGTCAATTTCACCGGGACTCAATCACAACCATCGTTTTCGGGCACAGCCAACACTCTCGTCAACAGCAGTGCTACATTATCATCATTAACTACAAAGCCAGCTTCAGCTTCATTTATCTTTGGAAGTACCTTGACACCAAATCAATTAGTGAACAACTCGACCCAAACTCTGTCATTCAATACAAGCAATCCATTCAAGGGATCAGGACATAGTTCTACTGCACCTCTTCAATTTGCCACAAATTCTACCATGTCCACCCCAACTACTCAACAAAATAATCCAACCACCGACTTCACATTCGCCAGTAACACGGCCCAAACCGGAAACCCTTTTCTATCGATAGTTCTGAAGTCAGACCAAGCTCAAACATTAGGAAATTCAGAAACCGTTGGACCAAACAATCAACCTAAAGCACCAATATTCACCTTATTCCCCAGCAATAGAAATTTTGAGTCTTCAAATACAGACCCTCCATTTGTGTTAACTCCTTGTGGCACATACCCCCGACCAACAGCTCAAGCTCCGGTCTCAGCAACTCTTCCACGTCCTTCACAATTCAACTTCAATATGACAAATCCATCAAAAAACAGCATCAATACATCAGAAAGTCCTGATCGGAACGTGTATGCGTCCATGGATCAAAGTCCCTTCGGCAACAATCCAATCTTCAGCACGCCACCAAAGAAACTAACTGAACCCGAATTATCTCCAACCCAAACCTATCTTCCTCCTCCTCCACAGCCACAAATTGTACCGAGCCAAGAAAAGTCCATCATAAATGTTTCGTCTATCCGATTCACCCCTCCATCAGCTTCACGCCTACGGTTACGAGCATACACACCTTCCCCCGTCCCTTCAAATCGCGGCCGCTCAGCGCCAGCTGTTCCATCCTCTGTCTTGAAGATGTTACAAGCGAATGACATTGATTTTGTAGATAGTAATCGCGGTGCATTCAAACCACGTGTCAAAAAGCTGATTATAAGTGACGAAGAAGGTAATGTGGATTTGCAGCCTTTGGAATATACAACCTCGCCTCCTCTTTCCCAACTCCTTCGAATGACTGATCGCGAGTTGAGAGCGGTTCGTGATTATACTGTAGAGCTTCCTGGGATCGGTTTTGTGCAGTTTCTTGATACTGTGGACCTCTTGCATGTGTCCCCGACTGGAACTCGGGCTGGAATTGCGCAGATCCCAGGTACAGTTGTTATTTTGAGGAAGCGAAGTGTGGAAGTGAAGACGGATGATGAGGTTGGTTTTGGTGTGAATGTTCCGGCTCTTGTTTCGCTGCAGGGTTGTTGGGTTATGAGTGCATCTGGGACTGTTGTGACGAATGAGGCAGATCCACTGTTTGAAAAGCGGTTTAGAAAGATGCAGGCAATGAAAGGTACAACCATGGTTGGATTCAACAAACTTACTGGTGAATGGCGCTTCCGTGTTGACAACTTTTGATTTCTTTCTCATCATGTTTTCCCTTTCGATTTTGGCACAATAAATATCACATTTCCTAAAGTTGTAACGATTATATTGAAAGAAAGATAAAACTCTTCCCAGAACCCAAAGACACCCTATACAGTTCCTTCAAACAAGAAACTGATACTCTCTCCATTGTGAATTCTTCGGATAGCTTCAGCCAACAATGGTGCAATGTCAAACACCTTCATCTTGGGACAACGCTTCAAGTGGTCGTCTTGAGGAACAGTGTTGGATACAATGACTTCATCGATAGGAGACTCGTTGATACGATCAATAGCATCGCCAGACATAATGGCGTGTGTGATAATGGCATAGATTTTGGTCGCTCCTTGTTGTTGAAGGATTCGAGCGGCTTGGGTGATTGTGATGGAAGTGTCGGCCAAATCGTCTGTTTGGTTGTAAGTCAGCTTCTGAAAATAAAACTTGGAAGACAGAACTAACCAATGAGAATGCAGACTCGATTCTTAACGTCTCCAACGAGCATCATATCTGTAATGAAAGTGTTGCCAGAGTGGCCTGTGATGTTGGCAGCACCAACGGTGGACATGGATCTGGTGGGAACTTTGATGCGACGGTCTTTGTGAACAAGAGCGAAGTCCATGTTGAGTTTGTCGGCAATTTGGGTTGCTCTGTTTGCAGTTCAGCGGCAATGAACAGAAATTCCCAGCTTCACCTCTTAGCACCTCCAGCATCTGGAGAGACGATCACAGCTTTGGAATATTGTGGGATGTTTTCTTTGATATACTTCAAAATCAGTGGCTGGCTGTAAAGGTTATCGACCTGCCAGTGATATGAGTATGAGCTATAGATAGACGTATTTCTAAACATACAGGAATATCAAAGAATCCCTGGAATTGCGGGTCGTGAAGATCCATAGTGATGACATGGTCAGCACCTGAATTGTTGATTGAGATTCAGATATCAATTGACAGGCTAGATTTCGCTTACCTGCAGTCATGAGCAAGTTGGCAATCAAGGTTCCACTACGAGCAGTCCAGTGTTTGTATCCATTTGTTTCTGGAGGTCCAGCTGTCCCTGGAGTTGGGAACACGAGGGCATTTGAAACATTCTTTTCTTTGGGTACGGTCAAGGGAGTCACGACAATGTTAGATTGTGAGATGGAGATTGTGGAAATACGGGTGGATAGCGCTTCGCCGTGAGCGTCAATTGACTCAGTTCTGGTTTTGATGTTTCTGGCTTTGGCAGGAGATGAATTCAAGCCATCGTCTGCAGATGTAGCAACACCGGTTGGACTCAATACTTCAGGTTCGTCAATGACACTTGCAGTAGAGCGGGAGTGAGGTTTCTGTGTTGGAGATGCGGGGAGAGTTGGGATTGTGCAATTTTCCGAATGTTAGCTGACAGTCAGCACGTGTACAACACCGGCGGTACCGCACGAACCTTGAGAGCGAGCTTCAGAGGCACTGGCTGAGGTTTCTCGAACTCTGGTTCCGGTGTTTGGGGTAGGTTTCCACCGTACATGTTTTTGTACTTGTCAATGTCGTCTGGGGCCATGCGGGTCAGGGTGGTTCCAGTCTTGCGGTCCGTGGCACCAGGCTGACGTGCATAGGGGAAAGAGGGGATGACGGCCGTGATTTTGCTGTTGGGAGGGAGAGAGAGAGAAAGATCAGCTGGTGAACCAGTCCAGTTTCGCAACAAGACAACTTAGACAAGACACGCACTTTGCACTCGCCGTGCGACAGGCAGCAATCAGAATGAGCAGTTCCATAAAGTTGTCGTTCACGTTTCCGCACCCACTTTGAACGATAAACACCTCGGCCCCGCGAACTGACTCGCCAATCTCAATGTTCGTTTCCTGATTCGCGAACTTGCGCAGCGTCACGCGCCCGGGCTGGATCCCGAGTCGCTTGCAAATGTCATTGCCGAGCTGTGGGTGCGAAGACCCGTTGAGCACGGTCAGATTGCGCATCATCTTTTCTTCTTTCTTTCTTTTGTTATCTCTTCTTTCTTTCTCGATTATTCACAAAGTAACAAACAAGGGACTTCAACCATAACGTCAGAATTACGCATACTTTCTTCCTTTTTTTACTATTCACCAAGTAATTAACAACTGGGTATACATGAAAAAGAACTATTTTAACCGATGACACCATACAAACCGAACCATGTTTTGAAGGACGATCTAAACTAGAATTATTCTCAAGGAAATTGTAGATATTTCCCTTTCCATTAATGTCCTCAGTTAAGCGCTTCAAGTTGGCTCCCGAAACACCCTTGACTCTTCCGCAGAATGAAACCTACTTTTGGACAGCTGATCCGATGTTTTGGCTGTGGCTCACTCGGGAAAAACAGATCCGAAACAGCCGTGCAGCACAACCCGAATTTTCGCCCCCAATTTTGGCAGCCCCTCTTCCGAAACCAAAATTTCCCCTCGGAGCTGACCGGAACGCCTTGAAGACGAGGTATTTCTTGCCACACAACGAGGTATTTTCGAAAACATCCCACAAACCCTTCTCACATATGCTCGTCTCTGACGTGAATACCTCTACTCCTTCAGCACCACTCAAGATGACCAGCGACAAGACCGAGCAAATGAAACAAGTTTGTGCCCTCATTGAGCAAAAGGGCTTCATTCCAAAGGAACTCGTCGGAAACGAAGTGTCATGGTTCTACAAGTAAGTGCCAATGAAGGGTTGTTGTCGTAATAGACTGATCACAATTATGCAGCAACCTCGGAATGGACGAGCTCTACTTCAAGCTCGAGACCGCGGAAAGCATTTCTCAGCTTATCCTCTCTCTGTACAGCGCCAAGATTGCCGCTTTCATCAAAAATGAATCCCTCCTCGACATCAACTTGGTTCGTGAAACTGAGAATGGTGCCATCTTCATGCAAACCTCTACCCCAGGAACTCCTTCTGGAAAGGGTTACGAGAAGACGTAAGTGCCAATATCTGATTTGCGCGAATCGTGTACTAAATTCTCGTGTAATATAGCATCGACGAGAAGTACTTCAATGTGAGCAACAAGACTACTGCCTACCGAATGGAGTCATACCGCTCCTCCAGCGCTGTCAGCTCCTCCTCCTTCTCCACCCACTTGCGATCATATTTCGTTCGCCAGTGTAACTTCCCAGCTGTCACTGAGTCCACGGAGTTCTCTATGAAGAACATTTCTGACCCAGACTTCATTGACAACTGCACTGAAGCCACCCTTGCTTCTTATGAGCGTGTCATTAAGCAAGTCTTGGTCCGTACCGGTGTTGTCATTGAATGCCAGGATGTGCCAAACAGCCACGAGAAGCGTTTGATTATTGGTTTCAAGCAAGGAACCACCAAGAGCTACTTCTCTGCCTTGACCGACTTGTACCACTTCTATGGACTCTACTCCACCAAGAAGTTTGTCGAGCAGTTCTCCAACGGTGTTGTCGTCATGTCCATCTACTTGAACCGCCCACAAAAGGCCGAGCTCCCACCATTGGAGCACTCTATCCAGCAGGTTATCAAGGAGGCTTCTTTGCTTTACTGCTTGCCAACTACTCCTCTCCAGGAGCACTTCCAATCTGGAAAGCTTTCTGGTAAGTTTCCCATTAAAAGCCACATCACAAATACTAATTGAATTTGTAAACAGTCCAAGAAGCAATCTACGGATACACTGGTTGGATCTTTGCCCAACACTTCCTCAACCGTCTCGGAAACGAGTACGCGTCTCTCAAGTCACTCCTTGACGGCAAGAACGCCACCCACAACGAAGTTCTTTCCAAGCTTAAGAAGCGTCTCCGTTCTGACACTTTCACCACTGAGTACATCTTGGACGTCATCAAGCAATATCCAGAGCTCATCAAAATGTGTTACGTTGGTTTCGCTATGGAGCACTACATCAACCCAGCCCAAAACACTTTGAGCCCAAGTTTGTCTTACCAGAGACTTCAAACCACTCCAATCTTGTCTGAGACTGAATTGTTGGACACTATCCGCAAGACTGTCGCCAACAACCAGGAGTTCATGATCTTTGAGTCATACGTTACCTTCAACAAGCACGTCCTCAAGACCAACTTCTACCAGCCAACCAAGATTGCTCTCTCCTTCCGCATGAACCCCAAGTTCTTGCCAGAGCTCGAGTACCCAGTTCCTCTCTTTGGAATGTTCTTCGTTGTTGGATCTGAGTTCCGAGGATTCCACTTGCGTTTCCGTGACATTGCCCGTGGTGGTATCCGTGTCATTCAATCTAGAAACCCAGAGTCATACGCCATCAACTTGCGTGGTATGTTCGACGAGAACTACGGTCTCGCCAACACCCAGCAGCGCAAGAACAAGGATATTCCAGAAGGTGGATCCAAGGGAACTATTCTCTTGAACCCAGACCAACAAGGAAACCCCAAGTTTGCCTTTGAGAAGTACGTTGACGCCATTCTTGACTTGGTTCTCCCAGGTGCTACCCCAGGTATCAAGGACAAGATTGTCGACAAGTACGGAAAGACCGAAATTTTGTTCTTCGGTCCTGATGAGGGTACTGCCGACTACATGGACTGGGCCGCTCAACATGCCCGTCACCGTGGAGCTTCCTTCTGGAAGGCTTTCACCACTGGTAAGTCCCAATCTATGGGAGGTATCCCACACGACACCTACGGTATGACCACCCGCTCTGTCCACCAATACGTTCTCGGAATCTACGAGATGCTTAAGATTGACGAGAGCACTGTCACCAAGTTCCAGACTGGAGGACCAGACGGAGACTTGGGATCCAACGAGATCAAGATCTCCTCTGACAAGACTATGGCTATCGTCGATGGTTCTGGTGTCCTGTACGACCCTGCCGGTATCGACCGCGTTGAGTTGACCCGTCTTGCCGATGCCAGAAAGATGGTCAACCACTTTGACGTCTCCAAGCTCTCCAAGGACGGTTTCCGTGTCTTGATTGACGAGAACAACGTCAAGTTGCCAGACGGAACTATCGTCCACTCTGGATTCAAGTTCCGTAACGAGTTCCACTTGAACCCATTGGCTACTGCTGACATCTTTGTTCCATGTGGAGGTCGTCCAGAATCTATTGATATTGGAAACGTCAACACTGTCTTCAAGGCTGACGGAACCCCACGTTTCAAGTACATTGTCGAAGGTGCCAACTTGTTTGTTACCCAAGAAGCTCGTCTTAAGCTCGAGGAAGCTGGTGTCATCTTGTTCAAGGACGCCTCTGCCAACAAGGGAGGTGTCACCTCCTCTTCCCTCGAAGTTCTTGCCGCCTTGTCCTTCAATGACGAGGAGTTCTCTGAGCACATGACCGTTAAGAACGGTGTTGTTCCAGAGTTCTACGCCAAGTACGTCGAATCTGTCCAGCAGTTCATTGAGAAGGCTGCCCGCCTTGAGTTCGAGTGCCTGTGGCGCGAGGGAGAGCGAACTGGAATCCCACGTTCTATTCTTTCCGACACACTGTCCGTTGGTATCGTCAAGTTGAACGAGGAGCTCCAGAACACTACCCTTTGGGACAACGAGCCACTCCGTCGTTTGGTTCTTGCTGAAGCTTTCCCTAAGTTGCTCTTGGACAAGTTGGGCATGGACACTCTCCTTGCTCGTGTACCTGAGGCTTACGTCAAGGCTATCTTTGGTTGCTACTTGGCTTCTCGATTCGTGTACAAATATGGTACCTCTCCATCCCAGTTTGCATTCTTTGAATTCTTGGCTCCATACTTTGCCAAGATTGACCAGTAAATTTCCAGCCATTCTTCTTGTATTTTTATTCTGGGTTTGAAAAGCCCAATTGGCAAATAGATTTGTTATTGCTCCATTATTCTTTCAGAGATTTTTACCATATTTGCTGCAACAAGCATTTTTGTGTGGCAGATTTTCAAGTCCATACAAAAGATTTTCATCGTCATATGGGGAACCGAGCAAACTCGACGAACGTAACAGAGACTGATTCAGTGTGGGAGCCGTACTATGATGCTTATCAAAAAGCTGTCGTACAAGATATGTGGGTTATAAGCTGTATCACGTTGCTTCACTTGCTTGTGTTCGCGATCTTGGTACGCATGGAAATTAGTGCACCGATCCTCAAAAAGAAAAAGAAGATCTTTTCTAGTATTAATAGCCTACTGCTATCTATCATACTCTTGCATTTCTTAGCCAACATGTTGAACTACGCCTATTCGTCATCTCTTTCATCAGATCCAATTTACATTGTCACATATATTATTGTAGCTTGGTTTTTCACCTGTTTTCAAGAATGTGCTATGACGTTCTATGCATACAGGCGCGGTATTGCCGTCATTGAGGCAATATTTCCCAGTTCTCGAATTTTTATGATTGGTTGTCTGCTCTTTATTGCATTTGGGACTGTTTGTCAGTTTGTATGGGTTTCTCTCGCGAATATTTCCTTCTACCTGCCATACCTGACGGATTACAATGCCTTTTTTAACAAAGCGTTCAACGCTCATAGTGTTGCGCTCAGCATAGCTATTTTTTGTTTTGACACTGGAATTTGTGGGGTGTATCTATATTACTTGCGTGTTGCAGAGGAGCAAGAAATTGGAGAAATCGAGAAGCTTAAAGTCTTATCAAAATACGGGCTCCTCTCTTGCTGCTGTTTGTGGCTATGGCATGGAAGCCTCACGTTGTTCCTGTACAGCTCATATGCTGAAACACCACCATTTCCATTGTGGATATACATCTTATCCCAAAATATGGCAGAATTAATACCATTACTTTACGTTACGGTTCAGTTGGTAATGAAGTGGAATTTACTTGTGGAGGAACGTACTCGAATCCAACTCATGCAGAAACGGATGGACCGTGCGAAAACGACATCATTTTCAACTTGCAAAACAATTGTCAAAAGTAAATCATTTTAGATGGTCCGGATGATAAGGGCAAACTCTCTCGCCACCTTCACCTTCCCACTGCAAAAAACCTAGTAAAGTAACCAACTTCAAGAAAATGAACTTTATTTCATTGCTTTTCGTCACAAATATTCTCTTCTTTCATTCGAATAAGGGATTTCCGTGGATTTACCTTATGAATTCCACCTTGTCGAATACAACCGCAACGGTATCAGTTTGGCAACCTTACTACGATGCATATACACTTACAACGCTACAAGATTTTTGGATTGTAGTGTGCGGTGCCACTATGCATCTCATTCTCTTGGCAATAAAATAATCTTTTCAAGCATCAACAGCCTTCTACTTGCCATCATAATCAGTCATTTCTTAGTTAATCTCTTCAATTTTTTGTATTCCGGCGCCTCTGATCCTTTGGACGTTGTTGTCTATATCAGTTTGACTTGGTTCTTCAACTGTGTTCTCGAGCTTCTTATAACAATTTACGCATACAAACGTGGAATCGCAGTTATAAGACTTATTTTTCCAGAAAGTAAACCGATCTTGATTGGATTTCTGATACTATTTGGTGTTGCTGAGCTTAGCCAGTCCATTTGGGTTGTCCTTGCAAACGTTTCAGAGTACTTCGAGTTAATGAAATCAAACAACGAATTTTTCAATACGGCACTTAAATTTCATCACGCATCGCTCAGCATTGCAATGTTCTGTTTTGACCTAGGCGTATCCGGGGTGTATATTCATTATTTGCACAAAGTAAAGCGACAAGACATTGGTGAAACGGGTAAACTGGAGATACTTTCAAGATACGGAGTTCTATCTTGTTGCTGTTTGTGGTTGTGGCTAGGGGGGTTGAGTTTGTTTGATTACACATCTTATGCCACTTCGCCCCCATTTCCCATCTGGACATACGCCTTAACGTTGCATTTTGCGGATTTGACACCCTTACTCTATGTGGCGGTTCAATTAGCGATGAAGGGGAGTTTATTGGTGGAAGAAAAACGGAGAATAGCGAAAAACAGAGCAGCCTCCAATGGGACACGTCACATCGACTCAGACAAATAAGCATAATATAAGATTTTTATACCTATCTCAAAGCTTTGCCGTCTTTTCGTCGCGTAAATCACAAATACAACCCAAATAAGCTGGGACGTTTCCACCAATAAAATCCAAATACAACGATTTCACTGCTTCAACACCGTGATATTCCTTCAGTTTCATCCATTTCTGTACATGATTTACCATCGCATCCCAACCAGCCTTGACCCCCTTCATTGACTGTGCTTCTCCGATTTCTTGGAATCTTTTCTGAATCCATGTTCCTGCGAAGAATATTTCATGATTCTTGGAAGGAGGAAATGATTTTGTGGGTTGGGCTGGCTTGGGAATTGCAGTGCCAGTAAAATGGGAGTAGCCAACCCCAATCGACTTTGCAAGCTGAGATGCCGTCCTTGGAAGCCCTTCAATGACACGTTTTTTGAGAGTCGGCGAGCCTGCTATGTCAACGTAGACAACGTTTCCAGAAAGACTTTGAAGGAACGACAAGTCATCGTACGAAATGACTGACTCGTAGACGCCTAAAGACTTTGTAAAGTCCACATTACTCGCTGACGTGATGCCAATGACGCGACAAGAATCGGCAGCCGCAACGAGGGCATACGCGAATGCCGTTTTTGACGACGCGGATGATACAATGACGGCGTCCCCGCCGAACAGCTTATTGTACTTAATGTAGTCATGTAAAAAGTACGAGGTGTAGAACAGGGGGCGAAAAAGGATCATAATGTTCTCGGTTGATGGAGAGTACAAGAAATCCTTGGCGAGGAACTCGTATCGACTATACACGTATCTGTCCGAAGGTAGTTGTGGACGAGAAACAAGGAAGTGACCCTGCATGATACAGTCAGTTTAATGTTGGAAGTTTCGTTACATCACCTACATCTTTGACTTCGTTGACAGCCAGGTCGCACTCGCTTGCACTGGGAAAGTAACCGTACAGTCGAACGCCCTTTTGAATGCGCGAATTATTTGATTCGATGACCGTTGCGAGACCCCAAACAGGGACCATCATTGTGCTTGGTGTGGTTCCTGTTGGAAAGAACTTGCTGTATCCCATAGCAGATTCTGACGCGGTAGCAACGTACGTAACATTGTTTGCAGAGAATCCAAACTTATCAATCCGCACTCTAACTGCATTCGGCACGAGTGGAGGTGCCAAGGAAGCTTTCGCCTCCATGTGGGAAGGGTGGCGCCAGTCGATTTCTAAGAAATTCATTGCAGAGTTTGTTTATTTAAAAATCAAAGCTTTGCAGGGATTTCGTGCATAGTACAGATATAACCAATATCAGCTCTGATTCTTCCTTCCGCGGCGTCCACATAGCTTCTCTTCACAGCTTCGACTCCATTGAATTCGCGAAATTGGATCCACGACTCCGCCTTGGACATGAGCAATTTCCAGCCCTTGTCGACGTCTTTCATGGCTTCACGCACGCCGACTTCCGCGAATCGCTTTTTGATCCAAGAAGGGGCAAAGAAGAGGTTTCCTTCAACGGTTGAGGACGTAGCATGAGCGAAACCCACACAGATTTCATTCACTGGACGGCTAGGAAGGCCTGCAACAATTTTGGAGTAAAGGGATGGGGACCCCGTCACGTCAACGAACAAAGTTTTGGACGTAATATTCTCGAGTGGAAGCAGGTCCTCATAAGTCACAACTGATGTGTAAATGCCCAAGGACTTTGTAAAATCCAAGTTCTTCGCTGCAGTTACGCCGATGACTGGAATTGACGCGGATTGGCAGAGTTGCGCAAAGCAGAAAGAAGTTTTGGATGACGCAGATGTAAGAACAACGGTTCCAGCGCCAAAGAAGTTATTGTACTTTACATAATCGTAAAGGTAGTATGATGTGAACCAAAGTGGACGGAACAGAATCATGGCGTTCTCGGTTTGGGGACTGTACAGAGGGTCTGAAGAACAGAATTCATACGTATTGTAAACGTATCTATCCGCAGGTACTTGGATTCGGTCAACGTAGAATGATTTCTATTAGTGATGTTTGATTTAATTGGGGGACATGTGTAATGTGATTTCGCTGCATCACCTTGGTAACTCTTGAAGGCACCAAATCACAGTGCGTAGCGGCTGGGAAGTAACCATAGAACCTCACTCCCTTTTGAATATCTGGATGGTTTGAGTCCATGACGGTTGCCAGGCCCCAAACGGGGAGCTTCATAGTACCATCGGTCGCCGTAGGAAAGAACTTGCTATAGCTCATGCTTTCACCGAGACCGACATAGGTGACATTGTTGGCAGAGAGCCCGAATTTGTCGATCCGGACTCTAATCGCACCTGCTGCAAGGGTTGTAGGAATCGTCGGCTTGACGACCACAATGGAAGGGTCGCGTTGTTGGATTTCCAAAAACATTTATTCGAAGAAATGAGCAAAGAACGAAGTAATGAAGAGTTAAGCAGTAGTTTTGAACTCATCGCTTAAAAGCTCCTTGTTTACAACCCCATCTGTCTCTTGCTTGTAGCGAACAACACGCTCCATACAAAACGTGGTAATAACAATCTTGATGTTGAAGAATGTGAAATAAAACAGCCAATTGTTGTCCAAGCCATACCATACAAGCAAAACAGTTGGAATGTTGGAAAGGAATGCAAACACAAGGGCAGCTACGACAAAACGAAGCGCAAAGACATGCTTCTTGAAAACGGATGTCTTGTATTCCGACCACACGAGGAGAAAAAGAGTTGTCAAAATGGCGTCTTGAAGATTGACGATGAGGTCTGGGAGATATCAGTAAATATTCATCAGGAAGTGAAAGAAAATGTACCAGTCATGATGTAAATCATATTGGCTTGCATTTGATCAAGAGAAACGTTGTAGTATGTGACCGTGAAGACCACGTTAGACACGATAGCGAAGATAACACCAGATGCAATGAAGAACCACCAAAGGGTCTTGACGCTTGGAGTAAGCTTATTCACAATGTCGAGACGGGCGTTGATATACAAGATCAAAAGGATCTTTGAGATTGTGTCTAAACAACCGACAAGTGTACCAACAGCTTGAATGGCAGCAGTTGAAGTCGTAACTCCAAGCAAGTTGAAGCTCCATGCCGTCAAGTTGAGATTCCAAAAGAGGGAGACATAGAAGGGGAGTTTGGCGAATCCAGGTGCGGAGATGGTGTCAGCACAATAGACAAATGAAGTGACTCCAGCCTGATAACACTGTTTAGTTGTCTATCAGCGCAATAATAATCATACCATGATGGCGCTGCCATAGAAGAAAGAGGTGAGATCAATGGTTGCCATCTGGATTTCGATGCAGGATTTGTGTGAAAAACTTTCGGCAGAGAAACAACTCGGAGAAAAACAGGGATGAGATTTTTTCGTTCAAATTGAATTTTCCCATAAAATTTTTTATGGATCAAGAACAGGATCAAGCACATCCAACGAACCATTCCTTGCATTCTTTCCCATTTCGAGCGAGACTCTTTGTACGTAATCAATGGGTGGGAAGTAAGTTCATCGAATCCAAACAACTGTTTTGAGTGTGCCAAGACATACACAAACTGCTGAGAGCAATCACAGATAGTTTTGCTCGCCAGACACTGTGTGATTAAGTTATTTCGTCGTCTGTTCGGCCCCTCAACGGTTTCCAACAGCTTGAAGTAACTCCAGCCTTGTAGCTTATACAGAAGCTCAAAAGGAATGACATTATAATGGCGCTACCATAAAATAAATATGAAACCTCAATAGTGACTATCTGGGACTTTCAGTGCACACTCAATTTGGGGCACGATTTAGCTGGGCTTGAGATTTTTATGTGAATCAGGGAAAAAAGATGTTCACAGACACAAACACAATCAATAATTGATAAGAAATAGTGATATCGAAAAACGTAATTCAATTATTCGTTTTGATAGGGAGGAAAGTTATTCTCATTCTGCAACACTTTTGGTGGTAGGTTCATCAACGACTAAATCATTAAGGATCTGTAGATGGCTACAAATACATTTTTCCAGCAACTGTTTTAACCATTTATTTCTTTATTGCATGCCATTACATTGTTGAGCCAGTAGGAGTCAGTTGAGGAGAGTCTTCTGGATGTCCGAAAACGGAGCACCCAAAAAGCACAGCAAAGAAAGCAATGCAGCGCAAGTGGGGAGCCGAAGGCAGTGCGGCACCACCCGGGCCCAAGCGAGACGGCGATGACGACTTCGACGGCAGCAACGAGGCGGCCCTCAAGTTTGATGCGGTGCGACGACGCGATGCGATGGACGCGCAGATGGGATTTGAGCGGTACACCGAAGGCGCTGCGAGAGAGGGCTGGATGCTCAACATTGTTCCGGTTCGTTCTTTGTTTTTGTTTTGTTTTGTTTTGTTTGTTTGTTTTAGTGTTTTGGTGGTGGTTGGCGGTTGTCGTTGGTTGGACTCTCTAACATCCTTCACAAAGACTCTTGCCGTCCACGCAGAGTGTGCCTCGGGCCATGCCGCCGTCGACTGCTACTTTCTCGAAGAAGACGGCTCCGCTTTCAAAGTGACAGTGCTTTACGAACCCTATCTGTTTCTTGTCTGCAAAGTATGTGTGCCATTGCTGTCCAGCAAAACCTTTAACTCTCTTTCTAGCCTGGAACAGAATCAGAGGTCGAAGACTATGTTCGCCGTTCATTCGAGGGATATATTGCCTCGATATCTCGACACACTAAAGAAGACTTGAAACTCGCGAACCATCTCTCTGGAAAAGTCCGTACCGTTATAAAGCTCTCGTTTTACAATACCCAGAATCTCCTCAGCGTACGCTCAAAGTTGTTTCCGATCGTGACGAGAAACAAGGCTAAATTGAATGCAGAGACAACTTACGAGGATATCAACGAGTTAGTATATGAAATTGTTGTGGCTTTTCGTAACATTCCGACAGACTCTCTCATCAGAACGAGGCGCGAAAGACTGCTCGGAAAGTAAACATCAGTGAAGCTGTAGAATATATTCAGGATATGCGGGAGCATGATGTCATGTATTATGTCCGAGCTACCATTGATTGTGGTGAGTAAAACGGTTTCTCCAAACATCAACCCATCCGATGTTTAATCTTAATAATGTCAGACTTCCGAGTTGGTCTTTGGTATGATGTGAAAGCATCTGGCTTGGGTAAAATAACTATTCAAGAACGGAAAGACAAAGTCAAGCGTGCCGAACCTGTTATCCTCGCTTTTGATATCGAAACTACAAAGCTCCCACTTAAATTCCCAGACTCCGCTATTGACAGCATCATGATGATTTCGTACATGATTGATGGACAGGTTCGCACATATGTTCTTGCCTCAAATCGTCTAACTTATTCGCCACCAATAGGGATTTCTCATAACCAATCGAGAAATTGTTTCATCAGACATTGAGGACTTTGACTACACCCCTAAACCCGAATATGAAGGACCGTTCACGATTTTCAATGAGCCAGATGAAGTCTCTTTGCTCAAGCGGTTCTTTGAACATATTCGTGACGCCAAACCGACGGTATTTGTCACATACAACGGTGACTTTTTCGATTGGCCCTTTGTGGAAGCTCGTGCTGCTAAGCATGGAATGAATTTGGAGAGGGTAAGATTGACACTTCTCTTTCGTGAAAATGTGCTCATCAAACCTGGCTTCTAGGAAATTGGTTTCTCCAAAGATTCGCAGGATGAATATAAAGCGTCGCATGCCATTCATATGGATGCCTTTTGTTGGGTGAAACGTGATAGTTATTTACCTCAAGGAAGTCAGGGTTTAAAGGTGAGGCGAATAGTGCTGTGCATATGAAACATAAAATGCTTATTTCGAACTCAAGGCTGTAACAAAGTATAAACTTGGGTACAACCCTGATGAACTCGACCCAGAAGACATGACAAGGTAATAATTGACTCGATTGCCTCCCCCATTAAATATCTTATGGCACCAGATTCGCTACAGAGCAGCCTCAGACACTTGCTCAATATTCCGTCTCTGATGCTGTCGCCACTTATTACCTGTACATGAAATACGTTCATCCTTTCATCTTTTCGTTGTGCAACATTATTCCTATGAATCCAGATGACGTGTTGCGACGAGGATCTGGTACACTTTGCGAGACGCTTTTGATGGTATATGAAACTGATCATTTTGTTTTCTTTTTTGTTCTGAATTGGTTTCTCTAAACCAGGTTGAAGCCTTCAAGGCGAACGTTCTGATGCCAAACAAGCACCAAGAACAAACTGGCAAGATGTTCGAAGGCCATTTACTCGAAAGTGAAACTTACGTTGGAGGTCACGTCGAAGCGTTGGAGGCGGGAGTGTTTCGAAGTGACTTAGAGACACAGTTTCGATTGGTTCCAGCGGCGTACCAGCAGCTGATTGATGAGATAGATCAAGCCTTAGAGTTCAGTATTACTGTGGAGAATAAGTTGAAAATGGAGGACGTTGTAAATTATGACGAGGTTCGCCCAGTTCGAATTTTTGAACGCTATCTCAACCTAAGTATTGCAGATTCGTGAAAAGATTATAACAAGCTTGATGGAGCTTAGAGACGAACCGAACAAGATGCGACTTCCACTCATCTATCACCTGGATGTTGCTGCTATGGTATGTACATACAGTCACGTGTAACAAAAGACCTAACTGAGTCTAACTACAGTATCCCAACATTATCTTGACGAATCGTCTTCAACCTGATGCAATTGTTACCGAAAACGAGTGTGCATCTTGTGATTTCAATGAAGGACCCGAAAGCAACTGCCAGCGAAAGATGGTGTGGTCATGGAGAGGCGAATATTATCCTGCCAAACGCAGCGAATACAACATGATTCGCAACCAGCTCGAACGAGAAATGTTTCCTGGTCTCTACCCTGGTCAAGCCATGCGTTCTTTCCATGACCTCCGTGTTTCTGAACAGAATGCGCAAATCAAAAAAAGAGTCGAGGAATACAGCAAAAAGATTTATGCGAAAAAGTTTGAGAATAAGGTGATTGACAAGGAGTCGATTGTATGCCAACGTGAAAACCCCTTCTATGTCGATACCGTCAGGAATTTCCGTGATCGTCGCTACACATACAAAGGACTGTTGAAGACTTGGAAGAAAAAGGTGGATGATGCCGTTGCAGAAGGAGACTTGGCGAAAGTGGATGAAGCCAAGAAGATGACTGTGGTGTATGATTCTTTGCAATTGGCCCACAAGTGTATGTGAGTATTATTCTATTTCAATGGCTTATACTGACTTATATCCCAGCTTGAACTCTTTCTACGGATATGTGATGCGAAAGGGAGCGCGTTGGTACTCTATGGAGATGGCTGGAATTGTGTGTTTGACTGGATCAACAATTATTCAGCTTGCGCGGTCCCGAGTAGAACAGCTCGGAAGGCCACTTGAGCTTGATACAGACGGTATTTGGCTGATATTCCCCAAGGAGTTTCCCGAAAACTTTGAGTTTAAACTCAAAAACGGAAAGTCCTCGTATATTTCCTACCCTTGTTCCATGTTGAATCACCTTGTCCATGCCGAGTTCACGAACCATCAGTATCAAGACCTCGTTGATCCTCACAGTGTTGTTCGAGAATATGTTACCAAGAGTGAGAACTCTATTTTCTTCGAAGTTGATGGTCCATACCGAGCCATGATTTTGCCATCATCAACGGAGGAGGACAAGCTGCTGAAAAAGCGATATGCTGTATTCAATGACGACGGAACCCTTGCTGAGTTGAAGGGATTTGAGGTGAAGCGACGTGGAGAGCTCAAGTTGATCAAGATTTTCCAAACAGCCATCTTCAAAGTATTTTTGGAGGGTAAAACGTTGGGAGAATGTTATGCCGAAGTTGCAAAAGTCTGCAATCAGTGGTTGGATGTCTTGTACAGCAAAGGAGCTGATTTGCAGGATCATGAATTGTTTGAGCTCATTTCTGGTAAGTTTTTTAAAGGCTCCGCTTCAGTTTCGTCCTGATCGCTTTTCACAGAAAATCGTAGCATGAGTAAATCTTTAGAGGAGTATGGTGCTCAGAAGTCTACCTCCATCAGTACAGCCAAACGTTTGGCAGAATTCTTGGGTGATGCCATGGTCAAAGATAAAGGATTGGCCTGCAAGTTTATTATTTCACAAAAGCCCATCGGTCTCCCCGTCTCAGAACGTGCAATCCCCGTTTCTATCTTCCAAGCCGAGGATTCTGTAAAAAAGCACTACCTTCGCAAGTGGCTCAAGGACTCCAGTCTCGTTGATGTGGATATTCGGCACATTTTGGATTGGCAATATTACTTGGAACGTTTTGGATCTGTGATTCAAAAGCTGATTACAATCCCTGCCGCGATGCAAGGTGTGTCAAACCCTGTTCCGAGAGTAAAACATCCGGATTGGTTGCAAAAACGTGTCTCTGCTCTTGAAGATCGCTTTAAGCAGCGTAAAATTACGGACTTGTTTGCCAAAAGGGTTGACTCAATAGAAGAGATGGCTATTGACGAGTTTGAAAATGAATTCGACGAAATGCCTGACCCTCCAGGAGTTGCAAGGGCCGCTGAAGACAAGGACATGGAGGATATTGTGGCAGATGGTGGAAAAGATAGTTTGCGTCAGATTGGAGGGATTCGACCAACTGTACACAAGAATGTAACACTCGGAAAACGGTCCCGCGGCTCTACCAAACAGATTACCGCTCCGGTTAATGATGAAGATGTCGAGATTCCTGATGTATTGCCAGATCCGTCCGAGAATTATGGTGCTTGGCTTAAAATTCAGAAGCTCAAATGGCGTAAAATGAGGTCTGAGAAAGCTCGTGCATTCACCATGAACATGGGGGTTCCGCGAGGAATTACGAATCGTCCGAATATGTCGTCGACTGCCAACTTCTTCTTGCAGCAAACGCGATCAATTTTGCACCAACCTTGGCAAATTTTGCAGATTGTTTCTACAGATATGGCGGGTGAATTCAATGTCTGGGCTTTAATTGGCGATGCGATGCACAATGTGAAGCTTCAAATTCCGAGAAGTGAGTTTCGCTGACGTTCCCTTAATTCTGTTTACTAACAAACATATAGTTATGTATATTAACTCACGAGTCGCACAGCCTGAAGACCTTGGTTTGAACGGATTTCGTATGGAGCGCAAACAAAAGACTCTGCCCCGCTCACATGTGTGCCTTAACCTCTACGAATTGAGTATGGCTGAAAAGTTTTACAAGGAGCATACGGACGTCTTTGCTCGGTTGTTCAGCCACCACGATGTTGAGGGAGTGTATGAAACTCAAATCCCTTTGCTATTTCGAGGTCTTATGAATCTGGGTTGTTCTGCTTCCGTCAATTCTGCGCGAATTCAAAGTGGTCGAGGACTGGACGCAGGGTTTGAGTTGGACGACTTGAAGCACATCAGTTTCTCAAAAGTACCATACCTCAAGGAAGCTAACCTCAAGGTTCTGTACATCTATCATGCTGGTAAAGGGTCGAAGCATATATACGGTCTCTTTTCGTCTGCATCTGATAAGGTGTCTGTGTACTTTGTTGATGCTGCAAGAAATCGAACAGCAGTTCCAAATTTGTCACGCATTTATTCGGAACGTAAAGCAGAGAAAGATGAGAAAGTAGGAGCTTCTTCTACGCAATACCAAGCTTCGTCACAACAGTCGCAATCTCAATCAACAAGTTCTGAGAATGGAAGTGTCAAGTTTGACTATATTGACGCTTTGAACATCTCATTCAATGTGTACGCAACTGATGCAGAGGCAATATCGGCCATGAACCAAACTATTTGGGAATACCAGAACGCTCGTCGTGGTCCCACTGTAGTTGTGGTCCAGTCACCCAAATCAACTTATCAACTCCAGACCTGTGGTCTGAACCACTTGAAAGATTTCCCAGTCATTTGCATTCAGTCACACAAGAAAGATAATACGTTTCCAGCCCTTGGTTGGCAGACTCAAGCTTCACGTAGAATGATGGCTCACTTCTTGAATATCAACTCATTTTTGCATGAGCGTGTTGAGCTGTCTCGCTATTCAGATATTCCCATCGGAAATATTGAAAACGACTACCCGCTTTTCCTTGCAGATGTGTTTTTCGCACGCCGATTGTCAAAGGCCGATATGGTCTTGTGGTTCTCTCCATCCGATCGACCAGATCTGGGTGGGCGAGAGCAAGATGACAACCAACTAGAATTGGATGAATTGGTGAATCCAGAGATTAATCATCCGGGAACTTACTCCAACGTATGTGTGGAAATTGACTTGTTCAACCTTGCATTCAACACAGTTCTACAATCATCGCATGTGAACGAAATTGAGGGGTCCTCGGAAGTGGACGGCGTCGCTTCAGGCTCGAACTTTGTGGATGATCAGTTTAAGTCTGCAAACAAGGAACAGCAAAAGTCAGAAGAATATCAGTTGACAACTTCATCTCTTAGCACATCCGATGAGAAGCAGATCAATTTCCGTACATTCAAAATTATGCGCGAAATGGTTCAAGCCTGGCAATATCAATACGAAGAAAGGAAAGATCGCTTGGCAGAAATGATGTTGGAACATCTGTATCGCTGGCTTACAAGTTCTGCTTCTCGAATGCACGATCCTGCATTGTTCAATATGATTCATAGACTCATGCGAAAGGTTTTCCTCCAGCTGGTCGGCGAATTTAAGCAGCTAGGGAGCCAAGTCGTGTTCTGCAGTTTCGAAAAACTCGTCCTATCTACTCCAAAAACAACGCTCAAGCATGCTATTCATTATGCCAAATACGTAATTGAGACCATTTGCAAGAAGCCCATCTTTCTTCACATTGAAGTTGCCGCTACTCAGTTTTGGGATCATTTGATTTGGATGGATCGGCATAATTATGGAGGAATAGCTTGCAATAATCCACAGGACATTCTCGAAGGCAAAGAAGTATCAGATGTCGTCGATGGAGAGAGTATGACGATCGAAATGAGGTGGAATATTATGGACTATCTGCCACCGGTCTTGCACAAAGAGTTTGAGGAAATCACTGGTCATTACATTTACGAAGTTCATCGTGAAAAGGCTGCTCGTCGTGCAAGAAGCTTGAAAGGGATTACGGATGAGGAAGGCGCTGGTCAAGTCAATACCTCTATCGACTTGACAACATTCCTTCAAGAGCTTGTTGGGAAGCATATGAAACGGAAACTCTTTAGCTTGCTTCCAAACATCGAAAAGAGAGTGCACTCTAATCTTCCCGCGGATCATATGTTCCCCGACCTTCCTGGTTCACATTTGGAATTAAAAAATCCTGCATTGGAGTTTGTTAAGACTCTTGTGGCTGTGTTGGAACTAGACAAATCTATTGAACGCGATGTTCGTGTCCTGAAGCGAGACCTACTCAATCTCCTTGGAATCAAGGAGTTTTCTGGAGAAGCTGTGTTTGTGAATCCATGTGAACCTTTCCGACTCCCTCAAATCATTTGCGAGTACTGCAATTTGACTCGTGACATGGATCTTACGCGTGACCGGGATTTATTGCCAATCCAGCGTATGCACGAGGATGAGGAAATTCAAGAAGAAGAAGAGGACATGAGTGAGAATAGTGAGTTTGATGATGATGAGGACGACTATGGTTCGAGGAAACGAAAGCAAACGGCTCCAAAGCAGCGAACGCATGTAGAAATATCGCCACGCGAATGGTTATGTTCTGGGTGTGGAACTGAGTATGATCGCTTCTCAATTGAACAGAAGCTCGTGGACTTGGTATCGAAACGTCTTTTGGTCTGGCAACTTCAAGACCTGAAGTGTAAGCTGTGTAAGAATATTCGTGCTCGTAACGTCGATCAGCAATGTGAATGCTCTGGGGAATATACCACTACACTCTCCCGTCCAGAATTCTTACGAAAGCTGAAAGTATTTGCTAATATCGCGAGGTTCTACAATATGGAAATGTTGCAAGAAGTTGTTTCGTGGATTTTGAGTATCGTTTAAGGGGTTTCCCTTGTATTTATATTGATCAAATAAAGAATATTTTAAATAATATCATTGCTGCGCAGGGGATTTAAGAGGGGGGTTGGGTTCACAATCCCTTTTGCTTGGTTTTGCTGGGGAAGGGGATGAAGGGATGAAGGGGATCCCTGAATATGAAAAGTATAAGAAGAGCAAGTTTCTCACAGCAGAATCCTCACTCAAACTCCAACAAAATGTACCATTCGTTTGTTCAGCAAATGCTCCAGGATCGTTCGGTTGGTTTCTTACACCCCTTCCGTCATATAACTCAGTCACTTGTTTCATACCCCAACAGGGACGCCCTGCGTCTTGGAATGTCCCTCGTTATTCTGTGCGTCAAGACGACTTTGAAGATCAACAAGACTACGGCTTTCCGCGCATGACTATGAACCACTCACCGTCTCGTGTTCCGTCCCATGACGTTAACGCCCTACCAACTCGTGGTCGTCCATACCCTCTCTCTCGCTACCAAGGCTTGATGAATGATTTGAAAGCCGACGAAGAAATGTTCAAGCAGGCTGGATACCCAGAAGGCTACTTGTATATGAAGCAACGTCGTGTCGAGGACTTCCAACGTGAAACCCAACAGTCCCAGCGCAACACGGAAAAAGAAATGCAGCAGACCGGAGAAATGGCTATGAAGGATACCATTATGAAAGAGCTCATGGTAGACAAGATTCGTGACGAAAAGAAAGTGGGTTTTATTTTTATTGAGTGCAATGGACTGAATTATTAAATACCTTCATTTACAGTTCGAACTCTTGGCCCAACTCCTGAACAAGCGTCGTCAAGCTCATCCACTTCTTGCACTCTCGGTCCAACTGGCTCATGGAAAGCCCGCTCCACCATCTGAAGACCTTGTCTCTCTCCTTCATGAGAATACTTCCATCGAGTTCGCCATTATGGACATTGCCGAAGCAATGCTCAGCAACAAGAAGCGTGCCAACCGTCTTATCAACTCTCTCGCGTATGCTCGCAAGGTTACTGCCTCCACAGATCAAGAGCTGGCAGATGAAGAAGCTTATGACAAGCGTTTCGATGATTTGATCGCGCAGTTGCTTCAAGACGACGTTGGATCCAAGTTGCTTGACGCCGGCGCATTGAATGAGATTCTTGCTCAGTACGAACACAACGATCAACAACAGCAAGAACAGGCCCCATCCAACATTCCCCAACAAAAGCAAGCCAGCAAAGCGGGATCTCCTCGCGGAACTGCAAAAGAATCCGGAAGTGAGTCTGGAGTCTCGGGGTCAGGAAAGGATCGTGGGGGAACGTCAAAGAAGTAACTGAGGAAGAGAAGGATTTGTTGTGCTTTTTTGCTGAACTCAATTCAATAATATTATTATTTTCATTCAATTCACCAAACATCACCAAAATGTGGTATAAAGTAACTACTAGGTCGATGTGGCTTGAACAGCTGGTCCAAGTCGTGATAAGATGGAACTGCTACCTCCTCCACTTAAAACCCCACTCATGTCTTTGGTTAACGTCTTGTTAGCGAAAGGACCCATAGCTCCTTCATGTCGTAACGTTTTTGAAATATGTTGCGGAGGTTGTGCAGCAATTGCATGGGCAATTTTGGCAGTGTTCGCAGAATCTTTTCCGATAAAATTGATGGTATCTTCTCCAGTTCGTAACAAGTAGGTGTATAAGGAAGCGGCCAGCCTGGTGCGAAGGTCCTTTAACTCCTCATTGGCAGCACCAGCCGTGACTTCATCAAGTGTTGCGATAAGTTGATCAAGGGCCGAATATGGTAGTAATTTCACGCTGTGGCTGGGTTGTATGCGGTCACCAAATTCAGGCAAAGAGTTGGTATACTTAGTTTGTACGTTAGTGTTTCAGATACGCCAGCACCAAAAGACTCACTTGGGTCACAAAATCAATGGCAAATTGAGCTGCCTTTTTCGTCAAGTTATGGCTGAGGTAAACGTGAATCAAATCTTCGGGTTTCTCGACCTGTGCATTGATCTGTTAGGGAATAGTTACATTATCCATGATTTTGTCACCTTGAAACCATTGATCAACCAATCAGGCAAATCAACCTTTGAGCTTTGTGCCAGACTTCGATCTGCAATCGCTTTCCGCAGCGTATATGTGGTATGCTTTCTTTTTCGTTGCTGTTGTTCCAGTCTCAACTTTAGAGATAACCACGCCTTATCAGAGTTGGTTCCTTCCCACTCCACAGGAGCATCATCAATAACTGGTTGATATGGAGCCTTGATGCTGTGGTATTTTTAGCTGCGACCTGGAATTCACCAAAATCCTTACCCAGAGTTGATGTCAGCTTCCATCAGAACCACACAATGTGCCCCGAAGCGTCCAAATATTTCATCCAACCTTATTTTAAAAGTTTCAGCAAGAAGAATGGCTTGGTCAAACTGAGCGTTTTCAGCCAGCAACTTCACGGCAACTTCTGGGTCAGGAAGGCCGGCTGATACTGATAAGTCACGATAATGATGAGCAAGAGTTAACTTTGCCATAGTCAGCGTGTATTCTTTGCGAATTTCATCCAAGTCAACAATTTCTTGGTTCCTTGCTTGGGATGATTTGACTGCAACTTCATCGTTAACATTTGGAACACGATAGTCAGGGGACATACCATTTGTTCCATAGTCAGAATCGTTGGTAACGAGTCCAACTTTTCTTCGCTTTGCCTACTCGCAAGTTAAAAAACAATAGAACTAAGACGCATGATGTTACCAATGGATGCGATGCACTCTCCACAGTTGTTTTGTACAAAATCCAACGGTAATCTTCGGCAACAAGCGACAAGGAGTTGATGGCTGCCAAATATGCCCTTGATTGCTCGGTGATCACCCCAACGAGCGACCCGCCACCGATATCCAAAGAAGACACAGAGTTCAATCGACGAGCGTAGTCATACATGATTGCAGCGGCTATTAGGTTGAGTCAACTTCTGGTCAAAACTGAAAAGACGCGTTACCATCTCTGTTGTTTCCTCGAGTCGTGTAATAACAATACAGAATTTGATGATAATTGGGTTCACTGATGGGAGTTCCTTTCTGCGCCGATGGAATTGGAGCAACTTTTCTTGCTTTAGCTTGGAAAATGAGTGTTTCTTCTACTTCAGATTGAAGTTTTCCAAACACATATCGACAACACAAAGCATCGATTTCATGATTCTGACACAGAGCAGTGATAAAGCTTCGGATGCATATTTTTTGCCTGTAGATGAATACGTCAGTTCAAAGGATGGGGGGAAGTTGGAGGATTTACGTCTCAATCTCAGCTTCCTTCAAAAATCCATGAGCAGATTCAAATTCTTTGGCTTCTAAGGAGTGAGAAAACATGGTTTTCCAGAGAGACTCGTACAATTCCTTTTGAAGTTTTTTCTAAATAGTTGGTAAGTTATCAACTTCAGGATACATGCAAACAAACCTCCTTGTCTGGGATAACACCTAAGGCCAATTTCGCAAAATGTGCGACCACTTTATGTACTCGTTCTTCTTCAAAGAGAGCAATCACATGGCGATAGTATCCCAATTCCCCACCAACCAATACTGAGTCTTCTAGAAGCAAGTGCCATTCCTTCTCAAGTTTACCAAGACCTTATTTTCAAAAGTTAGATGCCTTTACCAGGGGATTCACAAATCATACCACCAATGAAGCAATTTCCAGCCTTCTCCAGAGCCACCTTTGCTGCATCATAGTCACCAGCTTTCAACTTCGCAAAGCCGTCCAAATACTGCAAGCTATTGGTTTCCTTTGGGTAAAACCCAAGTAATTCGACAGCTATCTTGGCTTGACCTGCTGAAGCAAGAGCCCAACAAGAATACATAAGGAGACTTGAAACTTTGAGAGGAGGTGCAGATTGTAGCTGTTGTTGAGTGGATGTTTGTTCGGCGACAGCAAACAAGCCTAAAGAGCGGAATACTGTGTATACAAATTCGAGCAATACAGCCCCCTTAGACTCAACAGTCTTGGTCGGTTTCTTGATTTGGAGCCCTTTACTGCCTTCTTTGGAGAAGGCGCGACTAAGGAAGAGAGACAGAGGCAGCTTTTCGGAAATAGAAGATCCTTCCACATCCAAATCCATCATATCGTCAGTCTGGCTTTTAGATTCAACAGTTATGACGTTCGTCTTTGAGATCCACTCGGCGACGACGACATTCTGGTAAAGACCAACCCATCGTGCCACTTCTTTCTTTCCAACATTGCCTTGGTTGAGTCCAACTAATACACCCAACAAAACCAAGATATTTTCAGAAACCTTAACTCGAGCGGCGACCACTTCAACAAAAGTTTTGACCCCCAAACTCTGAACCCACTCTTCCTGTTCTCCAACCGTACTTGAACCAAGTTTGAACAAGTCTACTAGGCCTTTTCGTCCAGGACTTTGACTAGCACCTCCCGATACACCAAAAGCGTTCGCCACAAATTGTAACACTTCTTCGATACCTCCCAAAACGCTAGCCACTCCAACTTGAATTCGGTTCTTTTTCTCCCCACTCAGAGACTCTTTGAACCACTTTTCAAAGCCAGGTCTCAACACACTAGCCTCAACACTTCCTTGAACGGGCTTCTTCAATGCTTCGCGAACACTCGCCAAGAAACCGGAACGTTCACGAACAGATAACGTCTCGTTCACAACGTTCAACAAGTTATTCAAATTTTCCACACCGGCCCTAAAACGTTGCTCCGAAATGGAATGAAGGTAGGGGTGGCCTCGAAGTACGTCTGTTGGTACAAGAACCATGTTTGGAAGTTCAAGTCCTTCAATAGGATCTACAGGCCGCAGAGCAGAAATCTGCCCACGTCTTGAGATGAGTAATCCAAGCGGTAGACCAGAGGCAGTTGACACTCCGAATGCAGCATGTTCCGTCTTGTCGAGTTCAATACAGTATTCCAACAACTGATGCCATCGCTGCAAAACAGCCTGCTTCTTGTCAACAGGCCCTCCACTACTGTTGCTGTCAAGACCACGTTCCAACATAGTTGAAACAGCATTCTTCACATCTCTCACTTCTTCCACACACGAAACAACTCTACTCCTTGCCGTTCCCAACACACTTTGAAACTCTCTCACAACAACATCTCCTGCACCCTTCCACCATTTCCCCGCCCAGTTCTCAAAAGCACACAAGACAGTATGCGCACTAAACCGGCCTCCATCAAATATATAGTCGGCGTATCTTTTGGCGTCCGAGAATTGAGTTGGTTCGGAAAATGAGGTAGAAGAAGAGACAAGCTCCCATCGCTCCCCAAATGCAGTGCCACTTCGAACACGAAGCCCCGATACATCTTCTGCACCGCCAATTTCAACGTCTCCAACAACAACGTGTGAATCTGTAGTAACGCAAAAGATTTGGTACCATTCAGAGTCACCACCGATACCCATGTCTACATCGTCGTCCTCAATAGGCATACGAGACGGGGTTCTTGGGGCTGATGAAGGGCGTGGAGATGACTGGGTGAAATCAAAGTCCTTGATGATGTGGGGTGGGGCTGATTTCTTGCCAATGAGGTGAATTTGGCGGAATTGACCAAGAGGTGTGATTTCACCTTCAAAGATGTCAAACTATTAAGAAATTAGAAACTTAATATCGTAAATGAAACCTCGTGAAATGAACTTACTGCAACAGCAGCATCCATCTCATCAAAATCTTCATCGTAGTCAGTAGCATAATTTAATACAGCGAGCTTGAATGATAGAAGGGCGCCATTAGTGGCTGGGTCAGGGAGAGACTTGAGACGAAACACTTTGATTGCATTGCAGAAAGTATTGAGGGAGTCTTTTTGAGGAAGAAGGCTCGATAAAGTGGAATCAGTTGATGAACCCAACAGGAAACTTATGTTTGCCCCGCCATTGGTCGCAATCACTGAGGACGTTGGGATGGTTTTGAGATGTTTCCTTCCCACCAAATCATAAACGCGAACATTTCTATCCCTGCAGTATGCTAAAACGTAAACGCCAGCTTCATATGATACAGATGTGAGAGCGATGGGTTGAATGTGCTTTGCGTGAGTAGGGTCAATTGGTTGAAGGGAAGGTGTGTTGGGGGCAGTAGCAGCACGTCCGAATAATTTCATTGGAGTAGCAAGGTAAGAGGAGAGAGAGCGTTGTTCTTCTTGAGCCAAATCGAATTCACGGTTGTCTATGGGTTGTTGAGTTGTTGAGTGACTTGTTGGTCGAAGCGAAAAGGCAACCCACCAAACAGCTCTGCACGCATATCCAACACGACAATGCGGGCATTGGCAGTGCTCACGACGACCGTGTCCAAGTCGGCAAAGTGCACCAACTGCGGACGCACAGACAGCGAGCACACGCTGAAGCGCGCCGGGTCGAGCACCCGACCGCGGCCGAGGGCTTCCCACAGCCCAACATCGGCCGGCACAACAAGCCGCACAATGTGGCTTGCTAATGCAACGAGCACGTGCACTGCGCCGTCGTCTGTCGCGCCGGCCGTTACCGCCAAAGCCGACGCCCCGGATCCCGAAAACACGAACGCCGCACTTCTTCCGCGGAACGACACACTCGCCGCCCGGCCAGAAACGCGCACAGAAAACAGGGAACCAAACGCGACAACATCGGCCCCAGTTGCATGACTGGCCGCGTCTTCATCGATGCCTCCTTCGCCTGGGACTGGCACTGTGTACCATATCATAGCACTCTCGCTTTCAAGGGGCGGTCCTCGGTGTGCGGGCGCTGTCCATGTATCAACAAGGAACATCTTTGCTTGCTTTTTTCGCTATGGTGTTCAAAACAAACAAATCAAGAAGGCAGACAAGAAGAAGAATGATAAACGATCAAATAATAATATATTCAACAGAACTTCTTCAAGATATGCACTTCAACTCAACTATCCCATCTGCAACTTCACTTCACCAACATCATACATTTCTAACGGTTCTCCCTCACATACTCTACATATTCATCCAACAATACTGGCCATGCACTGGATTCGTCGTAGTTACTTAAATCGTCCTTTACACTTGTACTAAAATCATAAAAGCTTTTCCATTGATCCATCGTCACAACTTTCACGTTACTTCCCGGTCCTTCTTCGTCGTCCAAGTACTCAATAAACTCGTCTACATGTCGATAAAGTTGTTTGTCGCTCAGAAGGAGCTTCCACAGACCTTTCGCAATCTAGAATAATAGCCCAAATTAGGATACAGCGACAACGGCAATCACAATCAGTATAATACTCACGTCAACACCGACGTACTTGCGTCCTTTACTCTCCTTTCCAAATTGAAACGCCCACACATAAATCTCCTTTGTTTCTCCAGAGTCTTTTAACAACGCTTCCAGTGTCCCAACTTTTCTCTTGAGTTTTTCGGTCGAATCAACGCTGTTGAAAGCGTGTTAGTCTCTTCCTATTCACGAACCAACCAATACTCAACTCCAACAGCTGCATTCCATTCATCCATTCCGCCCGCGAAAACACACCCATACTTGCAGCCTTCAATTTATACGCAAGTGCCAGAACAAGAGCCTGGTAAATGAAGAGTTGGTGTCGGTTAGCTCCAGAAGAAACAACGACTGAACCTCACCCCCGACGGATCCAATCCACAGTCTTCACAAAACCTCAGAATTCCATCAATTTCAATCTGGTCTTTCTCGCTTTGGTCTTTGTCCACGTACGAGTCGAACCAGGCTGCGCATGTCAATGCATTCCACCTCGTATCGATCGAAGGCGCCGAGACACGATGATGACTTGTTGTTGAAGTCGTACTTGATTCGGCGTTTCTTCGCTTTTGGTGTTTGAGGGGAGGAGAGGTTGCTTCGGGTGTGATTGTTTGTTGTGCTTGTCCCGGCGAAGAACGTGTTCGCTTGCCGGATGTCACTAGTGCTGGTTCAGTAGCTTGTGGTGCGGGTTTTCGGCGAGGAGGCATTTTGTAACGGTGTAGGAAGGTTTGGTGGAAGGTTGGGTGCTTGTTTTGACAAAAACAAAGACAAAGAGGAAAGGGTTATGGAAGTTTCAAATCCTCATAATATTCATTTTCTTAAATCGTGCTATAATATTGTACATTTTGACGGCTTGTCGGGCTTTGGGGCAAGTGAGGCATTTGCAGCACACTCAAACACACGTTCCACACCTTCTCCACTGCCGGCAGAACATTCCAAGTAACGATGAGCACCAATGGCCTCGGCAGCAGCTTCTCCCTTGTATTTAAAATTAAAGATCCATCCCAAGTAGAAATTATAGATACACACCTCTGCATAAGTCACAGAATCCTTTTCATTTCTCAAATCAATTTTTAAACCCACAAGAATGTACGGCGCCCCTTCTCCGTATCGTAGTATCTCAGGTATCCACTATTATTGTAATTAAAACCAATGGCAGTCCCAGCATATGAAGGACCAACCTTAGATCGCACATTCACAAAGGATTCACGATTATGCACAGCAAAGGCGAGAATGATAACATCCGAGCCCGGATAACTCAATGGCCTCAAGCGATCATACTCCTCTCCACAGCCGGCAACTGTATCCCACGCTACAAAGGTGACAATACAATCATCGACAGCTACTTGAACATATTGTGGTTCAAATACTCGGGGCAAATAAACCTATCGTTGTGAATGGGGCGAATTAAAAGACTCTAATCGAAACTCACTGTGGGAAACACCTTGTGTGCGTAAACATATAGCAAGCAAGTCTTGCCAATGGAAGCATCGCCAACGATCAAGAGCTTACGATGATACGTTTTTGGCTGTGTCTCCTCGTCAGCCATCCTGTTGAAGTCCGACGAAAATAACTGATAACACTTTAATGGGCTCAAAATAAAACACATTTCGGTTTCCTTTCCTTTACACCTGAAGTATAGGCAATTGATGCACGTGCAGCATCTTCAAACACTGCATCCAATCCTGTAAGAGCAGAGCATTCCCGATAACTAAAAGCGCCCAACTCTTCAGCAGTGTCAAGGCCCTACAGGTAATAAAACTGTTATTAGTATAGCGCAAACTAGTCGCTACAAACTTGTTTGAAAGAGACTGGTGACTGATTTGTTTTTCGAGTCTGAAGCTCATTTTTGACAGCATCATCATATCTCAAATCGATCTTCAGGCCAACAAGTATGAATGGGACTCCAGGACAAAATTGGCGCATTTCTTGGACATACTGGGAGTGATTTTGATTAACAACAGTATACGTGAGCACAATCAAGGCACAACCTTTGATCGCACATTCTGCAGCGAATCCAGATTATCGACAGAGTAACATACCAAGAAGATGGTAGCATCTTGGAACATCAAAGGCCTTACGTGGTCGTAGGCTTCATCGCTCACCGTATCAACCAAGGCCAAAAGTACGTTACTTCCATCAACGGTAATTTCAGAAGCCCAGCCCTGAAACACCGTGGGAATGTATAGCTGAACGTAAGAGTCAATTGATCAATGCACTAACTCAGAAGCAGGCAAGCATTGATTGTATGTACCGACGGAAACTGCTTTCTTACAAAGGCAGTAAAGAGACAAGTCTTCCCGCATGAGTCGTCTCCGATTGCAAGGATCTTCCCACAGTATTTGCTATGACTCATCCAATAGAGAGATGGAAATTAATCAATTATTCCTTTCAGAAATTCAGAAAACTTAACGCAATTTATGACATTGGAGAGGAAAGGAAAGAGAAGGCAGAAGTCTTTGTTCTGGAATCCAAGTCCAGGACACCACCACCACCTATTCCCCCAAATGAACTCACCGCGACGGAGGCGACTCGCCGAACTCGAACGCGAACGAACACTGTTTGGAGCGTCGCCAGCGCTTACGTCATCAAGTCGCGGCGAAGCGGACGAGGGCGGGACCGGGGCAAGTGTCCGCGGGCGCCTGCTTGTCACGCGCGACGGACGACACGTGTTTGTTGAAGAAGACCGCGACCGAGAACTCTTGAGCGACAGAGAAACAGAGAAAGAGAAAGAGAAAGAGAAAGTTGCCGAGAAAGAGAAAGATGCTCAGAATGTCGGCTCGTTCGAGGCGTCAATGGCCTCACTCGCTGCCCTCATCGCAAAGTCGCCTTCTTCAGCTTCACACAACTCCCATAGTGATAATCGCACGTGCGTATCGTGCGAGGCTGCGAGTCAACTGCGGAAGCTGGACCAGTGGCGGCCGGCTTCATCAACAGCCACATCAAAGAAGTCGGCTGCGAACAAGGTACTCCTCCTTCTCTATCTACCTCATAAACTAAGATACATACATCTAGGCTCAAGCTCAGACATCAACTGACAAAACTCTGCTTGCCCTCATTGAACAGGAACGTGCGAGATACCTTCAGCTTGAATCAACTCACACAACACTCCTCGCGAACCTGGCGCACTTACAACAGGCCCACCGTGCTGACATGTCGCGGCTCCAGGCTCAGCACAGACACACTCTCAACACAATTTCTCTTGATTCCCGTGAAAAGAGTGACCGTGTGACGCGAACTGTTCGCTCCCTCGTTGGAATCCTCAACAGATACACGGCGCCTGGGTCATCTGACCTCGTACCTGGAGAGTTTATGATTGACTCGGAGCATGGTGACGGCTCACAAGTTGTCGAATTACTTGTCGGACGAATAGAATCTGTACTTCGCGCCTCATTAGACCGTGTCGATATGGTCGAAGATGCTGTCGCAGAAGTCCGTGCCTCCAAAAAAGTTGTTTCAGAAAAGCTTCTGCAGCGTGAGCAAGAAATGAAGAAACTCGCACTTTTTGCAAAAGAAAAAGACGATGAACTCGTTACTGAACGTGATGCGAAAATGAAGCTGGAAGTTCGTGTGCTCCATTTGGAGCGGCATTTGGGGCAGAGGCAGGGAGAACTTGCGAAAATGAACGAGCTGTATCAAGGGAAAGTGGAAGAGGCCCAGGAACTAGTCAAGCTCAAAGAACGCTTTGAAAACACTTGTCGAACATTAGATGAGCTTGTGAGGCGTGAAAAAATGTATCTTGAAGAAATTGAAGCTGGGTCTGTGAAGGAGCGGAAACTCACGTCTGACCTCGAATCACTCACGAAACAACACGACAAGAAGTCAAAAGAACTGGAATCTATTCAAACTACTCTCACTGCAGAACTTTCAGCCGCAAAAGAACTTGAAGTCCGTCTCAGGAAAGATCTGAATGAATCGCTCAAAGTTTCCCTCGAGAAGGAACAAGAACTCCAAGAGCTTGAACGAATAATTCAAGGAGGGCAACAAGAGAACAATGCTCTCGCCGAGAAAATCATCAAACTCGACAACACAAATAACAACCTCACTGTCATCCTCAAAACAACCGAAAATGACCTCGCACACTACAGACAAGCCGAATCCGACCTCCGCAACGACCTCACAAATCTTGTTTCTAAATACGAACAAACTGTCTCTGAGTTCCAATCCCTTCAACAAGAGCTTTCCGAAACCCAACAAAAACTGGACCAAGAAACAGCCAGCAAACTCGCCATGCAACAAGCAAACACATCCCGCCTCGAAGCCGTCGCCGAGAAACTAAATCTCCTCCAAACCTCTCTCGACGAACACCAATCCCAACTCCACGAGCTCCGTGAAAACGAATCCTTACTCCGAACTCAACTCCGTGAGCGCGAGGAAGCGATTCTTGAGCAAGTGCATAAAATAGATACCCTTGAAAAGAGGATTGTTGAGCTTGAAGGCGATTTGGCGAAGGAAGGGGTTGCGCTTGAGACGATGCGGAGTAAAAAGAAGGAGGAGTTGATTGCTGTACAGGAAAAGTTTGTTGCTGCCAAAGCGGCTATGGATGCGGAAGTGAATACACTTCGGAATCAGTTGAATGCTAAGAGTGCTCAAGCTGCAGGACAGAGTGATGAATTGGCGAGGATAAAGGTGAAGTACACTCAAGATTTCACGTGTCGAAAGATGCTAATATTTAATCAAACAGATTGAAATCTCGGAACTGACAGCAGACAGATTCCGCCTTGAATCAAGGCTTGCAGAACTCACCGCCCAGGACCAAACATCATCTCGCCAACTTGCCACTCTCGCACAACTCCTAAAACAAAAAGAACAAGACTTGTACGTAATGGGTATCAAACACGAAGCACTTGTTGAGCAAGTCCGATTGCTAGAAGAAGAACTGCACATGTTCCGACAGAGCTCCTTCAAGCGAGACATTGACATGCAAAAGCTTCAAAACAACGCGGAGGAGATTAAAAAACTGAAGGAACAGGCTGGTGTACTCGCTGGGCGGAGAGCAAGCATGGAGGCTGTGAAACGACAAAGCAGTCTCGTCAATTTAGCAGGCCAAATTGCATCTACTGGAAGCAACTATAATTTGACTGGCACGACGCCGATATCTGCAGCCCCGTTGTCACCGTTGGTGGAGAGGAAGAGTGGAGACGCTCTTGCAGGATCAGCAACACGTTTACAAGTTGAGATTCCAAGTGTTTCGCCACTGCTTGCTCGAGTGAGTGGATTTGGTGCAGTGAGTAAAGGGTCTAGAACAGATTTGTCGAGGAGTAACAGTCAATCGTTGAGTCCGAATTTGGGGAGGAAAGAGTATGTTGCTGCATCTGCGGCATCAGTTACAACACCGAGCCCACTCTCGGCCTATTCACCTGCTCTTGTGACTGTTTCGTCGCCTTCGAAGCCGGATTCATCTATTCATGGGTTGGAGGATTATTTGTCCGGGTTGTTGTCCGACTCTAAATAAGTTATCAGTTATTCTTTTTACTCCTTTTTATTTAACTGCTTTTGATATAATACTCTATGGTGTAATACATTTTTCGTCTGTATGTGTATCATAGTCCCCCGCCTGAAATCAAACCGGTAGCCACCTTTTTGAAATTCTCCACACCAATACGCATCAATGCAGGACCCACACTGATCCTCGCAATCCCCAATTCACTGAGTCGACGTGTAGTCAATGCCTCCCCACCGACATTCCCCAAAATCACAGACACACGTCCATCAAACTCCTTCACAAACCGAGTCACTTCCTCTTCCGTCAAACTACGCGCTCTACCACCCCACGGAAACACAGTATTCGCACCCGCATCCAAATACGCTTTCCCACGTTCTACAACTTCCTCCACCGACCTACCCACACGCAATGTATCCGTGCGCGCATTGATGACAAAGTCAGGGACACCGAGGGATGCAGCCGTGTCACGAACAGTTTTCAAGCGTTGGATCATTTCAGGGATTGGATACAAGGTTGTTGAGTGTGGATGGACGTCTTCGAGGTTGCATCCGACGGCGCCGGCAGCAATCGCGGAGGAGACAGCTTCAGCGAGGTTAGGGCCGTACCCGTCCTGCGAGTGAGTGTTGGGTAACAAAGGGAGTTCAGTGATTACGAATCCAAACAACGCTTTCCAAGTCTCGACCAACCTGCAAATCCGCCGAGAGAGGAATGCGGTCGGCGAGGACGCGAGTGACGACTGAAATCGCAGCAACGTTTTGAGACAGCGAAAGGTCGTCGTCGCCGAGTCCGAGGGCCGCGGCAACGGCAAACGACGCGGTTGCAGCAGCGGCTGCGGGTGTTTCGAGAAGCGCCGCGGCCGAGATTCCGTCCCAGACATTGGCAAGGACAAGTGGCGTTCCGGGTTTGTGGAGCCCGGCAAGACGTTGGGCGAGGACGTTGCGGGCGGCAAACGCCATTTGCTTTATTCTTTAATCTCACAGGGAAACAGATGCTCCACTCTGTTGTGCACTTGCCCAGAGTGCATCCAAAACAGTGTGGATCACAATAGTCTCGTCTGCCCACTGCTCCCACTTCTTTCGGCCTGCAACACACTCTTCAAAGTCCTTGGCCATCCATTCCTCTTGCAATCGTCCTCCTGTCTCAATCTCTCTCTTGGTCCATTCTCCACGCTTAACTGTCACAGTGAAGGAATCAGAAGCTGGAGCCTCGTATGCCAAAGCACTTTCCTGTGTAATTGGGTAGAACGAGGACGTCAAGAACGTGTCATCGAGCGCGACGGCACCCTTGTCTCCAGTAATACAGGAACGCTGGTTCGATACGTGAGCAAAGGAGGCCTCGAAAATCGCGTTGCGAGAGTCGGGGAAGAGAAGGTGACCAATGACTTGCTCAGCAGCACCAGTGAATTCGTTCTTGCGAGTGACTGTGCAAGAGACGGAAGTTGGGAGCTCGTAATTGTAGGCCGTAAGAATAAACCGGACAGTGTCTATTGCGAGAGGAATATCGGGTTAGGAATCGACACCGAATGCATACGTTTTACATACACCAAGCCATGTCTCCAAGGACTCCAGTTGGCTCAACAGCAGGGTTAACACGGATTTGCTTGAGAGCAGCGTCGGCAGAGGTAGACACGTCGGCGGACATGAGGAACGAGAAATGGGAATTCACAGAGTTGACTTTGCCGAGTTCACCAGAGTTAACAAGCTGACGAAGAGCAGCGAGACGTGGGTGGTGCTTGAAGAAGGTTCCATCCAAGAAAACAACATTGTTATCCTTACAGGTTTGGATAATGTTCTTGACCTGAGCCGTGGTAGGAGCCACAGGCTTTTCACAGAGAACATGTTTCTTTGCCTTTGCGCACTTGATTGCCCATTCTTCGTGCTGATCTGTGGTGTTAGTGGGATCCCGCAATACAATTCACAAGCAACACTCACGAAAACGGATGGAAGGGCAATGTAGACTGCATCCACTTCAGGATCGTCAATAGCTTCTTGGTAAGATCCGTAGGCAGTCTTGAATCCGTTGCGATCAGCAAACTCCTGAGCCTTGTCGATTGAACGCGAACCAACAGCCTGGAGCACGTGGCCAGCTCTACGCATACCCACGTTGATAACCTTGTTTGCAATGAAGCCAGTTCCGAGGACGGCCCAGCGAAGTGGGTGCTGTGTTGAAGGTGGGAGGGTCATTTGTTGATTTGAGAGTGATTTGAAAGGGGGAAACGGAACGGAAGCACCAAACAAACACAATAACAAATGCCTGCGAATCCACCGACAGCACAGCAACAACTCGTCCTTTCACGCATTCGCCACGTTACACAAGAATCGAATGTGGAATCCAAGGCGCCGTTCCGCGACTTCTGCGACTTTGGAACACGTGCTCAGTGCGGGAATTCAGCGTGTTCCAGTGTCCATTTGCTGCATTTGATTACACAGAGCACGGATCCGCAACTGGGCGACTGCTCGTACTTGGTGCGCTCTAGTTATATGTGCCTCCCTTACCTACTCACCTCTAAACAAACCCACAAGAACACCTGCCATCGCATCAACGACGGCTGCAAATACCTCCACTACGAAATAGACCCGCAAGAACACCTCTCTCACGACCTCGAATACAAACACCCAGTCCCACTCTTCACCCCTCTCCCACCTCCTCAATGGCTCGAATGCGACGTCAGAAAACTCGACCTCGCCCTGCTCGGCTCTGACTACTCTGTCATCATGGCTGATCCACCCTGGGACATCCACATGCAACTCCCATACGGAACACTCACAGACGACGAAATGATTCAACTCAACCTCCATCGGAACCAGAAAGAGGGCGGGTTCTTGTTTCTGTGGGTCACGGGCCGTGCGATGGAACTGGCGCGTTTGTGTTTGGAAATGTGGGGGTACAAGCGAGTTGACGAAATTGTTTGGATTAAAGTCAATCAGCTTCAGCGTGTTATTCGGACGGGAAGGACAGGGCATTGGTTGAATCATGCGAAGGAGCATTGTATTGTGGCCGTCAAAGGGTCTGGGCCGCACAACTATAACCCTGGTATTGATTCTGATATTATTGTTGCTGAAGTCCGTGAAACCAGGTATGTGGCCTTTGTCACTCATAGCCTAACTAAACTCCAAATAGTCGTAAACCCGATGAAATCTATAATCTTATTGAACGACTTTGTCCTGGCGGAAAGAAACTCGAAATTTTTGGCCGCAAACATAATACGCGTCCTGGTTGGTTGACGTTGGGAAACCAGCTTGGTGGATCGTACATTCACGACGACGACCTCAAAAAGAAACTTAACGGCTGACGCCGATTCACTCTTTGCTGATTTATTGTTGCATTAGCTGCTTCACGTGCATTATTTGCTGCCTCAAAGTAAAAATTATTAAGTTTATTTGTTGCTAAAATGATACCACGGAAAGTACGCAGCATGAGTTCGGAATTTGAATCCAAGCAGCTCCCAAAGTCGCCATTTGCCACAAATTGTAGTCCATACCGACTCCCACAATGGATCCATCCGGCATCTGTTTAGCGCGATACACACTTCCGGAATTAGGAACAAGCACCCAATTCGCATACAGAGTTTGACGAGTGTAAAGCTGATAATCCAACCCAACACCAAGTATTCTTCCGTCTGACAATACTGCCACGTCGTACACATATCCAGACCATGGTACTTGAACCCAATATCCAGATAATCCGATTCGCGTCCACAAAACCTTGTCCATTCCCACTCCAATATATGTCCTTTGGTCACTCAAAACGGCCAAAGATAAGATGTATCCAGAGTTAGGCGCCAGAGTCCAAGTACTCGTCAGAGAACTCGCGTACCAAATAGTATTGTCTGGAGCTACACCCACGATTCCAGTCCCTGGAACCTGAATCAAATCAACCAATCTAGCCGGAGAAACGATTGGAGCCCAGGCGCCGTTGATTCCGTTCTTGGTATATAACGCCTTGTCTTTCTGGATGCCAATAATCTGAGTTGGAGGTGGAACAACAGCGTCGCACCACTGCCAAGTAATTTTAATACGCCCCTTTATCATAAACGCAGTGGTTAGTAAATTTTACCAAACTCGAAATCAGGAATAATAAGTCACCTTTTCAATCTGTCCAATCAGAGGAAACTCATTCTGCGTGAAATCCAAGTCATACAGTTTACAACCACCACACCGATCCGCGACAGTCACGGTGATACTCCCATTCGGTCCTGTTGCGCATATCTTTCGACCACAAGCTGTCGCGTGGTTCGGGTTGAAGTCACCAAACGGCATGCTTTGGTCATAAAGTGTAGTTGAAATGGCGACAATCATGTCTGTGTCGTGGAGGATTGTACCGCATGCTCCGTAACTGTCGTATGTGTTGTAGTAGGTACCGTCTCCGGAATATATGGTTCCATCAGGTTTCGCGCCAATGACACCGAACGTATTTGCGTAGGTTCCATTTCCGGCTATGATTGGTAGGTCTGTGTATGCGTCCACAGTAGTTGATGAGAGGAGGGTTGATACGACAAGGATGAGGACGTAGAGTTCGGTCATAATTGAATGTGATGGTATTGAGTGGAATCAGTGGATGTTTGAAAAGGGGGAGAAATGTTCAATTTGTATTTGAAGTTTTTCTAATGTCAAGGGGTATAAAAGTGGATTGAACACTTTTGAACAGACGACTAGGGCAAAAAAAACCTTCAACCTGCTCGCACGCATTTGTGTCTTGGACTGGGGCAAATTTGAAAATCCAGAATAAACCGATAAATCCATTAATTCAAGAAAGTCCTAAGCTCCTTGGGCTCTTGCGTTTTTAGATGTGGTTGTTTGTCACTGTTTTGGGTCTTCCAAAAATCATTCCTCATCCCGCCAAAGGATCTGAGCTTCGTGGTTTCTCTTACTTTCAACAGTGAGTACTGTTTATTCTGTCAATATCTCACGTTCTTTTCAGGAGAATAAGAATGAGACGAGTTATAAGAGTGCAACTTAACGCCTTTATGGGCCTTGACAATACATGTACAGTTACAAATCCTACGCACCCATCGCAGCAGCTTTGCAGATTTATGGAGAATGGTTTTATTGTGTAGCTTTGGCTCGCCCTCTTCTCGTCTTCCTTTGACTTCGGAAAACATATCTCCATCATTGATGATTTATAAGCTCCAAAAAGTCTATATGAACTCAACACGCACTTTGCCATCGTTTCAGCATCGTTTAAATGGGTTATCGTTCCAGAATCCGAACTGAAAGTCTGATAGTAATACCTTTAATTCAAATCAAGATTTGTGGATCTTAATGACTCCGAATGGCAGATGGCTGGCGTGTATGATATCTACAGTGTTGTCACCTGACATAGAATCTGCAACACTCAACAGTTCGAATTATGCAGCTTCGACGCGTATTGTGAGCTATATTGCAGCTTATACCTTTTAAAAATGAATCTATTGCCAATCTTCGACTTTTAGAAGGTTCTGGTAGCTATTTTGAGGCATACTTGGGATTAGCACGACTACAATTGGTGTGTGGGGAGATTTCGGCTGACGGACTGCTTCTAGGACATATAATACACTCATATAAGCTATCATTTGCGTCAGAGAGCTGGATTCTGTGAAGCTGTCTACTGATCTGTTTGTTTGTCTCGAGAGCCATTCACTCTGCAGTACGCAACCGCGATTGCCGACTCTGGCCACTTCGAATACATATAAATATATAACACACTCAAGTTTATTGGGAGTTTCAGGATGATCGAATGTGTTTACGTTTCAGGGTTTTGTTCGTTCGCCCTTCAGTTGACGGCGAAGCCTCAGGATGGACCCATCTCAACATCTAAATGCTCTATTTGCAGTATAAATGGTATCGCGGCCGGTGCCGACGATGTTCAGACATCCACCCAACTTGCTCTGTTTTTGACGAAGCGTGTCCAAACTTGACTCATAAAGTGATCTCTACGACGCAGCATCTCACAAAGCCAAGATTAGCGCCATTCGACGCGGAATTGAATTTTGAAGCGAGAAGTGGGGGAGATCTATGTGTTTATTACAAGGGGTTCAAGATATCTACTGAAAAACAAACACTAAATCGGAGTTTGAAACTTTTCCTTTAAAAGTCTGCGCTCCCAGCCAACTTTTGCTCATAAATTCTCTCTCAAAAATCCCCACACTCCTCCAAAATCAAAATCACTACAACTACTAACCCACCTCGGGCAACCCCACTTCCACAAATTCTCCCAAGTCCAAACATTCCATCATCAACATCAAATATTATTAAAGCTATGACGTCTCAAGCACTAATGTATGTACAGTTCGTGAAGACTGGTTGTCATACTAATCCAACTATAGTTTTCCACACAGACTTCTATTTGAACTGCACCTCTTACCTGCTACTATGGCTATGGTCACCCCACCTCCAGGACAGTCGAACGACCTCCGCCTCCAGGGTACTGTGCCGCATTAGCATGGGTGGGGAGTCTCAACAATGCTCCGAAGCCTCTCTACGCTGATGCAGGTGACAGGATAGACCGGGATTGAACGTTCGCGGGACTGGGCGCTCGCCTACCTCTTCCCAACAGCCGTGGTATTTGGGTATGGGTACAAGCAACCACTTCTGGATCGCGGCAGCTTCAGTGACTGACCAGCAACGTCGCTCCCCACAAATGGGGGTCTCTGTAGTCCCGCACAGACTGGATCAGGGTGGAATTTTTGAGATGAATGGAGCTGGAAAACGGAATTGTTGAATTGGTTTGATTGGAGTTGATGGCAAACTATGTTTTTCATAAGGTATGTGTTTTGTTTTGGCCTCCTCGTGGTCCTCTCTGGTAACGTGCTTCCTTGTGAAGTACGGCTAACTGGCCGACTATTTAAACTTGCATAGTAGAAAAGGAGTGGAAACCTTTGAGACGAAAATGTGAGGGTGGCTCATTAGTTACCGGATCTGCTCCAAAATTCGCTTCTTAACAGAGGCTTGAAGTTTGGGGCTTGAGGGGAATGACGCTTATGTTGGGCGTTTCATTGATGGCGACAAAAATTACCTTGAGGTGTTCTGAAACGAATATGAAAATTAATTTCTTCCATTCCTATTGATCTTTTTATGTATAAACTATATTTGTTTTTCTTCCTCTTCCAAATGAATCGTCTGCTCACTTACTCATCCAAAGCAGCAGTCCTCAAGCCATCTCTGCTACCATACGGTGGAAACGGACTAATTGCAACACGTAAGATAGCGAAAGACGAGCTCATTTTCAAGGAACTCCCCATCGTCTCGGTGCTGAAGCGACAACCTCAACACTCCCATGGCCGCCACTGCCTCGAATGCTGGACCCCGTCATCCTCAATCACAGGCAAATCATCGTTCTGCGAATCCCACCAATCAACTCTCCTCAACAAATCAATCACCCGTCTTAACACCCAACCCGGCTTCCCTGAACTCCGTGCTCTCCAACAAAAGCGACTAGACGAAAGCAACGGCAAAGAGGGCGCTTTCCCAATCCTAATCACCAACTTGATTGGTCTCTCCCTAAGCGATCTGCTCACAACCGGAAGCATGAACTCATCCATGAACCTCGTCAACGCGCTTGTGAAAGGAAAAGATATGCCTCCGGAGGGTATACCCGCGCAATGGAAACAAGATTACGAAGAGATTAAGGACGTCGTCTTGACTGGAAAGGGCCTTTCGGATCTGTTTTCGCTCAAGTGGTACAGCGATCAAATGACCAGACTTAACTTGAATGCTATGCAATCGTTTTACGGAGAGAAGGAGGAGGAACGGGTCGTTGGGACGTCGTTATACCTCTTTGCCAGTATGCTTAACCATTCATGTGTTCCAAACGTGAAAGTGGATTGGGAGGATAGCAACATCATTCATGCTATCGCAAATAAGGATATCGCTGCGGGTGAGGAACTGACGATTACATACAACTCTGAGGCGGCGAAAATGGGAACTGATGAGCGGTGGGAGTATTTCCGATACAACTATGGATTCATTTGCACATGCCCATTGTGTTCAGGAGCAAGTGAGGTTAAGATCTGATGATTTTATTGATTTTGGTCAAACGTAAAGAAAAAACACACGATAAATGATGAATATGAGGCTCAGATGTAAGCCACGAAAGAAATAACACAACAAGAATTGGGAACCAATTGCCATGGAGTTCCCAGAGTAGCCATTCTGTACAATTGCTTATCTGTACCAATGCCAAGAATGGATCCATCATAACTCTGTTTGGCACGAGAAACGTAGCCAGAATTGGGAACCAACACCCAGTTCGCATTTAGATTCTGTCTAGTATAAAGCATTTTGTCAAGTCCAACTCCAAGGATTCTACCGTCAGACAGGACAGTAACGTCGTACACAGCAAGAGAGTTCGGAACAATATTCCACCCTCCAAAGAGCCCATTACGTGTGTACAAAGCATGGTCCATTCCCACACCCACATACGTAGTCTTGTCGTTCAGAACCGCGATGCTCATTACGGCGGCAGAGTTTGGAACGAGCGTCCACCAAGAGTTGATGGTCTTGCCGTTGGTGTACCACAATGTGTTGTCTGCAGCAACACCTACGAATCCAGTTCCAGGGACTTGAATTAAATCGATCAATCGCGCGTCACTTGTACTTGCGTACCATTGGCCGTTGAGTCCATCCTTGAAGTATGGTATTTTGTCAGGTCCGAGACCAATAATTGTTGGGGTTGGCGCAACAGTTGTAGTAGTAGTTGTGGTTGTAGTTGTCGTGGTGCTTGTTGACGTAGTTGTAAATGTGGTTGTGGTACTTGTCGTAGTAGTGGTTGGAATTGGGCTTCGCCAAACAGCCATATAGCATGACGAGTAGAATGTTATCTTATCGCGCTTGTTTGGATTCTTGAGAACGTAGCTGAATGAAGCCAAGGCTTTTGTTTCAGTAAAAACATTCAAGGTGTAAGTGTGGAGTTGGGGTTCAGATGGAAAAGAATTCAAGCTAACGCTGTACAGAAGCTTGTTAATGCAAGTATCAACAACTGGAAATGTGAATGCAAAGCCGGTGGTGGATTTGATAGCACTGTTGATTGCATAAATGAAGTTGCCGCTAATGGCAGAGTCGTAAATGGTAACTGCCGGATTTTCGCCGTTGACCTTTAATATTGTCAGCAACAAATTAAAATCACTTAATATCCACACTTACAGAGAAGTAGTCCGAGTTAAACATGAATACAACGTTATTGATTTGATTGTCACTCAACTTTAAAAGTCTTGATCCGAGAAACTTTGTTGGAGTATCAAAAGCAGTAATAAGCGTTTCCGAGTACTCCATACGTTGTTGCGATCGGATGCACGGGCAAAGTGAGCTAGACTTGAAACGCTATAAAGAAAGATGAGAATGAATAAATCACCCAACTTTTTCTTTCCCAAAAACACCATCGGTTCCGTTCCTTAATCCTTCCTTCACCTTCCTAGCAGTTGCTACAGTCGGATACCGTCCTCGCCCTAGCGACTAACTCCAATATACGTAGAACCTGGGGCAGCCAGCTTCATTTGGTCACGAGCCAGGTTATCCAAATCTGGAGAATTCGTAGGTTGCATGGTTCCGTTAACAGGAGCGGAAATGAGAGCAACGACATCAGCTGGCGCTCGGCCATACTTAATGTTTGTGGCTTTGACAGGAGCGTCTGACACAGCTGCTACGACTGTAGCCAGGAAGTACAACGAGATGAAGGACAGCATTGTGATATCCGGAGTGTTTTTTCAAGTCCGCCTCCCTTCCACTTTTGAGCACAAATTCCCAGTTTCAAGTCCAGATTTTGGCCGACGTACCCGAAACAAAATGAATAAAGTAAAAAAAGAAAGAAACGAAGTATAACTATGAATTGGACAAGTGGGCTCAAACATTCAAACGAAAGTTGTAAGGTGCTGAAGATCTAATTGGGAGATTTCAAAAAAAGAGAAATTATATTCTGTGTTTCAAATTTGGCAAACTTGCTGCCCTTTTAAGTATAACGGTACTTATAGGTATCATAAATTCACAACGATGCTACCACACTCCCTAACCTGAACCCCATCCTCAACAGCATCACGAACTTTCCCCACACTTTCCCGAATAAACTCCAACTGATCGGCACGAATGGAGCCTCCAGGAGTAGGTCTCAAGAGATCCAGAATAACAGAAGATTTTGTAGGTGAAGAAGAGATTGGAAATGCAGTTGATGAAGGATTTGTTACATTTGTTTGAATTGATTTCGACAGTTTATCTGCAACAGATGTGATTATATTTCTGGAGACGGGTTTGGGATGTGATTAGCAAAGGACGGAAGAGCGGGGTGGGTATACAAAGCAACGCAACTGGTATTCGTTTGAGCGTTCGTTTGCGTGGTCTTGCTGGATACGGTCGAGGAGGCGGACAGATGAAATATCAATGAGGCCTCTATTATATCGAGAGTAGATTGAGTTGTGCGAGACACGAGGTTGGGTGAGTGACTCACTCAGCCGTTTGTTGGACAATCCGTTTGAGCATATCTTTCTCGCGCATCGGATGAGCCTTCATTTCTGGCGAAGCAGTTGGAGGAAGCGATCTGAATTTGGAGGAGAAGGTCAGGCATCTTCCTGTTGGTTGCTGTGGTGCTTCAAGCTACTCAACTGGCCGCTGGTCCCTGAGCCCGAGTCGCCTGTCACTGGTCGTCCGTTCTCATCAAGAAGCCGCGTTCGCTCGTTGGGTGTTGGGCTTTCGGCGGTCGAGTGGCCAGGTTGGCTGAAGCAACATCCCATCTTTTTTGATGAATATTTACTACTTCATAAAATTTATAAATAGCTCTTGTCTCCTTTTGAAAACCTCGTGTCAAGCTTCGCGGATCCGTCAATCAAATTCTGTCGTGCCTTCCCGTCAGTTCGTCTCGAACTCAAATCACGATCACGATCAAACTTGCGAGCTGAAGCGTCATTCTCGGCAAACTTGTTGCTTGCAACATATTCAGTCGTATGCATCTCCATCAATGACTTGGGTCTGTTTGCACGGTTCTAGATTCGAAAGGTTATTTGTGTTTCGTTTGAAACGACAGTACTTACATATTCTTCCACCGCTCTACGTGCTTCCATATCCGCTTGAGAGGGTGCCATCACGTCCACATATTCTTGTTTCCTCTTTACACCTCCCTTTGTAGGACCTTCCACTTCTCCACCCTTCTCTCCAGGTAGCCGCGTCCAACCACTCTGATCCACAACTTCCTGCTTCTCAGATCGACTAAACTGACGATGCTTCAATTCCGTCCCCACTATTTCTCATTTAATATGATCACAACCAAAAAAAAGAGTGTAACTTACAAACTTGATTCAATTTCTTGGCTTCGGGTGGTACAGTCATCCAGGCTCCTCGAGTCGGTGCTGCAGAAGAAGAAGCGCCTGAAGCTTCAGATGCTGCTTTCGCGACCCGTGATTCGATTTCAAGACGTGTTCGTTCCAATTCAAGTTGATTCTGGTAATATACATTATTAGCCATTTTGGTGCCTTATCATTGAATCTTGAATCTACTCAACGAGATATTCGGAGTACTCTTGTGGGACAGGCATTGGGCCAAAGTCATCGTCTTCTTCTTCTTCGCCTGGGTATGACTTGGAGGATGTTGGGGGCGGCGGCGCTGCTGGACCCATTACTCTTCGTTTTTTTGATGTTTCTTGGTTTCCAAGCGATGAGGATGATGTTGAGGTTTCAGAGGGAAGTGAGGGACCACTCTTTTGCCTGAATCCAGGAGGTAAGGAAGGCCCAGCTACAGTAGGTCCTTCAATATCTTCATCGCTATTATTGTTACTTGTGGCTGCTTGTTTGCGTTGGAAACCTGGAGGTAGTTGTGGGCCAGCTGGAGCACTTGGTTTCGAGAAGCCTGGTGGTAATTGAGGACCAGCTCCTGAGTACCCTTCCTCCTCCTCCTCCTCTTCTTGGCTCTTTGACTGAGGGAATCCTGGTGGTAATTGCGGTCCGATGCCCATTTCAGTTTTGGAAAGAAAGTTGAACAGAAATGGTTTGTGTTCCTTCACACTTTCCTGTCTTCTGACTTACGCTAATTGTTTAAACAGAGACTTAGAGCCAGATTCGCAAACGAAACCGTTCAAGTTGGACAGACATTAGCCCCACAATCAACTTATGCAGAACTCAAACGGGACCTTGCCAATGCCTTGAAGTCACTGGATCAGACGCAAGGAATCAAGAGTTGAGTCAGATACATTGGCTTCATTGTGCATCTATGGCATTTCTAATATGCATCTATACAGTCAAGACTGGGTTTCCCCCAAAGTTTATCAATAACAATGACTTGGATACACTTGCTGCGTGTGGAATTAAAGATGGCGATCAGTTGTTGGTTGAAGTCGACCGGGATATGTTGGCAGCTCCTGCTACTGTGTCTGCTCCAGCTGTGGATGCCGCGTCATCTGCAGCTTTTTCGTTTGGAGGTGCTGTGACAAATTCAGCCACGTCAAAACAAACAACTACATCAACTGCACCAATTGTTGGATCTCAAATATCAACAAGAATTGGAGCTGGAAACGATGAGTTGATTCCTGTTTCAGATGGACATCTTCTCGTTCGCGTGAGTTGCTCCTTCTTCATATATCTGTTTACTTATGCCTACATCACAGCAAATGAACGATGACAATTCCTGTTTGTTTCACTCTATCGCCTATATTTTCGAACGAGGGTCGGGAGTGCAGGCACTGAGACAGATGGTGGCAAAGACAATCGCAACCAACCCAATTGATTACAATGAGGCCATTCTCGGGAAACCTGTTTCTCAATATAATTCTTGGATTCAATCAAAGGATTCATGGGGTGGTGCGATTGAGCTTGCCATCTTCAGCTCACATTATCAAACTGAGATTTGGAGTTTGGATGTGAGCACATTGCGGGTAGACAAATTTGGGGAAGGGTGTGGATATGACAAGGTTGCTGTATTATTTTATTCTGGAATTCACTATGATGCTGTTGCAGTTTCGCCTGTTGCGGGGACTGGGGAGGATTTGAAAGAGTTTGACTTGACAGTGTTTGGGCGTGACCAAGCTGAAAGAGAAGTGATGAAAGCTATTGTACAATTAGGGAGAGTGTGGCAGGCAAAACACAAGTTTACTGACTTGGCGAGGTTTGCGTTGCGTTGCGATGTGTGCAAGGAAGGCATCGTAGGCCAGAAAGAGGCCCAGGCGCACGCTATGGCAACTGGACATTCAAGTTTTGTTGAATACTCTTGAATGTATTTATTTGATGTACATTACCATCAGGAAACTCAACCCAACATTTTGCAGCATGATGATGCATATGCAACATTACAAATACATTTCTTGGGATTTTTCATATTTGAAATGTTAAGAATGCCTTACAAATGCATGAAATGCAAAATTATGGATATCACATGGAAACGTAATAGATTGGACATTCAAAGTAATTGTTTGGCATATTATGCATGCATTATTGTGTATAATAAATAGCTAACTTATGTATTTTTATTCATTCTTAAAAGACAGATACAAGCAGCTTTTATAACTTTCACGAGAGACTCAGTCAGACAAAATTGATTCAGTGTCAGATCCAGCAGAAAAATTGTAACTCTTGTGGATGATAGACCAAAGGTTACGTTCTGCATACGTATTCAAATAAACCTTTCCAGACTTTCCGTTTTGTCCATCCTGAAAATAAGGAATAATGTGAGCTCTTCCTTTGATTGAATTGAGAGGAGCCACAACAATCGAATTCTTGTCTCCAACATGGGCAGGCTCAAGAATGAACAGGCCACTCTTGTTTTGTTGGTGTTGCGGTAGGGCCTGGTAACGTTGCAATACCACAAAATGTGATATATTATTGCTATCTTGATGTTTAACAGCCATGAAGTGTTTTGCTCTTCCAAAAAGGAACTGACTTCCACCCAGGCCAGACTCCATGACAGGAGGCTTTAGCTTATTCAACGTGTAGACACAAAAGTCTGGCAATCCCTTGTTGCCAATTCGAAGAAACTCAACATGCTGACTGCTGTTCTTGTCAAAATTGACAATTTTGGCGGAGCGAAATAAAGTATGCTCCTAGATTTAAAAGATAAGCTTTGGTTTTTTAACACTGTGCTTACCTTGACAAACAGATGAATTTTGATTCCATACTTTCCAACTTTATGGCTGAGGCCATGATAAACTTTGTCTGAAGCTTCAAACTCACGAAAGGAGAAGAGTCGTTTTCTTGCTACCAAACTGAAGTGCGGGTCAGCAGATTCACTCCAGGTAAACATTTTGGCTTCTCCAGAAGTCAATCCCTTGTGTCTCAGCATCAGATTTCTCATTCTGTTGACCTTATCCTTTCGAGTGACATTCTGAATCATTTGCTTTTCTGATTCCTTCCTATTGGTGTCAGCATAAGCAGCGACCACGTTTGTTCTTTGTGTTGACTCCAAAAATTCTGTTCCATACGAGTCAGTGGCGCCAAACCTTCTAATTGCTTCTGGAAATGAAGCCAAAATGTGCATTTTGGGAAAGTTCATAGACTTCTTGTCTGTGTCAAATACTTGAACTAAGTCTGAAAAGTCTTGAAGTCTTGCAGTCAAAATAGCCAAGGATGAATCGGTATGGCTCTTTGCCGAAACCATCATCGTGATATCAAAAAGAGCTTCAAGGCATTCAATTACTTCAACTGAAACCAAATCGTAGACACATGGCAGAAGGTAAATCATAATGCTTGCATAGTCTTTCTTTGTAAGCTTGCTTAGAGACGAAGCTCCCTTCTGAAATCGGCTGAATCCAGGGTAAGGAGGTATTTTTGAAATTCTTAGATCCATTTTCTGAAGGCCTTTATCACCAAGCTTCTCAGTGATGGCAGATTTCACAAGTTTCCAGAGGTGAAAACCAAAGACTCCAATAAAAATTGAATGCATCGGATCAGCAGTAACAGCGGAATGAATGCAGAATCGCTCAGATGCCATGTGCAGTTTGTAGAAAGCATTTTTGACAAATGGAACCTGCCCTTTTGCTGCAAAACGAGCCCGTTGAATTGTGTATGATTTCCCGCGCATAGCAAATTTGAAATTTTGTTCCAAAGACTCAGTCTTCTTTCGAACAAACGACTGACAACTACGCCCGCAGTTGCTGAGTTCGCACTGCTTCACAAAACAGCAAGGCATTGGGGCAGCAAGACATCCAGGGCTAACAGTGGCAGTCAAGGTTAACTCTGGATAGTCGCCATCATAATTGAATAAACACGGATAGTAGCAGCGCATTCTTCCATCTGGGCTTATCAAATCAACTCCATGTGTGACCCAATCCTCAATGCAAGACAGAATAATAGCCAAGGTTGCATGATGAACTGCACGTTTATATGCTGTGAGGAATTGAGATTCACGTTCACCAGTAGTTTGGTTTGATAGCACTGGGAGATACGCCACCATAACACTTGCTTGGTTTGAGAGCTTATTACGCCAACGTTTGTCAATATTCCCAAAGGTCATTATCATGGGATGAAACGATTGCTTTCCAATTTTAGTCGCAAGGGCAGCATCAGATCCAAACTTTAGCAGAAGTGGTGTCCCCCCATCAGGAATCTTTTCCTGAAGAGTCTTGCAGTAATCACTTGAATACGCTTCATCATAAATACGGTTTCCCATGGCATCAAGCTGCTGCATATAACAATATTTGAATACGTCTTTTAGAGTCGAATCACTGAGCATGCATTCGATTACTTTGTCTAGTGGGCGTACATGGACTGAAACGGGATCATTTTCCCAATGAGCTCTTGCTTTTTCCTCATATCTTTCAGGCATATTAGAGAGAATAAGTTCGATTGGTACATCATGACACTCGTAATCCTAAAGGAATGTCAGAAGTACTGAACCTTAAAAACCTGCACTACATACAACACTCAAGCCAGCAAATTTATCAATGGCTTCCAAAAGCCCTTTCCCAGTCTTAAAGGCTGTTCGACATTCAGGTGTCCACCGCGGATTATCAAATTTAATTTTGCGGGTGATAGCGGTCTGCCCCATTGGATTTTCAACAACACAATGCACAATTAAATCAATATCGTGAGGACGAAATGTATCAGTTATCTGCTTGACAAGACTTTTATCTTCATCGTAATAGACATCATTAAGTGGTAGACCTATATTGTATTACAAACACTGTGACAAAAATATGACTGCAAAAATACTATGAGTCACTGGCTGACTATTCTCATTAGGACCATTTTTATCATCCAGATTGAAGTCAAGATCCATAGGTTCGGAAATCAAAGTCTCTGTTGGCGATGAGATAGAAATAGAAGTCTCGGTTGGTGATGAGATTTGATACGGAGCAGCGGAGTTGCGAACATCTTCATAATCACTTTCCTCAGTTGCGCTTTGGTCTGATTCAGAAGGGTCGGAGAACAATGCTGGGCCATGGCTCATCGACAAGTATTCAGGATGACATAATCGCATATGTCTTCCAAGATTGTCTTTTGATTTGAAGACTTTGCAGTTAAACCTGCAACGGAAAGTCATTCAACTTAGTTGTTCAATTTTTGTTTGCAAAACGAAAACAATGGCGCAATCGCAAGAAGTCCACAAAGGCGTCACTCGGAAACAAAAGCAAACAGCCAAACGTCGAACGCATCCGGAGAACAATGCGTCTACTTTCGATTCTAGTCTTTTGAAAATACGCAAGGGGAAGAAGAGCCGGAACACCAAGAGACTTGCTGCCTCAACAGAATCTTTGTAAGGCTCTTTATTTCAACTTTCAAATCTTACGTTTAAATCAAAAGGAACTCGAACGTAAAGGCCTTGATCGCAAAGGCGAAACGTTTATCGAACAAGTGAGCGGTGTTCACTCTTCTTCTTCGTTTTTTAACTTCATCAGAAATGGACGACACGTCAAGACCACCAACAAAGCGGATGACAACGAGGACGAGGACGAAGACGACGACGACGACGACAACAACAACAACGACGACGATGACAACAACGTGGAGGACGACGACGAGGGCGACGAAATCGACGAGGGCGACGAGGGCAACCAAGGCAGCGAGGACAACAACACCGAAGACGAAGAAACCCGCCGCGAAGACGTGACGCCTCCACGCTCCAGACGCAATGGTCCAAACGAAACGATTCCAGAAGAAGGCGAGAACCCGGCGACTGATGCGAGTCGCGCAAGCCTTGGTGCCAGGCGATGGAACAATGCCGATCCCGATTCAAATGAAACCCCGAACGAACTCATTGCGGGTGATCTCTTCTACGAAGCTGGACTGTCCAAGAAGTACGTGTCTCTTTATTGATCATATCACAACTCTAACTCTAGTCATCAACAGGCAATACGCAACCTTCCTGTCTCTATGTGTCAAGGATTGTATCAAACACCGCCTTTTTGTTGACTCATTCACTGGAGAGCCAGATAAAGCAGTACGCAGTCGGATTTATTTGCTCCTCAGTCGTGCTTGTGGATTCAAGGTTGAGCCGTTACTCTCGTCTGACCCAACTCAGATGTATGAAGATGTAAGTCGTTGTTCTAATCCCAGCTACGTAATCTAACAGTTTCCACAGTATAAATACAAAATCCAAACGTATAGAAGTACATTCTTCTGCGATTTCAACAAGATGTGGCTTGCAACCGATCCTTACGATTTAGGCCTCAAAACTGGAGCTCGGAACAAACCCAAAGCTGCGGAATTACTGCATGAGCTTCAGTGAGTCATGATTCATTCCAAACAAGACATTAATCTCTCTGTAGATTTCTTCATCTAACTACAACCAATGAAGAAGATGGAGTAACCATGTGCCAACAGTACCAGAATCCACATTTCCTGAATGCCTGCGAAACTGCTATCAATTTGGCGTCATTCAAGCGCTGTTTGACAATTGAGGAGTTTTTCGAGAACAAGTCAATCCATCCGTTTGCAGTTCTTGTCAGTTTGGTAACAACTCTCCTTCTGATTATATAAATATTAATGACATGCCCAGGTTCACCACCAACTTGAAAGAGTCGACCAGACTACATTGGCTTTCACCGACCACACAGCATCGTTTGCTTGTTACCAACAGCTATTGAACGCATACAAAGGTATTGATGCCGACGGAGTCCATGATTTCGACTTACAATCTCGTGTAAGAGCTGGATGCAGTGGTTTCTACGCTGTCTTACGTCGTCGTTTCAACAAGAGCACAAACACTGTGAAAAAGTTCAAGTTCTAGTGCATTGTTGTTATATCCTTTCGTTTCATATCCTTTCTGGCTCAAAATGCAAGCCAAAAATAAACATTATTATCCCACATTATGTGCATATTGTAAGATATTCAAGCAGATTAGAAATAGAGACTTATGTTGGGCTGGAATACTGAATGCATTGCAAATACATTGGAAATGTATTTCTTATAAGTGTTATGCCCCACTCATTCTTCTTATTCTAAGGCCTTCTTTGTATTGTCACTAATCTATTAGTAATGCCTTGCTCATGCATTTGCAACATTTGTCACGCATTAGAACGCGTATGTCAAATTTGGCAGGTATTGAAATCAGGGGGGGGTCGCATGTTTTACATAAGCTCCATAAGAATACATTTCCATACATTTTTATTAATATTTAGGCATATCTGCAGTTTCCTGATGACTTTCTTGTTCTTTGAAGCAAAACAAACACCCATCCAAGTATCCAAATGGGCAACGCACCATCCGCCGAAGACGCCTTCGACGACCCGCAACAAAGTGCGCCACGTGGCCGCCGACGAAGCAGCGTCGCGCCACCGCCACCGCCGATTCAAAGCGAGGCAACTTCAAGTTCGGCTTCGAATTCGGCGTCGACTTCCGCCGCCCGGCCAATCTCAATTGCCCGCGCTTCGGCGAATTCGTCATCGCCGTCGCCGGCTTCAGCGTGAGTGGCCGTGTGTCAGCCATCGCATTGCCCCGTTCGCTAACTGCAACTATCAAAAAACTACTTACTAAAACTATCTGCGATAACCCGATACTTCGAACGTGATTTGAAGTAGTCGATACCCGGTTCCCCTGCGTGAACAGCCTCGCTTCGCTGCCCCCGCCGCTGCCTCCTCCGCCCCATCAACTAACTCAGGCTGGCTAAACTCACTCAAAAACACAACTGCCGCCGTAACGAAACTCTCAATCTCTTCTACTGACCCTGCTCCACCACGTGCGTCAACAGAATCAGGTCGTGCGTCCCCGACAAAACTCACAGATGCTCAACTGGTTGCAATCAATAAGGAACTGTCAGAGAAACCTTACTTGAATTCTGCGCGCATTGTCCATAACTATGGTGCTACCGGTATCGCTCCCCTTGTGCCTCTGTCGCAATCTCGGGATGATAAGTCCGTCATTCCTGTCATGGTTTCTTGGACTGGTGGAGGCCGTGTCGTTCATATTACTGGTACTTTCAACAACTGGAGGCAAAAGATTCGATTGACAAAGAGGTTGGTGCTTAGTGTTTTGTGTTTATGTTGTCGAAACATGAGGATGGAAGAATCTGTTGGCCGAAACAAAACATTGAGATTCGTATCATATCAGGAAGGGATGGTGCTTAATTGACGGAGTCATATGAAAATTCGGGGAGAGGGAGTCAAACGAATCATATGCACAACTCTATCGTACATGAAACGAACCATTCAACCTACTCCACATTTAGCAAAACCGATTTCTCTACTGTCATCGACATGCCTGCGGGTGACACGCATCGATTCAAATTTATTGTTGACGATGAATGGAAGTGCTCAGAAGATTTACCCATCGCTTCGGACTCAGAAGGAAACCTTGTCAACTATTTGGAAGTTATGGACGAGTTTGGAGATCAGATTCACGATGGCTTTGATAACCTTGCCCATGATGGTAATCCTTGTCACACAGAATTCTCATCTTGCATATTTACATAACCGAAAAGATACCATTCACACACCTCTTGGAGAATCGCCGGAATCATCTTATGCATCTGAAATTCCAACTTATCTCTCTTGGCATCTTGAACACCAAAACCAACCAACTCCACCAAATGCAAATCCACCCCCTCTGCCGCGAGAACCACCACCTGACCTCCCACCCCATTTGGAAAAAGTATTCTTAAATGCACCCGTTCCAGTCACCTCGCATCGTGATGATAATCTGATCTTGCCTGTTCCAAGTGGTGTGACACTGAATCATCTCTATGCCTGTAGCATTCGAGATGGAGTCATGGCTTTGAGTACCACAACCAGATACAAGCAAAAGGTATTCTTTTTTCATGAATCAGGGTTTTTGCTAACCCAATCGATATACAGTACGTAACAACCATTCTTTATAAGCCCGTCGTCGACACAGCCCCCAGCTGATCTGTTTTTTTGCAATCACCCGTCTTTTCTTTTTCATATTCTGTTGCCATAAAATAAAAACAAAGAATTCTATTTGATTATGCGCGAGCTCGTAACAGATTTCCAATACGTGTATCCAACTCCCGAATCAGTCTGTCTTCCCGGTTATATATACCCGTGTTGACTAATGAGTCGCGCTCCTTGACAAGCCTGTCCACTTCAGCAAGAATACGTGGATCCAAATTCTGCTTCTGACTTTCTTGTAATGGTGCCGTTGCTGAAGAACCTCCCTCTGCCGTAAATCTTGCCTCCATGGACATGACTTTGTCAACCCGTTCCTCTCTTATAGCACCAGCCCCAGCTTTCAACGACGCAATCTCTCGCTTCATTCCTTCCACAACTTTTCGTTCATTCTCCATACTTCCCATCTCCTCCTTCGCCAACAACCGCAACTTGACACTATCCAACTCCTTCTGACTCCGCCTCAACCGATCCTCAATCTCGCCTTGCAATTGCTTCTTCACTTTCGCCAAATCACGCAACGCACGAACCCACTGCGCCTTATAATGCCGTTTACTAGCCTCCAAAGCCTCGGCCCTCCTCTCCGTCGCCGCATTCGCAGCCATCACATTCCCCAGTTCCCGTTTAATGGCCGAAACAGCAGCCTCCCCAACTTCAACAGGCGTCACCCCAAACCCACCCACTTTCCCTTCCATAACCCGTCCCCGAAACACTTCAAACTCCCCCTCCAACTTCCGAAACTTTCCCTCCCATTCATCCCGCTCCCGCACAGCCCGCACACGGCCTGCTTCAGCTTCAAGAGTCTTAACCCGCTCCAACTCAACCCTCGCCCGAAACTCCTCCGAAAGCCTCCGCGAAACGTCCCCGACTTCTTCCTCCTTCCGCGCGAAGTACCGCTCAACTTCCTCCCGCCGTCGTCGAAGGTCTTCCTCGGCTTTGGATACCCCGGCTTCCCGCTTCTCAAGGCCTTGAAGGACTTCGCGCGCCGTTGATTCAAGGACTTCAAGGGATGTGACGCGTTGCTGGACGAGACGTGTGCGTTCTGCGTCGCGGGTTTGGAATTCGGTTGTGAGGCGGTTGAGGAGGTTTTGTTCGAGGGAGTGGAGGTGTTGTTTGAATTTATGCATTTGTTCCTTTTTCCAGAGTGCTATTTCGAGGGCTGCACGGTACTCTTGTGTTTCGTGGAGGGAGGAAGCTGTTGTCGATGGAGTTGGTGAGGAGGGTGGTGGAAGTTGAGTTGTTTTGGTGAATGTAGGGGATGGACCGCGGGGGAGGTGAGAGTATCCATCGTTTTGCTGTTGTTGCTGAAAATTTGCGGTTGGAAGTGGTGTTGCTGAGTGCGATGGTATTTGTTGGGCCAAAAGCTCAGAATCTTGGAGAGGCCCAAAATCTTCCAACGAAAGTACGATACGCAGGTCTGCAATCTTCACAATTTTGTCACGTTTTGTGGGAGACGTTGGATCGGCAGGTGTGGATGCTACAATGGGAACTTGTACGTCTGTGCTTTGAAGTGTAACGGGTGTGGGATCTGTCAGCTGTTTCAATTCCTTGGTAGTCACAATGGATAAATCCACAGTTGCAAGACCAATTCGAACCTCCTTGCTATATTTATCTGGAAGACACCAGAGCTCAATAGTGAGAGGAACTGCTTCGAGATAGGTCAACAGTCGCTCTTGCCCCATAACAAATTCAAATGCACAAAACGAATGGGGCATTTCAAGCGTTGACTGAGGTTGTGGGTTAGTTGAACTTGTAGCGTTTGGTGTTGTAGGCTTCACAGGTGGGTGTGTTGAAATTGGAGCTGTTGATCCAAATGGAAGATACGTATAGCGGAGAAAGACGGGTCCATGGGCGGGATCTAATCCACGCAGTGAGCGTAAATCTATCGAAAACCTGTATTGATGCCATGGATTCCCTTTCACAATGGGTTGAGGTGTAAACTGAGCATCCTGAGCGGCCTGTGATTGCTGCTGCTGTACACGTTGAGCTGGAACAGGCCGTTCTACAGGCTTCAGTTGGGTAGGTTGAGATTGTGGTTGGGGTACATCTGTGTATAGGTCTGGTGACTCCATTCTCTCGGGGGACACAGCTCTCCTCTGAACCATTTTTGGTGAATTGACAGTCTCAACCTGATCATACTCTTCAAATTCTTGCTCTCCATACTCTTCCGCTTCTTGCAAATTCTCAGCATCGTCGTGTACTGGTTCTTCCTCCCCTAATAGAGCTTGCTGTGGCCCTCCATTCTCTGCCTCCACCAAATCAGTCTGCAAATCTGGTGTAACCATCACAGAAATACCCAGTCCCGCAACTTTGCCCTCTGCAGAAACTGGCAGCTCTCTTCGTGCGTCGTAGAAAGGGACAACCTTTTCCAAAACACGCGACTCCTTCTTTCGAGTCATAACCGATCTTGTCGTTGAACTTCGAAAAACGCGATCCGCATCGGGAGACTGAGGGCGCGAGGTAAGGGCTCCACTTCCTGCACCGCCACCGCCAGCTCCCCCAACTGAAGCAGAAATGACTCCAATGCCTCCATCATCTTCGGCTCCTTCCTCCATAATTCCAGCAAAAGCCACCTCCGAGAAACCAAGCACAGCTCCGTCCTTAGTCGCATCACAGAAACAGACAACAAGAACTTCAACATCAGTTAAAAACTGGGCCAAATCTTGGTCAGAAGCGCGAATACGGAAGCTAATACGTTCAGATGGGAAGATTGGCTTTTCCAAGTCTTGAAAAGGTGTTGTTGTTATAGTGTTTCCTAAGAACGAATAGCTGAAGTAGTATCCCGCCAGCGCTTCTTCATCTTCTGATGAAGTTTCTCCTTTGTCAGATTTAGTGGGTGGGGCGAGAAGTGTCAGGTTCTCCGCGAACGCAATAGTGAAATTGAGTAACCAATTGGGACCGTTGAATCCTATTTGATAGCAGCCGGTTGGAGTAAGTTCGATGGGTATTCCAGATGAAGTTGTAAACAGGGTTTGATTTTGGTTTTGCTGGATTTGCACCGGAGATGTTCGGCCACTTGATTTATAGTTTAATATTAGTGAAATAACAGGCGTTGAATGGAATCAACAACGCACCTGTCAGGGAAGAGTTGTACACGGATGGCTTTGGGAGAGGTTAGAAGAACAGGTTTCGGGGATGATGCGTTGCGCATCTTTTTCAAAGACTGAAGAGACTTTTGGGTCGGTAACTGAGCAACACGGTCCCAACTTTGTGACGAATTTGAGGTTGGATGCTCGTGTGTTTTGACAGCCACAGAGAAGGCTAGCTTAAGTTCAGGGCGAAAGACAGTCTTTACGTTCGTTCCAGATAACACGTTGACGAGAGGGTACCAGCCCCAAGCCGCGTCTTTTTCAACATCTGGATCGGCGTTCCATTTTGGGTTTGCCGTTGAAGAAGCAGTCCTGGCGGATAGAATATCAGCAATGTGGCACATTGTTCGCAGATCCGCACCTTAGATCAAGCATGACATAGCCCACTTGAGTGCGCTTGTTGTGGTTGTCGATGGCGAAGCAGACAATCTTGAGTTTAGCGCGTTGAGTTCTGAGGAATGCGAGTGGTTTGTGCTGGATGTCCCAGGCAAGGTCCGTGTCCCAGACCGGGTCGTGCGAGAAGGGCGTTGGATCAGTTGTGAGGATTTCGTTGTTGAAGCGGCATTGGATGTAGAGCTTTGTTGTTGCGGGATTAAAGAGGCCGCCTGCGTGGAAGTGCCGTCCTTCACTGTTGTTTTAATACGGAATACTAATCCTAATACTAATTAAAAGCGATGCAGACCTTCGCGCACGGTGACCAAGACAGTGTACGTCTGGTTTGCAGAGGTCATTCGGACGTGTTTGTTTTGTTTTCCAAATGTCTTTTTCTTTCTTCTTTTCTTTCTTTCTTTCTTTTCCGTTCAACAACCAACCAACCAACCAGCCAACATCCAATGGCCGACACCAAGGCACCACTTCTCGCCGTCCAGGCTGGCTTCCACGTGCTCCCCGTCTCAGTTGGAACCGCGACACACACGCTGCTCTTCAAGCGCCACTCGGGCTCAACCGACGACGACGAGCACCCAACCGATCGCACTCTCTTTGTTGCCAATGTCCCCGTCGACGCGTCAGAGGCCCACGTGCGCCGTCTCTTCCGTCGCTGCGGCCCAATTGCCTCGGTTTCCCTGTCCCGCCGTGCTGCCCACGTTGTCTTTGAGGACCCGGAGTCTCTCTTGCGTGCCGAACAGATGCGTTCCCGTCGCCGTGTCTGGTCCGCAGAAGTAGATGATGCAGCAGACACTCAAAGCGCTGCCATCGCTCCTCACCTCATTGGCCTCGAAAAGTGGATCAAACTATTCGTGCACAACCACCCTCCCCTTGCTACGCTGCAGCAACAAGCGAATGAATACATGCGTCAATATGATCACTTGCAAAATGAACGCCAGAAGGAGTTGGCTAGGAGGCGTGCGGAGCCTGATGAGGATGGATTCATTCTTGTGGGTGCTCACAAACAAGCAAAGAAGGCGGATGATTCAAAAGACGAAACGGAAGGTGGAAACAGGAAAAAGAAGCCAAAGAAGATTGAACATGTCGATTTCTATCGATTCCAGATGCGAGAATCAAAGAGGAATCGTGAGTACTATTCAATACCTGTCATAAGCTATACTCGAGTGAGAGACGCGCATTTTGATCAAATCAAAGAATGGGCAATGGTATTTGTTAATATCTTGGGAGCCATTCATCATATTCCTCAAATGCTTTCCCTCCTCACGTTTTACACCGCTCTATCAACCATACTAATCAACAACCTCATTCAGAACTTGTGGAACTCCGTAATAAGTTTGAGGAAGACAAGAAACGGATTGAAAAACTTAAGGCAACCCGTAAATTCAAACCTTACTAAATCAAATAAACTCTTTTACGTTCCACTCATACAACCCTTTTTTGTTTCTTTTTTTCAAATAATAACACAGTGGAATCAAAAAAATACTTCCTCATAACGCAATAACAGATTATCCAAATCCAACAAAACAAAAGTAATAAGAAAGAAAAAGAAAACGAACATCATAATCCCAATCACTCAACAAAATCATTCCTTACCACTCACTCCCCCACCTCCATGTCGTTTCCTGAACGCTTCCATAGACCCACACCCCTCCAACTCTCGTCGAATCTTCTCCAGCACCATCCCATCCACCTCTGGCCTTCGCCCTCGATCCTTACGGTAGTGCAAATACGCCCAAAACTTTTCCAATCCATACTTTTCACCCTTCTCCAAGTCCATCACCACAACTTCCATAAACTCCTTGAACAAGTCTTCTCGGAATGCAGCCTCCAGTCCATACGAGTAGAACCGGAAGAGACATTCCAAGCCATATCGCTGGTTTTGCGAAGCGTCTTGAAGAGCAAGGGACTTAAATTCAAGATACATTTTGCGATTGAAGCGTTCACGCAAGAAATGCGACCAGAATCGGAAGAGGGTGTTCATTTCAGGGGAAATACCTGGACCTAATGTATCACGCTCTGTTTTGGGATGACAGTTTAAACATACAGACAAAGGAAAACGAAAACGGAAAGGAAAACGAACCTGCAAGCGCTCTTGCATGATACTTCAAGTATTTCAACTGAATGAACCCATTCTCCTTTAACAATTCATAGGACGGATGCTGGAAAGCATTGAATTCCTTGTAACTTCTGCTGTGACTGCCGCCTTCCGGTTTCAACGATGGCGACTTGAATGAGCCTCCCTCTGCCCGTAAAGACGGCGACTTCAACGCTGGAGACGTTGACGCCAATCCAGCACCAGAACTTCGTCGATCGCCTCGAGCATATTGATAGTGCGACGAAGAGTGACCATGTCCTGTTGCGTGATGACGTTGACGAGATGGAACATCCACCCTTGGTGCGCCAGTGAGCATTGGGGACCTCGCCATTGTTGCACCAAATGGAGGAGTTTGAGGTTCCCCACGACTCATAAGCCAACCAACTGGGGGACTTGCAGCAGAAGTGGAATCCCAAAAGTGTCTGGTTCCTCCTGTTTGCACTGGCATCTTTACAGGTTTTGCTGCAGAAGCACTTGTGTTTGTTGGAACTGACGAGATTTGTCCTGTTACTGCTGCAGTATCCTGGTACGGATTGTGGGTTACAACTTGCACCTTTTCATTACTCTCTCTCGTTGGGAGCGAGCTGCGAGGTGAGTAGTCTAATGACGACGACAACGAGGAGACTGCACCGCCTTCACGTTTCAAGGCTGATCGCTTGAGATCCAACTGGTACAGGTACAACCCTTCGTTGATAATTTCTGTGACTTCAGAGTTCTTGTCTCGTCGGTCATACGGCATAGTGCTGTGCTTGCGGGGAGGCAAGTTGTGGAAGGGTCTCGGAGCAAGACGAGAGTCTGGCTTGACAGTAGACGAAGGCGGTAACGGTTCGTGAGAACCAGACTGCACAGAGTGGTTCACATTCTCATAGAATGGTTGTGCCACAATCATCAATCCCGCAATATCCTCGTCATCAAAATCTTGCCAATCGTCCAACTCCTCTCCAACCTTCAGATCAACCGCATCTTCAGACTTGCTTTCAACCAACACAGCCGCCTCCTCTAGCTCGAACATCAACTCATCTTCTTCCTCCACTCTCGCCGGTGTATCAACATCAGCTGCGGATGCTCCTTCAACCCACAATGCCCTCACTCCACTCTCTCTCCCCTTTTTTTCTCCATATTCGCCAACCCCAAGACTCACTCGAATCTCCTTTCTCACAAACTCATCTGCATCTTCACCCTCAATATCCCTCTCATCATCAAAATGACCCTTCCGTTCCCACACATCTGACACTGTCATTCTTGCCAAACCACTCCTCCTTCGCCCAACAACACTCTCCCATTCCCCGCCATCATCATCTTGTTTCACCTCATCATAATTACCACCCCGTGCTTCAGAACCAACCCCCTGATCTACCGCCTCTATAGTTTTTGTTGTTGCGGAATTAGAGCGACGAAGTTGCTGTTGCTGCTGCGTTGCTGCTGTCTCCGGAGAGTGCGGCGGCGTTGAAGCTGTTGCTGCTACTGTCGGACTGTTGGATTCCACTGTTGTGTTGTTGTTGGTTGATGAATTGTTGTTGTTGTTGGGTGTTGTATGGGATGAATTGCTGTTGCTGTTGGGGGTAGAAGGTGGTGTTGTTGTTGTGCTGTTGGTGTTTGTGGTGGGGAGCCCCGCGGTGGTTGACATTACTGTCCTATTGTTGATAGAGGATTAGATCAGACAAAAAAAAGGAATGAGAAAGGTTGGTTGATGTGGAGGAGTAATGAAATTTTCCTGAAACTTCACACTCCCAAAACTTATATAGTAAAGAAGGAGAGGGAGTAAAATTGAAACGAATTACACGTACATACCCCATGTTGCCCGCGGGGCCTTGACGAAAAACCTGCTGCTGTCCTTGCTGTGGAAATGGTTGGAACCCCATCACTTGTTGAGGAGGTGCAAGAGGCATCATTTGTGCTGGTTGAATGACCCATTGCTCCCATCCTTCTCGCCGCCTGATTCCAAGCTCAGCATTAGGAATATCTAACGGAATATGTACGACGTCAGAGTCAGCAAGTGCATTTTGAATGAATTCAAGAGTCCAAGTTGGGCTGTCAGTTGGATCGCTCGTTGGTGTTGAAGGAGCTGTTGGAACTTCGACAGCTTCACTGGCTTCGGAAGCTTCGGCAACAGGAGCGCCGTTAGCAAGTGCGTTGGCTTGTTGAGTCTTGATACGAGCAACAGTGGTAAATGAACGAATACGATTGAATCCAGCAATAACACGGAGGGGAACAGTTCCAGTGAATGGGTTCATGTGAGAACGGAAGTACAAGTCTCGACATAAGTTCTCAATGGAGAAGTAGAACTCACTGGGAAAACATTAGAAAAAATCAAACAAGATATATGTGGCTTACATTTGCCATTTGGTCCAGTTACGAACTGTTTCCAGCTCAACAGAGTTGGGATCAATTGGGCCAGGGCCTGGAAGCGGGCCTTTAACTCCAGGAATACCGCCTAATGGAATGAATCCGTTGCGGTTTGGAGTCATTGGGCGAACATTGAAGACATATGGCTGGCTTGCACCCAACTGTCCTTGTTGATCAATGTTACGCTTGTAGTATCCATTGTTATAATTGCGGTTTCCGTTGTTTCCGCCTCGACCATTGTTTCCTCCACGGCCGCTACCTCTGCTATTGTTTACACCACGATTGGAGTTGTTATTATTTCCAACACGGCCGTTCAAAGGACGCATTGGAGATCCAGGATGCTGGAGCTCAGATTGTGGAACTCCGGGTGATTCGGGTCGAGAAAGCTCTTCTTTCGACATCGGTACAGTAGCATCTTCAGAAGCAATTGATTCAACAGCTCCATCAGCGAGAGTGGTACAGTCTGCTGAAATATCGGTCTGAGGGGCAGCTGAATCGCTCTTATCCTCAGCACCAGCTGCAATGCCATCAAGTAAAACTTCTCCAGGTGCGGCAGAAGGTGAAGAAACAGCGGAAGATTCTGCTGTAGCAGCTCCGGGGCCCTTTCCTCTTCCATGGTTATTCCGTTTTGCGTTGTCGCCACCCTTTCGTCTGTTCTTGTCCCCGTTCCCTTTTTTCGTACTAGATCCAGCGCTGGATGGAGGGGTATACCTAAAATACATTGTTAACTTTGCAACCTGTATGTTCAATAAAGCTGCATTTACCGAATATCAACATCCAGTTTAGCCCATGGCCCGCCTTTCACGGGAGCTGGTTGGTATGAGGAAATAGAAGATGGTTGTTGAGAAGATGGCAAGGCATTGAGGGTTGGCCATGCACTGCTGGGTGCAATGGGAGCGGATGATGATGCAATGTTAACGACTTCGCTTCGAGTGGTAGTTTGAACAATCTAATATCATCCAAAGTCAGCAATTGTAGAGCAGTAATTGGTGCAATCATACCTTTGCAGCCTGGCCAGAGATGGAAACAGTGCTAGTTTTCTTCACTACTTCAGGTGTGACAGCAACAGCCGCCTCTGGGGCGATTTCCAAGGCTTCTTCTTTCTTTTCTTTTTCTGAGCTGGAACTTTCGGTTTTCGTACGGTTTGAGGTGAATATGGCGGTTTTGTGGTGTTTACTGGAATGAAACCATCTTTGTCAGTTGCGGAATTCGAGCTCCCAGCTTGTGCATCTTTCTTCTCTTTCTTCTTTCTGTGCTGGTGAGTTTGAGATTGCTGTTGCTGAGATGATGCTGCAGGCTGAGCATCAACTGGTTCGGGGGTGGATGGCTTGAATGTAAGTGTTGACATGCGCACTTTCCACACGTTCTCAACGGGTGCAACGACTGTAAACTAAAGCATTAGATACTGTACGTGGAGGTAAGGAGGGGGGACAGGCGAAGAAACGTCTCAATCAACAACTGCAATCAAGTAAGGACACTGTTCACGTCATTCCATCCATCAACTATCAAGAAAGGATCAATTGGATCAAGTTCAATGATCATAGAGCACGCTATGCAAGTAGACCAAGATCACAAGACCAATCAAGCTCAGATTGCCCTCGTTTTATCCGCATCCAACGTCCTCCAGCAGCCCTTCATGCCTTGAATTCAAGAATAAAAGAGTCGAAATCGGTACCTGCTGCTGTAGCTTCAACGCCGTTCGCAACGGAGGGACTGGTTGTCTCTTCTTCAGCTGTTGACATTTGAGTTGGAAAGGTGAAGAAAAAAGCAAAGAAAGATGGTTTCTATCGAAATTACTTGTAAAGAATATGTAGTGAAACGAGACTGAATCAGAAAACTAAATGACTTGCTTTTCAACAAAGTCATACTGAACGTGGTTACTGTCAACCTCTCCAACTAATTCAAGGTTATGTCTGCTGCCTGCGCTTGGTGGAAGAGTGCCAAGCCCATATGGACCGCTTACAGCTGGTACGGTAGATACTCCAGAGCCAGACGCCCTCCCTACTGGAGATGTCACCCCTAATGCCGTCGATTTAATAATACTTCCAGTTCGCATGCCCATTTGACTATTCGTTCTTTGTAACGGAGCAGCTTGAATGCTACCAGTGCCTAAATTTGATTCCCTTGCTGAGGAAGAGTTTTTGTGGGTGTGGCTCGTACTGCTTCCAGCCCCACTTCCACCCTTTTTACTACCTTTCGGTCTTCCTGTCAAATTCTCAATCGAGTTACCCTTGGCACTCCCTTTTCTGGCTAATCCATGTTTGCTTCCAGTTCCACCTAATGCGCTTTGACTGTCTGTGATGCTGCCTCCAGCCATAGAATCAGGATTTCTTCCTCTGTAAGCACTATAAGCCCATCTACAGATATGCAATGCAGCAGGTAGAATCAAAAGGAAGGTTATGACGCCTCCAACGTTCTGGTTGAAGCCTGATTCAAGGGTACTCAAGTTTATGGCCATTAAGATAAGCCAACAAAGAACGATTTCACGATTCATATAAGCTTCAATTCCAAAAAGATAAGGCTGCACATAAATTCTCTCAAAGCTACGAACGTTGCTGATTAGTAAAATAGCTACTGTAACCTTGTACAAACCAAAGAACGGCCAAAATGGCAACGTAAGTGAAACCTATTCCATTAACTTTTCCAAGGAGAAGCTTAAATAACAGCACGAGCACACCCTTTTCCCATACGAGTATAGGGCCCATGAAATAATAGGACTGGCGATAATCCGCATATAATGTCAAATTCAACTCATCAATGACTGTCAATGAATCTGGATCCACGTCATACTTCAAACGATTATTAATCTTTAATTTTCGTAGTTGGAAGACCAGCATAGTTGGATATACACCCAACAGCAAAATCAACATCACTATTGCAAAAATAGCAGCAGGCATGTGATTTGGACCAAAGCACTTTTCATCGGGAGCCTGAAAATCTACGTTACGGCCCATCAAGGAACGACAATCCAAAATAGCTAAACTGGCTTCCACGAGAGGCATAAGGACAAAGGTAATTAAAATTTGCGTAATTCTGAGGAATATGACTTTCACAGAGATATGTTTCGAGTGAACTGGGAGGTACATCAAGAGTTTCTCCATTAAGGCTGGATTCCAACTTCGAAGGAACTGCGCCGTCAAATACAAAATTGCTGCATGAATAAAAAACAGAAATGGAAGCACAAAACGGAAGAGTTGCTTTGCGACACCTGTCAATGGCGCAGGACAGCTAGTGGTCATTCCATCGATATCTAAACTTGCCAGTGCCAAAAACTTTTCAAGATCAACCATTCCATCGAAGCTTGTGATTTCCACCCCAAAAATCAGGTTTACGACTTGAAAGTAGAAGAGAAGAAGTTCAACAGTCGGCGTTTCATGTTGTGGTACAAATAGAAGAAGGAAAGTGGCAACGAATGATCCAATAACAATCGCAATCACCGTTGGTGCGATATTGGAACAATCCATACAAGTGTTACGCCAAAGGTAATACCCTGGCTGAATACAGCTTGTACAAAGAGGACCAGTGAATCCGGGACCACAACTGTGATTTGGCGGGCAGCTCTTTTCTGTTGAAGGGTTAGAATGGGAAGTGCAGATTTCTTGACGCACCGTCGCAACATGTATGAGGATATGGACACGAATAAATATCTGGATGCGTAAGATTGTTGTTAAAGTTTGCAGGATTAATCCAAAACGATGTTGCTGCATAGACTGAAAACAAAATCAGTATGACACTCAAAAATAGAATTCAAACCATCGCTCCCGCCCGGACAGTATGCATCATGAGGACAATCATAGCAAGGGTTTGAATCTTGAGTCCAACTATATGTGTTTGGTGGGCACACCAAACAAATTGGGAGACCATTTGATTGATACAAGCCAAGTCCGACTCCACAAGTGGCTAGATTGCAAATTCAGAAATATAATATAATGATACCTGACTCACTTATCATCTGTGGGGGGTCGGGAATCCATCGCATCCATTCATCAACGTTGTTTTTCATCCAATCACAAACAGCAACATCGTAGGTCCAATTATTGTTTGCCATATTTCGTAGAAGGGTATTAATTTCAACTTCAGCTATGGAAATTAAGTTCAAGAGTTTAACGACATCTGGAAAATCAGCACCGAATGTCATTGGAGTGGCCTGCAATGTCACAGTCATCAGGCAACGAATAACTTAATAATTCAAATATTTAACCTTTGTTATGATGGTTGTTGCTTCGTCCTGGCCTATTGGAGAATTTACAGGATCAATAAGCCACTTTAACGTCAACCCGTTATCGGAGTCAGGAAACATCAGCCTTGTTACGTTATTTCTGATAAAATACATTTCAGAAGGGAATACTATCAGGTCAGAAGCTTACACTGCAACAAACGAGGATGGTTTCTGCAAAAGGAATCATTTAGAAGTCATAATAAAACGGCTAAGACTATACCCATTGATAGAAAACACATGGTGTGTTATTTTTTAACGCTTGTCCGACGATATTGTAGAAGTTGTTGCCTCCCAGCCAGGTTATGGTCGCATTGATACCCAAACCATCAATAAGCCGTTCATAGTGGTATTGACTCCTGAAAATAACCCATAAGCTTGTTCGAACAGTTTTAAAGGCCTCCTTATTGTACTCACCACGATGGATCAATATGCCACATGGTCACAAAATTTTGATCTGTTTCAGGAGTCCACCACGCGGGATGGTACGTATTATTTTGACACCCTTTTAGAATACCAGTACAAATTGGAGTACCGTCCGGGTTGTTTACAATGGGTTTCCAGCTTTTAGTCTTGAATGTATTGATTGCTTTTGGATTTTGGAAAAATCTCCAGAAATCAAATGCCAACGTGACGTCGCTCTGAGCCAGCCATGTAGGAATATACATTCCTGATCTTCCTTGGTAGCCGACACTTCCGTGGTCGAACCATGTCACCGGAATACCTGTGATCCACATTTCCATTACAACATCGACCGCTCCGGCTTGGAGTCGCGGTCCAAGGACATTATCATACCCTCCAGTAAACTCCATATATCTAACAGGAAACCCCATTACTTCTCCGGCCAGTCTGTAAAATATATTCGTTGCTAATCGAGCTGAATCCCAAGCGTCTTGTTCCAGCAAGATCGGTCTTTTACTTTGCTATTTACAAAAATAAGTAGTTGTTGCTCTCGTTTTTTCTGATTTACCGTATAGTTCGCGAACTTTTCCCATCCTTTCCTCGAGCCATTCCAACATCTTGGGAACTTCATATTATCAATCAACAGATCTCCCATTAAGTTGGCTAGAATAGTGGCATTCGTAGTCGAGTCTCCACTGCTATTTGTGCTGCTAAACTTGTTTATAATGTACTTTGAAGAAAGAGGCTGTCGCTTGATCGCACCGTTCAAGTAAACTTCTTGAGGATGCTGGTACGTCTGCACCACTAAGAGCAGTAACAGAAGAGTTATATGCTGGAGCATCATTGGACGTTGAGAGGTTGTGCACAACGCGACGACAATTTTTCTTGGACGACAATCTTTGCTTCCTTTGAACTTCTCTTCCTCATGGTTTTATTCACGCAATATTAACGTTTTGGACACTCAAATTCTCCATGAGAGAAAGAATCACATTTGATGCACGCATGTCGGTACCAACATTTCTGTCCATGATGACAAGACCCTTTCTCGTTGAAAACAAAGCAGGGATTCATTCCATTTTTTTCACGTGCCTGCTTTCTATCATCGTCTTCAAAACTTCCGGATGATCCCCTTTCGTTGCTGCGATCTCTGGGCCTCGACTCAGAGGTAGTCCTTGGTTGTTCTTCTTCACGACGTCTGCTGTATCGCCCCCCAGCCCCACTATTACTGCCAGTGTCCTTTCTCAAATCGTCATCGTTTCTAGATCGTTTGAATTCTCCACCCGATCTGTCATCGTATCGACCCTCTCCAGATCTACGAGGTTCCTCATCTCTGTTCCTTTTTCGGTATTCATCTTGGTCTCGAGTTCCACTTCGGTCCCATCCACGATCCCTAGAATCATCATCCCTGTATCCACGATCCCTAGCTCCGCTTTTTCCATACACAACAGAATCGGAACCTTGGGAGGCAGCTCTGTAAGGTTCGTGGCGAACAACAATGACTTTTGCTTTGTACTGGTTGAAAATTCGAGAAATTGTTGGATTTTCTGCATATGTTTTCACGTTACGAGGACATTCAAATGTTGTATGTTTTTCTTGACATCGGAGACATTTGTGGAGGCGGCCTGAATATAGGATTAGATTGCAATGGTACAGATAAATCACTCACGACAGTGCTCTGTTTGGCAAAAACTCATCGCGTTCCAGTTGTTACAAATATCTTTCGCTTCGGTACGGTCATTTTCACTCATTTCAGGACATCTACTGATTGGATGGTCGCCCAGACAAAACAGGCAAATGTTGATACGAGAACATTTGCCAATATCACATTCATTTTTGTTATAGTAAACGCATATACATCCTTTTTGATCACATGTCAAGAGGGTATGCGACGATGAGTGACAATACAAACAAATATGACTGTCTGAGCAGCTCATATTATGACACTGGTGCTTATTGAAATCTACACATATCGCAGCTTCAAAAGCATATGGTGCTTGTTGCGTGGGATGGGGAGACGAATGGTGGCTGACCATCGCTTGACCCACAGAGTCTGAGGAGATTTTGCCAGTTGGTGTTTGGGAAATGTGACGGTTTTGTCCATTAGAGTAATGTTCCGGATTCCGAGGAGAGCTGATTGCAGTTAGCTGCTGGATAGTTGCTCGGATTTCATCCATCTTCTGTTCGCTCTTGCTAATTCGGTCACGGATGAAGTCGGCCATGTTTTCGCAAGTGATTCGTTCGGCAACTTTCTGCGTTTCGAGAGAAGATCGTATCAGTGAATTTTGAATAGGTAGCCAGATGAATAACAAGATGTTCGAGAGAGTGACAAGATTGATGTGAGTTAATTGTGACCGAAATTATATCCGGATATTGAGGTTAAGACTGGAATATGAACGGCCATCATACAGCTTGTAATTTTGTATATGCAAGATGTTGTTCAGACTTTTGAAAGAGAACTGCCAACACTAGCAAAGAGATCTGCTCCAGGGTAAAATCATATCGCACATTTCATGGTATAGTGTGGCGATGAGGGACGACCGTCATCCAAGATGGGGAGAATGGGAGGATCCAGATATAGAATTCGTAGGCAAAGCGCGACCAACCTGAATCAACAGTCGCTGGGCCTTGTCGAGTCTACGGGTCAATTCCATGACATCTTCGTCGAGGAGCACAGAGTCTTCGCGGAGAATTGGGACTTTACGTTCGTGGACTTCGCAGATTTCCAAGTCGGCCTGATGCTGTCGGCTCAGCTCTTCCAACTGGAGAGTTAGAGCTCGTATTTCAACGTCACTTGCGTTGACATTGCTCAGGCTGTGCTCAGGGGTTGCAGAGCTGTGCATTTCTGATTGAGAGAAAAAAGGAGAAGGAATGAATTCCAAGCAAATTAAGTATTGGAAAAAAAGAAAGAGGGATAATTATCTTGTTTCTGATGATTGCTTCTCGGTTGAACGGAATCTCTCTTCCTCTTGCACAAAGGATTCTCCTTCATTGGACCTGTCTCAAAAATGCCCTCTTGGAAGCAACACACGCCTCCCCCATTGCTCCCCACGGCACCAAATACCATCAACAATCCACCAGAACCATTGACTCATTGTGAGAGGTCGCTTGCGCCAGTTTCAGACCCCATTACACACTATCCAGAGACTCGCACGATACACGCGCTGCGAATTACGTGACTGTTTCTAAAGGCCCCCCACAAGACCCACGTTTCTTTATTCAACAACATACTCTACTAATCACAAAGAGTATTCTAACTCTCTGCTGAGAAACCCAATTAATGGAATCCATCATAAGGACTTGAAGAACACAAAATTGAAACCGAGAACAGGATACTCAAAAAACTTGGCCGCCAACGTAAAATACGACAAAAATGTGGACGAAAGCGCCGATTTTCAGTATGAAAGTAATACAGTAACTTGACTTTTCTAAATGTCACCCTTAGTATTGACGAGCCATATTTGACACGAACTTGTTCTGACTATGCTCGCCCAGCACCACCCAAAAACTATCTCGCAAATCCAAGGCTGGAATCACTCCAATGGTTCCCTCTGGCTTCTGTCGATTGCCGTTGTTCAACGTGACACAAGACGGAAGCTCAAAGGTTTTAGATACTTTCTGAAACATATTTCCAAACTAAACTTTTCCTTATCAGTTTAATAAAGACAAGCAGACATTGATGAAGGCTTGCTTTACCGATGGCAAACTCAAGTTCAAAGAGACTCAAGTTAACAAGCAATTTATCCTTCCATCAGCAACAGCATACATCAGTGATGCCGGAGAAATTTCTTCGCTTGGAAACCCAGAGGTTGTTTCTGAGGCCGAGCGATTTGCTGTGAGTATTTGGTCAGCCGAAACACTAATATAACCAACATAAATTTTAGCCTGACCCACAGCACCCGAAAGTATATAATCCCAAGGCCATGGGAATGTCCGAGACCCGATATGATTCGTCCCGATGGGTTCACCAGGTCAACACGTCCAAAAGATCCCCTTCAAACCGATTACGAAGGAATGCCTGAAATCGATACGCGACTGTTGCAACCAAAGATTATGGAAAAAATTAAGCACACTGATCTTGCTGAGTGGGTCCACCGAAAAGACTTGAAGGCTATTGACAGTTTTGCAAAGTACTTTTGAGGTTGAAGTTTCGCAACTAATTCAGCTTGTATAAAAGGAACGTCCATCCGCCAATGGATCTTAGCGCAAGTTTAAAGGCTGCAAAGGAAGCTCCATCAATAATTGGATGGAAGGAGGCTACAGGTGGTGTTCAAAACAACGATCAGTTCATTTTCCATCCCGAACCCAATCCAGACGAGCGCTTTTTGACTGAAACATCTAAACGGTAAATGATGCGCGCTATTTAATCTTAGCTTCTAACAAGAATTATTAGATTCCTCACTCCTCCGTTGAAATCACCAACAGACCCAAAATGTAATATCCTCTTCAAGTCTGGGTTTTCGGATGGAAACAGATATAGATACGTTAATAAGGCACCTTCCGACGCTCAAACAGTGAGTTAATAAGGTTATTATTTATACGGAAGTAATGACTACTTTCTAGTATTCTGAACTGCATCCCACTATTGCAAGATATACTTGGTTGAATGAGCGTGGTTTGCACACAGCCGTTCCAAACAAGACTCATTTAGGCTACAAACTTAATATTTCCTCGTTTTAGCTTTCGAAAAGCTTCTTTATCAATATCTTCAATTATTTCATCCATTAAAATTTCGTGACAATTCATAAGAAACCCGCTTCTACTACATGTCTGCTAAATCGGGAGGATCGCCATCGAAGCGAGCCTCCATCGCAACACGCGCGTCTCTTGACGCAGTTCGAGCGTCTGTTGCGCTAGTGAAAGGCTTGGAAAAGAAATCAACACTCCCAGCTTTACCGTCGAGCGACGTCCTTGGAGCCCCCGTTGGAGTCAATGAATCAAAGCAGTCTGCAAAAGACGTAAGCGAAAAAGACTATCAGGAAATAGCGGTTATGGCCCTGGCAAATGAATTCTTCAAGGTTTTCTCGTCCACACTATCCACTACACTCAATACTAACCTATATTCTTCAGACAAATGACATTAGCTTAGAATTACGAACATATATGCTGGAGAACATTATTCCTACAATGATGATGGCTCTGGAGAAACTCTTGCGCGAAGTGGATGTCAGGGGAATGGCCAACTCGGACGACTTTATTGAAGCAATCAACGAGACTAATGAAGAAGCATCAGGTTCTCAAGATGATTTAAAACCAACTGCTATCACAAAAGATGATGATACAACTCAGAGCTCTAAAGACAGACTGGAAATTCAAATCGACAAACCCACAAAGATTCCTTTTAATCCCATCAATTGGATTGGTGAGGCATTTTCTTCTTTCATTGAAACTAATGCTAATTGTTTTAGCCCAATACCTTTATCGAAATAATCCACGATATGTTGATCCCACTGATATATCAAACGTCCCCTACTTTCAACAACTCCGCACTGTGTCTCAGCAAACCAAGGCTCGACTATTTGAGTTTCAGTTAACACAACGTGCAACATTACGTGCCGAAGCTATGGCACGAAAACGTGAGAAAGAGCGCCTCAAAAAGGCTCGAACTCAACAAATGGAGGAGATGAGGCTCCTTTTCGAACAACTTCTATCGACGGTATTCAAAAAGTGGACCGGAAAACTGTGGAGGATAGTGAATGGTTCCATCACAAAAAACGAAATGCTTGATGCCTACAAAGCCATTTTGCAGTCGAACTCCATTCAAGCCAACGATAACATGATCAACAAAGTTGGCGACTTGTTGACGTATTTGTCAATGTCTCCTGAAGTTGCGGAAAGTCTGCGGATTGTTCAAAATCAACAACAAGCACCTGGACTCACTGCTGGAGATGAAACCGCCGATAAAACTTCCAACGTTGACTTGAGAGCGACAGCAAAGAGCCGAAGTAAGCCTACAAGCGCCTCGGCAGCTTCTGCTGGTAATGAGACCGCCGGTACACCGCAGTCAACAAACGATGATGACGCTTCTAAAGAAACCAGTCCGAATGGAATAAGTGAAGGTACTGGAGTATCGCAGGATGATTCTGGGTCGAATGCTACCCCAACAACTGTTGAAGTGCAACCAAAACTGTTCTGTCTCAGCCCTGAATATCTGAGCACAGACAAATGGGATCAACAAACATACGTTGAAGCAACCATGATTCTTACTGATGCTGGTAAATGGACCATTGATGATCTGTCCACATTCCTCTTGTCGCTTGCGGCCCATATTGATACACTTGGGGACAAACTCATTAGTCGCTTTAATAGCATTTATTTTGCTCCAAAATTTTCACGTACACCCGGTGCGGTAACATTTGCACCCAAAGATGAATGGAGACATAAACTGGCTAAAGTAGTTCAAGAGTTTGATGGAAAGGTTCCTGGAGGAGACTCACTAAAGTCCAGCTTGATAGACTATTGTCGTGGAAATGTAACTCTAGCACAACTTGGGGTTCCACAAAACCTGTTAAACGACGTGAACGGCTCTGAGCAAACCAGTCTCACAATACATCCTTCGACCCCTGAAAGGAAGCTCTCTGGCTCAAAGGCTGTGCGGAAGCTGAAGACGAATACAAAAAGTTCATGATGGTTATGTGTGGGCTGTATGGTGTGGAGCCATGCCGTGAGTTCTTCGAGTATCTCCAGAAGAAATCAAAAGAAGATGCGGATCTTGCAGAGAAAGAGAAACAAGAGCTGAAACAAAAGGAAGAAGTTGAAGCTCTGAAAGTCAATGCTGAGGAAATGGCAGCTCGTATCATGAAAATGCAAAGTCTTTTCCTTCTGATGGGAGACGGGAAGGGGCTTACAGCTGACACACTCAACACAAGTATTGACAAGGTTGTTACTCAAATGGGTAATAAGATGACCAGCCTCGTCGGAGGAATTCTGTCAAATCTCAAGTACAAGGGAACCAAACGTGAAAACGAAAAGATTCCCATCTCGCCCGATAACTTCACTGACCGTCTGATGGATCATCTGCAAATCAACAACAATGAATTTTCAGATCTTTTCAAAGTGTTGGAAATTGTATTTGACAGTTTGTCTGGTGCGGTGAATGAAACTCAAATCGCCAAAGTCATAGAAACCACTGTCTTGACGCATAACATCAACCGTGCCGAGATTCAGGACCAGGCCTTGAAGGATGTGATAGCTCTTTCAAGAAGAGATGACATGGCCATTGCGGAGTTTTCTGAATCCGCCCTCCACATTCTTTCAAGAGCAATCGAACAAATGCATCCAGAGCATAGGATCTCTGGAAGAGTCTCATTGGCTGAATCAAACGTCTCTAAAATTCAAGATTCAGATAATGGTGAAGGTGAAATGCTAGTTGAACGATTCCTTCGCATTGTGCTTGTACCAATGATTGCAAGAGAGATTTGTTGGGTGAAGTATATGGGACGGGAGAGCAAGGATTTGAAGCTAAGACGATGGCTCTTGCTAAGCCGTTCCAGAGCAACGATGCACACGAGGACCCAGTTCATGCAGTAAAACTAAACGATGATAGAGTTGCTAAGTACGTTGGACTTCCACTGATTGCCTCAAGCAAAAAACCTGTGGGTGTCATTGGAATGACGTTAGTCGGCAAAGAAGACGGCGGCTATGTTCCACCTGACGTGGAGTTCCTTCAGGTATGGCTTGTCGATTGAGTTCCGTTTCTTTCATGTGTACTAACGTTTAAATGATAGTCTGGAGCCTCCAAAATCATTGAAACAATCGAACGAATCGACTCACGCGAAAAGGCCGTTCAAATCGCTCTCGCCTCACTGCAATATATGCGCGAGAAAGTTGGGGACACTTCCGACGTTCACATTTACATTTCCCAACCGCCAGCTCCTCCACCGCCTGAACAAACCAACGACAACATTTTCAGAGTTCTCGATAGACCGTACAGCCCGATTGTCAAGGACCACGCGTTATGAGTGCAGAGGGCAGAGACAAGTCCGAAAACGACCAAGAAGTCAAAAACGCACTTGCTTTCGCACGTTACATGGCTGGAGCCAGTGGACAATCCAATGTAGAAAAGTTGACTGATGACGCTCCTGAAATGTATGATTCCTTCTCAATGTTCCACCTCTAATCACGAATTACCTTAAGGGCTGACATCCAACAATCAATCAAGACGAAAGACGTAGTTCATAGCACACCTACACCTGCGGACAACGGAAACGTCAAGACATACGTTCCAGTGCAGGATGACGATGGAAAAGTAGTTGCCGTTATCTGCATGAAGCCAAAACACGGAAAGAAAGGTCGCGTAACAGATGAGGACTTGAACGAAGTTCGTAAAATCAAGGCCATCCTTGGAAATGCTTCGAGTGTGAGCAAAAAAGCCAAGTTTGGTGAACAGAGCGAGTTGCAGCATTTGGGTAAGCGGCAGTAGTCAAGCGATATTTCATCACACTAATTATACTGATTTAAAATAAGCTGGTGAATCTATTGACGAAGAATCAAGTCGCGCTCTTCTCTTCCCAACAATGATGCTCGTAGCAGCAAGAAGCTGGCTCAGTAAACTCGATAATAGAGCCATTTCTGAGCTCAAGAGTTACAAAAAGCCTCCTGTGGCTGTTCTGAAAGTTCTCAAAGCCGTTTGTATCTATTCGGAAAGAAACCGAAGGAGGTTGCAAAGTGGCCCGATATTGTCAAGGTTTGATTCAAATTTGAACAAGTACAAGACTAATTTTGGTACTCAGTTCGTGAATATGGACCTCCTTAAAGCCATGATTGCATACGACCCAACTGCTATTCAGAAAAAGATTAGGTTCCGACGATGCAACCGAGTTCTTCACAGTATGTTTTAATTTCTGCTTCATTTTACACAATTATCTGATATCTATCTGCACAAGCTCTCTCGAAAACTGATGTGAAAAAGAAAACCTCAATTCCAACTATGGTCATGTTTGACTGGTTAATCGTGTCCCTTGATTTACGCCGACGTGCTGTTGAAGCAAGACAGAGACACCCACTTGTATTCAACGAATCTGCTACAGAGACCGAGGCTGGAGAGAGCGATACGGATGCGGAGGGTGAAGATGAAGGAGACGTTGGAACTGCAGGAAGTGGTGAAGCGGGAATATTGGAAGGAACTGAGGAAGGAGAAGAAGTACCTAGCGTTGCTTTAGAGTAACGGGGTTATCGGTTCATTTTTGGTCAAGTAATAGAACGTTTTAACATCACTTCATCTTCAAATCAACACATAAAACCCTTTCCCAAATCAACGAGAAAACACGAAAAACAACAACGAACAATCTGCCTTATCGCTTTATCCATTTAGTCAAACTTTCCTGCTCCAGTAATGAATCCGTTACTCCATCCAGGCAAGTTGACCTCCTTCTTCCACTGGAAGACTGGCTGTCTGAATGGATTCACCGCAACAGGCAAAGACAAAGTCCACTTCATGCTCTCAAACTGTTTACCCATCACAACAGCACTAGTTTCAATTGGCTCTGTGAAAACAATACGTGCTCCCTTGTCCATCAATAGCTTGATCGTTGGAGCAAATGTCTGGTACTGGAACACACCTCCGTTCAAGATAATAACCAAGTCGGGAGGAGTTGCTCCTTGAGTTTTCTTGTTTTGAGCACCAAAGTAGGAGGCATCGTAGTGGACAAGAGAGTATTCGGCAGAGGTGAGGGTAACTGTGAGGGTAGAGTTTTGAGCCTTGAAGGAGTAGGATTGGTGGTCTTCGCGGAGTCGTTTTGAGATTGTTGGTCCAACCATGTGAATGATGATGTCGGTGTCAGGGAGGAGGGGCAGGATGTAGGAGAAAATGTGGATCAAATCCGCTTCACGCTCTGTACCAAGCATGTGAATGGTGAGTTGACGGCGGCCTGCGGAAAAATTAGATGACTGACGTCCAAACACCAAACAAAGTCTCACCATTGACATACGAGTTGGAGCATACTTTTTGATCAAGTACCAAACAGTAAGAGGCATTTCAAACACGAGAGCAACAGGACTTGACATATCCAATCCATAGGCCTTGTACCAATCTTCCCAACTTTCAATACTTTCAGGAGTCACTCCAGCGTTCAAAGCCTTTCCAAGAGGGAAAAGCTCCTTTGGCAAACCAGTGCAGTTAAACTGTCCCAATTCATTTCCTTCCAGTCCTTCAGCAGCCATTTGCACAGCCAACTCTCCCGTAAGCTCACCCCACTGCAACTGCTGGAAACACTGACACAATCGACGGTACACACCAACATTGTGGAGATCTTTTTCAACAAGGAATGGAACTTGGTTGAAGTTCTCGAGCTGCTTCTTTGCATTGTAGAAATCGAATGGAAGACCGTGCAAGTTTTCATCAGCGAGACGTTGCATATTTTGTTTGTAGATTCCACACATAACCTTGTGAGTTGGCCAGTCTTTGGTCTAGAGACATTTTGTTAGGAGGGTTTGTATTGAGGTCGGAGAGTACATACAGCACATTCAGCAGAACAATAGATAACACTCTTGCAAGCACTGCATTGCTTTGTCTTTGCTTCAATGTCCTTCTTACATACGAAACAACCGCGGGATGGAGTTGGGTTCATTGGGAGCTTCTGTTGGTTGGCTTTGTTGGGGATACCGGCGGCAGCATTGGCAGTAGCAGTTGCAACAGCTTTCGCCTGAGCAGTGGCCTGAACGACTGATGGAGCAGCGAGTTGTGGGTTCTTTGCGATTTCTTGGGTACGCTTCTCAATCAAGTCAGGGAGTTCAGATTCCAAGTCGGTCATGGTTGTAACGCGGAGATCATCTTTACCGAATACAGCGTGGAGGCTGTCGGCAACTTCCTTGATCTGTGGAGGGAGTTAGATTTTCGCTTCCAGTCAACCCCAGTAAACTGTGAGCGTACCTGAGCGTCACTGAGGACAACGCTGGGCAAGAAAGCAATAATTGACGGACGACGAGCCAATCCTTCGAAAGGCTTGAGCATAACGAGCAAGATGGTTTCAGTAATCTCCTTGACAGATGGGGATCCCTGAATGCGAGCAAAGTTGAATCCAAGGAGGGAAGCCTCCTCAGAGATTGCGACAGCGTTCTTTGAGACTCCAATCTGACAAAGGTTGAAAGAGTCAGTTGAAATGAAGCTGGAGTCATCTGACACACACACCTGCCAGATTGCCAAATTCTTAGGGCTCTCGAGCACCTTCTTCTTCACAATCTCGAATTCAGCATCTGAAGGAGCTGAAGCGTCGTCTTCGATCGGGGCATCGAGCTGTGACAGAGTATCTTAATGAGAAGGGGGGCTGCCAAACAAAGTGGGGGGAAAGAGAGGTAAACGCACATTGATCTTTTTGATGTTTCTGATTGAGGCGACCTGGCCCTGGACCCACCAGACCAGGGCAGGAAGAAGAAAGAGCAGCACGACCATGTGGCTCATCTTGAGCGCTTCAATTGGGTTCGTTGCGAGGAGCGTTGCGAACCGGGGAAGATCAACGGCCACGACATTCACGAGCGATTCGGTGAAGGAAACGGTGGTGGCGTTGGTGGTCACGTTGGCGAATGGCGTCTCGGTTGGCGGCGGTGGTGGTGGTGCGTCAGACATTGAATTGGCGTGTTGGTTTTGTGCTGACTTGAGAAATGCTCCGTGGCATTCAACCTCTTCTGCTCCTGCTCTGCTCTCCCTTCTTCTCGCTAACAAGAGGGAAAACGTGATCTGTCAGTACAACAAGATTTCTTATTATAATAGCGATCAAAGGTGGTATGATATATACTCATATATTCCCTCAATAATATAACGCAACCCCCTAGTAACAGATAACTTTATGCAATCTGACTTGCAGCAACATAAGAGTCCAACGCCAATCGTCCAGCGCCACTCCTCAAACTCTCCCTAGCAAGCTCCACACCATGCGGAAGAGTCTCTGCTTTTCCAGCTACGTGCAACAAAGCTGCCGCATTCATGAGTACGAAATCGAGAACGGCAGTGCCTGGCTCAAGTTTGTTGTCAAGCAAGCGGTTCATTGTTCCGGAGTTGTATTCCCTGTCACCACCACGAACATCCGATAGAGGGTGGGAGGGAAGAGAGAAGGAGGCAGGTGTAATTGTGAAGGAAGTTATTTTGTCTGCTTCGAGGGACCAGACGTAGGTTTCGCCTTCAGGAGCAATCTTTTGTGGTGAAGGTTTTAGTGATGGCATCCTAAAAAGCGTAACTGTTTTGAATAGAATTCCACTCACTTCGTCTAGCCCAAGAGCACCATGAACGACCCAGGCTCGTTCCACACCCGAGAGTCGCAATGCTTCGGCCATCATTGGGCCAATTGCCTTTGAGAAGACTCCAACAATCATGCGTTGAGGACAAGCGGGGTTAGTGAGAGGTCCGAGACTATTTTAATGTAAACGGAATGATGAGTTTTCGATTCGATAGTGACTAGAGGTTGAACGAGATAACACATACACATTGAAGATAGTCTTAACACCAAGTTCCTTTCGCGGACCGGCAAGCAGCTTCATTGACGGATGGAAGCGCTGAGCAAACAGGAAAACAAAACGGGAAGAGTGGACAAGGCGTTCAACGTGGGCTGGACCAACATTGTTCAAGTTCGCGCCAAGAGCCTCGAGGACATCTGCCGAACCACATTGACTTGACGAGCTGCGGTTTCCGTGTTTCGCAACGCAGACACCGGCACCCGCGGCCACGATCGCCGAGGCTGTCGACACGTTGAACGTGTCCTGACCATCACCGCCCGTGCCAACAATATCAACGAGAATAGGCTTGGAATTAGAATTGAAGGCCACGTGTTCGGCGGCTGTTCGCATTGCTGCTGCAACGGCTGCGACGACGCCTGGCTCGCCGTCTTTGCCTGTCAGCTTGAGAGCTGCAAGGAACGCTCCAGCCTGGGCGGCACTCAGCTCACCGCGCATTACTGCTGCGGCGGTGGCTCCGGCATGTGCGGCTGAGTACTCTGCTGGATTGTTGAGAAGGTGCTTGAGGAGGTCACTGCCAGTCTTGGGCATTTTGGCAAGTTCGTTTACCAATCCAATAAAAGGATGAATCACGCAATTTCTCAGGCAATCTCTCCTTCTCATAATTTATAAACTTATGTTTATTTTTAAACCTGGTTTTAGGACATAAGAATTGGTTCTGCAATCCATCTGAAGAAGACCGGAGCTGGAGCTGATGATGCATATGCTATGGGGTCACGTCGCCGCCGCACAGAATTTGTTCCCGTATTCTCTCTTCTCATACATCTTCAGTTTTCAATAAAATGCTCTGATAAAGAATTCCCCGCAGAAGAATTCCTCAAGAAAATGAGTCTTGAACACTTGTATGTGCAAGTGCAAACACTTACCGCTGCGCAAGAGTGGGGCCAGCTCGCCACGCTCCTTGAAGAGACAGAAGCGGGAGTGTTCCCGTGCTACCCTGAGCCACGGATGCCGCTCTCGAGTGGTTCAAGTGGATCAAATGGATCAAGTCCGGGCGGCGGCGACGTTGACGCGGCGCTCGTGTGCTGGGACGCGCGAGTGTTCAGTGCGCAACTTGCCTCGCTTTTGATTGTTGGCGACGTGGCGGCCGCGCGGCTGCTCGTGCGTCGAGTGCCTGGCCACGTTGCCCGCGTCTCGCACGAGTGGCGCCTGCTCCTTCAGGTGCGTTGTTGTTGTTTATACAGTATTTAGATGCATTAGTGGATGTAGTGGGCTTATTGTACTGCGTCGCTCTTGCGTAGGTGGCGGCCAGTTTGCACGACAACGACTTCAACGCCGCCCTGACAACTCTTGCGAAGGCGTGCTCCTCCCTCCCCGTCCTTCTTACCCGCGCTGAACCTGTGGCTCCTGAAGGCGCTGCCATCTCGTACCTGATCCCTCCTGCATCCTCGTCAACACAGCACAACTCGATCCCAGAAAGACAAGAAGCCCTTTCTCGCCTCGTTGCCCCCCTCTTCCACGCACTCCTCGAATCCCTCACATCCCGCGTACTTCGTCTCATTGGAACTGCATTTACGTCCATCAAAATCACTTCGTTCTTACACTTTCTTGGCTCAACCTACTCCCAAGAACTCTTGCTCACATCAATCCATGACGGGTCCTTGGCCACACGTATGAATGTTGAATCTGTCTCGCTCTCTATCGACACGGATTGTGTGAATATTGTTAAGGGTTCGAAGGAGAGTGAGAAGCAAGGGATTAATGCGCCTGGATTGGAACAGGTGCAAGAGTTGGCTCGTTACCTCGTGCACTTGGAGAGAGAGGCTTGAAGAGAGCCTGAATTGGTCTGGTGTGAATGATTGGATCTGCTTATTCTATCGCGTGGATGCATAGTCACTTGTGAATAACTATTTTTGAGTACTGTTTTGATTTTCACTTTATAACTCAAGATCACGTATTCAACTAGCCATGGCTCAATTAAAATCCAGGAGGAGTTGAGGTAAAACACGTTCAAGAGATCCGACATCAATCACGACAGGCTCGCTCTCTGGTCCTTTTCCTTTGTGTAAACTGTTCCTTCGCTGCATTGATTGTTGAAGGCTTCGCATCACAAGTTCTTTGTTGGTGGTAAGTTTTGATGGAAAGACGACAACGAATCATTCAAACCAGTTGTAAACACAGTCAAGAGCTCGCAAGAGACAGGAAGTGCATCTTTCGACATTTTAAAGTCCGGGTTGTTTGTCTGTTTTCGCATGAGTTCAAAGCGCGGTGATCGAGCACATAACTAAACACACTTACAGCCTGCTTAAAGATTGCCTGGATAGTATCCTGTGTGTGCCAGTTTAATGGAAGAGTTAACGCCTTCAAGACACTCACTGGATTGAAAGACATTGGCTGTCGTTGCTGTTGCCACTTGTTTTGCGGACACTTTTCTTACCCAAAGGATGGCTTGGTCGCCAACCACTTTCTCCAATGCTTCCCCATACGAGCCAGCCCATCCAATCAGCTGGAATACGCACTTTCTTCCCCCGGCGAAGGATCAGTTTGATTCCCTCTGGTTCGATGCCTACGTTCCAAGCATCGACTGTCCCGACAAAAACTTGGTTGAAATATACAACTACAGGTATGTCTATTTATCAACTAGTATCGGTTAGTAACGTCATGGTTGTAGATGGTCCGTGGTCCGCAGACACATTGCATACACAGTGCCTTCCGTGGGATACATCCTAACTGAGTTCGTCAAAGTCACCGACTATGCTGGTGCCTATGGCGGAATTGTGGCTGCAACTGGCCATCACATTTACGAGGCCAGGTGTGTTTCCCTGAGGGATGCTTTGTAATTCCAAGACTAAACAAGCATCCAAGGTGGCTCCGCGATACATCTGTCCTCGAATCATACATCAACTACTGGCTCAAAGGTCCTGGAAAACCACTTGTGCGAATGTACAGTGTGTGGATGGCTGATGCTGTTTGGCAAAAGTACCTCATTGATGGAAACTTGGAATTCGCCAAAGAAATGCTGCCGAACCTCATTGAGCAGTGGCATGGATGGGAAAAGGATGGAAAGTGGAACCAGGACCTAGGCTTGTATTGGCAGGTGCCTGTTTTTGACGCGATGGTAAGTGTCCAACTTCAAGGAAACGTCAATTGAATGCCTGATTCCAGGAATATACGATCGGTAGCTATCAAACATCTGATCCATATCATGGTGGTGACGGCTACAGACCAACACTTTCAGTATATCAACACGCTGATGCTCTAGCAATCGCACGTATCGCCAACCTCGCAAACGACAAGCCAACAAGCGAATCCTTCACAAAACGTGCCTATTCCCTCAAATCATCAACGCTCACACACCTCTGGAACTCAACCCAACACCATTTCTTCCACGTAATGAAAGAAAACAACCCAACGCTCTCCCACCTCGATGGAAAAGAAGAAATCGGGTACACGCCATGGTATTTCAACCTCCCCCCTGATACATCCGAATACGCCGAGTCGTGGTCATACCTGTTCAACAAATCAATCTTTTGGGGCGATTACGGTCCGGCAACAGCTCAAAAGGACCATCGATTCTTTTATTACGAAGCAGACACATGTTGTCGATGGAATGGACCGTCTTGGCCTTTCAGTACATCCATCACATTGACAGCACTCGCTAATTTCCTCGTCAACTATGAGAACCATGGTTACGTAACTCGAGAATCGTATTACAAGCTCTTGGATGTTTATACTCGATCGCAGTATAAGGATGGGAAACCGTACGTTGCGGAGGCGTTGAATGGATATACGGGGAGGTGGATTTATGACAACTGGAATTGGAGCGAACATTATTTTCATTCAAGTTATGTCGATCTGGTGTTGGGTGGATTGTTTGGGATTCGGCCGGTTGCGGATGTGGAAGGGAGACTCTCACTTGAGTTGAAGCCGCTGGTTCCAGAAAGTTGGGATTTCTACGGGGTAAGTGTTTTGAGTGGTTTCTTTTGTGCCTTAATAACCGGATAAAAGGTGGAGAACCTCAATTTCCAAGGAGACCTCATCGCAATTCTTTGGGACCGCTTTGGAAACAAGTATAACCTATGCAAAGGACTATGCATCTTTCAAAATGGCCAACAAGTATTTCACCTGGCAACTCAAAATCTTCCGGCTCACATTCAAGTTTCGCTGTCTCCTTCAAGTTGTAAGCTCCCAACGTTACCAACTGCTTCTAAATAGAATTTACACAGATAAACCCCCTCTTAAAACAATCTATAACTCTTGCAAAAACCTCGCAAGTAACCCTCAACGTGTTCCAAGTCTCACGAAATCAACAGCTTCGTCCGCTGATCCATCACACCCCGTGACTGAAGTCAATGACGGCGTTATATTACATGACGCAATTCCGAGTAACAGGTGGATATCGGCTCCTAATACGGGAGACTCGCAATGGATTGATTTCGAATTCCCTTCTTCCCTCAAAAACGTTGTTGCTGTTGATCTTCATTTCTACACGGACAGCCATATTTCTCTGCCTAAGGATTATGACGTGTTGTACTGGGTCGACGGTTGGTGGACGAAAGGATGGAAGTCTGTTCCAGGACAACGCAGAGTGTTTGATGCTCCTATCGATGGAGAGTTGAATCGCGTTTGGGTTCAAAGAGGTGGTTGGGAGAGTCCAAAATTACGGGTTTTGCTCAGTGGAGTTTCTGAGTTTGGGGTTGGAATCACAGAAATTGAAGTGTGGGGTGATTGCGACGATGGATATGTGAGAAAGGTTGTTAGTGACGCCCAAGTGCAATTAGTAGCGCAGAGTGACGAGGACAAGGAATTTCAGCCATGATGAATAAATACTATGCAAGAGTTACAAAATAACAGATTTTACTTTGTTACACGTTGAAAAAGTCCAAGAAACAGACTTGAAGAGAGCTGACACGAACAGCACCAGCAATAAAGAAAGGAATACCAAAAATCAAGAACGCTCCATCATAGTGAAAGATGATTCATCAAATTTCGAAAGGCCAGCCAACCCACATCTGCACCTTCTCCTTATCCAAGCCCTCATGATTCTCTTCAACCATTTCCTCCTCAATCTTCATTCCAACAACTAGCTGCTCGCTGATGACACCTTCAACATCCTCCCAAGTTGTCAACGGGTTCGCCAAAACAACTCTAAACGCATCCACATATCGTTTCACACCACCCTCCCGTTCCACTTCAACCCGCGTCCGCGACACAAACCCTTTCTCTCCCTCCGCTCCTTGCCTTGTCTGAATCCTTCGTGTAGCTTCACTAATCACAGCATCCTCATGCGGCTCCAGCGGCGCCCACGCAGAAACTTTATCCCGCAGCACACGTGGGATATACCTATACAACAGAATATTGGTTTCCGGGTCATGAAGAGTCTGGAACGCGCGGGACGGATGCGACGAGACACGTTGCGCCATCTGCCTCACCAGCGTCGCCGACCGCGTCACAAGGCTTTCAATCCCATCACGACCGAGGAGGTGGAGGACAGCGTGCAAGTGCAACGACCCGGCGGGTCGTGACCCCTCGAGCGTGAATTGGCCGAGGTCGGCTGATTCTTTGCGGATGATGTAGTTTGCGGTTTTGCGGATCGCGGTGGGGAGGTGTGGGTTTTTGAAGAGGAGGAGGCCGAGGCCCATTGGAGTGTAGAGTTGTTTGTGGCCGTCGATTGTGATTGTGTCGGAGAGTTCGATGCCGGTTAATTTTGAGGCGTGTTCGCGAGAGAAGATGAGGGGTCCGCCCCAAGCTGCGTCCACATGAAAGTGGATTCTATACTTTTGGGCGAGATGGGCGATTGAGTTCAAGGGGTCAATTGTGCCGGTTTCGGTTGTACCACAGATTCCAATGATGGCAATGACGAGGATATTGTTGGCTTTGAACTCTTGAATCTTGGACTCGAGGAGATCCGTTCTTTACAAGTTGTTAATACGACGTCTTATGGTTACACTCGGAGACTTACTTGATTTTAAACTTATCATCCACATCAATCAAGCACAGTCCGTTGTCACCAAGTCCCAACAAATCCACAGCTTTTTTGATGGAATAGTGCAACATCTTGCTTCCAATAATAACAGCCCCTTTGTATCCATATACCGTCAATGCTTTAAATAAGCCCTCTTTTTCGACACCAGTAAATCCAATGTCTGACTTTGGCCCCAATGCCCGATTCCTGGCCACCCATAATGCCGTCACATTCGCAATTGTTCCCCCAGAAGTAAATACGCCCAGCGCGGTATCAAAAGAGTGCATATAATGTGTATAAAAGGACTTTGTACAGGTGGATCCATAGAATTCATGGTGCAGCATAGCAATAGTCTCACGCTCTAGGTAGGTTATTGTTGAAGCAGTTTCTAATTTAACGACATTTTGGTTCATAGCAGTGAGAAGCTTAGAGAGTGGGCGGTGGAAGTAAGGAAGCGCAGAAGTCTAATTCAGTCATGTTAGAGACGTTAGCTTCATTACAGTAGAGTTTACCATGTGACCAATTTGTTTTGGTGACGCTACCCTTGTGGCTCGATCAATAACATCCGTTTTCACTTTGTACAGGTAGTCTTCAAGTGTTGTGCCTTCTTCATTGGAGTTGGGCACTTGGTGTTTGGAAAAACGAGCCTGAATAGTATGAGGGTTCTCTGAAGAGCCGGCAAAGATTGGAAGCGGGGTGTCGAGGAAGGCTGTAGAACACAAGGGTGTGGAGATTTTAGTGAGCGAACGGAGTGGCGGGAAGGTAAGATTTGAAAGATATGCGGAAGGGATAATTATATCAAAGGCAGAAATGCAGGAGTGAAAGGTTGGAGAAGGCAGTGAATGAGGGTGGTCTGATATTATGGGACGATACGCACAATCAATAATTCGAGACAGATAGCGGTCCAGCGACAGCTCTGAGGCCTGTGTCGCAACAAAGTAGTGCAGCACCGAGTCCTTGTTGCGCTGGCTGCCTGGCTCGAGACCCGACGTTGCCTGGGCCGAGTACGGAACCGACAGCGACACCGTTGCCGCCTTTGCGTTTGCGTTTGCGTTTCCGGTTGCGTTCCGGTCCGGCGCCGCGAGTTCCGGCGCATCGGCGTCCCAGACATCCGTCGGCGTGTCCGAGTGCGTGTCCGAGTCGTATCCGTTCTCACCCAGCGTTGTTGTCAAGTGCGTCTGCGCGATCCGGTGCACACCAGACGCTACACTGAACAGCGGATGCGATGCCGCGAACGTGCTGTCAAACTCGTGGGTGTCGCTGCCTTCAATGTCGCTCGACGTGTTGCTGGTTGCCATCCCAAGATCAAGTCAACTCTGTTCTTTTTTGGTCTTGGATTCAAGTCCTAAACAAACCCCACTTCGCCAATCTCCTCGCCTCATCATACGTATCCGTTCCTTGCATTATTCCTCTTAAACTTAAATTTATTAACAAGTAGACTTCGTAATACTCGAATTCCCCTTCCGCCACCCTCCTTCCTTCCCTGCAGCTAGATAAACTGTTGACCTGCTAAAGTTACTTGAATGACGATCGATTCATCTGATTGCATAGTGGAATTTGCAATGACGTGTCTTGTTGCCAAGGAATACGGTATGGACGCAGGTAGGATCTGATTCGAAATCAATTGAAAGTGAAACAACAAGATTACAAAATCGATTGAATAACGTTATCAATATGACTAGAATCATGTTACTGTGCCACGAATTGTATACGTCATCGAGATTTTGGAAAAGACTATAAATTCTGGGAACTTCCACTTCAAACTATATTCAAAAACTCATCAAGATCAAATTCGAGAATATGCCATCCACTCCAACCCTATCTACTGCCGCTATCACTGCAGCAAGCAAATCAACCGAAGAAGACCGTCAGCCTCTACTCACAAAGACCAAGGCTTTCTTCCAACAAGCTACATCTTCACAGAAAGCAAAGCCAAATCAAGAAATGAAACATACAGAGGCCCTTTCTTACATTAAATGAGTTTAAATATCATCCAATTTGAATAAATCTTAATCTTAACCAAGTTTACTTTCTTAATCAACATTGGTAAAGACCTTGTATACTATGGATCAGCCGTTTTGATAGCATAGTTATCCATAAAAATACAACAGCAAACAAAACTGAGCGTGTCGCTACAAGTGATCTTTTGATTCTTGAAACTAGGAGGATCAACAGAGCACACCCAACAAGCACTACTACAATATTCAAACTGTAGTCTTTTGCGCATTCAGTCCTGACGTCAAAGTTTTCAGGACCAAGAAGCATTTGTAACGGTGCAGTCAGAAAGGTCCCAACAACAACGCCCCAAGAGTAATAAACAGTCAACATTCGATTGGCTTCAATCTTATGTTTCCGCAGGCTTTCAACAAGCTTCTTGTTCTCAAAGCTCTTGGAATCCAGCATCGCCTCAATATTCTGATTCCAATACTCAATCCGTTCCAAGTGCTGCTTGTTGCCTTGCAATCGCATATACAGCGCAATATACAGTAAAGCAAGTGCGAACGCAGAGGCGAATACTAAGGCCAAAATAAACTGTGGGTTACGAATCGTCTGTAAGATGAAATTCACATCTGCATTTGTTGTAACCCAGACGGCCGCAGTCCCTATTCCAAGCGCCCATCCGGCAAGTACATCTGTAACGAAATGCATTCCGGTGAAGCAACGAGAGAATCCGGTGATAATCGTGATAAACAAGCTGATATATACAGCGGGCGACGTGAATGCCGATTCATACGACATTCCACGACTGTGCACAAAGTGGAACAAGATTCCACCGAAAATCGAAGCAACCATCCCCGAATGACCTGATGGAAAACTGTAATCATTCTCCCAGACTAATTTCGTAAGTGGCAACGTTTGGTCAATCCAGATTGGACGTGGCGTATGAAAATAGTATTTAAGCAGCGTGATTACGTTATGGCTGAGCGTCACAGATCCGCCTAGAGACCAAAGGAGGAGAGGGTCAAATTCCACTGCAACCAAGACAGCGTAAATTAAGATGATTGAGTGAACTTGGAAGATAAAGTGGAGAAAGGAAAATGGGATGTAAAAGGCTTTGAAGACGTTGCTGTTGCCTTGCAGGAAATGGATGAGTTTGAGCTGGGCGAAATGGCCATCACGCATTTTGTGTTCGTACTTGAACTTTTCAAACACTGGAATGGGGAGGTAAGGTTTGTTGAAACCAGACGCAATGAGACGTCCAATTGTGTCAGCAGCTTCCGCGGAAGAAGAAAACTCTGACATTTTCACAGGGGGAAATACTTTCATTTCAGCTGTGAAGAATGGTATAGCCATGCCAATGACGAAATCAAGAACAATGTTTCCATTGAGACAGCGGAAATTCAAAGGAAACGGCGAGGTAAGTTTTTTCGCGACAGGAACAATCATTGTGGATGCCTCTAAAGCTTCAAACGATGGCTCCATAAACTGCGTCACAACACGTTCATCACTGCTTGAACCTTGTGGAAACAACAGAAGCGTTTTCGTTGGATTCTCGGCACGCCAGGACTTCAATAAGTCCACGAGCTTGTCACCTCGAGTTTTAGAAAGGTGCGACCATAATGGTAAGGCAAAAATACTTGAGGTCACTTTTGCAGCGGCAACAACAGTCAAGCCGGGAGAAAGTTGAGAATAACTCATCATATCGTGGATGCCGTGATGTTCTGCAACAATAACAGAGTTTGGCGGAAGATCCCTCTACTGAAGGAAAAGTCTGGAAAGCTGATTTTATAGCGAAATCCGAGATGGTGTGTAACTCGCTCAAGAGGAAGGACTTGGCGCCGAGCAATGCGGTTAATAGCATTTGCCAAATAGATTCCCACTAATCTGACGAAAATGACGGGGATAACAAATGGTATGTATACAAGAAGCAGAATAGGATGGTACCACCGAACATCAGACCAACTGCGATTGGATTCAGTTAGCTATTGCGTGGGTAACGGGGAGGTAAGGTTACATAATTCTGTTCTTTGGGTATGCTTTGTCTAAATCTTGCTGAGTGAAGATGTGAGGGCCTGCAAGGAGAGGTTTTACAACCTCAGCGTCTTTTTCACTTTCAGAGCTCATGACTATTGCTGCTAGTGATAGTTTGCATGGACGGGAGCCCTTCCTTTTTGTAAGATCGGGTTATGATGTAGCACTGCCACAACCAGCCCAGATTATTGTGGCCTTGCAGCAGAACATAGGTTACTTGGACCCTTTTGATACCAAAAAACAGCCACAGAATCAAGTGCGAATCGGAATACTTGTTCTACCTTTAGTTTGTTTTCCCTTTTTGAGAAGAAGAATTGTCAGTAGAATTGTTGTAGCAGAATCCAATGGACACGAGCAAGAAGGGCCTCACCGCGGCGGCAGCCAAAGGCGGAGCAGCGTCGAACCCTGCATCGAAGGCGCCGACGCCGCAGCCAGGCGTCGCTGCAAATGCCGCTGATTTGTCATCGACAACGGGAACAACGACAACGACCGAGGCAAAGGACGTGGCGCCGGGCTCCGTCGTCGTGTCGTTGCGCATCGGCCGCGCTGCGAACATTCGCGGTGCAAAAGGAGAGAAGGTCGCGTCGTTTGTGCGCGTGCAACTTGCTGACTTTGACTACAAAGACGTGCGTGTTTTGTTGACAGTCTAACTTGAACTGACGGCTTCGGTCTAGTCTGTCGTTGTCCCAGATACTCCTGCTCCAGATTATAACTTTGTGCAAGATCAGATTCTGCATGTCGATGAGGTGACTAAAGAACGTGGTGCTGTCAAATTCAATTGAACTTTGATTCTTAGAGTCTCATTGATATCATCAACAACAAAAAACTATCCGTGACTCTCATCGAGTCCCTTCCAAAAGAAAAGACTCAGGTCTTGGGAACGACCGAGATTTCTCTCGCATCTTTCCTAAAGTACCCACCTCGAGACCCAAACGCGCCACCAACAACTCCTTACCTTCTCCCATCTTTAAACATCAAAGAAACTGTTGGATTCACTTACTTGAACCCTAAACTTCTTCCCCCGCCGCCAAAAGAGGGCGATCCAAACAACCAGCCAGAAGTTACGATCGAAGTGTCTCTTTCCGCACCTCTCCTTGCCCCAGAAATTGTGGAAGCTGGAAATTTCATTCATATCAGAATGGAAGATTTGTACCCTGTTCCGGACGAGTGGACTTTAAAAGATGGAAATGAAAAGGATCTCAATTCAAGTGAGCGTTTAATGTCATGTCTTTGGATTACCTTAACATCAATACTAGACATTTACTCTTATTCCGTAAGCTTCCCTATTCCAGCCGAATCGGTGCCAGAGCGTATTGTGACAATTACAGCCGGCTCTCTTGTTCATTGCGAGGCAGTCATTCCAGGTTTGATTCATTACAATCCATAAGTCCTCTGATTTGATTGATAGATTCACCTACTATTGGAGCCCAGCCAATCTACATTGCCAAGCCTGCGGATCCATCTCCAACCACCACAGATGGTGACGCCGCTGCAGGTGAAGGAAGTGAATCTGCTGATGGGATTGCAGCTTCCTCATTAGCTTTGGGAAATCCACCTGCACCTGCTCAACCTGACCCGACAGTCACTGAGGCAGCCCAAAAGCAGAGTTTTAAAAAAGTTGCATGGACATCGACAACGCCGTACGTCGTTTGGGTTCCTCCTGAAGCCGTCGTTAAATTGAGAGAACGAATCGTTGCCAAGATTCCATTTGAAATGGATGTAAGTCAGACACTACTTGTGATTTTATTGTATCGATTCTCACACCAAACCTTAAGTTTGAACGCGTTATGCAACCACGTTTCGCGCATATTGTAGACGCAAATGCAGCAAAGTATAAAGGAAAGGCTGGAATTGATGTCGCTTCATTGATGTGGCCCAGAGTTATTGGCTTAAAGGGAAGATTTTTGTTGGACCTTGCCGATGGAGTTGGAGCGTCTGGAGATGCGGTCGATCATGGGGCTAAAGGAAAGAAAGGCACTGCAAAAGAGGAAGTTACACATTCAGCTGATGTCAACATTTACAAGGCGATTGGGTCCCATTTGGGTATTGAAATCAACTTGGAGAAGCCTCTTTTGGATAAGAAGAAGCTGCAACCGGTAAGTCATCGCTGGATTCTCTTCAGTCTCTTGCTGATTGCTTTGAAACTCTAGATTTCAAAATCAGTCACAGATTTCATCCCGAAACGCACAATCCCTGCTCATCTGCTGCACCAAAAACGTGCCGAAAAGGCGGATGAAGGATTTCGCGACCAAATTCAAGAGATTGTGAAAGCACTTGTCAGCGAATATCAATCGACTTTGCACACTATGGTTACGAATACCGTTGCCGCTGCTGCCGAAGCAGGATCTGCCGAAAATTCCGACGCTTTCGATAACTTTGATATCGTACATCCCAAGTCATTCGATGATGAGCAAAAGGTTCGCAAAATTATACAGAAATATTTATTCTAATTTCAAACACAGCGCAAGAAAAAATTCCTATTCCATTTGAATAAGAGTGGCGCATACTTCAACCTTAAAGAGCAACTCAAGTCTTCTGTCGTGAATGTGGTCCGAGAAGTAAGGTCTTTTAGGAACTGTAACTGATTTTAATATGGCATCATATAGAGGTTTCGCAAGAAGTCTCCCTTTGCCTCACAAGCCGAATTGCAACTTTTCTTAAGTGAGCTATACGTGTATTTGTTGGATCAGATGCACATTAGTATCCACAAGGTTCGTTTTCTCCTCGTCCGTTCAGTAAACTCACTTTGCGATTAGATGTTTAAAGACGTGGACTCCGCTTTCATCGACCCATCCGTTCTCCGAACTGCTGATTTTAGTATGCTCAAGTCCTTTGCGGACCAAAGTGAGTTGGATCACGATATTAGTTGTGCAGCGACGTACCATCAGGAGCGTATTGCAAAATACGAGGATAGTCTGCAGACTTGGTAAGATTTCAGCTGGAATTTCGATGCGTCTAATCCAGGTTTCGTAGGTCTGACTATGGAGCCTTTTGCATGAGGAATATGCAAACGTCCAAAGGAATTGAGTGCTTCAAAGAAATTCTCTCCCGAAACCCTAAGCACGTTCCAAGTCTTCTTGCATACGGCGCTATTTGCACAAGTTTGGAAAAGTATGAAGAAGCTAGAGTATATCTTGTTACTGCCGTTGACCTTCAGCCCAAATATGTGCTCGCTTTGACCATCCTTGGATTGTTTTATGAAATCACTGGAGAGGAGATGGAGAGTGAAAAATACTTGGAAGAAGCTGCTAAAGTCCACAAAGCCACGACGAATGACGGTTTGTCACAATTTCCTTCTCAACTACATCGTGTCTCTAAATAACGGTTGGATAGATAATCCAGCATCAATTATGCTCAAAGCAGCTGAATTCCTCGTCACTGTTCATGCAACGCAGATCGCTGATAGTGCTCTGTCAAACTCTTTGCTGAAGACTGGGCCTTCCGTCCACCCATACCTCCTTCTTTCGCAACTTGAGCTCCAGCGCGGAAACCCAGTCATTGCTATCGAAAATATCAAAAGCGCAATGCAAGTCCGACAAGATGATCCAGACGTTTGGGCGGCACTGGGACACTTGCAATTCCGGCAAAGAGTTTGGGGAGAGGCACAGAGTTCGTATGAGACTGTTTTGTCGTTACCAAACGGTATGTTCCTCTTGGTTGTAGTGTACAGTCTTTAAGTATTGTTGAATTTGGCAGAGCCAGAAAACTTGCCGTTGATTTATATGCGGCTTGGATTCTTGTACTTGCGCACGTTGGGCAACATCACAAAGAAAGTGAGTGAACGCACATATGCAGAAGTGGAGCTCGCACGGAAAGCGAAAACCATGTACATTCGTGCGTGCGAGTTGAAACCAAGCTCATCATCATGGCTTGGCGTTGCGAAAGCGAGCATCTTGTTGGGACAATATGTTGAGGCAGAAGATTCACTTTCGGTGAGTTGGGTTTTTGTTCCCGACCATTGCTTATAGAAAGCATATGACAGGAAGCGAATATTTTGAATAATCGTGATTCAGAAGTGTGGGCGTATCTTGCTCTCCTTTGCCTTATTTTAGATCGTCAGTTTGAGGCAGGACAGTGTATGTCACAGGCGATTCGCAACAAAATCAAGAATGCGGAAGTACTGAGGTATGTTTCTTGAGCTGTAAGTGCGTACCTAATGGAACACAGAATGGTCGGTTCCGCATTCATTGATTGTAACCAACCTGCTCCTGCTGTTGAATGTTTGAAATTAAGTTTGGAGCTGGATTCAAAAGATGCAAACGCGAAAGTGCTCTTTTCAAAAGCGCTTTCAATGCAGTCGCAGGATTATTTGAAGAATCAGTTTGGAGCCGGACCTCTTGTTCCTGAGAGTGTAGAAGTTACCGGCGTTTAAAGAACGAACTTTCTTTCCTTTGTCTTTTTTTTGCAGAAATAGAATATTGAGTTCCTTATCGTGTTATCGAAAAATTTAAGGTGGGGCTCAGGGTGGGGCTTACTGTCTGGTTCTGCCAAAAAGCTTGCCACAATCTGATGTCTGTCCTGACTGCCGCTGGTTCTGCCTGTTTCATAATAATCCATCAATTGCTAGGGATCATGTTTTGTCTGCTAGTTGGTTGTCTTACCGTGGCCCTCTACTTTGCTGCGTGCTTGGGGCTGGGAGCAATCACAACCTACCTTCCACCTTCAAAGCATCAGCGAAATGTAACTCCGCGACAATCAGCAGAACGTATCATGAAATGCTGTTTTAAAGTGATTGCGGAATCAGACAATAGGAAGTTCCCAAACCATACCCATTGTACGATCTGTTTGGAATCATTTGACTCGAGTCAACGAGTTCTGGAGGCTATCGATTGCGGCCATTCCTTTCACGAAAACTGCATAAGACGGTGGATAGATTCATCTAATATCTCCTATTCAACGACAAGATGTCCATTGTGCTACTGTCAATTATCTCCATAATCTTATAATCTTGCAGCTACAGAAAACCCAATACCAGGGTGTCGTAAAACTGGAGTCATGATGATTCCATCAACAGGAGTCCAAAGTGGAGAATCTCATCAAACCAAGAACACGACGGAACCATTTCCTTCCCTCCATATTCACGAATAAAACATTTGTGGAACATGGCTGACCAATGGAATGGATGTATTTGTCAAAAATCCAGTTGTGAAAACGATGCCGCCACCCGCAGACCTCACCTTCACCCTCGCCCCACCAACGCTCCTCGCCACATCCGGACTCTTCTCGGACAAACTCCTCAACGAAGCCCTCAGCGGAGTCGCGGCGCTTCTCTGCGTGCTCCTCGTGCTCGCGCTGTCAATCACCTTGGCCATCGTCCACGGATACTTATCTGAAATGCTGTACCCACGCCCGACGCACTGGCTCGTCGCAGAGTCTCTCGCGCCAGACATTCTTCTCGCGACCGCCTTCCACAGCCCGAAACTCGGCGAGCAGCGATTCCCCGATCAGACGTCATGTGCAATATGTCTGGATCCGTTGCAGGGAAAGCGTAGGAAACCCGTCGAAAGCACGAATTGCGGGCATTCGTTCCATATGATTTGTATATCGCGGTGGTTGGAGGTTTCGAGGAAACCCTTGTGCCCACTGTGCCATGTCCCTTTTACTGTCAATCCTGCTGCATAAGTTTCCGTAGTTTGTCATTAGTATACCTCATCATCTTCAATAATATGTTTATATCGCTTTTTACCTTTTGCTCAAAATGCCTTCAGTCCGTGTTGAGTTTGCACACATCACCAACCAAAAGTCTCGATGTGTGGCAGTGCTTTCCTCCTTAAAAGAAGGTTTAACGTCTGTCGAACTTAAGTTCCATAGCACTTACATTGCATCAATCACAGACTCTATCCCAAAGATACTTGCCGTTGCCAAAAACAAACTTAAGCTGAAGAAGGCTCCAGTATCCCTTTCCCTCGACGGCACACCAATCACCCAGCCTGAACTGTTTTGGAACAACGTTAAAGATGGTTCTTTGGTGGTTGTCTCAAATGATCCTGCTGTTGCGAACAACCTTTCAACCGAAGAAGTTCCCAACGTTCCAGCTACACCGTGCACAATATCAATCATTGAAAGTCAAGGAAACTTTATATTGCATCTGAAATACCAATCTACAAACTTGTTGCAAGAAGCCTTGAAACGGCCACATATCTTTTATGAAAAGGCGGAACTCAAGGGACCTTTAAAAGGAATCAATTTCCTTCTGAGACGTTACGGGAATGGGCGGAACATATTTGTCGCACTGATATCCGTGGTGACGCAACTGCAACCGCCGAAACTGTCTCAGAATCCTTGAAAGTATTAGACTTGGAAGCAACTGACCCTTCAACTCCGCTCCAAGATCATCGAAACCTATTCAATCCCTTAGAACTTCAAATCCTCGACCTCTGTTTCGGTGAATCATGGCAAATAATCCCAGAAACCCAAAAACTGAAATCAACACCAACACAAAAACCCTCCCCAGAATACATTATCGCGCATACTATATCCGACAAAGACACATTCGTGCATGAATGGGCACACGCTGTGTATTACTTACGGCCACAGTATCGCGCCCTCTGTGAGAAAGTTCTGTTAGAACAGGCGAACGAGTCTTTACGAACGCATGTTCAGAAAGAGCTTCGAGTATGGGGATATGATGATGCTGTATATCTAGATGAGTTTCAGGCGTATGTTGTTGAAGGCCCTGTGTCTGTGTTTGGGAAGAAGTGGGCTGAGGAACTATCGGCTTTGCAAAAAGTGTTGAGAGACGGGGTTGGTGAAGTGCCAAAGTATTAAATATGCGGATTATATAACCTTTTTATTGCCCCCCGCTTGTGTTGAGCTCATCTTCCTCAGATAAATCAGTGTCGTCAGAATCGGAATCATCGGAGTCATTTTCACTATCGTCAGAGGTATCAATATCCTCGTCGTCGTTGTCATCATCGTCACTGTCTTCGTCCTCATCCTCGTCACTGTCACCTTCTTCATCCTCTTCCTCGGCTTCCTTCAAATCCAGCATCATTTTCTCCTTCAGCAACGGTACATATTCTAATATTAATGGGTTCCTTGGATCTGTTTTAAGGACTATTTCGCAATAAGGTCAGGCGAACACCATATAAACACAAACGGAGAGTACATACTCTCTGATGCAATTTGCAAAGCATCTCCATACTTTTTCGATTGTATCTTGATTAGAAACTAGATGAATCAATATGACGTTTAGGATGAAGTAATTTAATAAGGTGAAGGACCGAACTAATTCAAATAGCGTCAAAGTTTCGTCGATTGGATCTGTTTCATTGACTGATACAAATATTATTAAGTATATTGTTGCGATATACAATGTGTTTCTCATACATGATGCGGAAGCGGCTGCATCTGTTTGTGGTGATAACTCCAACAACTCCTTCTGTATCAAAGAACTTGTTTCCATCGTTGGTTGTGAGAGAAACGATGGCGGTGGAATTGCTGATCTATTTCCAGAGTCTGCAAGCATTGATCGAGCTGCTGGAGAGGTCGTTTTTGTTGTAGAGGACTTGAGTTTGTCAGATTTCCAACTTGGAAAGGGGAGAAAGATGGTCGATTCGAATGGAAAGACCAGACGCATCTTCAGCTCTCTGTTTATGCGTCGAAAGAGCGACAAAAGCGATATGGTTGACGAAGTTGCTGTTGAATCTGACTTGATGGGAACTCAAGCCACACTGGCTGCTTCAAATGCCGTAAAACCGATACCCAATCATTATCAACCGTCGCGAGCAAGCTCTTGTCATATTGATTCACGCTTCTCACGGATGGCGATGGTATCAATTCCACTTCAACGAGCACAAGTTTATCCGTGCAATGACGATGATGATATCATGACTATTAACACATCAAATTCGAATCGACTTTCAGAAAGCACTTTAAGAGGTAGTACTGCAGATTTTGAAGAGATGGCTGGGCTTCAAAGTGAACAGGAAACTGATGGTGGTCGAAGAAGTATTTTCCAAACACTGAAACGCGTCTGCACAGGGACTCCAGAGGCTGCATTTATGGGAATGATGAAGTTGTTGCAGAGTGGTCGATTTTTGGCATGGAGACGGAAAGGATCACGACCAGGAAGCAGCGCTTCTGTTGCTCCAATAACACTTGATCCTGACTTGGTTCTTCCAGATGCCAAGACAATTAAAAAAGACTTTGAAGGACTGTTTGAAAGATTAGATGTTGAAATAAAGTTATAACATTTACGTTTTAATATAGTTTATGAGTTAGAGTACGTACACTTGTATAATGATAATAACATGGATATTTGACAAACTTAAAACCTTTCAGCAGAGAAACTTGAGATGATAGTGTTCAGAGTGTTCAAAGTGCGCCTTCGTAATTGGCGACACGCTTGATGGCAGCAGCTCCAATCAATCTACACCATCCTCTTGGCATTGTTGACACTGGAACGTTTGGAGGAGGTGACAGAGGAGGAGAAGTCAAAGCAGGTTTCTTGACGGGAATAGGAAGCCGAGATCCCTTTCGCGACATATCCGGAGGAGACTGTTGTTGAGGTATAGACGGAGGTTCAGGTGGGAAGAGCCGTTCCTGCTCCTTCTGAAACACAACCCAGCAGTCTTGCGCTACCTCCTCAATAAATGTGGCCGTCACGGAGTCACAACCATCTAAACGTAGTTCAGTGAGAGCACCACATTCTCTGACAAGTGTGCGAATAGCTGCTGCTGAAATGTCTGTTTCTGAGAGTCCGATATTTTGGAGTGGACTGACAGTCATGAATTTGAGACGGCCAAGAGGATCAATTAGGTCGAGCATGTTTGTAGGATTAGAGTGAGTTGGTGGTGGAGCCGTGTATCCTTTTGGAATGCCTGCAAATGTTTCGGCAATACGTGTGGCAGTGAGGGAAGTGAGGAGAGGGCATCCATCGAGATCCAGAGACTGAAGACGGACAGATGATGGGTTTGCAGCCAGAGTGTCGAGGAATGTTATGACATGTTCGTTTGTGAGAGAATCGCAACCAGCCAAGGACAGGGAGACAATATGAGGGGCACGAGTTGCGAGGCGTTTCAAATCTGTGGCAAGGGGACTGCTGTTGTTCAGAGATACAACTTTGAGATTTAAGGCTGTTGGGCCTTTTGGAGTGAACGTTGACTTTCGAGTGGTTGGAGGAGATGCAATGAAGGAGGATCTGCGGGGTCGGGGATTCTCGTCTTCCGTTTCCGCTGGCTGCATTCCATCAAGGAGCAGGGATTCCAGGCTTCTCAGTCCGACGAGGAGGGGATCGAATGAAGCAAAGGAGACATTTGTGCCGCTGAGATTCACATGGGTGAGGGACGGGCAGCCTTTAACGAGGTCTCCAATGTATCCATCGCCAACAGGGCATCCAGCGAGGGAAAGAACTCTCAGGTTGGGGACATAGTCGGCCAAGGACTGGACAATCTTTGATGAGACATGCAAGCAGCCCTCCAGACGGAATGCACGCAGATTAGGGCAGAGACCGAAGGCGGTTTCCAAGTCGCCCATTTCAACACTATCTGCAGCGGGACCTAATTAGGATGCTTTTAGTTGAGTGTTCTCGAAGTAATAAACAACACCGCACCTTCGAGCACCAGCTCTTCAACCAGTGGATGGTACTCAAAGACAGTGTCCGAATCCGGGGCCGCCGAAGCCGCCAGTGTCCGAACGAGTTTGGCAAAGGCGGTCTGGCTGAGCAGCGGTGGATTGTGCAGTAGCGCCGGCACCGCCTTTTCAGCCACCGCAAAACTCGAAACAACGAACGCGATCGAGTCGCGGCCACTCAGAAACCGGAGAATGTGCGCAAACACCTTGGGCGGAAGTGTGAGAACAGGCGTCGAATCAAGAGCAAGGCCGGCATCGGACTCGTCGTCGCTCAGGTCCGGATTCGACACGTTGAGGCCCTGCGACGGTGCTATGTACGATCGGAGGAGTGCGGGAAGCATCGGTGCCTAGGTGGTTTGCGTGCTTTGTTGTCCCTGCTTTGTTCCTTGTTTGGAATTGGAATCAGTTCCAAGAGAAGAAAAAAGGTCTCCCATTTAGTTTATTGGAAAACTTACTGGCGAGAGGAAAGAAACTCGCGAAGAACGTTGATAATGTGATCAACACTCTGCTTGGTCACTTGGTGGTGAACAACCCATCGCTGCTCTCCCATGGCTCCACCCAGGATTCTCACTCCATTAGCTGCCAATACAACTTGCAATTCCGTGCCAGTCAACTTCAATGGGGTAGTATCGAACCACACCATATTGGTCTCAACTTTTCGTGTCGTTGGGAATCCAAGCTCAGTGAGTTGGGCGGCCAAGTATCGTGCAGTTTCATGATCGTTTTTGAGGTTTGGGAAATGGTGGTTAATCGCATGAATTCCTACATTTCAGAAGCACATGTTAAATGATATATTCAATCTTGAAAGCAGAATGATTTACCTGCTGCTGCAAGAAGTCCACCCTGTCTCCAGCCTCCACCAAATAACTTTCTGTAATGTCTGGCCTTTTTGATGACTTCCTTTGATCCAACGAGAACGGATCCAATGGGTGCGCCCATTCCTTTCGAAAGGCACAAGGACACAGTGTCAAACAAGGAGCAATATTGCTCCATCGAAATCCCAGTCTCGGCACTTGCATTCCACAATCGCGCACCATCCAAATGCAGCTTCACTCCATGCTTGTTGGCCATTTCTCTAATGGCAACAATGTCCTCATATGGAAAGATCTATGCCAGAAAAGGATTAGTACCTGTCGCATTCCTCCAAATATTCAATACACACCTCTCCTCCCAGGGTATTCTCCAAACAAATCAACTTTGTAGGAGCATGATGCACGTCGTCATCCAAAATCAAGTGACGCTCAATCACATCCGCTGTCAAATGTCTCTTTCCTTCCTTTGGAGCGATTGGAATCAACAAGGCCTGAGTGTGATGCGCGACGGCTGATGACTCGTAATTGTAAATGTGGGAACGGGAGTCTACAAGCACTGAATGCGGTGGAGCAAGCAGGAGGGAGCGAATAGCGAGTTGGTTTGTCATGGTTCCAGTTGCACAAAAGAGAGAGGCTGGGTGTCCCGAAGTTTCCTTAAGGAGATCCTCGAGGGCATTGATTGTTGGATCATCCTAGTGGTGAGAACAATAAGTCAAGTTTGTACTGTTGACAGTTTCAAGACCCACGAGCAGTTTACCTCAAACACATCGTCTCCAACGAGGGCAGAAGCAATCACTTTACGCATCTCATCCGTTGGCGTAGTCACTTTGATAGCATACTTGTCAATAACAGACAGTGATACGGCACATCAAGTCTACAAACCAGTATCCGAACGAAGGTCCGCCACAAGCGCAGATGCAGGAACAACCGTGGACCCAGAACCCGCAGAGTACATTGACTGAACACCCGCCGAATTAGACGATGCCGACATTATTTTGGAGATTTGAAATGGACGGAGCCGGGTCAACATTTTCTTCTGTGTTTTACATCTCTCCTTCCGGGCGGCGGAGGAGAAAAAATGGATAGCGTCACATCCGGCCACAGCCACAGCCACAGCCGGAATTGCAAATGCGCTGACCACGCTCCGGTGAACCCATCAGTCACGCAGACCCTCGCGGAACTCGACTTTGAACGATCTCTGCACAACGCGGCTCTCGTGGGGAACCTTGCCAAACTGAATAAACTGGCTACGAGAGAGAATGTTAATTCGTATGATCAGAGTGGGTATACTGCTCTGCATTACGCGGCGAGGAATGGGCATGTTGAGTGTGTCAAGGCTCTGATCGCACTGGGCACTGATGTGGATCTGCGGACTGTGGGACTGGGGACGACAGCTTTGATGAGAGCTGTGTTGGGTAGATCAACTGGGGTTGTGGAGGTTCTTCTGTTGGCGGGGGCGGACGTTGGAATCAAAGATGGGGACAGAAGAGACTGCTTTACGATACTGAATGGAATGACGGGAGACAAAGTGCAAGAAATGAAGGCTTTGATAGAGGGAAGGAGGAGAATATGAGAATGTATTTATAATGATTGTAATTTATTAGCGACGTTTTATACACTGGAATGTTTTATGATCATACGTCCACTTTCGCTTATCTTGGTGTGCAGAAAGCTGAAACACGACGCGTGGTGCACCTGAAGCAACACACGTGTTTTTCAACACTCGTGTTGTTCTGGCACAAGTTTTGGGGAACCGTTGAAATTTTTGGGGTTTGGGGGAGACAAGGGATCCCCACCTTTTTTCTCAACGTCCACGAAACCTGTCCAAAAATGGCTCCACGTACTCGCTCTCAGAGCGGAACCAAGGCCGCACCTTCATTCGTGGCTGATGCCGCTGATGCTTCCAAGATTACCGCTCGTAATGCTGCCGTCCCATCTGCTCACACTGGTGGAGGTGTCAGCGTTGGAGTTGGCGCTCGTTTGAAGCATGCTACCAAGAAGAGATCTCTCTTCCAGTACAAGCGTGTGTACTTTTACGCTTTGGTATGTTGTCGGGAAAGCTGGTTGCGTGTGAATTCGCGGAGCTTTGAACTGATCTGGTTTTTGTCATAGATTTCTGTCATGGTTCCTTTCATTGCCTCTGACTGGGTGCCAAAGGCGTCTTTCCTCGGAGAGTTGAAGGAGTCGTTGGGTGGTGGTATTTCTGGAACTTCAGTTGCTGTTGCCCTTGCTGTTTTGGGTGTTGCTGCTGTCGTTTTTGGAACTGCCGGTGGATCCCTTTACCTCCGTTTCGCCTACAACTGTTTCATCAAGCCTTTCTTGAAGAAGAAGGCTAACGGTCTTGACTCGTCTGAGCACCAGAACAGACTTGAGGCCTTCTACGAAGGTCAGGCTGATATCTATGATGAGACCCGTCGCAGGTATGTCTTCAGTTTCCGTATTCTAGTAGTCTTCAAGTATTTCAAATATACCTTGGACTGTACCTTTGTTTACTCTCCTTGTCTTGGATCTCTCCTTTCCTATCACATATCACAAATTTTTTTCACCCATTTCACACGCGTTCACCTTTATTGATAATCCTCAATTTCCAGACTTCTCCGTGGTCGTTCCACCATGCTTAAGCTCTGTGCTGCCCAGCTTGCCCAGTTCTACCCAGTCCGTTTCGCCAACGATTTCAAGACTGGAAAGGCCGGAGAATCCGTTACCGACCCATCTGTCTTGCCATCCCCACCAATCTCTCCATCCCTCCTTGCCAACAACAACAAGCGTTACGCTTGGATCGATGTCGGTGGTGGTACTGGTGCCAACATTGAGATGATGAACCAGTTCTTCCCAATCCGTAACTTCGACAAGGTTTACTTGGTTGACATCACTCCATCTCTCTGTAAGGTTGCTGAGGAGCGTTTCCGTCGTTTGGGATGGACCAACGTCACCGTTATCTGCATGGATGCCACCAAGTTCACTGTTCCAAAGGAGGATGGTGAGGACTTGGAAATCGCCTTGATGACCATGTCCTACTCTTTGTCCATGATTGAGCAGTTTTTCCCAATTGTTGACGGTCTTGTCAACGTCTTGTCCCCAACTGGTATCTTCGGTGTTGCCGACTTCTACGTCTCCTCCAAGCGTTCCTCTGACCCAACCCGTCAGTTGTCCTGGTTGTCTCGCTGGTTTTGGTCCATCTGGTTCGACGCTGACAACATCTACTTGCACCACTCTCGCCGTGACTACCTCGAGCACAAGTTCAAGACTGTCAAGACCCTCAGCGGAAAGAACCGTTCCATGTTCCCACTCGTTGCCATTCCATACTACGTCTGGATTGGTGCCCAGCACGGTGCCAACTTGCCAGCTCTCAGCGACTCCATTGACGACACTGACTCCATTGCTGAAGAGGAGGAGGCTGAGGCCCAGAAGGCTCTCGCTGCTCCAATCAAGGGTTCCCATGTTTCTTCTGACCACGTTCACGGACAGGGTTTGAGATGGAGACAGCCATTCGACCCAGCCTTGATCCCACGTTTCTCTACCTACATTTACGCTTTTGCTTGGGAGGACCCACGTACCGACTTGGAGTTCTTGGACTTGACCCCAGATGACCGCATGTTGATTATCACCTCCGGTGGTTGTAACGCTTTGGAGTACGCTGCCAAGGTTGGACCAGCCAGGTTTGTAATTCATCTTTTTTCTTGAAATATGGATCTAACCTATGGAATCAGAATCCACTGTGTTGACTTGAACCCTTGCCAAAACAACATGCTTGAGCTCAAGCTTGCCGGTATCTCTTCCCTACAATACGCTGACTTCTGGCGCTTGTTCGGAGAGGGTGAAATGCCAAACTTCTCCAACGTCCTCGACACCCACTTCTCTCCATACCTCTCTCCATACGCCTACCACTTCTGGAAGGAGACTGCCGGTTTCAAGAACTTGTTCAAGACTGGTTGCTCTGGTCTTGCCATTCGTATTTTCCAATTTGTCTCCAAGGCCCGTGGTCTCCAGGGTGCCGTTGAGCGTATGTGTAACGCTGACACCATTGAGGAGCAGAACAACATTTGGGAGAAGGAAATTCGTCCTCACTTCTTGAGCAAGTGGTTGATCATGTTGTTGAACAATGACCGTTTCTTGTGGGGAGCTCTTGGAGTTCCACCAGCGCAGATGCAAATGCTTTTGGAAGAAGGTGAGCCTTTGTCCTTTTTTTCTTTCGTTTTCTTTTGCCCTTCTGTTTGTACCGTCTCTCTTCGTTGGCTAGAACGGGGTGTATCAATGTACCGGTTGCACTATCCTGATCAGACCTGAAGTTCAACCTTCGAATGTCGATTGGGTGTGCCATGTTTTGAAGAGCTCTTACCGGGGCTACAGGATTTTCAACCTTCCTGGTTTCATTCATGACGGATATTGGTTGCTCTTAGTTCGAGGATGCTATCAAACCTCATATGGGGAACATTGAGTGCAAGGGAATACTGTAGTGGTACTTCTTTTGTGGGAATTCAACATCCCACCCTTGCTCTGGTTTGGACCCTGTTTGCTGACCTCAACGTCGCATTCGCCCACTTTCCTCCCCCACCTCTTTTCCCTCAACAACACAGGTTCTGCATACGACTACGTTGTCAACACCTTGGACCCAATAATTAAGGCTTCTCACCTCCGCGACGACAACTACTTCTACTACGCCTGTCTCATGCTCAAGTACACTCCAGCCAACGCCCCAGCTTACCTCACTGAGGAAGGTTTCAACACCCTCCAGCAGAACCCATCCCGTTTGGATGCTTTCCGTATCCACACCCGCACCATTGTTGAAGTCCTCCGATCTGAAGTTGCCGACGGTGAGCTTACTCGTGTCATCCTCATGGACCACTTGGACTGGTTCTCCAACGAGGATGCCGATGAGGAGATCACTGCCGTGCACAAGAAGTTGGCCAAGGGTGGTCGCGCGTACTGGAGATCTGCCGGAAAGTACCCATGGTACAACTCCATGTTTGAGGAGAAGGGCTTCAAGGTTACTCCTTGCCAGATCCGTGATGAGAAGACTCCATACATTGACCGTGTCAACAGTGAGTTTCCTTTCCTTAGTCGTCTTGTGATGGTCAGATCTAACTCTTCCTTCTGTAGTGTACGCGTCGTTCTGGATGGGAGAGAAGCTCTAAAAAATTGCACTGTTCGTTATGGTACTAATTTCGATGACTGGAGGGTGTTCGTTCTTTTCTTTACGCATATGAGTTGAGGACCAACAGTGTCCTAGTGTTTATTTGTTCAAATAAGTCAGTAAAAAGACGTGTGAAATATTCTGTTGTTTGACACTTCTTCTCTTTCTCCATTTCTTTCTCCTCTATTTCTCTGTTTTTCTTCAGCAAAATGAAGCAGGCAGGCATTGCAATCGGACTCTTCACTGTTGTCTTTGGCGGAGTCCACATAGCTAATGCTGTGCAAGTGTATCGAAAGGTAACACGCATCGCTGCTGTATCGTATTGAGGGCTTCAGCGCATACTAACGATTTGACACTGCAGGAACAACGCATCTTATACTTGTTAGACGAACGAGACCACCTGCGAAGTCTATTGAACCAATCTGCATCGAAATAGTCTCTCTGCTTTTAGCATATACTGTCCTATATCAAATAAACCTCAGCGTCTCACATCAGCCACAAGTTTTGCTTAGGCTCACTACAACTAACTCGTTCAAACAAGTTATGATCTTGTTCCGACTCTGTCGCTCAAATTCTTGACAAAGGAAGACGCTTTGTTTGCTGACAGACTGGATTTCGATTACTGGATTGCCTTTCCGAAGTAGTCTGGATTCATTATATCTTGAACTAGCAACATTGTAACGAGAATATTTTTGGTTTCTGTTCAAAAAGGCGTGTGCAGAAAGCCATAAGTCACTGAGAATGACACCACGTCTCCTTCTTACTCCATACGGAATCGACGAACGTAAAGCCGCAGTGTCGAAACGCAGCGGGCTTACTTTCGGTGATGCTCTACATCCTGATGTTGTCCAAGGAATCGTTGTAGACTTTTTCACGTACAAACACTCAGTCAAGAAACTCCTTGCCGTATGTAAAGATGCAAAGCCTGTCACTGAATTCCGCAAACGCTTTCCATACTTGAAAGTGACACATTACCGGTTGGACTGGTTTTCGGGGCAAGATGTGACACAGCCACCCAAGAAATTAATGGCGATGTTGTTGGCTTCCTCGCAACGGCATTTCGTACTTTTGAATACTGTGTTTGGTCAATTATGGCGTGAGATTGTTGTGTATCTAAAGGATTGGAGTGTTTGTATGAACTTTGCCAACGCATTGAGTCAGTTCACAAACAAAAAGCCAGTAATTGTGAATCACTATCGCGAAAGACAAAGAAGTTTGTGTTTAAATTTATTGAAATTCAATTCTTCTGACACCCAAAACCGTAGGAGCAGCCATATGTGCTGTAGTGACCACTGCTGTCAGCATGGCATGGATGCGAAGCCGAAAAGAAGAACTCCCGGAATACAGCATCTCAGATAGACAGTTCTCTGAGATACTTGGCCGCCTTGAGAGATATCCAAAATATGTTGAACGCAGGAAAATGTGGACCAATACCATCATTTCCTACCTGATCTCTCAGTCTCAGTCAATTCCTCAGCGTCGCGCACGACTTGAAGAAGCATTGTCCCAGGAAGGTCTTGAGCTCCGCAAAGATTCTCAATTCTGCAAAGAATTCATTGAGAAGCCACTGTGCATTGAAGTTGAAGAAGTCGTTGCCATTATGGAGATAACGAGTGACATATTTTCGTATGGTCATATTGCATGGTCAAATTTGCATTCTGAGATGGAGGTGGCGGTTCTGAAGCAAGTGTTTGAGAATGGAATGGGATGGATGGAAGCTGTTCGTGCTGTTACAACCTCGGCGGATTATTACAAGAAGGTGCAGAGGGAAAGTGAGAAAAGGGGTAGGGATGATGATGACGAGGATGACTATTTTGATTGGGAGAGAGGAGGTAGGAGCCGTGGGCGATGGTATTAATAGTTGCTATATTTGCTGGTCCTTATTATTTGCTGAAAATATTGTGATGTGAAGAGATGTTATGTGCAGAAAAGAAACATGTCCAAATCATCCTTGTTTTCCTCCAATCTTTCCATTCAGAGACAGATCATATCTTGATTATTTAAGACAGCGCAAATGTTCAAAGACATGCAAAAAGACAATGAATTTTAATGAATCTTCGTCTTCAACGACATATTTCTCCAAACAAGAATACCTCCAAGTAATGCAGCAGCTGATGCGGTGCAAGTAGCTCCAAAGTTGGAGATACCAAATCGTTGCCAATATGCAACTTTTACATCCTCAGGAACCAAAAAGTTGGAGCTACCAGTAGTCGCAACCATTTCCACAATGTTAGCCCCATACAACAGCCCAGCCTCTGAGCTCAAGCGGGCCGTGACTTTCATGTCATTCACTTTCTTCAGTGAAAATGTTGTAGCTAGTCCAACAGTTCCATTTCTTGCACGTTGATCGCTCAAAACAGTCTCAATGGCATGTTCCACATCGCCTCCGGTAAATGCAAGCTTATCTCTGAGATTGATTCCAACTCCACGTTCCTCAATGTGGATCGCATTGATTGGCTGATCGGCAAAGAGAGGGACGACAATGATGGGAACCCCTGCGTACAAGGACTCATAGACAGAACTGATTCCACCGTGACTCACGAACGCTTTCACGACTCCACTTTCCAAAACATAGCGTTGTGGGACCCATTTCCGGATGTGAACGCGTGCTCTTGCGGCAGGATCGATTTTGGATTCGACAACGCGGTCGCAGAATACGTCACGACAAGCCCAAAGAACCTCAACATTGCTGAACCGTGTCAGCACACCATTCAATCCTTCAAACAAGCGTTCAGCAATTTTCTCAAACCCAGCCGCAGCACTCCCAAACGCGACGTAAATGAGTTGTTGCCGCGTGTCAGCAATACGTTCCACAAGATTCACGACTTTTTGGTGTTTTGAAGTGTCGATTTCCAGAGGACCAAACAAGGGTCCAACAGCAACAACATTTGGCGGCAACCGTCTCGCAGGTTCCAACCCCCAGAACGTATGCGTCAAGTACAAGTTGTTGGAAAACAAGGCAGTGTAATCTGAAACAGGCACACGTCCCCACACATTCTTTTTGTGTGCCTTTTTAGATTGCTCCATTCTCCAACCAGAAATCCCAACATGCCAAATCATATCCACCGTCGTGGACAAACGCAACCACGGATCCGACATCCATTTTTTGGTTGACACTGGGTTCATGATACTTGGCAAGAACCATTCCGCCATGAAGCCCTTGAAACCAAGGGATCCAAGCATACCCAAGGTTGTACCCGTCATGACAGCCGAGTCGATACACGCGTCTGCGAAAAAGTCGCATAGAACGAGGTTTGGTTTGAGGTCGGCATAGAGGTGTGTTAGAGCACGGGTTCGGTTTGGATATTCGTGGGCAATGGCGTCGCCGAGCAAAGAGAAGGCTTTTATCATTGATTTGTAGCCGACGGGAGTGTTCATGAACATTGCAAGAGCAGTCTTGTTTTTCTCAAAGAGGGATTCGGAGCCGATGGAGCGAGTTTCAACGAATGGGTGGTCTGACCTGGAGTATAAAGATAATTAAGTTACGGTGAATGGTGGTGTAGGTCATGGTTACGAATAAAAGGCGAGAAGTGGGTAGGTTTGAATGTGCTATTTAGTACTCACGCAAACTTTAACGAGTCGTTGAAGGAAGCAAATACGATACGGTGGCCACGATTATGCAATATCTTGAGCATTTCAAAGTATGGGACAACATGAGAACGCGTGCCTTCCTCACAGACAACCAGAATAGTGAGTGGCTTTGCAACAGTTGTGCTGTCAAGCATGTCGTTGGAATCAGCCAACACTCCGACCGAAGAAAGCGCGCATAGAAGAGCGAAGAGCGCGTTGAATAAAAGGAGGCGCATATTCATTTTTCACGGTGAGATACGTGGAAAAGAAAGGAGGCGGGAAATCGCGACTATTTCTTTTCTGTGATTTGTCAACACTCCTTGAATTTCATATTTCGAACAATAGGAATATGTCATCAAAGAAATAGAAGTAGAAAATGAGGAAAGCAGAAGAAAGAGAGAGAGAAAAGAAAAAGAAAGAAAGGTGAAACCAAACAATCTCCAAAGCAAACAACTTCAGATGGAGCTTGTTTCATCAACCCTCCTCCGTGAATTCAACCTAAGCGATGAAGCGTACGTTGAATACGTGTTCCAGCTGTCGGAAGACGACACGATTGAATCCAGTGAAAAGGAGGCGATTGTCGTTGAGTTCCTGAGCGAGGCCGTCGAAGGCGAATCGTCGGAGCGCATTGGCCCAGTCATATCGGCCCTCTTCGCCGCACTTCAAGCCCAGAAAGCCGACGCCGACGCCGAAGCCCAAGCCCAGGCGGCGAAAGAGAAAGCGGCTCTCGCACAACAACTCTCAGAGGCAACGCTCGCCGACAATTCAGACAACTCCGCCGCCGACGCCCAACTGCCTCAGAAGAAAGTGCTTTCGAAGGAGGAGAAGAAGGCCAGGGAGCGGCTCCTCAGAATGTATGGTTACGAAGTAGACGAGGTTGTTGAGAACGAGAACGGAGAGACAGAGATTCTTTACTCGGGAAACAAGGAAGATAAGGCTTCTATGCCTGATGCTCTGATGAATACAAATGTTCAGAGGGTCAAGGAGGCAGAGCAGCTTCGAAGGCAGAAAATGCAGGCTGCTCATTCAGCTGAGGTAACTATCAACGATTTAAACAAGCAAATCTATTCCGTCCGTTTTAATCTCTTCTTTTTTCTTGCATTCTCAAAGGTTGAGCGAAACAAGGCTGCGCGCCAGAAACAATTAGACGACGCTGAAAAGAAGAAGAAGAAGACTGTTAAGCAAGAGAAACGGCGAATGTAACTGTCTATTCTATTTATTCTTCTTTCTTTTGTTATTATACAATAAATCAATGGGAGATCCACTCAGCAACCCAACAACATCAACCAAGATTGAAACAAAGCGTAGCGTCCAATGGAAAGTAGGTATTAATGCAAAGCTACAGCCAGTAGCTCAATCATTTGGCATTCAGGTACACCTGCAAGTCCTTCCTCCACAAGAACCTGACGCATGGAATGCCATTCTCACCAAAAAGCGAGCTGAATACGAACATCTCAAGAATTCTCTTCTCAAAGATCCAGCGGCAAAGGAGGTCGGCGAGGAAACCCACCATCCGCTGAGTCTTGAAGACAATGTGACATACTTTCCCGCTTCCCTCAATCCTAATTAACCATCGACTACAGAGCCCTTGGACTCAATATTTTCAGAATGGAGAACTTCTGAAAGTCATTCGGCAAGACGTCGAGCGCACGTTTGTTCTCACTCAATCCAAATCTAAACAACATCTCACAATCATTCCATTCGCGTTTAACAAACAGAATGCCAGACCAAATAACCTTCCGTTCAAAGGCTATACAAGAAATGATGACGAGTGTCTTGTTCGTCTGGAGCAAACTCCACCCAACTCTTTCGTATCGTCAGGGAATGCATGAACTCCTTGCTCCAATCATATACACCGTCGAATTCGATAAAGTGCTAGTTTCTTCCAAGGAAGTTGATGGCTCAGCATCGTTATGCGACTCTCGTTTCGTGGAACATGATTCCTACACCCTCTTTGACCAACTCATGAACAACGCCCAAAAGTGGTTTGAATTGGGAGACGAAAGTCACAAAGAAACAAACACAAAGCTCAAAAAGGCGATCTTTCAAAACAGTCTATCGAAAACGAACCAACTCCCCATCGTCTCCTTATGCCTACACATTCAAAACGAAGTCATTCAGAAACTTGATCCAGATCTATATAAAACACTGAAAGATTTGAATATCGAGCCGCAGCTGTATGGATTACGATGGATTCGGCTTCTTTTTGGACGTGAATTCCCATTCGAACAGGTTCTCTCGTTATGGGACGCGTTGTTTGCTGAAGATTCGAATCTTGGTTTAGTTGAATGGATTTGTGTCGCAATGTTACGGCTATTGCGAAATCATTGTGAGTTGTTCGTCTTGTTCGTGACATTTTAGCATTAACGTTAAAATACTTTGACACAGGCATCGGGTCCGATTATGTTGGTGTGTTGCAAGTCTTGATGAAGTACCCAGCACTGGAGTCGTTAGGCGTGGATGGAATCGACGGACTGGTGAAAATGGCCAAATCGTGTATTCTCGAATACCACGAAATCCTACGTAACCCAAAAGCCCATCTTTCACCAACCACCACATCAAACAAAGCAAAACACGGTACTTCAACATCATCCAGCACTGAATCAATCTCAGACGCCGATAAACTCGTGTCATTAGAACAGCGAGTACGACGACTCTCCGAAAAGTCTCTCTCACTCAAAGACCGCGACAAAGCTCTCGCCCTAAAGCTCGACCACTGTATCTCACTTCTCTCCGACATCATGTCGGACTTTGACAATATTTCAGACCGTCGTAATGAACTCGATGGCGTGATTGATCAACTCGGGGTCGTGAAATCTGAACTGGATTTCTCGGGTGGAAGTTCAATGTCAATGGTGGATGGAGGAAAGCAGAATGAGAAGCTGCCGTCTCATTTGAGGGCGTCGGATGAACTGGATCGCGCCAAATCTGCGGCTGCGTTTCTTCATGAGTCGACTGATGTTCCTGAGTTTCATCGTATACAAAGAGATCCATCGAAACGAGGGAATTCGTCTACTCAAGCTACAAACCCGCTGGATTCTTTGATTGCGTCCATTTCGACGGCGGCACAGGAAGTTGATTTGTCTAAAACTGTGAAGGGGGTTTCTAACTTGTTTGCGGGAATGTTTGAAGACAACTCGCTCTCTTCGTTGAATCCGTTTGCTACAATCCAGTCGCCCGCACAAGTTACTTCGTCTGCTCAGTCTCCACGAGAAAATCCGGCAGACCATTGGACCCGTAAACTGAAGCACAAGGACGAATCAAAATAAAGTGTAAAAAGTATCCAGATTATTTATTCATCGTCAATCAGAAACTCCTGAATCTGGTCACGGAGTTGTTGGACGTTGGTGGTTCCAGCATTCCTTGTTCCACAAGAACTAGAATCACCGCAACACCCATTTCCAACAAAACAGTCCTTTTTGGCTCCCAAGAACCAATCTCCACCAGGAAGAACCAACTTCTCCTTCACCTTTACGTCACGTCCGACATGCTGACAAGCGTAGCAGAGCAATAAGTCAGCAGCTCCTGTCGCAGGCACTTCCGAGGCTTTCTTGGGAGCCTCTACAACAGTTCCATCCTCATTTTTGATGATATCAGGAATATCGTCAAGACGAGACGTCGTATGAGAAGCTCTCCAATTCTGCGAATTGGGTTGAATGGGATTGGAACAAAGCAGGCAAACGTCAAGACCAGGCGCATTCGCTCCGGTTTGGACCTTGAATGCAGTTCGAGTTACAGTGCTAACCGATTGCGGGAAATCTTTTTGAAGCCCCTTCACGAATGCTAATTGGAGTGTGAGCAAAAAAAAAAAGTTGATGGGATAGAATGATTCGTTACTTACAAGCAGCAAGATCCTGAATCGTCATTTTGGCAACACTAGCACCTTCAGTACCAACTGACCCGACAACTCCACCAAACAACCCTTCCGCCATCCCAGCAACACCAGGAAACTGAGCAATCTCATCCAATTCAACCAACTTCTCAACCTCTCCAAACAGCAGATCCCGAATCGGCCTGAAGGTCACAATATCCGTGTTAGGGACCTTATATTCGAGCGAGATTTCATTTGGAAGGTTGAATCCACCTCCAAGGGCGGTTTGGGTCACGATTTGGGCGGCGATTGTGCTTGCGTTTGAGCCTGTCATGAGGGTTGTGCAGTTATATGTGGATGCTGCGCGACGGAGGAGACGGGTTGTAAGAGTGTTGAGGAGGGTGACGGCTGTAGTTGGATTGGCTGCGGGTGTTGATTTAAAGGAGGCAAAGAGGTCCAAGGTTCGAGAGATGGGTGTTGCGGTTGAGGTTTTGGATGTGGAGTATGATTCGAATTTAAGTTGTAAGATCTCTGGAGCTTTGAATCATGTTAGGTTGTGAGAAGACACAAGAAAGGTAAGCTTACAAGTCAAGTCTGCTACGAGAGTTGAATCCAGATCGCCGTTTTCATTAGTGAAAGCGGATTCAAGAGGGATACGTTTGAAGTTGAAGTTGTAGCCTTCCGCGATTGACTGCATTGCCTCTATTTCTTGATTCACAATCTACTCAGAGTTAAATATCAATTATTAACGAAGTTGGTTCTCACTTGTTGTTTCTCCTCAGACAAGAGGCATGAGTAGTCTACTACACAGACATAAACCGCCGAGAAACGAGGCGACACATTCTGTTTGAAGTTCTTGTTGAGGAACGAGTTCATGTAATGCACGAGAAGACTTGTGAGGGGTCAGTTCAACAGTTCAACAGTTGTTGACACAAACCTTGAGGACAGACCACCCGACCAGGCAACACAGACTGGTTCTCCCCTAGGCAACAGTGATTCCTTTGTGGTATACGCCTTTGTGAAGCGACCAAACATATCCACCTTGAAGCAGTCACTAAGGAAGGAATGGTTTAAGGAAAGCGTCCCTTGCTCGAAGATAACAGCCACTCACGCGCAGTACTCTGAGCCTCTCGTTGCAATCACAGACGCACGATCACTGTTTCCATCTCGAACACACTTTGCGCAAAGAGGCATTTGAGTAAGACAAAGTTAAGTTTGAGTTGTTTGAAAAAGAAAAGAAACAAATGGAGACAACGACCCAGGCCGCGAAGGACGAGCTCCTCGTTTCCACGGCGAACAAGACACCGGTGGCGCACGTGACGACTCGGCTTTTGTCTTTAGTCACGGCACCGGCGAATGTGCTCGTTGTTGTGTTTGAGTACAGCGACTTGCCGCCGCCGCTTTTTGACTTCTGCTTCGGCCTCGTCAAGTCGAATCTCTTGCATTTGTACGTTGGGTCGTTCCTTGTCTCGTGGGCTTGTCTTATTCCGGTTTAGGTATCTTGATGCTCAGGACACTGGATGGTCAGACAGAAGTAAGCTGAAGGAAATGAGAAACAAGGAGGGCAGGTGCGTGTTATGCTGGTGATACTGCGTCAGTTGATACATAATATACAGATATGTGATCGCATTCAAGAGAGAGAATGCCAGTTCAACAATGATTCCTTCATCAGAATACATCCCACTTGAATCAGACGTTCCAATCGGATATCTCTATTACCTCATTTGCATGGAAGACTCGTTTGATGATATAGATGGAGGAATGCATGGAGACGGCAAAGCTCCTGTGATATATTGGTACTGTCATCAACTATCTCATTACACTGTTTCCTCACTCGATATCACAGTATGGAACTGCAATTAATTCCAGAGGCACGGAATACTGGACTCGGTGCTACACTCATGAAGATTCAGGAGGAGACTGGCCGCTTATTTCAGTTGCGTCGGTCAATGCTGACAGTATTCAAAAAGAATGATGGAGCCATGCGATTTTACAAGAGGCTTGGGTATACACCTGATTTGATATCACCGTCTATGTGTATGAGCGAGAAGAGGGCAGGACGTTATTCTTATGAAATTATGAAAAAAGACTTGTGATCAGGGATGATACGCAAAGTGAATGCCAAACAATCTGTCGCTATACGAGCACTTCCCGACAAGCGCAAGCGCAAGCGAGCGGCAGATGAGCAAGAGACAACCGAACAAGAGACAGAAGAGCCAGTTGTCGCCGCCCTCCTCGCAGCCGCTGATGCCTCGTACGCAATGGGCAAACGGCTGACTAAAAGCACGTACGTCTCGGCTTGCAATGAGTACATTGGGCTTCGTGTGCCGCAAATGCGCTCGATCGGCACGGCCTTTCTCGCCGACGCTTCGCCGTCCTCGATCGCCGCGCTCTTGAACGACAACAGACACGAACTGCGTTTCTGCGCCGCGGAGCAACTCGTCGCTGCGTTCAAGAAGCCAACGTTGTGTCCGGGCATTGACGACCCGCTCGCTGTCTTTCTGGAAAACAAACACAGATTCAACTGTTGGGACATTATTGACACGTGTGCGGGAACTATTATTGGCGGCTCTTTGATGAAGGGGACAGAGGAACTCAATTCTTTTCTGTCTGAAACGGGCTCGTTCGACTCTGCTCCTTCCTCAGAATCAATATCTTCAGCAATCACATCACATCTACCTGAATACTACGCATCTCTTTCAACGTCAAATGATTTCTGGGAAACAAGAATCGCCATCGTCGGTCTTCAGCCTCTCATCAAAAGCAAACTTTACCTTGACCACTCCCTACTTCTTCTTCAACACCAAGTATACAAACGCCATGCACCAAACTTCAAAATCATGCTCTACGGAAAACCATTTTCCGATTTAGATCTCGTCAACAAAGCCATCGGTTGGATGCTTCGTGAAGCTGGTCGTGTTGATCGCGCTGTAGCGCCCATAGGGATCCTGTACGGAGGGCCGTAGCTCGGTTGGTACGGCGAGTCCAGAAGAGTCCCTTGGAAGCCCAATTTATTGATCTTTCTTACACCATAACTATATATATCCCAATATTCATGTCGATCACGACACGCGCGAAGCTTGTGTCTTTCTTGGACCGTAACTTAATTTAATTTATAAAAACTAGTTTATTAAATATAACTTTATTATATTCGACTATTAATATAGGAAAGCAACTTAAATATAGCATTTGCAACTGATTACATTATGTACATAGTAAACCTTACGTGTGAGGCAAATAGTCTAAATTGTTTTAATGTATTCCTAATAAATAATTACTATTGTGAAATCTTATATTTAATTATATGGCATGCGTCAAAATGTTCAAAGACGACTCTTCGATACGCAACTGAACATTTCTCTCGTGAAGACGCGGCTACTTTTGTAAATCGGAGTTATGAGTATTCTCAATCAAAATGAGGGAAGATGAGGGGAGTTAGTTTTATTTTCAACCGTGCGGATTTAATTAATTTGCGATGCGTGTAGACTTGTTTGTATGAAGTTCAATAAATCAGAATTGCAATATCATAGTAGTTGCTCAGGTAGTTGCTTTCAAACTTGGTAGAGGAGCTCTTGAGTAGTTTGGTTTGAAACTTGTCAAAATTCTGATAAATGGAAATGCTGTCAATCTCATCTCTATAAAGGATGCTCTTGATCTTTTATACAGGCTAATTATTGTCGGAAATGTAAATTTATTTTTTTGTTAGATCTGCCTTGATACTCCAAAACCACAACACCTTGATTCAAGTCATTCTACCTCACTTTACATAAGTAATTATAATATAACTCAACGTAACTATCCATGGAGTCTTTGACAAAAGGAAGAGAAAGGGAGGACGCATCGGAAAATTGTTGATCTCAAGTTCCAAAAATAGAAACTAACAGCTTTGCCGCCACAAAAGGACTCCCAGACGGGGAATTGAACCCCGGTCGCCGCCGTGAGAGGGCGGAATCTTGGCCACTAGACGATCTAGGAAGATGCTTTCCTTCTGAGTTTTTAACCTTTAACCGACATTAAAATATCGCTCTTTTGAGCGTATTTGACCTTCCCATCATCTAAACCGTGTTAATAGAGGTCACAATAGTGTGCAGAACTGATTATAGGACTATGGACTCAACAGAAATGAGTGTCTGTGGCTCAAGTATATCACCAAACTGAGACGATGTTAGACAATTTAGACAAATAGCTAGACAAAACCGTAGACAAACTCTAGACAATCTTGCACAAACTTAGAATGGGAGATGTAGACTTGTGTTGAAGAAACCCTAAAGTACCCCTCGTGTTTTGCAAAGTATCTTGCCTTCCTATCTCTTACTGTTGTGATACGATAGAATCACAAGAGCAAAAGAGATAATTAGTTCTTTTGCTAAAGGCAGTCTGTTAAGTACTCTAGCTGGGTAAATACAGAGATGATTTTACGTCAATATTGAGAAGTGGCTTCACAATCTGAACAAGAAGTATCGGACAGAAGTATTAAAACTTCTCAAGTTCCCTTCTCTTTGAACTGTTGAGAAAGTATTTATCCCTTCATCGTGAAAAATGGCTCCTATTGCATTACTGAGTGAAATCACAGACAAAATATGGTCCATGTGATAACAGCGATTTAATCAAACTATCTAAAATCTCATTTTTTTGCTTTTTGTTGCTTATCGAAGGTTGGGCCTCTTCCGACACTTCACCAAAAAAAGTTCCTAAAAACAGATTTCCCTGACCATCATCCATGGAGAACAAAGAGGTAGCAGAAGTTGAGACTCAGGTAATGGCACTGATTGATAACTTTGCGGTTCATGGAGCGCAGTTGTGGATGTTGATTGTAAAGCCGCATCTGAACAGTGTCTGACAGCTTTCTTGTCACGGCTACACATCACTCCGTCTCATCACTCCACATCACTTCCAATCCTTCCCGAAATCTCTGGGTTCTAACATTCATCAAAATAAACAGGCCGCTCTCAAGATTGAGGCAACCGGTATCGAGCCAATCCCAGCATACGCCCGCACACAAAGCAACATCATCGAGAACTTTACGTTCTGGGCTTCTTGTAACACTGTCATTCCAACATTCGCTCTGGGAACTCTTGCCATCAAGTGAGCTTTTATCTTGGCATCGCCGCATCCATATCACTGACTCATATCCTTTACAGTGTCTTTTACATGGGTTTCTGGGACGCTGTTGCCACAATCTTCTTTTTCAACCTCATGAGTTCACTCTGTGTTGCGCTGTTCAGTTCTATGGGCCCGAAACTTGGGCTTCGTCAGATGATTTTGACTCGTTATTCGTTTGGATGGTACGGATCTATTTTGATCAGTCTTATCAACATTGTGATTTCTGTCGGTTGGTCTACTGTGAACGTTGTCGTTGGAGGACAAGTCCTGAATGGTACGTTCCACTTTTTTTGTTTTGATATCGTTAGTAATCAAGAAACAAAAATAGGTATTAACGGCGGTGCTTTGCCTGTTTGGGCTGGAGTTGTTATTATTGCTGTGTTGACGACTTTCTTGGCTGTTTGGGGTTACCACTACATTCATAAGTACGACAAGTTTGCGTTCCTCCCCATCGCCATCTCCTTCATCATCTGCTTCGGAGTTTCTGTTGGTCAATGGGATACTAGCGCACCAGCTCTCTCTACTCCAGTTGCCTCTATTCTTTCGTTCGGTGGAGCCATTTTCGGTTTCGGTGCTGGTTGGACCACAATGGCAGCCGATTACTCTGTTTTCCAGCCCGCTGATTCCACAACCTGGAAAGTCTTTGTGTATACCTTCCTCGGAAACATTATTCCACTCACTTTGACCGAAGTGATGGGAGTTGGAGTTGCCTCTGCCGCCAAGATGCACAAGCCACAATGGGAAGCTGAGAACGGAGGTGCGATTTTGTCCAAGGTCCTTTTGGATACATGCGGTCAAGGCTTTGGAAGCTTCTTGCTTGTTCTTTTGTCGCTTTCTATTATTGCCGGTAACATTCCAAACGATTACTCCCGAGGATTGAGTTTACAGTTGATTGGAAAGCTGTTTTCAAAAGTTCCACGTGCTGTCTGGACTTTCTTGGGAGCTATTCTCTACATTGTATTGGCGATTCTGTCGATTGACAAGTTCAACACTGTTCTCGAAAACTTCTTGCTCGTTGTTGGATATTTCCAGGCCCCATACATTGCTATCCTTGTCACAGAACACTTCTTCTTCAAGAAGGGTGACTTTTCTCAGTACAACATTGAGCACTGGGACTCTCCTCGTCTTCTTCCATTAGGAGCTGCCGCGGTTGTTTCTCTTGCCATCGGATTGGTGGGAGCTTTCCTCGGAATGGCTGAAGTGTATTACACGGGAGTTGTCGCTCTTGCCATTAGCAAACCATTTGGAGGAGACGTTGGATTCCCAATGGCGTTTGGGTTCGCACTTGTATCGTACTTGGTGTTGCGATCTCTTGAGAAGAGCCGCACTGGCATTTAATTCCTAATTACTCTATTGTTCTTTTTTACTAAGTGGGTCTACATTTATCTCATAAATTATTTAGTTTTGAAATCCAACCTATGCTCATGAGCGACATTGAAAGCAAGAGCGACACGACCGCCGTCGAAGACTTTGACGCGGACTTAGCCGCCGAGCAAGCGCACGTGGCCAAGGACATTGCGCCGCTCGAAGTGACTGACGAGGACCGGGCCAAGGCCGAGGAGGTTTGTTCTTGCTCTGAGTCTCTGGCAGCCAACCAACCAACCACCTCAAACCAAACCAAAACCAACCCAAACCACAGATCAAAGACGCCGCAAACAAGTGTTTTGCCGCAAAGAAGTACGACGAGGCCATCGAGCTCTACACCGCCGCAATCAGCTTCAACCCAAAAGCACCCGCCTACTACTCAAACAGAGCATTCGGTGCGCCAACCTCCGTCGTTATTGTTTAAAGTATTCTCTCTAACTGCCGTTCTTGTCCAGCGTACATTCGCTCAGAGTTCTATGGTGCGGCCATCCAAGACGCAGAAACGGCCATCGCCCTCGACCCAAAGTTCATCAAGGCTTACTACAGACGCGCTGTCGGCCACATGGCAATGGGCAAGTTGAAGGGTACGTGTCGCGGATTGATAGATAGATAGTTGCTGTCAAGCACTGGTCCCACTGCGCATTGTGTTAACAACCCTTATCCTTACCCGAACCACAGAGGCCGTCAAGGATTTCAAAGCCGTCGTGAAAGTCGCGCCTCGTGACGCGGATGCAAAAACAAAGCTCTCAGAATGCGAAAAGGAACTCAAGCGAAGGTTGTTTGAAAACGCAATCTCTTTCAATGAAGTCAAAAAGTCTGCCGTTGAGTTGATTGGGGATGTGGAAAGTATTGCTGTGGAGGCGTCTTACGATGGTCCTCACCTCGCTGATACGGGAATTACGGCGGAATTCTGTCAGGACTTGCTCAAACATATGGAAGCTCAAAAGAAACTGCACCGCAAATATGTGTACAAGATTATGCTTGCTACCAAAGCCATCTTTGAAAACTCGCCAACTATTGTCGATATTCCTGTGCCAGAAGGCTCAAAAATTACTGTCTGTGGTGACATCCATGGCCAATACTACGACTTGCTCAATATTTTCAAAATGAACGGTCTTCCCTCAGAGACTAATATGTATTTGGTATGAACACTCTTTCTTCAGCTTATATTTCTCCCCATATCTTATGCCGAAACATAATGTAGTTCAACGGAGACTTTGTCGACCGTGGTTCCTTCTCAGTCGAATGTATCCTTGCCCTCCTCGCCTTCAAAATGTTGTATCCAAACGCCCTCTTCCTTTCTCGCGGTAACCACGAAACTGACGACATGAACAAAGTATACGGTTTCGAAGGAGAAGTGAAGGCCAAGTATTCGGACGTTATGTTTAAGCTATTCAGTGAGATTTTCAATGCTGTGCCGTTGGGTAACTTGATTGGTGAAAAGATTTTGGTGATTCACGGAGGTCTCTTCAGTCGAGACGGAGTTACTATGGATGAGGTACGGTTTTTGATTTTTGACATCTTAATTTGACCCCTAATGTCGTTATTTTCGCAGATTCGTAAAATCGACCGTTTTAAGCAACCTGGAAACGAAGGGCTTATGTGTGAGATCTTGTGGTCGGACCCACAACCGTTCCCAGGCCGTGGACGCAGCAAGCGTGGTGTCGGAGTGCAGTTTGGTCCCGACGTGACAGAAGCCTTCTGTAAAGAAAACGGACTTGATGTCATTATTCGGTCGCATGAAGTTAAACACGACGGTTACGAAGTTGCACATAATGGGCGCTGCATCACAATCTTTTCGGCTCCAAACTATTGTGACAATGTTGGCAACCGGGGTGCTTTCATCAACATTGGGCCAGATTTGAAGTTGAATTACAAACAGTTTGAAGCTGTGGCGCATCCAAATGTGAAGGCGATGCAGTACGCCGGAAACATGTTCTCTGGAATGCTCTAGTCTGGGTATGTAGTTGCCGGGGGGGTTGTTTTTTTGAAATGATGACGTTGTGTTTTGGTTGATACTGTAACTTATGCTTTCATGCTTTATCACGTTCCGAATAATAAAATGAACAGTCTTTTGATCATAATTATACATTTAGTTTCCCCCTTCTTCGCACCTATACTCATAAGTCATAAATGAAATGGAAAACGATGATAAAACGTCCCCGCCGAATTTACTTGGTTCCCAAAGGAGCACCAATGTTGGTTCCTCGCAGCTTGATACCCAATGCCCTCTCCATCTTGGCCAAAATCTGTTGGTTTGGGTTGACAGCCTTTCCAGATTCATATTCAGTAACAACGGTTGGTTTCTCGTTAATTTTGGTCGCAAGATCCTTTTGTGTCATTTGCTTGGCCTGGCGACCTTGTTGAATAGCTTTTGAGACAGATAAGTTCACTTTCTTGACAGTGAAGTCCTGTTGTAAAAATTGTTAGAAAATAGTCAACTACAGCGGTTACAGAGGGGACATGAAAGGGAGGGGTTGCTGGGTGTGCAGAGGTTCATAATAGAAGACTTTGGAACATTGACAGCCACACAGCCGCTTGGTATCCCAAACGCCTCTCCTTCCACCACAAGCATACAACGCCATACGACAAAGACTATCAGCATGCCCAATATAATCGAGCTAAGTTCGAGTGAAGCGACTCGTCCACATTAGAGACACATGAACTCCTTCATCCCCTCAAACGATCCATCCAATCAATCCAATATTCACCTCAGTTTCGTTCTCAGTCTTTCCCATCTTGGCAGCATCGTAGTTTCCGGAGGTCTTCTTCTCGGTAATGACGGAGGCTCCAGCTCGACGGGCGGCGTTGAGAGCGGCTTCAGATTTCACGACAGCTGGACCTCCAGCTGGTCTCTTGCGGATCACGGTAACACTGTCCCAGTCGTCGCTCATATTTGTAGTTGTTGTTGTTTTGGAGTAAGTTTTGTGACAAGCACACCCAAAGGGAAAAAGGAGAACATCCTCTTTGTTCCATGGCTTATCCACCATTTCAAATAACATATAAATCAAATAAGTTTTACTAATAATGCTTTGCCACGTTCATGTTTTACCGTTCTTCCTGTTCCTTCACTCTCTTTGGATCAGTCTCCTCTGCATCCTCAAACCTATCCTCCGTTTCTTTACGAACCCCTCCAACAAAGGCCTTTTCCAAATGGTCCAAGGCAGCTTGTCTTGCACCGTCAAAGTCTTCCTGGAAGTCGTCCGCAGTCATCATCCAGCCATCGTCCTCATCTAAAACACGAGTGTCAGATATTCCAATCCCAGGGAATAATTAAGATTCTCACCATCTTCTTCATCCATTGCATTCTTGTCCGGGTGGAGGGAAGCGCAGTACGTTATAGCTTCAAACAGATCGTCAACTGAAACACAAGGAGTGAGTAGAGTGCCTACACATCAACAACACCAGCGATAACATACGTTTCTCAATATCATCAGGCACGATACGCATTTCAAACGTCGGGTCCTCCTCCGTCTCATCGTCCGCAGTTCCCGCAGCGTCGGTCTGTGGCAACACCGACTCAATCTTCCACTCGTCCAACTGGCAATAGATACAAGGTGGCGCGCGGGATATCGCATAGATGACAATGGACGGGTAATCAATGACGAATTCGCGGGTCGAGTCTTCGAAGACGAGCGAGCTTTCTCTGATTGAAACAACGCCACTTCCAACTGGATTCAAGTGGCGGGGCAGTGGCGGTGTGAAGATGAGTTGGGCGGCGACACTCTGCTTCGAGGCTGGTGGTGGGTTGTTGGCATCAAGCGCTTGCTTTGCTGCAACGATTACTGTCATTTAGGGGAGAAAGTGTTTGCTTTTATTATTTTATGGAAGAAGGAAAGAAAGAAAGAAGAAAGAAAAATGCAGATGAATCAGGCAACGAAGTTGTGAATCACCTTTTCAATTGCCCATTGACCCCAAGTCTCGTTCTTGGTTCCCCATTGAGTTGGGTCCCACTCAGTAACAAAGTTGCATTCAAGGGCATCCAGCTTCTTCATGTCTTCAGCGGAGATGGTCCAGTCAAACACGCTAATATTCTCAACCAGACGAGTTGGGTTCACAGTCTTTGGGAGAGTCACATATCCTTTTTGCAAACCCCACTTGATCAAAACTTGTGCTGGCGTCTTCCCGAGACCCGTAGAAACCTCCACAAGAGTTGGATCGTCAAGCTTTCTTGCCTTGGTAAGAGGAGAGTAAGCTTGAACAACAATTCCCTTGGATTTGCAGAACTCAGTGATATCCACGTGTTGCAAGAACGGATTGAGTTCAATTTGGTTCACTGCTGGAACAACAGTGCTGCTGTTGATGAGCTCTTCCAAGTGAGCAATGTTGAAGTTGGATACTCCAATGGACTTTGCCTTTCCCTCTTGGTAGATAACTTCCATTTCCTTCCAGGCCTGCAATCTTCTTCCTTGGATGGGTGCGTGAATGAGGTACAAGTCGATATAACCAGTTCCAAGTCGTTCAAGGCTCTTGTTGAAGGCTTCAGTTGGGTTTCTCATCTCCCCAATATGCAGCTTTGTCGTGACCCAGATTTCGCTTCTTGGGATCCCGGATTCTTTGATGGCTCTGCCAACATCTGGCTCGTTCTGGTAGAACGCCGCAGTGTCAATATGACGATATCCAGCTTTCAGAGCAGCAAGCACGGTCTTGTATGTGTCTTCAGGAGAAGCTTTGTAGACTCCGAGTCCGACAGATGGAATTCTGAGCCCGTTGTTGAGGAGAGTGGTGGTCATTGGTGGATGTTTTCAAGCTTCCATGAGTATTACAAACATCCATTTCTTTTATGGGTTACACAGGCCAGGCATTTGAAATACCAATTGTAATTCAATCAAATAAAAAATAAAAAAATTTGTGGCTTTATTATCTTTATTCCCATTCCGTTGGATCCCATTCAGTTACGAAATTGCTTTCAAGTGCGTCCAACTTCGTCATATCTCCAGCAGAAATCATCCAGTCAAACACACTGATATTTTCAATCAGGCGAGTTGCATTAACAGTCTTTGGAAGAGACACGTAGCCTTTCTGTAATCCCCACTTGATCAAAACTTGAGCTGGGGACTTGTTGACACTATTTGAAACTTCGACCAAAGTTAGATCGTCAAGCTTTCTTGCCTTGGTAAGTGGGGAGTAAGCTTGCACGATGATTCCCTTGGACTTGCAAAAGTCTGTAATATCAACATGTTGCAAGAATGGGTTGAGCTCAATCTGGTTCACAGCTGGAATGATAGTAGAACTATTGAGAAGTTCTTGGAGGTGGGCAACACTGAAGTTTGAGACTCCAATAGCCTTCGCTTTCCCAGAGTTGTAGATAAGCTCGATTTCTTTCCACGCCTGCACTCGCGTTTCACGCATTGGCGCATGGATCAAATACAAGTCAACGTAGTCAAGTTGGAGAAGTTCGAGGCTTTTGTGGAAGGCAGCGGTTGTGTCATTCATGTCATCGACATCGAGTTTAGTAGTGACCCAAATCTCGCTTCTTGGGATTCCCGAGTCCTTGATCGCACGCCCAACCGCGGCTTCGTTTCTGTAGGCAGCAGCGGTATCAATGTGACGATATCCGGCTTTCAACGCCTCGATAATGGCGTTGTAACAGTCATCAGCGGAAGCTTTGTAAACCCCTAACCCGATAGATGGAATTCTGAGACCATTGTTCAGAGGGAGGGTGGTCAACGTCATTTGTTAGTGCTTTCTGTGATCCGGATTGTAAATCAAAATTCAACTATCTCTTTAGCTCAGATAAAGTGACAAAATTAAGCAACGAATGTGTGAATAACCTTCTCGAGTGCCCACTGACCCCAAGTCTCGTTCTTAGATCCCCATTGAGTTGGGTCCCATTCAGTCACAAAATTGCATTCGAGTGTGTCCAACTTCTGCATATCTTGAGCAGGAATAGTCCAATCAAATACACTGATATTTTCAACCAATCGCTTGGGGTTGACGGTTTTCGGAAGTGACACGAATCCCTTCTGCAAACCCCACTTGATCAGAACTTGCGCAGGCGTCTTGTTGAGGCTCTTGGAAACTTCAACCAAAGTAGGATCATCGAGCTTTCGCGCTTTCGTAAGTGGAGAGTAGGCTTGGACAACTATTCCTTTGGCCTTGCAAAACTCAGTAATATCAACGTGTTGCAAGAACGGATTCAATTCAATCTGATTGATTGCTGGAACGACGGTAGAGTTGGCCAAGAGCTCCTCAAGATGCTCAACATTGAAGTTCGACACTCCAATGGCCTTGGCCTTTCCAGCTTTGTAAAGCACTTCCATTTCCTTCCAAGACTGCAATCTTCTTCCACGAATGGGTGCGTGAATCAAGTACAAATCGACATAATCGAGTTGGAGAAGCTCAAGACTCTTGTTGAAGGCTGCGGTCGTGTTGCGCATGTCACCAACATGGAGTTTGGTAGTGACCCAGATTTCACTTCTTGGAACTCCTGATTCCTTGATCGCTCTGCCAACATCGGCTTCGTTTCTGTACACAGCCGCAGTGTCAATATGACGATATCCAGCTTGGAGAGCCGCGAGAACAGTTTTGTAGCAGTCTTCAGGCGACGCTTTGTAGACTCCCAAACCGACAGAGGGGATGCGAAGGCCGTTGTTGAGGAGGGTTGTGCTCATGTGTTAGGGTTTCTTGTTTGAAATGGTTGTTTGGTGACAAAATTTGAAACCCCTTCAAGCATTTCTCATTTATCATTGATAATTAAAATTTCATAGAATTAGGTGGGGTATAACCGCTAGCAATAATCAAAAAGAGTGGCGACGAGTATAATTATAACCGGAACAAAATGTTGATATGAATTTGCAGTAGCTATTGACCGAATTACAGGAGTAGGTAATGGCAATGGCTGCACGCCATGCAAGTTAATACGATGTTTAGCATTTCCGACAGCAACAGCGAGGCCAACTCGAGGATGATTCTTTCTTCCATCGTCGACAAACAAACTCCCATAATCATAGACGGAATAAAACTTGCGTAGAAAAATATCCCCAAGAATATTGGCTTTTGCCCCAGTACCAGCTGGTGAAAATCCAAGAGCACATCGATTTGGCCCAAGAGTGAGGATATAATCCGACCAAGAGAGCTCATAGATGGTATTATCCCCAAAATTAAAACCAATATTAGGGAGATATTGTATGAGACCACATTCGACGAGCCAGAGACGGCTATCTTGGTCCATGGGAGGAGCTGGCGTATTTATGGCTGTATATATAAGAGGTACAACTTGAGTTTGAAGGTAGTCTGTTTCCAAGTAAATGACACTTGTACCAGAATCGAGAATGGCAGTGGAACCACTTGGAAACGGCCTCAGACGAGTGAAAGAGCCAGATATATTCACTGTCATAGTGTTGACCGAAATTCCCCAGAAGTACGAGTCAATTACTGGATAGTATTGAAGTTGCCCTTGAAAACGTGACGAATCAACGCCACCAAGAAAGATCTCTCCACCACCTTTCATCAAGTCAACACCAGCTGCTCCTGAGGTTCCGTTCAGCCAAAGAGAGAAAACAGGTGTGTCACTCAGGCTTGTGTTCATGATAGCGCCAAGGATAGATGGAAAATATGAGGCTGACGCACGACCCGTTGCCTGACAAGCAAGTCCCAACATACCATCCACAGATCCAGCCTGTAAACTCTTCATTTCTTCGTCTTCTGTATGGACAAGAAGAAACTGTTGGTCGGGAAGTGTTATGCCATTCCAGAAGATTGTGTCTTGCACCACTGAACCTGTCACTTTGCCCGCCTGAAAACTGATGGACACATTGTTACCGTTGCTCACATCTTTGAAAGTAGAAGAAGTAGAAGGATCAAACGCATGGCGATCGTTGCAGTTTCGACTTTGGTTGCAATCTTTGGATCCAACCCACAGTGCAGATGACCCTGTGTCAACTTGAACCAGAAACTCTTGAGGTGCTTTCTCAGGAGTCGTTGAAGTACCGATACTGACATAGGTGTAGTACCCTGTATCTGCCAAGTTCGCCAGATTGATAGTGTCACGTCTGTCTTTGTCAAACCCAGTACGTTTGACAAGACCTAACCGCAATGGCATTACCTGCTCTCTGGATACTTCTTGAGCGGCAGCGGCAAGTGTGAGAGCCGTAACAAAGACACCAGCAAGTGATGTCATGAAGCCGAAACTTTTTCTTGAACCCTTGGCAATAGAACAGAAATCTAAAAAAGAAGGTTACAGAGAACCATTTATCTCAAAATATTGATAACGTTGATAAGAGAATATGCTCAAAGAAATAGACTTTGCAACAAACTGTACAATAATGTGATATCAATCTTGAACCAGAACTTTCCAAAAATTTCATTTGATACTTCATTTAAAGTCCAATTCTCTCAAGTACAAAGATTGTATGAAATACTTCCGGCTCGTACACAACATGTGTTCGCTCCTCTGCTTGTGATGATTGTTCTGCTTCCGGTTTCATATTCTTACACTCAACCACTCTCCATAACTTTGCCAAGGATTCAATGAACGTCTCGGAATCGGGTTTCAAGAAATCGTATCGATATTTAGAATAAGAAAGCGAAAGTAAAGTTCCACCAATGCGCATAATTCTAGCCAAATTCGCCATCAATGCGGCGACTGGTTCAAGAGACACCAATGACCCTTCCAAGTCAACAACTACATGTTCCCCGCATGAAATTGCATCAGCGCAACCTTTTTCCAGCATAATGTCGAAGAAAGGGGCCTGATTGTTCATCGCAAGCGATGAGATTTCGAGTAGAGACTTCTGTAATAGGTTCCACTGAAGCAAATCGGCGACACACCACTCCATTTCAACATTGCCAAATTCTTGCTTTTCCATGTCTTTCCCTCGCTCAATCGCAAGTGGTGCATAGTCGAGATTCACGATGCGGTTTGGAGGAGTGAGTGGTACGAGGTTCCGCCTCAGAGAGTTACAAAGGTTTGAAGTGCCACTGCCGATATGTAGAATAGTTGCTTCATTGGCAGGTTTCGGAAACGATTCCTGGATCAAGATTGAGACAGCCAGCTCAGCCAAAACGTCTGCATTGGCAAGCCACTCAAATTGTTGCTCCGTGATGAATCGTTCGTCCCAAAATGCTTTGGAGGAGAAGTCTTTTGCAAATTTCATGAATAGAGGTTTGAATGTTAGAGATGGACGATGGTGGATTGTTTCTGGAAAAACGCAAAAGAAACACATAACTCTCAATCGGGTATAACATCCATCTTTCATTCAATATAATCGCCCTTTATTCATTAGAATGTAGTATCGCACAGTCGCTCTACGATAAATAGTGTATGGAAAACTTCCGGCTGATAAACGTTCGCCTTCACAGTTTCATTTGAGATATCTGGCTTAACTTGATGTGTTTCCACAACTTTCCATAACTGGGAAGCTTCTTTTGAAAACTCATCAGAATCGGGATTCAAGAAATCGAATCGATATTTTGAATATGATAGAGCGATCCATTTTGATCCAGACTTTGTTATCCTTGAAAGATGGAGTGCCAATGCAACTGTTGGAGCGACTGTGATGATATTCTCCGGTTGCGTGACTTGCGTTGTGATATCGGGTCCACACGAAATAGCATCCGCACAACTCTTTTCGACTACAAGGTTGACCAATAAAGGCATATCGAATATCTTATGAAGTGATGCTTCCAGGGAAGAATAGTTGAGAAGATCGGCGACAGTGTAGCTCATCTCAATTGATCCAAACTCCTGAAGTTCCAACTGTCGGCCCCTCTCAATTGCCAGTTCAGAATAGTCAAGATTAACAATGTTTCGAGGATTGCTTATCAATGATGGAACAAGGCGGGTTCGCAGCGAGTTTGAAAGTGTTGACGTGCCTGAACCAATGTGCAAGATTCGAGCCTTCAGCGGGTCTTGTTGTTGGAGAGCCGAAGCGACCTTGTCTGTGAGAACATCAGCAGCTGCCAGCCATTCAAAGTGCTCTTCTTGTTGAAAGCGGGAATCCCAAAAGGCCTTTGATGAGAAGTCTTTTGCAAATCGGGCCATATTTCAAGAAGAAAGAAAACAAAAGTAGAGAGAAAGAAGTTGATATTCACTCATCTAATTTAGTTATCTTGCCTGTATGATGAGTGATATCACTTGAGTAGATGGCGTAACTCCCGTAACAAGGGAAAGAAAGATTGATTTCAAACTCAAAATCAATATGAGCAGCCCAACCATCGTCCTCCACCACCTCGAAGACTCTCGTTCAATTCGTATTGCCTGGCTCTTGGAAGAGCTCGATGTTCCCTACGAGATCAAAGTGTACAAGCGTTTGCCATCCAAACTTGCTCCTCCAGAACTTCTGCAGGTCCATCCATTGGGAAAGAGCCCAGTTATCGTCGACAACTCTGCCAATCCTCCTTTTGCCGTTGCCGAGTCTGGCGCTATCATCGAGTACTTAACGGAAAAGTTCCCAAACTCATTGGTTCCAGCACGAGGGACACAGGAAAAAGTTAACTACACCTACTGGTTGCATGCGTCAGAAGGTACTTTGGCTCCCCCTTTGGTGATGAAGGTGATCTTTAATGAGACTCTTAAGAATGGTGAGTGCTCTTTCTCTCGCATATTACGTAAAACTGATACATTCATCAAGTTCCATTCTTCATTTCGCCCATTATCGGACTTGTCTTCAACAAGATTTCTGAAAAGGTTACTGATCCAACGATTGAGCGTGTTTTGGCGTACCTTGAATCCGAGCTTGTATTCCATAAGTATGCGGCTGGAAATGAGTTCACTGCTGCTGATATTCAACTGTATCGCACTTTGCGCAATGCTTTGGTTTACACACCTCAGTTCGTTGGTCCAAAAACTAAAGAATGGTTGGAATTAATCCGTCAACGTGCCGCGTTCAAAAAGGTTGCTTACTTGGACCCAGAAGTGCAGAAGTAATAAGAAGTTATAATGTATAGCAAGACATGGGACTGACAATAAAACGAATGTATTTCGAAACTAACTGAATGCAGTCATTCCCTTCACCAAATCTTCCAAGTCATCCACCTTGGCTTTCTTCTGCCTTGTTCCAAAGATCACTCTGGATGCCTTCTCATCGGCATCATTCCCGGCTTCCTCACCGTCATCAACCATCATTCGCTTCTTCCCCTTATCAAGCTTAACCTGTCCCACAACTTCAGCCTCCTTCTTCAACTCAGCTTTCCGTTCCGCAATCCGCGTGGCCTGTCTCCTCTTCATAGCCGCAGTCAACTGCCTCTTCTGCACAACTTTCACAGCAGCAACCTTCTTCCTCGCCTCCTTCACCTTCTTGGTCGCATTCAACGCAATCACATGCTCATTGGCAGCAGCCACAATCTTCTCCTTCTCCTTCGCAACCTCATAAAACAACCTCTCCGCCTCACCCTCAAGCGCAACAACTTTAACCTTCTCGCCAACACCCAATTCAACACCGTGATGCCGCATTACCATTTCCCCAATCTCTTTCGCGACGGCACGCTTGAATCGCACGAAGCCGTATGCCTCGCCAGGTCGCAGTACGCATTCAACGACGGGAGCGAGTTTCTCGAATTCGGAACGGGCGAGTGCTTGGAGGGAGGAAGCGGTGAAGCCGACGGATTGGGTTGTGTCAGCGACGGGTCCGAATTTGAGGATTCTGTTCAGTGGGTACCCGAGCACTGCGGACGCTTGGACGGGTGCTTGACCGACTTGTTTGATTGGTTTGGATCGTACGTCGCGGGAAGTGAGGCTTGGGTGGTTCAAGTCGAATGTGAATGTGAAGGTGGGTTCTGTGGGGAATATACTGGCTTCGACTGTGAGGGATGAGTCTTCGTATGATGTTGGGATTGTTGTGTTTGCGAGGAGTTTGATCATGACGGAAGCGTCTGTGAATTGGATGTAGCAGGATTGGAAGTCACCGTCTTCGGTTCCTGTGACGGCTTTTGTAAACTGGTGTCTGGTGATGGCGCCAAACTTTTCACGGATGAAGGAGAGGAAGTCGAGTTGGACGGCGTCAATGGGAATACCGTGGAAGAGACAGCAGGAGGCGGAGAGAGTATTCGAATTCTTGACAACAGACTCCACAGCCCTCTGATTGAATGACACACATCGTCGAATACAAAGCCCATCTGGAGAGAGCTCAAATGCACCAGGTACGATACTTCCTGCCACTTCCCGAAGCAGATTCACTGAGATCTTGGTTTGTTTGACAGTTTTGAATCCAGCTATCGTTGTTAATGGAACCCATCCGTGCTGCCAGCCACAGTTTGGAGATTGTGTTGATGCCAGTCGTTGAAGGTTCTTGACTTCCTTGTTGCAGAAGTAAGCATCCAATAGATCAAGGGTAGCAGCTTGTTGCGCAGTCATGGATGGGACTGAAACCAGTGAGTGCAATCCCGCTGATAGGAAGGCAAGCTCCTGAGGCATAATGTCAACATCCATCTTGTGTTTGTTGTGGCAGAGTTTCTCCAAAACCAAAAAGAAAAAAAAGTGTTCTCATATTTTTACTGAACTATTTAACTGTCTATCTATGACCATGAAAAACGAATGGTGAAGCATAATCCTGCATTACCAACAGCTCCTCCGGAATATCCGTCATTAAAAACTGATTGTCGTTCAAATACATCTCCTGCAACCTCGGAAGAACAGCCAATTCCCGTGGAATCAATCCAATAAGTCTATTATGCGACACAGCAAGAACAGTAACACGTCCCAAACGACCCAACTCAACAGGAACCATACCCGACAAACAATTGTTCACCAAATTCAAAACCTTCACGTTCCCAAGATCTCCAAGCTGTGGAGGAATTGCACCGCTCAAGTTATTGTCAAATAGAGAGAGCGTGTCAAGATTCGTCAAGTTCCCCAGTTCAGCTGGAATCTCACCAAACAGGCAATTCCCACCAAGATCAAGCATCCTCAGCAAAGACAGCGAGCCAAGAGACGTCGGAATCGTTCCACCAAGGTTATTCGAGCTAAGATTCAATGTTGTAAGGTTTACAAGGTTCCCCAACTCCTCAGCCACAGGTCCACTAAACGCATTCTCCGCCAAATTGAGCACCTCCAAATCCACCAATTGTCGCAACGACGCTGGAATACGCCCTCCAAGCTTATTCCCACTCAGATTCAACGATTTCAAAGAGACACATGATGTGATTTCGAATGGTATCCTTCCAGACAACTTATTCTCCGACAGATTGAGATCCTGCAACGTATGGCAATTAAACAGCTCAGGTGGTATCGGGCCGTCTAATTCGTTCCTGCTTAGATCAAGGTGTTGCAGTTTATCCAGCAATCCAATTGAACTTGGGATAGACCCTGAGAACCGCACGCCGTGTAATTGAAGGCGAGTCAAAGATTGTAACGATCCAATTGCGCTAGGGATTGGTTTCGGTGGCCATCGAGAGCGGTCTGAGGAAAGGAGGGGAAGGGATTGTGAGTAATTCCAGAGAGTGAGGGTTTCAAGTCCATTCCAACACCCGTCCGCGAACGCAAGTTGGTACTCCTCTGGCCAGGTAAACAGCCACAGCCAGTGTAAGATTTCGGAGGAGTCTCGATTGGAAAGCGGGGTTTCTGTGAAGTCGAATTGACCGAGGTATGAGACATGGACGTCTTTTGAGCCGAAGCGGGAGAGGTTTAGGGCTGCAAAGTGGCGTGTTGATAACAGGGATGCGATGTGTTTGTTGAGGGATTTGTAGCGAAGGACGGTGTGTGGGTGGATCCAGGCAAAGATGTGTTGGATGAGTTCACGCAAGAGTGTGTTCATTTTGGTCGACAGTATTTATTTATTTTGAATTGATTGACAGGAATATGATTGTGGAAAGAGGGGTGTCCTTCCGTATTCTTTTGTGAATCACGTTCAAATCAGATATCTGGCAGTGCTTGATTACCAATGACTGTCTCAGCATCAGCACTCCCTCAACAAGTCTTGGCTTACGCAGGCCCAGTACCCGCAAAGTTGCCTAACCTGAGAGGCCGACTCGGCACACCCGACGATGTCCCAGTCTTGAGTTACATCATCAACCTTGCTTATCGGGATTCCACCTGGTTCAAAACACCCGCCATCCACAACCGCACCTCCCAAAACGAAGTAGCAGAGTACATGACAGGACGAGACTTGTTTATCGTGCTTGAAGACGGGGATGCGACAGTTGCAACTGTCAAGCTTGTTGCCCCAACGGATGAGCAAGCGTGTTCAGTCATGTCCTTGTTGGCCGTGCATCCAACTTTTGCAAAAATGGGAGTTGCAAAGTACTTGTTTAAAGTCATGTGTGGGATGGCAGTGTATATGGATGGATTGGAACCTGGTGCTGGTTGGAGTCGTTTGACGTGTGAGGTTATTAATCTGCAGCCGCATTTGCTTTCTATTTACAGGTCGTGGGGATTTGAGGAGACCGGGGTGACGATGCAGTGGCATCAGATGGGATATGATTCCAAACTCTTCACGCATGAATGTCATTTGATTTGTATGGAGCAGAAACTCAAATGATTATAGGACAATAAATCTATTGTTTAATAACATCAATTTGGAATGAAGTACTTGACTGCAGCTGCGGCCACCGCAATCGATGTTCAGTTGATGGATCCGGCACGGGGAGGATTCGCACTAAGCCAGTTGATGGAACTTGCAGGACTCTCTGTTGCTGAATGCGCGTACAAGCTATTGACAGGCTCGCAACGACAACAGCAACGACAACAACAACGACAACAAGTACTTGTAGTATGTGGGCCAGGCAACAATGGCGGGGATGGATTAGTTGCAGCAAGACATCTTCATCACTTTGGCGTTGACGTGCGAGTTGTGTTGCCGAAGCCAGCGGTACGCGAGCCGTTCGTGTCGCTTGTTGTTCAGGTTGCAGCACTTGGCATACCTGTTGCAGCGACACTTCCATCGGCCAACGAGATGCGATCACACGTTGGACTAGTCGTTGATGCGGTGTTTGGGTTCTCGTTCGCAGGCAATGTCCGTGAGCCATATGCTGCAATACTTTCGCAGTTGAAGGTTGTTGAGAAGGAAGTGTCGATATTGTCCGTTGATGTTCCGAGTGGCTGGCACGTTGAACAGGGCAACGTGTCAGGGGCGGGTCTTGAACCCACTGCCTTGATTTCTCTGACTGGGCCAAAGGAGTGTGCGCGTTTCTTTACTGGTCGCCACTTTCTCGGCGGTCGATTTGTTCCACCGCAGATCCAGAGAGACTTTGGCGTTGAGATTGCAGAGTATGTTGGGGCAGAGCAGAGTGTTGAACTGTTTGTTTAATTAAAAGAGTGTCCGAATTCTGCTTTGATTCTTCTTTGATTCTTATTGAACAAACAAAGAAGCAAATGCTCTCGACACACCACCACCATCAACTTGACCAACTTGAACCAGACACCAACACCCAACAACAACTCACAAGTCTCCGCGCCCAAACAACGCGTCTCGATCGCCGCGCGTCTCTTCTCAACGACGAACTCTGCGCCGCCGAACGAAGACTAGTCGACTCGGACAGAGACCTCAAACGAGTCAATGCCGAATTAAAAGCCGCGAAGAAGGCCCTGCTCGACCGCGATGACTCAATTATCCAACTCGAACAATTGCTGGCTGAGATGTCCGAGCAAAAACTCAATACTCTGCCTCGAAACTCTAACACTCAAAACTTGGACGAGCAGCGAGCCCTCAGAAACGCAAACAATACTATTTTAACACTGTCAAATCTTCTGCAGGAGGCGGAATCGGCGCGCCTGATGCTGGACTCTGAAAACTCCGAACTGCGGAGAGAGGTGGATCACTTGCACTCCCTCGTACACTCTCTCCAAGAGCAAATTGAAGGTTACAGAGAACTAGAATCAAACAGTCTGATTGATTTGGATGCCAGTGCTATCCTGCCCATCCACTCAACTCCTCCAAAATCTTCAAAACGGATGTCAAAGCATTCTTCTCCGTCTTGTTCAACAACAGATTTAACTGCGGAACCCATCTTACAGAGTCTTGCCGAAGACGAATCTTTCTTTGTTGAATATTACAGTATGGACTCCATGGCTGTTGAAGATAATCCTCTCCTCAGATCTTGCGCATCCACTGTGCCAGGCAGTCGCGTTCTTTCACCTGTAACCACTCTTTTGGATCCCATCCTTGAACATGAAGATGATGACAACGATAAAGTTGAATTTCTGTCTTCCGTGGCAACAAAGACTCCTTATTCTTCTCCAGTTCGAACTGGAATCAGAATCCCTGCTGCACAGCCATCTCTTCCACATAGACACTATAGTTTTTTGCACAGTCTGGGCCTTGGTCTCATTTATGAAGACATACCCCTGTTGCCATCTGGGAATACCAACATCTCTGGCAAGAATGAAAGTGTACTTATCGATAAAACAGTGGAGAGTGTAGATGGTGTTGATTTGGTCGATCGAAGAGTCATGCATCAAGAGATGAATAGGGGACGTGGATTTACGATGGCTGGAGGGGAAAATGGTTTGCTGGGACGATTGGTTGCCGTAGCCTGTAAAATGATTCTTGGACAATAATATAATTATCTTCAAAAAGTTGCGATGAAGAGATTTTCAGCACCCCCAGAGATTTACGAATCCTATCCAAAGCAAGACAAAGCTATCGTGATTCCGTCACTTGTCGAAACGCGTATAGCTGAAGGTAGTTTCTTTCGTTACCGTATTTTTAGCTGAACCTACGCGACTTCCCTACAGAAATGGAAAACCAAAATACCACAACAAACTCACAACCTAACTCTCCACAACCTCCTGCTGCTACATCGCCGGTGATTGATACCTTCGCCTCACCCCCACCGGTTCTTCCCAAACTCGACTTTCTGGATCAAGACCCATCAGAATCACAACCTATCGTGATTCACACTAAATCTGCCCCTCAAAGCCGAAAACCATCATTTGGTCATACTCTTGGTCTGCCACTCCATGGTGTACTAAAAACAAGTAAAACCAGCTTGATTGAAGGTCAAGGGCGTGACTCTGCTTCTTCAACTGACAGTCTCCCCATGAAAGGGAGTCGAGCTGAATCTTTCGAAAGACGTCCCAACTGTGTGCCTCAGAAAATTGTTCACGGACGGAGACAGAGTGTTGGATTTGATTTGCCACCTGTTTCCAAACGGTCAAGTCAAGTTGTGGACCCAAACCAAATTTGTCGGGAAGGAGATGAATCTGAGATGGAGGACGATGAACCGCTACCGAGTGGAGGCTTCAACATCGAGAAATTAAAGGGACATAGGGGGAGCTATCAACGCGTCCCAAACCAAGACTCTTCAGTCGTAATTTCCGTTATTCCAGTCGACCAATCCCACGAACAAGACATCAGCGGTAGCCAAAGCGGCACCAACATCCACAAAGAACACGAACCAACCATAGACGAAAAACCCCCAATCCTCATCCCAGAAGAAAGCAGCAGCGAGTCCTCAGAAAGCGACCACAAAGCCTCCAAACAAAGCTCAGCCTCCGTCGCAACCTCCCTCCGCCCCTCCATCGCAAGCAAACGCTCGGGAAAGAGTAAATCCGGTCTAAGCTCCATGAACTCCATCGACGAAGAAGGAACCTTCGGAAAACTCCTCCGCCTCATCTCCAAATACAAGACATCGTTCCTCGAATCCGAGCAATACAAATTCTACCGCAAAACAGTCGACAGCGTGCGGAACCAGATCATTGTCGTTTCGACCCTTGAGCTGCTCATTTTCGCGTCAATCCTGTTTATTGTGCGTGTGGCGTTGAAGATGGAGCTTCCGTCGATTCGGTTTTATAACTTGATTCATGCTGTGATTGCGTTTCAGGGGAAGTTGTTGCTTGGGGTTGGTTGGGATTGTCGCATCGTGTTGCGAAGGGGTTTGCGGCGTATGAGGTTGCAAAGACTAGTAAAGGTGTTTCCGTTGTGGATGTGGCGGAGATGAATCCGAAGGGGGGTAGGCAGTTGCGGGGGGTGTTTTTGGGGAGTTTGGTTGTTGTGGAGGTTTTGTTGTGGGCTTTGTCGTTTTTTATGGATTGGGTTCCGGTTGAGACGTATTTGGGGGATTTTCCGTGTACGCTGCAGAGCTTTAATTCAAATGGAGCTTCACGAGTAGTTTTGATATTTATATGGGTGGGAATGCGGAGTTTGGCGTCTTGGAAGCGTTGAGTGCAAACCCCGTTTTCATATCTTTACATTGACATGAACGTTTTTTGTAGGTACGGGATACCCATGACATCAGGTCTTGTTGGCGGTTTAGGGCCGACACCTGCAGCTGCCCCTAATTCAAATTTCCAAATGGAAGGTGTCGGCGTTGTCTACGTTGTTAGTACCACATGTATAACGCTCAAGTCATATTTGGCCCTTCTCAAAATACAACCAGTATTGAACTGTATAATGAAGAGTTCTGGGGTCAGCTGTACAACACCGCGTTGAACGTGCGATACCCAGCAGGAACACATACCCTCTCCCAGTTCTCAGGCTACGACTTACTTCAAAAGTGCCAAATAAGCGTCGTAACTGGACTTGGAGACGTCACGTTCAGCTACACTTCCGACGAGTGGGGCAGCATCACAGCAAATTCGATTGAACGCATCCGTATCAACAACACATTGGAACTTACACCAAGGATGAGCCCGCAATCCGATTTCGCTACAATCGCGCGTACTTTGGGAGACTCTCAATTAACCTATCAAAATGTGACTAAATGGATTGCTCAGGGAGTTGGATTGAGCTTGAATAATACGGACCTGAAGTCACTCTTTGTGCGTGGGTCAACTGCAAGTGTGTTGTGTGGTCGATTAATTTGGCGGGGCAGTATGATCCCACGTTGACGTGGAGAGGAATACTGTCGCCGTAGCTGCTGTTTCACACTACGTGCTAATCATGGGGATGGAACAAACACGGTCTATGGCGTTTAATGGTATTAATGGTGTTGGAATTTTCTGGCACCGGATTGGATTGGGTCAATTTTGACAGCGATGCTGGGTCTGAGTATTTTTCTGCTGATTGCTGTAATCGGGTCTTGGTTGTTGATTGTGGGAGGCGGAGATCATGTTGACATTGCGGCCCAAATATTCGACCATCCATTGGGATTCTGTACTACATGCGTAGCTCACTGAAGAAACTCGTAACAAAGATTCGAGGGGAGGATTTGGGCCAGGTTTCTTTGGTGCGGCATTTGCAAAGTGTGAATGTCAGGTTTGGAGAAGACAAGTTGACTCGTGGCAATGAAGTTGGTACGCTGGTAATTGATACACCAAAGAAGGTTGTCAAGATGGCGAAAAACAGAGATTTCTCATAAAATTGTTTTCGATCTTTATTTTTCGTTTATTTGACTGGGCTGTACGATGATGAAATAGTTTTGACTACTGTTGTGGTATTACCAGAAGCTGTAGTTGAGACAATTGTTTTTGTGGTTTTGCTCCACTTTGCAGTGATTACGTCATTGCGTTTTTCGAGCATTTTAAGGTCCTTCAAATTGCAATATGCGAGGATGATTTCGCGTTCTAAACACCTGTTCAAGAATTTCTACGCTCCCCAACAGCATTTTCGTTGCTTCAACTTCATCACCTAATTTTGCAAGTGTCAGGCCTAACTCATGTTGAGCAAAGGCATAGTCCCGATGTTCGGTCGTTCCATAAACATTTTGAGTAATCACTAAACATTCCAGAGCAACGATTTTGATTCTTCGAAATCGCCAAGACATCGATTAGATATTCCCAGTTCGCGAAGTGCAATAGCCACACTAGGATGTTCACGAGTTCCGTATACCAGCACAAATGTATTGAGGCATTCCGTTTGAAGAAGTTTGGCTTCCTCGAACTCTCCCAATTTGCACAGAACGCCACCAAGCTCGCGGATAGTTACAGCCGCGTTCGGATGATCACGAGTACCGTATATTTTAACCCAAATATCCAAACATCGATATAAATTCTCTTGGCACCTTCATAATCCTCAACATTGGAAGCAAGTTGAGCCAAAGTGTACATCGTGGCTGCAACTCTGGGATGTACTTTCGTCCCGTACAGTTTCTCTTGGAGTTCAAGGCTTTCGAGATAAAATACTTTGGCGCTGACATAATCACCAAGTGTAGAGGTCGTTCTTCCCAACGCTGAAATTGTGGCGGCAACACTTGGATGCTCACGCGTTCCATACCATTTGACTTGTATATCAAGACATTCTTGATACAATTTCTGTGCTTCTTGATAATCTCCAAGATTGAACAATGTAGAAGCCAGCTCATGGATTGTAACGGCCATTTCAGGATGATCGCGAGTTCCGTAGTACTTCTCCTTAATTTCGAGACATTCAATGAATAAGATCTTTGCTTCATGGTAATCTCCAAGATACGAGGCATTTTGGCCCACAACATAGAGGGTGGAGGCAACACTGGGATGCTCTCGAGTTCCAAATACTTTTAATTTGATCTCGAGGCTCTCAAGATACAGTTTCTTGGCTTCTGTATGATGTCCAAGTTTTGAGGCAACGCGCCCCAGCTCGTGCAATATTGCTGCAACATTTTGATGCTCACTTGTTGGGTGATGCTTTTTCTGAATTTCCAGACTCTCGAGAAACAGAATTTTGGCTTCATTGTAGTTCCCACGATCGATTACAGATTGCCCCAGTGCAACCAGCGTCGCTGCAATACTTGGCTTATCACGAGTTCCGTACAGCGTTTCTTCTATTTCGAGACTCTTGCGAAAATATTTCTCAGCTTCAGAATTATCTCCTAGGCTTGAATCGATTTGTCCTAGTGCATAAAGAGTGTAGGCTGCATCGAAATTAGCTAAATTTCCGTAATGATTTTCACTGATATCCAGACTTTCAAGGAACATCTTCTTCGAAAGGTGATAGTTGCCTTTCAGCTATGAGAGAATTATTTAAATGATTGAACAGCCCAGCAAAACCAAACCTGTTCAATTTGTCCCAAGTGATAGAATGTCTCAGAAATCTGAATACTCTTTGAACCAAATAAGGCAGTCTCGGCTGTGGTAAGGCTTTCGAAAACACTCTCAGCGTCAGTTAATCGTGCGATGTGATCTAAAAACTTGCTCCATCGTCTCAGCAATAATTTCATCGGATTCCAAACTTCCAGCCTGACTTCCTGGGGCAAAGAAAGAATATTCGCTACCAGCCGTTGAATATGGGGTGTCAATAGTGCACATTGAGTGCTTTGCACTGGTGAGAATAGTGATCCTGGATCAATCGGAAGCAAGAATGCAGCGATCCAATAACTCTTGAAATCGAGGCCACGGCGCTTTCTGCATTACGAGCAAGTTCTTGATTACGGCGTGAGTTGAGAGGAGGTCATGGTCTCGTCCGAACGCAGCCATCCATTATCGAGGAGAATATTCAAAGCCTCATCAACGTCAAAGTTTTCTTCATCATTCCAAATTTTCGCGATTTCATCGATCAGAACTCTTGGGATATTGTTGGGAGACAAGTAGGAAAAGGAAGCCAGGATTTCCAAGCCCTCGTACCTAAAGGACCTAAACTTGAACAATCATCTGTAAATAGACGGAAAATGTGGCCAATAGATCCACGATTTTCTGCTTCAGGTAATGTGGATTCGAGCAATGACCTCCTTCATCTTTGCAACAAACTTGGAATACGACATTCTTCGCTTAGACTTGATGTAACTCACAACTTGGGCAGCAGAGAGAGAATGGCCAGAAACGTAAGAGAATGGTGTTAAAAGCCTCGTCATCACTTCCGACTCCATACCCGTTCCTAGAACAAGATATTGTCTCGTTATTTCGTCATCCCATCGATCCACTTCAACTAATTGCTCTGCTGCCAATGCAGTCCTCGAAAATATTGCAAAATGCGGTCGTTACGGGATGTAACCATACGTCTCCTTGAAACTTTGACACGTCTCTAAAGCATGCGCGCACAATCTCAGGATCATCTGCATTATCAACCACGAGAAATAACCACGTCTTTCTCGATCCAGCGCGAAACAGCCACCCGATAATCCTCTGCACTTGGATTCTCAGGGACCTTCAACTTCAGCTGCATTGCCATAGCTTCAAACGCGATATTCGCACTTGCGACGTTTCGAGCGAAATCCAAAAACTGTTTGATAGTTTTCGGCGTTGTCGTGAGCGAATTTCGCGGCAAGGGTTGATTTTCCCATTCCGGGGACTCCAATGACGAGTGAGATGCCGTGCAAGAATATCGAGAGGCGAATTAAGGATTGTTCTGTATCGCGGCCTGTAAAGTTCTTGGCGATTGGGGGAATTTGGTGATTCCAATCTCTGGGCCTAGTGTTGGTAACGTCAGTGGGATTGCTGATGAAAGAGAAACCGCTGTATACCATCGAACGGAAAAAGAACACGCAGAATTCGTTCGACTGTGAGGCAAAGCTGGGATTCTTTCGTTGGTAACTCAGATAAGGGGAATCCGTTGATTTCAAAGAATTTCCGCATGGTCTCACGGACATTCATTCCAGAAGCAACGTGATTCAAATCTGGATATTGGGTTGATGAAAACAAGGACCCGTTGAATGGTGTGTAGGTTTCATTCATGAGGGAACCAATCAATATTGGAAATATTCTGGATTTCCCTGACTAGCCAGCTTTAATCCAGCTTCGATCTCAAGCAAAACATTGTCTTGTTATCGCGATTACTCATCACCGATGTCTTGCCAATCAAAGTTTCGAGCGAAGCGTCGCTGATGAGATAGATGAGTAGCTTGCTTCCGTATAGACCGTTTAGGAACCCGTCCTTCCAGTTCTCTGCATCATTGAGGCAATTCTTATCCCAAAATACATTGACAGGACGATTCATACGCCGTAGGCCAACCTTCTCATCAGGCGAGTCAATTCACCTGCGAAGAGCGACTCAAACTGGACACGATAGGATATGAAGATATCATGAGTGTCAACGTTGTGGCGGCGGCAGTGCCAGTCGCCATTTTCAATGTCAGCCATCTCAAAAAGGTTATAAAATCAATGAGCTGGAGAATACCTCCATGCTTCTGTTTACCAAGATTAATTCTACCAATAAACGGCTGTAAACTACTGTGGCTTCTATTGAGATTTATCGAATAGCGCCCACAACAACCATCCACCTCCAATCCGCTGCCAAGAATTGGAATAGGTATAGACAAGCATTTATTGAAGGAGCGAGTTTAATCTTGACTGATCCGTCTCTCGGCCTGTAAGTAAAACCTTGCTGCCTCATTTCATCGATAGTATCGTCAGGCAGACGACCTGTCACTCTGATAGCATAGAGACCGCGGGTAAACTTATCGCAGCGCTGCCACCTTGCGACCCATGACTCTGAGGGTTGGGTTATGCCAACGACACCATCGAACTGAGCGGAAGTGCTATTGAGGCCGCGTTAACAGCTTAAACAGGAAAAGGTGACAGTACGTACAGTTCGCCAACTTTCTTGTTCGATCCGGTCATTTGGAGGACGTCTTCGCAGTTGTCGCAGCCGTCGTGTTTGAACTGGGCCGCTGTTTTGATTAGGCCGCAGAGAAGACAGGCCCGCCATTTGTTGCGGCTGCTTTCGGATGGAAGAACATCGGCCATTGGTTGGTTGGTTGGGTGGTTGGTGGTGGTGGTTTTGAAGAGTAGTTTTTGAAGAAGAAAGAAAGAGAGAAAGAAAGAAAGAAAGAAATGTCTATTCGATGTGTTCCCTTGGGCGCTGGACAAGGTGCGCTGCCTTGACTCTTTCTCTTTCTCTTTCTCTTCTCTAACTGTACTCACACGTAGACGTTGGCCGCTCGTGCCTCATCCTCACTATTGCCAACAAGAACATCATGCTTGACTGGTACAACCCCCTTCCCAAACCCACTGGGCTCCTACTAACCTCTCATAACCATAACAAGTGGAATGCATATGGGCTACAGCGATAATCGTCGATTTCCTGACTTTTCATACCTGTCCAAATCGGGTAACTTCAACGGGGTTCTTGACTGCATCATCATTTCCCACTTTCACCTCGATCACTGTGGTGCACTGCCATACTTTACAGAAATATGTGGTTACGATGGTCCCATCTATATGACTACTCCGACGCGCGCTATTGCTCCCATTCTATTGGATGATATGCGAAAAGGTACATCAACCGCCATACTATCATCAGAGAGATAAGCATCAAGAAGGATGAAGTTGATGGAATATTCACTCTTGGGCTTCGGATTTTCTGCCACATAAGCTAAACACACCAACCTAACTTTTTCAAAATGTAGTTGTCGCGGAACGTAAAGGAGACACAAACTTTTTCACCGCCGCCGAAATTCGTGCCTGTCTCGCAAAAGTAATTGCCGTCTCCCTCCACGAAACTGTTCACGTTGATGCAGACCTCAAAATCAAACCATACTATGCAGGACATGTTCTCGGCGCAGCAATGTTCCACATCCAAGTCGGAGATTTATCCGTCGTATATACAGGCGACTACAACATGACTCCTGACAGACACCTTGGCGCTGCATGGATCGATGAATGTCGTCCTGACCTCCTCATCACCGAAACAACCTATGCAACAACAACACGTGCCTCAAAACGTACCCGAGAGTTAGATTTCTTCAGCAAGTCCATGAATGCGTTTTGAAAGGTGGGAAGTGCTCATCCCCGTGTTTGCTCTTGGACGTGCCCAGGAATTGTGCATTCTGATTGACTCTTATTGGGCTCAAACTGGATTAAAAGCTCCCATCTATTTTTCTGCGGGGCTCACGGAGCGCGCGAATCAATATTATAAACTCTTCCTTGGTTGGACAAACGAAAAGATCAAGTCATCGTTTAGTGGGAGTGACGCGGACTCGTCGCACAATATGTTTGATTTCAAACATATTCAGCCTTTTGAACGGACGTATGCGGACGACCCTGGACCAATGGTTCTGTTTGCTTCGCCCGGAATGTTACATGCAGGACAATCGTTAGATGTGTTCAAAAAATGGTGTGGGGACCCAAAGAATATGATATCTTGCCGGATATTGTGTTGCTGGGACTGTTGGTGCCAAAGTCCTCGCAGGTGAAAAAGTCATCGACGTTGATAAAGTGACACGCTTGAACGTAAACTTGCAAGTCAAGAACCTCAGTTTCAGTGCTCACGCGGACGCCAAGGGTATCATGCAACTTATTGGAATGTGCAAGCCGAAGCATGTGTAAAGTTCCCTTTCTGCCTTCCCCATATTTCACGCTAAGTCTAAAACAAATAGAATGCTAGTACATGGTGAGGCTCGCAAAATGGCGATCCTCAAGGAACGAATCCACAAGGAAACAGGAATCCCCTGCTTTGACCCACCCAACGGAACCTCCATTTCTCTACAAGGACAGGAATACATTCACGCCTACATGTCCGAATCCGCTGTTCTCCGCGCATCAACTTTACTCGCATCCGCCAAAAAACCAGCTCCCAACACAAACCCATACGCTCCTGCACAAACCCCATTCGTTCCTTTCACAGGAGCTGTAGTTACAAACGCTTCACAGCCATACCCGCGTTTACTCGACGCTACCGAGCTCAAAACAGAATTTGGAATTGAATCAATTCAATTACAATTCCGAATCCGTAAAACATATTCTCCAACTGAAATCATCAGTCGAAACGCACAAGTACCTCCGGGACAACAGAAACGAAAGCAGCAACATGCTTCGCCGAGCATGGAAGCGCTTGGGATTGTGTTTCAAATGGTGTCGAAGGGTTGAAAGCGACGGCTGGAGGGATTAAAGCTGTTGCATATGGTTTAGAGAAAGTTGTGGTTGTTAATGGGAGCGTGTATGTACAGGTTTTGGCTGGCGGTTCCGAGGAGGCTGGCGATGAAGGAGATCTTGCAGACGGAAGTGTTGTTGTTGAATGGGGTGATGAGTCTGTGAAGGATTTGGCAGCACGAGTTGTTGCTATAGTTGCATCAATCCTCCAATAAAATTAATACGACAATCCACAACAAACAGGGAAGAAGCGCAATTATATTACTCGGTTATTCGTAAATGAACAAATCACGTCAGGCTCATCTTTGCCTCATCCTTTTCATCAAAATCATCATCCCCCTTTTCTAATACTGCATTCAGCCTCCTTACAACTTCTCTTATTCCTTCATCGCCCAAACCAGAGGAGAGAACTGATTCCACCACTGATTCTATGGTTGATCCTCGAATCGCCACAAAACTTTGATAATACAAGAAAGCAAAGAATGACATAAGGAATTGACAGTCCATGCGGTCTGTTATTCCACCATGTCCAGGGATATAATCTCCGAAATCTTTGATTTTGAAAGCTCGTTTTGCGCCTATTCATATTATTAAGAAGATCGTAATCACTGCATTATAATTACCAGATGCAAAGAATCCTCCAAAGGGGCAATTATACTCGCAAACAAAGCCATAATGACAGCATGGAATTGGAACGGCGCCACTCTCCAAATCGTCCATTTACCAATCCTGCAGTTGACATAACACAATCCTAGAGATCCACTCTGGAATAACGAGTTCCCGCACAAGGAAGACTGGATTCGGGGAGCACTCCAACCCACTCCAATAACTAGTACGCAAGTTATCCACGGGACAAATCAAGTACTGATACTGCGCCATCCACCACTGAACCCAAACCCAAACACAATCGTAGCTAAGAACCCTCCAATAAATCCCTCCCACGTTTTTTCGGACTCAATTGAATCAACGGCGTTTTCCCGAAAAAGAATCCCGCAACGTACGCAGAGATATCGTTGCAAATGACGAGAGACGTTGGAAGCAGGAACCAGACGAGTCCTTCAAAATGTTTTTGACAATGAATTGCGATTGGACAACCACGAGCATCAGTGTCATATGCGTCCAAGCGAATTGGGAGAATTGGAATTTGTAATGGTCTTTTTGAAGGTTGAAGACGAAAAAGACCAGACCAATACAGTACAGGAGGAAGGATACGAAGGAGTGGTGCGTTGCTAGTGGAGAGTCGACAAAGCCGTTTTGTTTGAAGTATTGTATGACAGTTTGGCCGTCTACGGCGATGGTTTAGTATAGTGAGCATTGATTTGTGTAGTAAAGGTAGAACACTCAGGACGATGAAATCTGATATATGATCACCATTCTCTGCATGATCCCTATTCGCTACTTGATGATAATTCAATACTACTTCATCTTCCACGTTTCACACACTTTATGCAACATCATGCTTGACACACGCTATTACACATGGGTCTCAATCCTCGATGACCAACTCACATAGAAAGTAGTTTGTACTCAGAAGAAAGTACCAAGTCATTGTCCTGAACCAAGGCATACGTTTCGCCCGTGAGGGAACCCATGCAATAGAAATGACTTCCCAGTACACGAGAGTGTGAATAACAGTCACCAACGCCACAACCCACTAACCCCAAATCAACTTAGTTTCACAGAGAACACCAGCAATCGAACAAACAACTCACCGCGTGGCCCAAACACAGAATCGCGGCAAAGGCGGCAATCATCACCAACGACCACACGGACCGCACGTGCCAGTTGCGCCACCGCTGCGCAAGAATCTCTTTTGCCTCGGCGATTCGGCGCTGGCGATTCGCCTCGTCGTCAAAGTCGCCGTCGGTTGCGTTGCCCGAATTTGACGTTGTGGCTGCGTTTGTGTGCGACGTTGCACCGGACCGCCGTGTTAAGCCGCCGTTTTGAGACGGCGACTTTGAAAGCGGTGGTGGTGAGTCGGGGCCGGGTCGGCTGCGTGGCCGCATTAGATGGTTTTTGGTTTTGTTGGAGTGAAGAAAAAGTAGATATACTATTATTTGTCATCTAACTGTATGAAAGAATAAGAAGTGAAGCCAGCTTTCTTAATTGTCTCCCTCGTTTCTCTCTCTGGATGGAAGCTGATACTGTCCATAATCTGACAGAATATCCTTCTTTTATGACAAACTACAAACAAGTACGAACGAATACGTCGCAAATGGAATACAAACATTGATCGATAGCTTGAAATAAGCTCGACGTTTACAGAAGGTAATGCATCGGGAACGTAAGAAGGCTGCCTTGAAATCAGGAGAACTGGGCCGATGTCTCAGGAACACATTTAAATGGGAATTCAGTCCGATGTTATTAAAGAAGTTACTGGGGAAAATGAGAACTATTTCCTTTGTTGTTGATGTCTTTGTCTTGAAAATGGTGGGCATCTCCCACTCACAAACGCCACTGACACCAATTTCATAGGCACTTACTCCATCAACACCTCTCGAAATGAAGCTCTTAAAGCAATCGATGTTGTTCTGGCTTACTGGGACCAAGAATACTTCAGTCTCGCGACAGCTGAAACAAACTTCACACCATTCCTCCACGCGCGTGCGACCGGCCACCTTCAGCTTTCTTGGAGCACGAAAGCAGACCAGCTTCTGTTGTAGCCAATACAAGAGAACAAAGTGCAAGAGCAAGTCGACAAGGAACAGCAGCACGGAGCTCGGTAACTCAACCTCCAGCGACTGGACGCGCTTCTGTTGCAAAACAGCAAGCAATGATTAGAACTCTACCACTCAGCATCAAACGGGAACCGTTCGTGCTTCGGTCGCACAATCGCAGAATACAATTGAACCACAGGCTGGAACTACACGAACGTCTATAGCTCAACATCCACAGCAAAGTACTACAAGAACAAGCGTAGCACATACTTCAGCGCGTACCTCGATTGCAGCAAAGCAGCCTGCATTGACTGAAGCAACGGAAGAAAGTATTCCAGCAACTGTTCAAGAAGAAGAGGCCGTCATTGAGCCAGAAACTGTTGTTGAAGAACTGTTGTAGCTCCAGTAGACAGTGAAGTTTCACCAGAAGCCGTGGCGGAAGAAGTTGCCCCAATTGCATCCGAGTCAGTGGGTGAAGCAGATCAGAAACAGACGACAGAGTGGAGGCCGCAGAATCTCAGGAGACAGCCATTTCAAATGAAGATGCCGTTTCTAAAGAGGAACAAAATGAAACTGAGGCTGAACCCGTCCCAGAGACTGAATCGAGTGAGAGTCACGATCAACAGGCCATTTCTGACTTAGAGGCACAAGCATCAACGATTGAAACCGTGCCTCAAACTACCGAGGTCAACTCAAATGTAGAAGCAGAAGCGGAAGCTTCGAAACCGTTGGAGTCAGAGTCCGCAGCTGAACTTCAGGAACCCGTAGCTAACCAAGCTGCTAAAGTTCCAGAATCTCCTCCGAAACAAGTTTACACACCTGTTCCAAGAACTCCACTCAACCAATTCGACTATACTTACCGCGCAGGAAAGGGCGGAAAAGGATGGTGGAAATATCTTACAAGGCACCGCGGTACAGACCCAGACCAGAACAAGGCACAATACCAAACTCTCTGGTTCACTCCAACACCACGCGCACCAATCCCTCGTGCAACTGCAGGAGTTTGGTTCATTTATGAAAAACATGATCCGCCCATTCCAGCCAGCAGCTCTTCTGGAAAAATATCCAAGTCTAACTTGTTTCCAAATGGCTTAAACCAAATTGCAACTCTGCATTACCGGTATGAGCACTCTCACATGACACATACAATTGAAGTTCCAAGCGTGTTGGAGTACTTACCTCTTGTCCTTGTGGAGCATGACCCTGATGCGACAGCTGCACGATTATCTGCCCCGTACCTCCGTATTCCAGACTGATTCAAATGAGCTTGACGGTGTCGCACGGAGTTGAGACACACAAGTTCTTGAAGCCATTGAAACCTGTCCCTGCACCAGCGGCAGCTTTGGAGATTGACCCTGAGACGGGAGATTTGGTTCAAATCAAGGTGAATGGAAACGGTGTTCCGTTGGAGGTTATCAAGGAGTTAGGAAGGACAGAGAATTATCCTGTTTTGACAGCACGCGAAGTTATAATGAGGCATCACCTGCTGCCTGAAAATATCGCCAAGATTCCTGCTGAAGATGAAAAGTATTATGCAGATGTTCTTGCGAAGCATTTAGCAGAAGACGAAGAGCGTAAGGTTGTTGTCGAGGGAAGGAAGCAACAGAGATACTCAAGCGTATGAACGAGACAATTCACCCGGCACAGTGATGATACTTTTTTCCTTTCATTCCGTTTGTTTATTCTTTCTTCATTACTTCTGTGATATGTTCAACAATAGTCCCTATTTCCGCCATTGCTCCCATCCCCAAGTCTCCACACGCAAGAAGTTTTGAAATTGGAGGGATTACTTTGTACGAGGTCTGATTCACAAGCGCCAAATGTTTTGAGGTGAATGGATGGTTCCACATGTGTGTATTCATGGCAGGAGCCATAAAACAGGCTTTGAAACGTCCCAAGCACGTAGAATACAAGTCTAAGTTTCGTTGGTGAGACAAAGATCACTTATGGTCTGAGTAAACGCTCACCAGCAAGTTATCACAGAGCCCACCAGCCAGTTTCGCCAAAGTATTCGCATCCAGTGGAGCAACAACCATGATATCTGCCCAGTTTCTGAGGTCAATATGGAGCACAGGATCCGATCGTTTTGTCCACGCTGACCATTCGTCGTCTTCCGTCAAGACCGGAACCGGAACTGTTGCTCGGTCAAAGAAATGCAGTGCGTGTGTTGTTGCGATAACTTTGATTGACGCCTGAGGTTGATTTAGTACAACAGCGTGCGTGTGTTGATTTTGATACCCACATTCGGATGCGTCGATTGAAGTAGCGCCACTAGTTGTGGAATCTTAATTGAGGCAACAGACCCGTACATCCAATAAGAATATTGACGCTTTGGAAGATGGTGGAGTGGTCATCTTTGAAAACTCTTTTTAAAATGAAGAGTAGAACACTTCATCTCTCAGTTCTCTGTCCCTTGTCATTCAAATCAAATCAAATGTAATACTGCTCTTGCTCTATGCTTCCAAACAAGCTACAGCAACAGGAGTGTTAAGTATGCAAGACTGGACTGCGCTCCCCTACTGTATCTTTACCTTCCCTTCTTCTTTACTTCCTTCTTCCCTTCCTTAGCAACCAAAGCACGAGATTAATGGGCACAACTCTTCTTAAAGTGGTGGTCAAACATCGCCTGCTCTCCTTTCGAAAGCTGCCGCTGGAGTTTGACAACAAACCATTCAATGCACACTTAAGAAATAACCTCGCTGCGAAAGTAACGTCTGGGCACAGACGGGATTCTCTGATTGAATGTAGAAAGCTCGACTGCATTTCGTTTCGTTCAATCCCGTACATACCTCGTTTCCTCTCACCCCATCTCTTGCCTCCTCTTTCCCTCATCTTCTTCTGCTAGGAAAGTATCAAATAAAAGACTAGGTAGTCGGTTTGAGTTTCAATACCGTTTTTTATCCAAAACACCCCAACCTCCTTCAAGTAAACGCCGATCGCATAAACTGCAATACGTATGGACTCAAACAGATCTACAGGTATGCATTGCATGGTTTCTGATTTCATGCATGTGGACTGAACCATTATAACAGACCAAAGACCCTACACCCGAATGCCTCGAGACGATTCGCACGTGGCAGTCGATCTAAGTCGCAAGCAAACTTGGATCATGATGATCAAAGAGACCTTCGTGCCAGATCTGGTATATTTCCCCAAACTCAATACAAACCAATTATCAATATTCACTCTTGGCAACCATACAGGGATCTCGTCGCCAACTCTCTACCTCCGATTCGCATACAATTGTTTCATCAAACCGTTCCTTACAAAGAAGGCGAATGGCTTGGACTCTTCTGCCCATCAGGATCGTCTTGAAGCATTCTATGCTGGTCAAGCTGATATCTACGATGACACTCGCTCCCGCCTCCTCCGCGGCCGTTCAACGATGCTCAAGCTTTGTGCCTCGGAACTATCCAAGAAATTCCCTACTCACTTCAATGAACTCGCTGCTCGTCCCGAGAGACGAAGAGATATGCATGGATTGACGTTGGTGGAGGAACAGGATACAATGTCGAGCTGATGAATCAGTTCATGCCAATCAGCAATTTCGACAAGGTGTATATGGTTGACATTACCCCATCTCTCTGTAAGGTTGCTGAAGAACGTTTCCGTCGCCTGGGATGGACAAACGTGTCTGTTATTTGTATGGATGCTTCCAAATTCACGATTCCGAGGAAGATGGTCCAGAAGACCTCGAAATCGCACTCATGACAATGTCTACTCCTTGTCCATGATTGAGCAATTTTACCCGGTCGTAGATGGTCTGGTGAACGTACTCTCTCCAACGGAATTTTTGGGGTCGCAGACTTTTACGTTTCGTCAAAAGATCAGCCGATCCAGCTCGTCAGCTTTCGTGGCTCTCTCGTTGGTTCTGGGCGATTTGGTTTGATGCTGACAACATCTACTTGCATCCATGCCGCCGTGATTATCTCGAGCACAAGTTCAAGACTATCATTACACTCAGTAAGAAAAATTGGGGAATGGTGCCGCTATTCGGTATTCCATACTATGTGTGGATCGGAATTCAAAAGGGAGCGGATGAGCTTCCAACAAACACACAAACTCGTGACAACGTTGTTGCGTCCTTGATTTGAAAGGCCAAGGTTATGATTATAAATTCATAAAATAAAGAAACTACTCCACAAAAATGATTGAAATTAGACCCATCCAGCCTTCCGACGGACAAGCTTTGAACGACAAGCTCATCGCCAACTGGCCTTCTGCAACACATGGCCTGCAGCTTGGCTAGTTTGGCACAAGGATGCTGTTGCTGCCAGCCCACAGAACGTTGGCTTTGTGGCGATTGATACGGAGACAAACAAACTGATTGGCTCTGTATTGACAAGATACAGAACAAAAGAGTACTCTCCTGCTATGGAATCTGATGCAAATGGCGAAATCCAGTCATGGTGGAGGGCTGAGCTCAGTGACTCGATTCAAGTGATATTGGTATCCGTTGACATTGCATCCATCTCAATCTAACGAGCGTAATCTTCACGATCCAGATACCGTCAACTCTTATAAGCTCATGGAGAATTGGGGAAAGTGTTATGAGAAATCTGCAGAGGATGTCCACACTTGGTTGGCTGGAAAGTCATACCTCTACGTTCGCCAAATGGGAGTAGATCCAGAATACAGAAATCAGGGGTAGGAACATTGTTGCTCCAAAAGGTTAGTTTTGCTTTTTGAATCCTAACAGACATTCAACAGTGCTGTAGTTTTGGATGAAGCCCGAATTCGGAACTGCGACGCCGTTCAGCTTGAATCATGGGGAAAGGGAAGGAGTTTTATGCGAAGAATGGCGGCAAAGAATATGGTGATTTCTCTCCGCTGTCCCTTACTGATGGAGTTACTGTGAGAAGTATACTCAATCAGCTGTTATTTGGTTCTTCAATCAGTAGAACACGGCGACAACAGCCGATAATAAATTAAACTGGATAATAAATACAACGTTTATTGATATGAACGGAAAAGGTTTAGATGTCCCACACCCTCAAAGCCAGATCCCTATTCTTTTGGCAAAAGGTTCCTGAAAGGAAACAAAGATCCGGTTCTGTTAGATGTTGATTTCGTCTTCGCATCATGTTTAACTCGCAAGCACCATGTGGGCAAAGGTACAGCAAGTTGATATTGTTGCGGTTCATCATATAACCAAGACTAAGGACAGAGCACTGTGATAACAAATCGCATATATCAGAGTGTTGGAAGTTGATGGAAGGTGGTGGAAATGCAAAACGAGATATCCAGCAATCTATTGAGCATAGAGCTTCATTGACGAAGTTCCAGCTAACCTGACGCTGTTCGTTCTCCGCACACCGGTTAACTCAACCGTCACAGAACAGTATATTCCGGAGAGCAGATAATGGTGCGTGATCGGAGGCGATGTAGGGAAGAAGAGGACAGAAGGAGAGAGAAAGAGGGTGAGCAAATGAACGATGGTAGGTCAGTTGGCTTTGCCGTGACAACTAGCAGTCAGGGTAACGGGCAACATCAAGTGAGAGTTGGTTTTGGAAGAAAAAGTGAAGGGAACAGTGAGTGAGGAAATCCAAAAATGGCAACAGAAGACTCGGGTGATTTCACATTTGACTGTATCGTCATTGGCGCAGGAATCGCAGGACTTGTATGTGACTTAATTGGCTCTGAGGGAAAGACTAAGGCATGTTTAAAGGCGGCTGCAGAGTCCTTGCGCAAGGCTGGATGCACTTCGCTGTGTTTGTTGGAAGCGAGAGATCGAATCGGTGGCAGAATTCTGACTCAGGACATACAAGAAACGCCACTTGATTTGGGTGCAAGGTGAGCTTGTTTGTTTGAACAAGGCAGGATTCTTATCTGTGGCAACAGTTGTATTCGTGGAACATCGGGAAATCCACTGTCGAATCTCAACCTACGGGTACATAGCATCGAAAACGTTCTTGTATTCGACGAGGGAGGAAATCCACTTGATGCTGACCTGTCAAACTCGCTCATCAACACAATATGGGCTGCAAAGGAACGACTGAAGGCCGAGCGCAAGGAAGAACCTGCTTACTCAAAACTAGAGGTTGAGGATAGTTTTATGGGAAAACGGCGAAAGAGTTGGTGGGAACGAATGGGAGTGTCAGATTCGGTGGAGAGAGACACATCCTCTGTCAATGTGAATCCGCCGGATTTGACTATTGACTTGAAGCAGCCGATTCACATTGATGAGTTGATTGATGCGTTTAAGGAGGAAGAGGAAACTATTTCAGTTCGTGATTGGTTGATGCAGGTAGTTATCATTTTTTGAATCGCGTTCGTGCTCATGCTCGAAATAGGATTCAGTATTACAGGAAGAATTCCATCAAACACCTCTGCTTCGCCCACTCACAAATATTCTTGAGCTAACGGACGGTGCTGACCTAACTCAAATATCGTTCCGTAACCACTCAAAACGAGAATTCTCTGGACCGCACTTATATGCTCCAGATGGACTATGGGACCTCCTCAAAATTGCAGCCGGCGGAATCCTATCGACATCCTCTGAAGTCCTCAAACTTAACCAGCAAGTCACCTGCATCGACTACTCAAACGCTTTAGAATCTGAACTACACCCCATATCCGTTCACACAGCTCACGGAACAACGTACTCTGCAAAAACCGTGATTTGCACTCTCCCACTTGGCATTCTCCAGTCCCAACACCAATCCTTATTCCACCCTCCACTTCCCCCTGACCATCAAATTGCAATATCAAAACTTGGTGTCGGGTTAATTGACAAAATCGTGCTCGAGTTCCCTCACCCCTTTTGGGCGGCTGACTTGGACGGGTTTTGGACGTTTTTGCCTGAAAGTGGAGTTCGTCGAGGAATGGACTTTGACGAAGGAGCAGAGGAGCCAGGTCTCGTATGGTTTGTGAACATCGAGAAGATGCATCGGAAAGAAGGTGTTGTGGGGCCTGCTGTGTTGGTTGCACATGTGAGTCAACGACATGCTCGCAGAATCGAGGAAATGGAGGACGGTGAAGTGGAAGACTTGTTTATGGATATGCTGAGGCTATGTTTTGAGCGGGAGGATGACGATGGTCATGTATTGGTTGGAGTTCCAGAACCTTTGAGTGTGAGAGTAACTCGATGGGAAGCGGATCCTTTTTCGATGGGAGCAGCGGTTGTAAGTATCGCGAGAGTTTTTGGTCTCCCAATGCTTACAATTTATGTTGTGCAGTATCTACCAGTCAGGACGGGTGCATCTATTGCCGATATTATTACTTTATCTGAACCTGTGCCTTTCCCAGAAACAGTTAACAATCCAACAGGCTGCCAAGCAATTCATTTCGCTGGTGACCATACATCCCCCCATCATTTTGGCACAGTTCATGGAGCATTAATGTCGGGCTTACTTGAGGCCGATAATGTGGCTCTTTCATTGGGAATCTCCAAATAAATTAATTTTTGTAATTGAGATTATCGATTGGGCTTGCGACTTTTTTAATAAAACCACTTTGGCGCATGCACGATGCACTCATCCCCGCACGAATTTTTGTATAATTCGAAATTCGAAATCATGATTTCTTCCATCTCCATATTTGGAGATCCGATGGTTGAAGAGACGCAACAAAAATGTTCATCTCCTCGCACCATTTTAAGATGCTCGCATTTATTAAATATTCCCAAGGTAATTATAAAGGTATATTAACAACAATCAGGGTGTGTACGTTGGTGTGGGGCCGGAAGCATTTACTGAAATATAAGGGGACCAGCGGCACTTAATCCAAAAGGAAAGCCAAAGATGTCTTGGACACTGTGGGAGGTGTTAGAGATACGAAAATAGATAGAGAATAGTTGTTTACCTTCTTTGGCTTCTGGTTGCGTAGGTGGGGGCGGCGGTGCTGCATTTGTCGGACCCTGAGTGTGACTATCGTTTACTAATGAGGCGACAGGCATGACCACTTCAAGTGAGCCCAGGGGATTAACAGCAGGTGCGTATTGTGGCTGTAGAAGAGATTGGTACAGATCCGGTATTTGCGGATGGATGTTCTGTGTTTGTTGAAAGAAGTGAAGAGTGGGATTGAAGAACTCCGCCGGCGGCGCAACAACGCCCAGGCCCGGGTCTTCTTCCACTGGAGCAGCAGGTGCAAAGACAGCATCCCGGTGCGAGCGCCGGTGTTGTGTCAGGTTATCGTCTAAGGCCGAGTACAGTAGTTGGTTTGATGGATAGGAGAGTGAGCAGCACAGACCCAAAAAGCATCCAACTTACGGCGATAGAATGTCCGCCCGCATTCACACACAAACTTTCTGTCTCCTCGGTGGATTCGCTGGTGCCGCGCCAGGTGTCCCGCTGCAGAAAAGTGTTCAGGGTTGCCAGTCAACCACAATCTCTCACTCGCTACTCACACGTCGAAAAGTCCTTCCCGCATCCCTCTACAGGACAATAGAACCTCTTGGATTTGTTCCTTGCAGACGTTGACGAAGATCCGCTCTTTCTTCCTGTGCTTTCGCCTTCTGAAGTATCGTCCATTCTTGTCACTTTCCAAGAAAATTTTTGGCGTCAAACTTGCTCCAACGCGGGCTTGTCCCTCCCCTGAATTTGGGGTGTTACACATGCCAGCGCAAGAAGAGTGAGGTAGTGATGAAACTGAGGTACAACGTGAAACTATCACAGTTGATCGTACCACGTTGGCGGGCCATGAGTTACCCAAGCACTCCCGGTCGCAAGGGGAAAAAAAATGGAGCAAAGCAAATCAACATTGAACAGGGTCGCGGCCGCAAAGGTGCAAAGGACAAGATTGACTTTTACTTTTATTAGTAGCCTTCTACAAATTGTCGGCAACATTTTTTGGAATACAGAAAGGACATAGTGATGCAAAACATTCAAAAACACAGCCAAAATTGGTCAACCAGCAGCCAAACAGCGCTCAATCAACTAAAAATGAAATGGATGTCTTGAATGATTGAGATTGGACTAACGATAAAGATACGAAATTAGTAATAAGCTCTTCAGAAGATTTCAATAAACACACCTTCGCATAATTGCTCAAGAGAACCTGTGAATCGAGGGGGTGATTCTACTGGTGAAGGGGAATAGTAGGGCGGTCGTAACGGTAAGATTGTCTCTTGTTTTTGATCCGCCATTGGCCTTGTATCATACACTGCTGATCGAACTAATACTTGCGCATTAACAGGAGGGCTGGCAGGAATGGAGATGTAAGAGGTGTCAGTGGCACCCGATGTTCCCGAGGTTTGCACAGCTGCCACCCCTCGCACTTCCTGTTCCAATCGTTTCTTGTGGCTCTTGGTATGTTGACTATGTATCTTAGAGTTAGAACCCCTGACAGAAAAGATTTTGGGAAGGGGTGGTGTGCTGAAACGGTGATTGCCTTCCGAGACCCCCAAAAGCTGATAAGGGACTGATAAGACCTGAAAGACCCTTTGTCGGAACCCCCCATGAGTCCAACATCTTCTCTGCTCATTGAACTCAGGCGTTAGATGATAGAACTTACTAGCAGTTGTCGGCTCGAAAGAAAGTACGGTCGCAGCCTGGAACTTCGCATTGATACCGTTTGTTTCCAAAGTGAATGCGCCTGTGCCGGCTAAGATGGCCACTGTAACACAAGATAAGAAACAGCGAACAGCAATAATGAAAGGCTAAGGGCGGTGGTGTCTCCTCAACGAAGATGGCGCCATCTCAATGAAGATCAAGGGGAGGGTATTCATTCTCGCCACAACCTTGTTGAAAAGTCTTTATCGCATACTTTGCATGGATACCGTTTGGAAGATTTGGCCACCGCTGGGACTTGCTTCTCAGCCGCGACACTGGACAGAAGAATGAGAGCCGATTCCATCACCATTTTTGGAAATTTTTTTGTTTTGGGTTGCAACACAATCTCGGAAAGGATCGGGTTGGAAAGCTGGAAACCCTGACATGAAAATTTGATGGCGGAAGGAAGAGGCTTTGGAAGGTCGTGCCCACCCTCATCCCTGATCAAACGAATCCGCACTCTTAAAAAGTGAGGTAAATGTCCAGACACTCGCATTTCAAGGATTGCAATAACAGAGGTGGTTCATAAACTTTTTTCTTGTCTGTCTGATATTCCAAGTTAACTATCTGAAAGCATTATTGGGTTCTTTTGGTTTCCCCCGCTCCCTTTTCTGTTTGTTATCATATATAATTTCTTGGGTGGTATAATACTGTACCAAGAGAGATCCTCAGCAGACCCGACTTGATTGAGACGAGAACCGAATTCAAGGAAAGAAATGTGAATAGAAGAAAAAAAACTATTTACTGTCATAACTACAGAAGAAAAGAGAAGAATGGATTATGTCAGCAGAGACACAAGTATATACACTAATCGCACAAGAAAGAAATAGAAGTTTTGGAGCATTCCTGTATACCAATCTCTAGATGCTTTTGTTCGTTGTTGTTGTTTTCATTCCATGGGAGGGCGTTATTGGTTAGAAGCTCCATTGGTATAGAAATCCCATAGATTGCATTTCTTCGGAAGCAACGCTCGATTTGTTGTCACTTGTCACGAACGGAGGCGTCAGTGGAGGCGAAAGTGTCGACGTTGTGGCTGGCATAAGTTGTTGTGGGGGCATCAAGGCACCTGACGACAAGACCCGACAAGCGATCGCCTCGCTCTCTCGCAACTGTTGCCTTTGAATGCGTCGCATATGAGACTTTGCATGCTGCCTGCACATGAGATACCCATTTAAATTGAATGCATACGCCGCACGCACACTTACTCTCGATTGTCCGCGCGGAAAAAACTACGGTCACAGCCTGGAACTGTACAGAAGAACGTTTGACGCCCTTATGGATGCGGTTGTGGCGAGAGAGTTGGCCTGACGTGCTGTGTGATGAATTGATTGAGATCCCATACCCTCAATGACAAACCCAACAAACCTGAATGTCTTCTCGCACACCTTGCAAGGGTAGCGCTTTCCAGCCTGGATGGATGTCGTCTCCAAGGGATGAAGCAATCGAGGGAGATACGGACCGATCTGACATTGGTGAGGCTGCTTTGCAGGTGATTGCGAAGGTTCTTTGACCTGAAAAAAAAATTGGGGCAACTAGATGGAGATTTGGGCCGTCCAGCCCCACACCAATGCTCTTCTGCATTATTTTTATGGATGCTATGAATGCGCTACTAAGCAGTTCTTTCCTTTGAAGATTCTCCAAAGCGCTTGCGGCGCACGGCACGCAAGCCCAACTTGCTGGGTCACAAGAATTTTGAATGTTGATGGCAATGCAGATAAGGAAAAAGGGAGAAGACGAACAAGACCATCCTGAGTCGCCATCGCACTTGCACCCGGCAGAAGATCGGTCTTAGTGTCGTTTACAAGTTTAATTCCTTTCACAAAAACCAATAAGATAGTGTGAAAATACCAGCTGTTCGAATTGCAAAATTACTACTACAAGTCCTCAAATAAGTATGACATTTTTTATCAACTTGAAAGTGAGTCTTGTAATACTGCCTGGTCGGACGTCCCGATCTTTAATACTAACCTGTAAAGAAAAAGTGAACGCTACTCCATTGCGGTCATGTGCCGAAACCGTCTTTCTGAATTAATAGCCTGTATTCCTTGGAGGAAGTTGTCAACTTCGGGCACACAACGTTTAGCGGAAACCTTTTAAGGACGGGACTGTTATGGCTTCAAGTGGGAGATTTCGTGTCATTATTAATGAGTAAATCTCAAAAGGAAGCCGCACTTGCTCCTTTTAGACTTTCAATTCAAAGAAGCCCTGAAGTTGCTGGCCATATGACAATAATAGCGCGAGCAAGATAATGGGAGAGCGACACAAGCCCATGCAAGCAACCCAATTTCTTCTCAATCATCAACTGTAAGTTGAACACTCACGAGATGTCGTCTTATGTTCCAACACCTGGCTCTCCCTTGGTGTCCGCAACACCAGCAGTGTACAACCAGATGCAGTCCGCTCCTCAATTATCCCCCTTGGCCGCGCTTGCCGATCGCGACGAGAGGGAGTCTGACATGTTCACTTCGCTTCGTCAACAAAGGATTGTTCCTCAAACGCAACCAAAGAGAGTCTTACAACCTCCAAGACCCTGCACACTCCTGTCCTCGTCATTGGCCACATCAGCAACGATCGACGATTTCATAAAGAAGGAGCGCAAGAGCCCTATTCAACTAATCCACGATCCATCGTGTTTGCAAAAGTAATGAGGCTAGAATCGAAGGATTTCATGGAGTTTTGGAAGTTCGCACAGGTATGGCCCAATCCCACACCAATTCAATCGTACGCCCCCAATCCATGAACGAGCCAACTTACCACGAAATCTTCTCTGAGTACTATGCATATATATGGCCAAGAGAATCCCTTCTCCTCAATCATCCTTTTTAAGGATGAGTGGCCTATCTCATTCTCGTCACATGACTCCCTGTCATCCTTCGTTTATCTAATGTCAGTCCTACACACAGGCAGATCGCACTGTTCAAAACTTATTGTTTTACAAAGAAGCTACGTTTGTGGAAGACTCGCTCGCCTTCATCACTACAACAACGCCAGATATTTCTTATCAATTCACGCGAGCGCGCAACGCTGGTCTGACTCAATCGATTATTCGTTTTTTGTTAAAGGCCACGACTTTCGATGGGACAGTGGTTTCTAGAGGTGATCCGATCCTTCTTGTACCTGAAATCCCCGAGGGTCTCATCCCAACAGAGCTCAAGTACAACTATGAAAAAATAGTCAACTGCTTCGTCTTGAGCGAGGATAATCAGTTGGCCATACCCCCTTCTATCCGGCAGTGTCTCATCAATCAAGTCTCTGAAGCTACGGACTTCACAAAGCTGAAAACAAATATTCTTGATGAATGTATGGATGCTGTCCTTCAGTATTTGTACCAGGAGTTTTCAAGCGCTACGTGAATGCTGTTGCGGACTACAATGCTCAACAAAGTGATTTAGCGTCACAAAGTGTGCAAGCCCATAGCTTGAATTCGAGCATTCGAAAAGACGGTATTCTCGATTCTGTCTTCGCAGATGAGGAAGCCGCTACATCTTCTAATTCTCGAAGGGAGGAGCCAGCCATGACCACAAGTTCAAGTGCACCAAACTCTTTCAATTCTCGTCGAGGAGCGACAACACCTGGACCACCAAGACTGAGTATTGGTGAACGCGGCACTTCATTTGACCGCCCAACTATGATGTACAGTAAGCCAGCTCAAGACGACCGCAAATTTAATTTGCTAATGGATGTCACTGGATTTATGGACCGTAAAGACACTGAGCCATTATGTTGGAATTCTCGCGGATGTGTTTCGTCAAAGTAATGGATCCTAACTCGGTTGCATTCAGAGATTTTACAAAGTTTGCTAAGGTATTTGATATTCATCAGTGGATACCCTCGTCAATTAACAGTAAATCACGCGCAGTCACAAGGCTATAAGAGCCACATAAACTTCATTTCGACTCTCAACCAGTTTGAAGACACTCTGGCAGCCTTGACCCCTGCCATCAGTCCAACAGTCCCATCAGCATATTCAAGAGCTCGAAACGATTATCAAATTACTCAGACTCTTTCCCGTTTTATTAATCGAACGGGTGCAACAGATCCTTCCTACAACCGAGTGACCAAACTTCCCAGTCTACCCCCTATTCCAACACACCCAGTACCAGAGTCTCTCAAGACAACCGTTATCGACATCTACGGAACGTTTATTGGTCGAGATAGCGAGCAAGAAATCCATTTCACGACAAACACGCGTCGTTCGACAGTTCAATCAGCTCTTCAACAAGACTTTTTGAGGCCCATCGAAAGTGACCTGCTGGACGGGTGCGCTGATGATGTCATTAACGAGCTTTACGAAAAGTGTTTCGCGCATTTGTTATTGAGAATGGAGGAAAGCTGGTAGTTTCTGAATCTACTCCTCCATCAAGTATTCGTGGAGCCAGTGGAGAATTTGTTCGACCAGGTACAGGAAATGGTCGTACTTCTTCTGGTGGCAGCCCCATGTTGAAAAAACTCAGTTTAAGTCAAAAAGGAAGCAGTGGTGCTGGAGGTTTCTTGACTGGGCTATTTGGGAAAGGGAAGCGAAGTGCTAGTTTGAAATCGGTGGAGCGAATTAGTCCAGCTGTGATGCTCTTTGAGCCAAACTCCGAAATGACTGCAATCGACTCGCCAAGTGATATTTCGCACTCATATTCATCGTTTTTGAATGTTATGTGTATTGAGAGCCCCTCATTCCGCGAGTTCCAAAAGTTCGCTGAGGTATTGATCAGATATTGAAGTAATTTACTCTAAAACCGTTTCTGTAGAGGAGCTCGAAGGAATTCTTTGGAAACCTTTTGCTTTACCAAGCTGTTTCGGCCTTGGAAGATCGACTTGCGATGATAACACCCGCGGAGAGTTCTGACGACGCTTTGACATACCGCACAGCCCGATCTCAAGGACTCACTCAATCAATGAGTCGATTCATTCAAAATGCTATCGAGCAGAAAGATAGTAATGCATTGGATGTGGCCTCTCGTGTCCTCCTTCCTTCAATTCCCATCAAAGCCGTGCAACATAGTCAAAAACCACAGTTCATCAATATTTTCACGACTTATATCTCTGAGAAAGCGCCGGTTCCAGTCTCGCTTACCCCATCACTCCGACAAACCGTTCAGGCGGCCATAGAGAATGACTTGCGTGTACCGTTTGCAACAAACCTATTTGACGCCTGTCTCGATCACGTTATACTTGTTCTGTATGAGACTAGTTTTGTTGGTTTCGTCGAAACCAAAAATAGCCCCAGAGATGGTCTGGTTCTCAAGCCATTTATCGACAAACCGGAAGACAAGATTCATCCGAGCGTTTTGAAACCAAGCTACTATGGATTGAATTCTTCAGCGAGAAACCCTCCACCTGCATTCGGCCCATCTGCAAAGCCAAGTGGAAAACCTCGAGGTAGTCAATTGGCAGCAAAACCATTGTTGGTGTGAGTCATGAAATGGCTACTCATCGCCCATTTTTTTATCTTCCATATTCATCTTACGTGTTTGATTGTTTGTGATGCACAAGATTTACATATACGTGTGTTTTTCCGTTGTACTTTTCCACTTCAAAAACGGAATAAACCGGGGTACAGTATGTCGCACGTCCTGTGGGTCTTTGCCCTGTTACCGCTTGTAATGCCTCAAAAGGTCAATATCACTCTTGGAATCATTTCAAACTACTGTGCAATCAGAGACTTAACATATGACGGATCCCTCGCCCTCAACTACAAAGCCGTATACTCCAAAACTTGAATCTTTATGGCCTTTCGGGTTTTGTATACTTTAACGATATCGCGTATCTCGCAGCGGTCAATATGGTCAATAATGACCCAACGTTCGCGTTTCATGTGAACCTCAAGAGATTTTCGGATTGCGGTCACTGGTACCCAGAAGCAGAACAATTCTCGGGCAACTCGGGCGGTTGGGCGTCTAGTATCGTTGTTCAAGATATCGTTGAGAAGAACCAAGATGTGATTGCTGTCGTTGCCGATCAATATAGCACCACTGCTGTGTAAGATTGCCAAGCTTCTTTCCTTTTTTCTCTATTCTCAGAGTTTATCTTCTGACGCCTGTTTGTTTGTAGTGGCCCCGCTGAGGCTTTATCGTTAAACCAAATCCCATACTGTTCCTCAGCCTCCTCGGCACCGACATTCAGTGACAAGATCAAAAACCCGTATTTTTGGCGTCCTCTTCCAGGAGCTGGTATGGGTGAACACGTTTTCCGTCTCCTCCAGTCCTGGAAAGTTGGACGTATCGCCCTTATTGTTCAATCCGACGACGCACTAGGAGCAAGCACTGCCGCCGACATCATAAGAGCCATGAAGAACCATGGTGTCCAAGTTGTCGCCACTGTGAATCTTCCCACTAATTTAAACAAGTTTTCGTATTTGTACGCAAAGGCTTCATTGGAACAAGCACAGGCAAGATATATCTTTGTGTGTGGACAGGGAAGCTTCTCTGCATCTCTCTTGTATCGAATGGGAAAGCTTGGATTCTGGGGACCCAAGTTTGTTTGGATGTTGTATAACTCTCCAAAACCTTATTACGGAGACCCATTGCAAAGTAAGTACTTTCCTAAATTTTCACCATCTAATCCAAAGAACAGCTTATGGTCCTGACTACTACAATTATGTCCAAGGCTCGATAGTCTTGCTCCCAACAACAGTTCCATCCACAGTTCCATACGTCCAGACATTCCAGAACACAATCAAAAAGATGGGCGGCGCGTATTTTTACTATTCGTACGGGACAGGGGCTTCATATGATTGTGTCATGATGATGATGTTGGGACTGAACCAACTGTTACAACGAAATCCTTCATGGACGCCTCAAATGCTCGCAACGAGACAGTTACAATCGCATATGAACTACACCATCTTTAAAAACGTTAGTTATAACGGAATCAGCGCCATGCCGGCTACGTTGTCTGATTCTGGTGACTTGCTTGTGTGAGTGGGTTTCTTTTTACACACCACTGCATGTACCTCTCGAATTTTAATTTATTCTTAAAAATTGAAACAGTGGGTACACTGCTTCTTTCTACACCGGAAATTACTTGAACCTGACAAGCTTCGGCCAAACCTCGCAAGATGGATCTCAGTTCATTCCTTCCACCACGATTACACCCGTATTTGCAGCCAACACAACGTTGATTCCAGTTGATGGTCCACCACCTCTTCCTGTGATCGTTGACACCATGGATACTTCAAATGGAAAGGTGATGCTTGCCCTCTCTGTATCCGGACTCGTCATTTGTGCGGCTGTGCTTGTATTTGTGGGAGTATTTCGAGGAAGTCGAGTTGTTAAAAGTGCTTCTCCACCAGACTTGGTGGTTGTCGTGCTTGGTTGTGTATCCGTTTACGTCAGTATTCTCTTTTATATCGGTGAATCTACCGACTCCACATGTACTGCTAGAATTGTTACGTTAGTGATGGGTGTTGGGGCAATCTTGACTTCTCTGTTAGTCAAAAACTTGATGCTAGTGGTGTTGTTCCGATTTAAAGCAGCTATGGGAAAGGCCGAGGCCGCGAGATTGAGGATGGGAACGTTGATTTTGAAGTTTTTGCTGATTGGAATTGAGGCTTTGATTGCAGGGATATGGGTGAAACAGTCTGGTGTTCAAGGTGTTCAAGATGTGGGTTCCAATCGTGTAGTTTACGAATGTCAAGACTGGGTGGGTCGTGGGAAACAGATTTCTCACTTTTCTGTGGCTTTGTACGTGTTCAATGGAATCTTGCTGCTCTGCATTGCACCAATTATCTATGGACTCAGACTAGTTTCTTGGGGAAACATGAACGAGTCATCGACTTTGACAATGATTGCTGTCTTTTGGGCTGTATTCTTTCTCTCCTTCAAGCTATTGCATCCACTCCTTCAGACCCGAGCTCCGGTATTAAAACAAGCATTTGTCTTTGGGTTGTCACAACGGCAACTTTGGGTCTTTTGTTTGGAGGCAAAATGTTGGAAATTTGGTTTGATCTTCAGATTGACTTCAAGAAATTAAGCTTCAATGGACTTATGAGTCAAGTAAAAAGTCGTGGAAGCAGTGGAGGCAGTCAAGAGAAAAGTACTATGGCAAGTACTATATCTGGGGAGGAGAAAGGAAAAAAGCGTAATTCATCAGCTGCAAAGAAGCGATTGCTTCCATCCTTGTCAGCAAGGGACAAGGAACGCCTGTCCGCAGGTTCGTGTCGCATAATTAAGTTTTCTTTCTAAAATATTCCAGAAGTCACTCAAACCAGTAGTGTGTATGAGAAAAATCCCGGAACATATAGATACAAGAAAATCACGCTCGGTGAACAAAAGCATTTCCTTTGCAGACACGATAACACGTTTTTTGGACATTGGCACAAGACAATCTTCCACATCCACATTATCAAGACGCGTGCTTGGGTGTCATTCCAAACAAATGAGAAATTGTACACGTTTTACATTTCCGAGGGATACTCACCAGAGGCTCGTGGCTCGTTTGTAATCTTTACTGCAATGCCTCAATCTGCTCGGAAAGACAAAGTGACTATGGAGTTTGAAAACAAAGACAAAGCCGAGGAGTTTGTCAAAGAATTCAACAAAACCATCAGTGCATTGGCAACGAGCAAGCATATTAAAGTTCAAAGGATGTGTGGAAAGTGAGTGTGTGCGGTAGATAGTTTCATTGGTTTATTTCCTCTTCCTTTCTCTTATTTATTGTCGTTATTCCAAAGAAAACCAACGAAACAATTGCATGGCCACCAAAGAAACAGTGCTTGAGCACCTTCGAGCACTTGGATACCTCGACACGTCGACCAACTCACTCGTGAGTGAGTCGTTTCTCCGCGAATGTGTTCAAGAGCTGAACTTGGACGTTGACGAAGACGAAGACGAAGACGTGGACTTGACGGCCGACTCGAGCGCCACGACTCGGACGCGCTCTTTGTGGCTGAGCACGTGGGTCCGGTGGCGTCATCGGTGGCGTCATCTTCGGTGGCGGCGGCGGCGCGTGGCTCGTTTAACCAAAGCGTCGACGGTGACGTCAACTTGTCGCTCGAATTCGAAGATGACTCACTCGATTTGTGGGGGCGCGGCGGATTGCTACTCCAGAATACTCTTCGGTCGCCGGAAAGAGCCAAGCAGCCGGGTATTCCCTCTGTCTCGTTCGATGATTACTCAGTGTCGCACTTGGACGACAGCGCCTTCTTCAACTACAGCCTCAATGAAAATACTACTACATTCAAACACAATACAAGCCAGTCGCGTTCAGTATCTGTCTCACCAGCAAAGGAGACCCACAAAATGAAGTTCCTGAACAGCCCCTGAGCATCATCCAACGACTCGCAAACCTGGATTTATCAGCGATGCAAAATAGAATTGCTTCTCAAAGAAATTCAGCAGCTCTTCCATCTGTCGTAATTGCTCAACCAAAGCCATCTCTACCACAACCACACGTAGCTTCGAAACGCGTATCTGGCGTCGAAAACAAAGTATCCGTTGCTTCAAAAGTTATTCCGAAATATACGGCTGCTCGTCATAATTCCTTGTCTCTCGATTATACCCTTGATGTGAGCTTCATTTGCTTTTTGGTCTTCTTTCAACTTAACGTCGTTTTTGGTCTAGGATGATACGGCTTCTGTATCGTCTTTTCAGTCTTCCGGGGCACTTTTAAAGTCTGGTGGATGTAAGTGAGACAAATGAACTCTTCCGAACTTATTCTGATTCGCGAGATCATAGTCATCCGACCTGCGCCAATCGTCACCAAAAGAAAATCGGACCCTGTCGCGAGATACCATGCCATTCAACAGCACTGGAAAAAGGACGAGTTTTTAGTGCGCAGGGCTTCTAAGCCCAAACCGTCACTGGGAGCAGACCATCCAGCATTTAACGCTGGAAAAAGCCTTTTTGTTAGTCCTCAAATCCAACCCCCAAAGCAAAGACACGACCTGGCTTCTAAACGTCCGACGTATGGTAAACGAATCGATTGCATCTACCTATTTTTAAACAACCTCTACAGTCATACCCTCGGAAAAATCAAGACGAGATGTTGTATGGGAAGTTCGAACCAAAATGGCACATGTCGTAAAATAAAGTTTAATGGAACAACGGGTGAAGTCTTTTTTTCTGGTTGGAAGCCATTGTTGTATCACAACAAAACAAACAAAGGCCGCAAAAATGAATTCAATAACTCTCGCCTTCATCACAAGTTATTGTGCCATACCTGGTCTACAGTTTAATAACTCGCTCGTCCTAAACTATGATGAGGTTGTTTATGGCGGGTTGTCCGATCGCTAGTGATGACCATTTGTCTTTGTTCCAACTCAACTCGACCTCTCTGCCTTCTTGCACTCGGCAGTGCAATGAATGTTTGGCGACAATGTTACATCAACGTCAAAAGGTTCACAGACTGTCCTGCGCGAAGGAACGAAATGTTTATTCGGCTAAATCAGGAGGATTCGCAGGAACCATCACAGCCCGTGATATAATTGAGCAACATAGTGATGTTATTGGGGTTATTGGAGCTGAGTATTCTGCAGCAGTAAGGTATTTATTCTTCGTTACCTTCACATGACTTAGTTGAGAACACATAGGACATTAGGACAGGAGTTTCCTATTTCCAGGTATTTCCACTCATCAAAATTCATAGTAGAACAGTTTCTGAAATCACGATGTAGATACCACACTGTGCCGCGACATCTCTGAGTACAAGATTCTCAAAAAAGGCAACTACCCTTATTTCTGGCGAACAATTCCGTCTTCTGGTATTGGCAACCACCTACACAGTCTCCTAAAGTATGGAACGTTCGAAAAGTGGCCCTTCTCTACCAAACCGACGACCAATCGTCCAACGACATTTGTGGCAGATGAAACAAGTTTTCTACGAAATAGCATGAAAATATCCGCGTACATTGCAATTCATGATGAATTGTCGTTGAAACCATAGAGTATGCGGGAAGATTCTGGATCAGTCAGACACCCACTATATAATCATTTGCGGGCAGCCTGAATTTATTACTGGGCTGATGTTCAATCTTGGGGTTGGGTGCTGTTTCAGATGATCGTGTTTTCATTGGATATAATTCTTTGCTGACCGTCGACAATCCTCTCGTTCTTTATGGGGACGACTATTATAACTATACAAAGGTTATATAAGTATGAATGGGGAGCCACTTGTAACTGGGACGTCACGTATGTTTTCGGAATCTATCTGGAAACGTCAGTTATCTCCTGTTTGTTTGTTTTTTTTCAGGTTTCTTGCTGGCCTTGAAATGATTCCTCGAGTATGTTTGATTGTACCATGATGATGTTGCTCGGATTTAAAAAGGTATGCTTACTGTGTTGACAGGCTGACCCCACAGCTTCTTGAAGAGAATCGCTCCTTTGATCTTCCTATGCTTTCAAATCGGAAGCTTCAAGTTATATGAACTATACGTGTTTCGAAATCTTGGTTAGTCGTATAACTCCGTTTGTAAATGGCTTACGTTTGCGACAGGGTATGTAAGCGAAAAGAAAAACAAACTGATGGATTGAATAATGATGGAGACTTGGAACAGGCTGGAACTTCTACTATAGGAGTGCTGGAACACAACCAATATCCGTGAGTTCTTTTGAAAATATATCCGACTAACTTCAAAACTTCAGAATTCGGAACCACAAACATGAACGGATCCCTGTTCATTCCATCAATTCTTTGCCCGTATTTTTCAACGGGTCTAGTATACCTCCATTTGACGGATACTTTGAAACCAACCTTGAACTATATTCTTTGTCGTCACACATTCTGGAACGGAAGACAATAATCGGCTTTATCTTTTCAGGATACGTCCTTTGTCTCCTTTCATTTGGATTTATTGCCATATTTGCAAAACATCCATTGGTGAAAGCAGCATCTATTCCACACACGCTTTTAGTTATTTGCGGGTGTGTGCTTGTGTATGGATGGATCTATGTACCTGTATCTAGACGACATCACGGACTATAAATGCAATGTGCGGGAAATGCTTTTCTCCGCGGGCTATGCTATCATTTTGATTTCTCTGACGAGTAAGAACGCGCTATTGATTCGGCTGTTTGATCCTGTGAAGCCATCAAGAATAAGCGTGCTGCGAAACGGCTTTCGCTTTTTTACGGGTTTGGTACATTATGCGCACTTGTTCTTGAAGGCGTCTTGATTGATCTGTGGATGCAGACTTTGCAATTTGAGGCTGTCCGGTCTTCGTTTTCAACGGTTTATACGATTCGGTGCGAGAAAACTCTTGCGATTGATTTCCAGTACAAGTCGATTGCTTTGGGTGCATATAATGGACTCATATTCATTGCCTTTCTTGTCACTGTATTTAAACTGAAACGTGTGTGGTCCCAGCATAACGATGCTTCCAAACACGCCTTGCTTGCTGTCGTGGCGCTATTAGTTTTGGTGATAACGAAAACACTGTCTAGTCAAAGTGACAAGAATATTGACTTCAAGCTGTGTATATGTCTCTGGTTGTTTGGGACTTTTGTTTTGATCTTGACTGTGGGATCTAAAGCCACGAAAGTGATGTCGCAACAACGAAAAGCGTCCAAAGTAAAGTTTCAGCGTGCTTCGTTTGTTGTTTCGTTGACAAATAATGTGTCAGCAAAGCCTGAGGTGGATCTTTTGGTTCAAAGTAATTCATCCCTCTTCAAAGGAAGAATCCGATATGAGTACAAAGAATTAACAACTACAGTCGAATTATGCACGTTTCGACATTCAAAGAACGATTGGAATACGTTTTCAGAATGGTTTATAGGGTTTGCAACAATACATTCACTTGGTGGCCGGAAGCGTTGGTTATCGTTAAGTCGAAGTCAAGAAACCCAGTGTTTTGTCCTTGAGAGCAATTCAAGCTTATCGCAAAAAGGACACTCTCTTTGTTTTCTACAAGGGTCGCAAACTCTGCTGGAAATGGAGTTCCGCAACGAAAGCGAAGCCGCAGCGTTTCTGAAAGAATTTGAAACATCTTTGGAGACTGTTGTTCGTGAGGCCCAGAAACCAAAGTCGTTTGATGCGAGTATAAGTGGGAAATCGACTCCACGAGCAAGAAGCTTCTTCTTACAAGATGCTATAAAGAGGGATGTTGGGTTGTGATATAGAAATATATATTTCCTTGTTTACAGTCCCAAAATAGACTTCATCACGTCAAATTCACGCTTTACCAAGGTGTTAAGAATCATATCTCCAAAATCTTTCGCGAGCTTCTTGTAAGCCTTGAGGAGGAGTGATAAGTAATATGTGCGAGAAGAATGTTGGGGAATACCTTTTGGTTTAAATAAACACCATCTTTGTAGAACTCCTTGCTCCTGAATTCATACGATTGAGCGTCCAAGCGTGCACCCGTGAATACTTCCTTGCTGTCATTCAAGGTTTAATTTGAAATTATGGAGGAGTAAAATGAATGCAAACCTATTCAAATACTCCAAAATTCCCTCATTTCTAACAACGTTTCCTTCCGTTTGTGCTTCACTCAGAACAGCTTTATCACCATACGTTGAAATTGTGCACAAGTACACGTCTTTTCCAAGGTTTCGCAAGACACGGCATATAGAGGTAATATTTTGAACCGATTCCGCAGGTGAAATAGGATTCTCTGTCACTCTATCCGCAAACTTCAGTGCCAAACATTTAGCGAAAAAATCGTACCTTGCGTCATTAAATCCTAGCATAATAATGACGACTTCCGCTTGTTCAGTCTTCTTGTTGGAAAACACAGATTCGAAATAGCCCTTGGAGTCCGATCCATCCTTCTAAAATGATTGCTTTAAACGAACAATTATTCTTGTAGCTTGTACTCACTCGTTCAGATCGGGGAAGCCTTTGTGGATATAAGGTGAGATGTTGACAATAAGTGGAAATGAGAAGGTGACAGAGTCTACATACCAGTCCCTCGATGTCGATCTACTCTTTCCTTGGTTATAGATTTCCCAGATATGCTTTACTTTGGCTTCATTCATAAGCTTCTGACATAGGTGTTTTGCCAGGCCAGGGGGAGCACCAAGTCGCGATGTATCGCCAACGCCATACGCAATTTCATCTCCAATGACAACGATTTGATGCGAGAATTTGCCGTAGCGAGAAGTCGAATAGGGCGTTGAACAGAAGACGGTCTTTGAGGGACTTGTCAGATGACGCCTGCATCTTCACTTGAAAGCAACCATACCTGATTGATCCATGCAATCAGCATCAAATACCAATTGTTAATTTGGTTGAGGAAGTTCCAGATGGGCTCAAACATCGTCCGTTTTTGAGAAGTTATTAATGTTAAATGGACAATGTTTACTTTATTTTACATTTTACGAACTTCTACTCAAGATGCAATAAATAGTATTGTTGTATTCGCTACGTTCCAAGCTTTTAAGCTGGAGACTAGTACTGACAGAGCCTCGTTCCCTCCAGCGCTTGATCCACCACCAATATTGGCCATACTGTATTGCCTTGCGGACAATATAATATTTAAATACACGGGGTTTGCAGCACTTTGCCGAGCTGAAGCGTCTGAAGCAAGAATGTAAGCAATTGCAGCAATCTGGGCCAGGGTCACTGGAACGCAGACACGGATACGGGCAAGCAACTCGTGGGGCAGCTGATACGGAGCCAGTTTCAGTCGCAGATCGCTATTTAGAATGACAGTTATTGAGGCTGGGCCTGGGTGTGCGAGTTTGAGAGCGGCCTAGTTTGTCTTAGTCTTTCTTTCTCTTTCTCTCTCTCTCCAATCAGAATGTGTGACTCACAATCGACTGTGCTTCGGTCACTCGTCTGATTCGGACTTGGTGGATTGTCTTTGGCGGGTGGTGTCTGGCTGTGGGGCGTCGGTCCGGGCCCGGTTGGCCGTGGTGCTCTGGACACTCGCGAGTGATTTGAAGAGCTCTGCGGCGGTCTGGCGCGGTTGGGTCAGTCTCAAACTAACGAGTACTTTAACTGAACCTCGCTTGTGATGGTTGTTTCGGACATTTTATTTCGATACTCGATCTATTATTATTTTGTTGTTACTGACCCTGTTCTATCCTTCAGCAGGGCATTTCTATGCAAGTCGAATTCGCTTACGAACTCGTTGGCCTCGCTTGCACCTCCAAACTCAAAAACAAGAACGGCGCTCTCTTTTGAACTTATTTTGTGAAGCGGAACTTTCACGTTTGCTCCAGTAACGACTGGCTTTGTGTGCGGTAATATGATATAACACTTGGTGCCCAATTCGCAGTAGAGTGAGAGCCACATTCGTTCTCGTATTTCGTGGAGTTTTATGGGTGTTTTCATCCACTTTGTTTCGTAGTTCATCCACTTGAAATATTTGCGATACTGGATCTTGAATATGTAGACTGACGACTATGAAGGTCTTAGTGTGCGTTAAGCGCCACCGAATTATGTGTAGATACCATTTGTCGGAAGGAATATCCATTAGATAAATTTGCGTCAGGTTTTCGTACTCCTGATGCAGCTGTAAGGTCTTCAACTTGAAAGATTGAACTCACCTTTCCGCGGTAAGGTGCTTTCACGCCGTTCTCTATTGATTTCCCCTTGAACTTCAACCGTTTTTAGATTTGAGTAGCCATATGATTAGGTTTCCTTACCACTGCTTCTGCGACTTGTGCTTCTTCGGCTATTGGAGCTTGATCTTCTACCTGTGGTCTCTTTTTGGAGACGAGTTCTCTCATACTGCCACTTGTTCCATAGCAACTCATATACACGCGACCCAAGTAACAATGCCAGTGTAATCACTCCTGTGACCCAAACACATATACCGCGTCGTAAATCGTTATTATGATCTGAATTCATGGGTAAAGTCTCAACAATGGCAATTGCGAGACACAGGACAATCATAATACTAATTAGAAAAGCAATCTCGTTGTAGCGAGGGAGTACATTCCTAAGTTTTGAACTAAGCAGGGGGATTGAAAGAAGCCAAAGCGTGTGGTGAGCATAAAGCATTATGGTAACAGTTGTGGTCGCCCAGTTATTGTTGCCTCTGCAAACGAAAACGTCATAAAAATCGTCAGCCTGAACCAACTCAATTTGCTGATTTGATAATTTGCTCCAGGCCAAAATGAGGGCTATTTCGAATAGTAATGACAGCACTGTAAAAGCATAGAGTCTGCGTGATATAATCACCACATCCAGATCCTCTGTGGCCTCAAATATTATCCAAACGTATACATTCTTGATGATCAAGGGGACCAGTGTTATGTGCAAGGCCAATAGATCATCCAAACCCTGGCATTGCACAGAAATGGTGACGGTTCACTTATTTCAGCCAAAACTGAGCAGAACCCGATTGTTACTCCGAACACTGCCATGGAGCTGTAATCAATGCCTAAGCTTCGAACTGTTGGATGCCGTCGAAACCAAAACAGAAACGCAAATGAAGCAAAACTGAGGAAGAGACCTGAGCTACCCAGAAAAATCACTGTTTCAAATTGATTTTTCTGAAGTGAAAAGAGTATTCTGTCAAGTTGTCTTGGAGGTCCATCTGGAGGTGGTGTCGTTGATCCTATTTGAATGTCAATACATTACAACCTCGAACTTTTCAAGAAACCTCCAAAATAAACTGGCAAAATATTGTCAATGTACGTAAAATTTGTTGCATCTACATTCGTATGGCCGAAAACAGTCTGGTTGTAGTAGTCTCCCGTGTAATAAGAGATTTGATATGAACTGTTGTGATGTTCAAAACAAATTCAAACGCAAAAGCAACCACTTACGTTAGGAGATCACCATATTCATTAAAATTTAGAATACCATCTAGCCCAGAATAGTTGGTGGTTTTAAATTGAGTGAAGTTGAGAAATTGTTGTAGATTTCGGCTGGCCAAACCGTTTGGATCTGTTCCAGTTTACGTACAAGATTTTCAAACCCAATCATGAGCGCCATCACGCAGTCAAATGACGGGGATGCTCCCAGATTTGAGTTGTCAATCAACGTGAGAGCGTCCAAGTCAGAAGGAGTCAAAAAGGAGGCATTCAGCACTCGTTGATAAAAATCCGCAAACAATTCGGTGGTCATGTCTGGTTGATTTTGTTGGAAGTGAATGAAGCCTGAGATGGCGTCATAAACATTGAATTGATACTGGGAAATTTGATTGTCAAACAGTGATGGAGAATTGTACCCAATATAGACGTATTTAGTTCCATAAACTCCAATAGAGGCCATTCCATAGTATATTGATGCTGTGAATGCATTTTGGCCTGATATGATTATATATCGAGCGTCTGTTTGAAGGATCTGGCTCTTCAAATAGTGCAATTCATCCAGTCCAAAGTCAGTGTTCAGACCAATATTGCAAATAAGCTGCACTCCATTTTGTCCCATGGATTGTGCAATATCTATCGCAAATTGTGATCCCATTTCGTCGTTTTTCTCATACACCATTGCCACACGCGTCACCGAAGTGGTTTTTAGATACTGGAATATGTGGTTTCCGAGACCTATTATACGAAGAATTAGCCCGGGTTTATTGACAAGCATTACCTCGTGATGGCATTGCTCGGAAAAAGTATGGATAGCGTTGCTTGTCCCCAAGCCGTGGCGACACTGATCCAGAAGAGCAATAAGGTATTTGATAATATGATAATCCTTCTGCACTGTATCGCGCGGTTGATGAGTATTCGTTTCCCACCACACCAATAACATCTGGATATGTATTCCCAATATCATTATTCATAATCGACCCAGCATATCCTCCAGAATAGCCATTATATTGATCCATAGCGTCATAATAGTACGGTCCACAATCCGTAAATCGTTTGAAATCGACATTAAACATTCGGTTCGGTTCTCATTGTATTTTTGAACTGCAATCATCATGGTTATATCGTTAAGTAGACGTTTCCTGCTGCGGAAGATAATGCTTCCAGCGAGATTTCCCTCGTGATTGTGAAGTTGGAAACAAGGGCGCCATCATTGACGAGAACTACTTCTGGAAAGAAACAATAGTTTGAAATAAATCCAGAGTCAGGTTGGTTTTTTCATTCATGTATCCAGGGTGGAGCTGTGTAGGATTTGGTTGTGATTGCTAATCTAGTTTGCAAATCTCTTGTTCATCGTTATTACTTTCCATCAAGTTTGACTCATTTATTTAAAGTCCTCTCACGCACCATATCTCTCAACTGCCCTTGATATTCGGCGACAAGGGCCTCCGCTTGTAACGCACTTTTTGCCGCAATCTCAATTTCATACCCGTGAAATGACGAATTATTCATCTCGTCGCGAATTTTGGTACTTGAAGTCAAAACAATCGTAGCAATGCGTTTTTGGGGGTTTGAGAACGCGGTTGTCTGCCTTGTTATTGGAAAGCATTCAGCTGGTCCGCCGAAATCTAAAAACAGAGATATCCAATATGTTTCTCGAATCGCATTGATTGCAATTGGTGAAGTCATCCATTTGCTCCAGAAACGACGCCCTTTTCTGATTCTGAAAATATGTATTCCTTCCTATTCCCTGATTAACCAACCATATCCAAGATACGAAAAAAAAATCAATAAAAATACTCACCAGCGGCCGTCGAGCATATCCATCTGTTCGAAACACCGTAGTTTCCTTCGCACCTATTGCAGACGGCCGCCCATCCACCCTGTCCACAAAACTCTCCCGCTTCCTCCTCGGAGGACTCAAAATCAAACTCACAACCAATCTCCCACTTGTCTTCCCAGGTACCAAACCCTTCCCCGCCGACGACCTCACAGCCGAACCCCACATCATCAGCCGCAACTGGTCGTCACCCACCATCTCGATCCACATTTCACACACGCGGCTTCCAATGACGAGAATAACGAGTGTAACCCCGCATGCCCACATACATGTGACTCGTCGGAGATCGTTGAGGTGGTCGCTGTTCATGGGGAGGGTTTGAATGACGCCAAATGTGGCCAGTATTGTGAGGAATACAAGCATGAGGATTCGGGATTCGTTGTATCGCGTGTGGAGGCTTTGAGTTAGGAGTGAAAGGAAGAGGAGTGTTACCAAAGGGATAGCGTTGTACGTGTACAACAGGATTGAAGTGAATGGAGCTGAACTGACTACTTTGCAAATGTATACGTTGAATTCAGAATCTGCGGCATAGAGATGTGGTAAAATTGTTGTGTAGGATGACATCAGCCAAAGGATCACAGCTTCAATGAGAATGGAACATGCTGTTGCGAGGTACAAAATCCAGTTCAGTTTTTCAACAGCTAGCTTTTGTTTCGAATTTATCAGAATCCAAAGGTAAAAGTTTTTCGCAATCAAAGGACTGATTGTTAAATATACGCCGTGAGGGTCAACCATTGTCGAGATTGGCATTGAAAGGTGGAAACTGGCACCAAATCGTTCAAAATTGCGATAAATCCAATAATCGTGCCTGCAAGGAAAAGACATGTGTAATCAACGGCGATACTTCGGATGATTGGGTTTTTTCGCAGCCAAACTAGCATTGAGATGGAGAGTACACTCAAAAGTATTCCCAGTAGAGCTAATACAATAACAATAGTTGAGCTGTATTCCGCAAGTGTATACGTCGGATTATGCATGACTGACGGCCCATCAAGAGGCGGTAGATTTCCTCCTAATTTAGTCAACATAAGAACCCCTACAAAAACAGACCCGAGGAAACCCACCTCCATTAAAATTAACTTGCCCAACAATCGTTAAATTCGTGGCATCCGCATTCGTAAACCCAAACACAGTCTGCGTCCACCCAACTCCCGTAAAATACGAAATCTGATACGGAACCATTAAATCCCCCGACTCACTAAATGTTACTGGATCCACATCTAGTCCTGAAAACCCAACGTTCCTGAACAACGTGTAGTTCATGTATGCCTGGAGTTTACGGGCTGCCAAATCCTCTGGAGTCGCGTTTCGTGATGCGAGAAGGTTCGCGATGCCTTTCAGCATTACCATCACGCAGTCGAACGCGGGCGACGCGCCAATGTTGTTGTTGTCCGTGAGTGTGAAGGGTGACATTTGTGATTCGTCGATTTGGGCGAGATGAAGGACTTGGGAGTAAAAAGTTTGGAATAGTGGGGTTGTGAGTATAGGCGGAAGTTGTTGGAATTGGATGAAGCCTTGGATTTGGGTTGTTTCGTTTGGGTTGGTTGAAGAGAGCATTGGGGAGTTGTAGCTGAGGTAGACATAGTCCGGGCCTGTCATGTTTTGGCTTGATAAGGCAAAATACATTGTGGATATGAATGCGTTTTGGCCACTGAGGATTATGTAGCGGGCACTGGTTTGATCAAGTTGAGTTTTCACGTACAATGCATCTGAATTTGCTGAAATGATGCCGACTTTTGCGATAAGTTGGATATTATTTTTCCCAAATGACTGCGCTATGTCATTTGCGACTGGTTCAAGTAGAAGTTATCTGGGAAACACAAAATCAACACTGTACTACTCACAATTTACACCCAGCTCATCGTCTTTCTCATAGATAATTGCTGCACGGCGTACACTCCACGACGTTAAAAGTTTGCTGATATGATCCCCTAACCCTTTTGATGGAAGTGGTCGGTAAAAGTAAGGGTACTTGTTTTTGTCCGAAAGACGCGGCGATGCCGACCCCGAAGAACAATACGGAATCTGATAGTAAGACAATGCTTCGGCGGATGCTCTGAGCCACGTATTTGCGTCAGTGCGCTCTAATTTGATGCATATTCTCACCTTGCAGTCGTTGAATACTCATTTCCCACCACAGCCACAAGATCCGCCACCTCCACAATATCTGAAGCCATCTGACTCACAACATAGCCGCCCGAATTACCAGAATATATATCAACTGCATCTTCGTAATACTCTCCACAGTCAGAAAAGCGCTTGACATTTACGTGTATTCCTGGAAGAAAGTTTGGGTCTTGATTTGCAACGTTGACGGCAGCGAGAAAAGCAAGATCGTTGAAGTAAGTGTTGGCCAGGGTGAGAGAGGTTGTTAAGGTGGCAAGAGAGAGGTTAGATGAGAGAGGGAAAGAGGTTACGAGGGATGAAGTTGGGGTGAGTAACGTGGTCGTTGGAAAGTAGCAGTAGCAGCCTATTATCCCAAGGGTAATGTTGGTACTAGATGGAAGGTTGGCGGTCATTACAAGAAAAACCAACAAAGAGATTGACGCGTTCAATTTGCAACTATACAAATCTTTTTAGCAGAAAAGAACAAGACAAATTAAACATGACAGACGCAGCCCTTGAGCACTACACCAAAGAAGCCGAGCCCAGTACACGTGACATGCACGCGCTGCTTTCCGAGTACTTTGCACATGGGTGCTTCACTGCGACGGCGGCTTCGTTTGCGCGGGAGGCGGCGGCGGAGGCGAACGAGTCGTCGGCGATGGACGTGGACTCGGCGGCCGGGCTTGAGCGCGCCGAGTTGAAGGCGCAGTTGATGCGCGGCGACGTGGCGGCCGCCGCAAATTTGATTGCCGCGAGTCACGGCGCCGCTCTTCAAAAGGGTGCGTGTCTTTGAATGTGTGCGACGTTGTACGAGACTGATGCAGAGTATAGATACACACGCACGCTTCTTGCTTCATTCGCAGCTGTTTGTTGAGTTGGTGCGGTTGGGTGACTCGTCGGCGGCTTTGAGATTCGCACAAGAAGGTGTTTACACTCAGATCCCCCTGTCAAATATATTACCAATCTTACATATCAACAGAACTCGCGCAGTATGCTACGCACTCTCAAAAATACTTGGATTTATTGCAGGATGTGGTCGCACTGATTGCATACACCGACCCATATTCTTCACCTCTTGCACACCTCCTATCCCAACAACGACGTGAAGAAGTCGCGACATATTTAAACTCTTTCTTGCTGGAGCAGCAGCATCTTGCACCGACGACGTCTTTGGAGAGAATTGTCCAGCAAGTTACTTTAGTTCGTGATGTTCTCGCCGAGCCATTATCAGCGAAAGATAAGAAGGCATCCAGTGCAAATGCTCCCAATGGATCTCCTTCCAAAGTGAGTACCTGTTTATTTGGCGATGATTGAGAATCAGCTCTGACTCTTCACCTTCACCACCACAGACATCAGTGTTTCCAAAGTGGGATCTCGCATTATTCATGGAGCAGAGCATCAGCTCGTAGATGATATCCTAACATAATAAGCAAATAAAGAAATAAGTCAGTGTCTACTTGATTGACGATCATCCCAAAATGTCTCTTCCTCCCCCACCATTCTCGCCCCCGCGCCGACGGCCTCCACCACCACCGCCGCCCTCGCGACCGCCGAAAGACAAGGAACTCCCGCCGCCGCCACCGGCCGGAGCCTTGTCAACAGCCACAACAACGCAAACAGCAGCCTTGACAGTTCCCGTTGTGCACGTTGGGCCGCTTCACCAATCGTTCAATTCGTTATCGACAAGTGAGTCCGCGCCATCGTCGCTTCACTCGTCGACTGCGAATCTTCTTGGTGGTTCTAGTGGTGGTGGTGGTGGTGGTTCAACTGGTCCCACGCGAACCGGCTTCTCCTTCTCCGTGAACACATCGTCTTCTCCAACGCCGCCTCCGCTTCCCGCGCGTCCTTCTTCTTCAGCTTTGCATTCAACTTCAACTTCAAATTCAACTTCAACTACGCTGCAACAGCAACAGCCGCTGTCTCCAGGCACAAACAGCAGCACAACCAACCAGCCAAAACTACCCCCAAGACACGCACACACTGCCGCACACGCCGCTCCCTTCACAGTGGCCCAGTCCCCGCATCTTTCTCGGGCTCCTCCCTTTCCCCTCTCTGCAGTCACACACGAACTCTCACACAAGGGAAACATCCGCTGTTTCGCTTCAAACGGACTTCTTGCCGTCACTGTCGGCGAAAAGAATCTCAGAGTCACTTCCCTTGATCTTGATGTTCCAAGAGAACTCGCTGTTCTTCCAATCGCCGCTCTATCCTCAAATTCAAGTTCAAACTCTTTGGGTGTGAATTTGAAGGAGAATTTCATGGTGACTACTCTGGATCGAATGAGTACTTCCACGTTGCATAGAGATTCTTCGTTTGCTTTGCCGGTGGACGGTGGAGTTGCTTCAACGACGGCGATTAATGGGTCAGGTGGATCCAGTGGCGGTGGGGGGAGCAGTTCTGATTCAAAAGCCACTGCTCTGGCGTTCGTTCCGAGTACTCGGATAGACGGTGCGTATATCATTCGGCCAAACTATTTTATACTGAAATTATTGACACATATACTCATCCCACAGAAACCGCATCAACCATCTGGCTCGCACTCGACAAAATCGGCGACTCATCCACCTCTCCCTCCTCCCCCAAATAACCCTCCTCGACCGAAAACAAGTCCACTCTTCAACTGTAACCCACATCCTCCCCGTCTCCAGCACAGAACTCTGGTCCCTCGACGACCAAGGCGGCCTCCGCGTCTGGCAAGACGAACACTACCTCTCCCTCACAAACTCCCTCTCCCGGTCCCTCCGCATCCACGCAAAGACATCCGTCGCCCACGTCGTCCTGCAAAAATACTTGTGGACGACATCTGGAAAGTCGTTGGAGATTAATGAACCGAATTCAACGGGGGAATCCATCTTTCGCGTGCGGCATGATGTCACGGGGACGGCTGGTACGTTCTTGAGTCTTGCGGGCGGTGGTGTTGAAGGTGGGCCTGTGTATTCCGGGCATGAAGATGGGAAAGTGATTGTTTGGGAGCCTACGGCTTTTACGAAGCGGTATGTGGTTACTATGGGGCTTTATAAGGTTGTTTCTCTGTGTGTGGTTGAGAAGGGACGGTTGTGGGTGGGTTGGAGTCAAGGAAAGATTGGGGTGTTTGATACGAGTGTGTGGGATCGATGGCTACTCGTCAAAGAGTTTATGGCGCATGGAAGTTCAGCAGTAGGGAACTTGGTGGTGGACGTAAAGAGTGTATTGACGAGAGGAGAGTTGTTTGTTGTTAGCTGTGCCAATGAAATGGGTAACATCAAAGTCTGGGATGGCTTTTTGGTAAAAGATTGGAAAGGTACGTGTCCTCCTCAAGTTTTATGAATTATTAACAGTCTTTGATACAGACTCTGCTGTACGAAATCAGGAGGACCAGTTCGCGACTTATAGAGACGTACCTGTCTTTGTTGCAACGTGGAATATTAACGCATGTAAACCGGAAGCACTAGAATCATTACCAGCGTCACAGCAAATATTACATCAGTGGTTTTCTCAGTTTAACTCGTCCCAACCGCCACCATCTATCATTTCTATCAACTTTCAAGAATTAGTAGATTTGGAATCCAAAAAAGCAAACGCCAAACAACTGTTTATGGAAGTCACTGGTACAAAATCTTCCAGCTCAGATAACAGACTTGGATACTGGCGGGAGAAATTGTCTCGCACGCTGCAGGAATGCCTTCCACACCTTCAGTACCGACTTATTGACTGTCACCAACTCTTTGGTCTTTTCCAGTGTACATTCCTCTTGGAGTCGGAAATTTCCAATTTGATACAAGGATCCATTTCCCTCGCCCAAGTTAAAACCGGTCTTGGAGGCCTCCACGGAAACAAGGGAGGAATCGCAACGCGCTTCCTCCTCAACGACACGTCTCTCTGCTTTCTAAACTGCCATTTGGCTGCACACCAAAGCCACGTCTCTGCCCGAAACAACGACCTCACAGCCATACGTGACGGAACAACATTCCCATACTTTGACATTGACACTGACGCCGTCTTCACCCAAGGCGGTGACGGAACCCTCTCCCTCGACCACAACCACATCTTCTTTGCCGGTGACTTAAACTACCGTATCGACCTTCCCCGTGAAACAGTCCTCCAAGCAATCGACCACCGCGAATACACCCTCCTCCTCCAACACGACCAACTCTCCCTCCAATTCGCCCAAAACGCGTACTTTGCCCTAAAAGGCTTTATCGAACCGCCCATCACATTCGCACCTACCTTCAAATACGATGTCGGATCCACGCGGTATGACTCGAGTGAGAAGCGGCGTGTTCCTGCATGGTGTGATCGCGTTTTGTATAAAGGCTCGGGGAGGTTTTTGGAGTATACGAGGGGGGAATGTGTTATGAGTGATCATCGGCCTGTGAGTGCGATGGTTGTTGTACGGATCAAGAAGATTGATTATAAGAGGTTGGAAGGGGTGCGGTTGTTGGTGGAGGATGCTGGCATCAGTTTTATGCAGGGTAGGGCGAGGGAGTGGGGTGTTGGGAGAGGGTTGATAGCGTAGGATGTGTGGTTTACATAAACAGTTATGCTTATATGACCGTATATATGATTTTATCATTAGTTTCTTGTTACTGCAACAATGGGTACAAAATATCTATTATACACATAAAAAAGGAATATCAATTCAATATCGACTGTTGTAAGATATTTAAAGGAATACGCAGCTTCTTTGCTTCAACAACAGTTTCTGCAATCATATCTGGTGTTGCTAATCGAACGTAATCAAGTCTTGTCATTCCAAGGATTTCAACGTTTGTGTTGGCAATTATCGAAATGTATGCGCGGGAATCTGGACGTGATGGACTTGTATCGCTACAAAAGGAGGATGGTAAACTTGATAACAACATTGAAACAACATACCTTAGTCTCGCAAGCAAATTAGATCGACTCCCAATCCCCTTCAAATAATCCCGACTCCCACGTTCCTCGCTCTCCGAATCAGATTCCCATCCAATCATATCCGGAAAATGATCTCCAACACCCAACTCCCGAATCGTCAACAGCTGCATGACAACCTTTTCTCCAGTCTTGATAATCGTAACGCCAGGTTCATATTCCGCCAACGCGTACTTTTTCTTTCTCCCTTCCTCTTGGATTGGGACGGGTTGTTTTAGAAAGGGGACAAGTTTCACGGCTCGCACTGTTCCACTGAGGATCCAGAATACGCTAAAGTTCTCGACGCCTTCGTGGATGATTGGTTCTTGTGGGTTGAAGGAGAATATTTGGATACGGTTGCGAGAGGTTTGAGGAGCGGGAGTGTGGGAAGTGGCGAGAAAAGTGTGTGAGGAGGGAGAGGTGGTGGATGTGGTTTGGATTTGATCATCATTTCCGAGGTTTATTATCTGAAAATTGGGGGTTCAGTTATGTTAGAAGAGTTGTAATTTTTGCCGTACCTCTGCATAGTCGTTTCGCTGGACGACAAGAACTTCAGTCACTTCTTTGCAACTGACTGTAGCAGTCCATTTTCCTTTGGTTGCGTTTCCAAACATATCTCCGGTACTCAAATGGTTTCGCTTTTATGGAATGATCAATCAATGGACACCAAGGGGCATATTGGAACTTACAATACCCTTTTGCTTAGAAATGACTTCACATTCGCCCGAAAGTATGAAATAAACGCTTCGACGCTCTTGTCCTTCTCTAGTCGCAACAGCACCCTTTTGGAAAACATAATACTAGAACCATTCAAGTTAATGTCGACTGACGTTGTCCTTTAAAACCACATACATGCATTGAAGAGCAGAGCTGCCATTGCTGATCACTCGTCAAATGAAACAAGAAGTTACTTCGCAAAAACAAAAGTTTCTGAATCGCTTTCACAACATTCGATGACCGTCTCTCCATCATTAAAGCCCGAATCTGAAATAAAAAACGAATTCAGAATTTCCATTCAAAAAACAGGTGACTCACTTTAGCACTGTAAATGGTCTGAGACTTGCTCTCCCGTGTCCGAAATTCCCCACTATCACCGACAGATCCACGACGACTTTCAAAACACAAAATATCGAGTACCACCACCGATGTCTCGCCATTTGCACTCTTCCCAGAAACGGCGAGATCAAGCATGCATTTTACTCAAGGTTGTAGTTTCCCCATCTGTACCTAAAGCCCGTTTTGCAATCGTTTCTTCAGCCTGTTTCCTCTTCGAAAGTAAAGCAGGTTCACTTTCTGATTCAGTGTCGCCAAGATGCAAAAGGTGTTGGGAACTGAGGTATCCGGTTTGGAGATGGATGTATTCGTCTCCACCTGTTAGATCCTGTGTGTTTGATTTCTCTTCCTCTCGAGAAGGGGATTGCGGTCGTTTAACACTCTTCTTACGAAGACGTGCTGAGTTGTGTCTATCTGGAGTGGAGGGAGGTTTTGGATTCTTGTGTCGGAAGAATTGGGTGTACTTGGTGTTAGTGTTCTGCTCCATTCGTCGGGAAACTTGAAAGTGCAGGAGTGTAAGGTGATTCCAAGAGTTTTTGAGAAGCTCGCGGGGGTGGTGGTTGAAGCACTGAAGTTGTTGATTTTCTTGTGTTGGAATCAGTAGGTGCATTTGGTTTTCCAAATGAGTAAAGGAGTTTATGGGATGGTGAAGCAGCAGGGGAGCCCCCGAAAATACCGATTGAGTCACTTGTGCGACGTTGCATTGAAGCTGTTGGCTTTTTAAGCATTGAATTATTATTGTTGTTGCTGGTGGAAGTGTCTCCAAAATTCCAGGTAAATTGAGCTGATTCGGAACTCGTGGACTTGGGAATAGTTTTGATATTGAAGTCGTTTGAAGAGTTATACAGTATTCCACCACTAGGGGATGGAGTTCTTCTTAGTGACGATGTAGACGAAGTTTTAGAATCTTGGGAAAACTGCTGTTTCAATCCAGAAAGCGACACTTGACCAAACTGACGTATTTTGGGGGCGATGGGAGATGTAATTGTGTCATGTGAGTTTTGAAGTGCTTCATCCGATACAGGTCTTAAATTCACATCAATTTGCCCCAACTGCCGCGTTTTTGAAGACGTGTCTTGAAGATCAGCACTTTGCCTCCCAGAAACAGAAAATCGTTTCAACACTCCGTCGGAATCATCTGAGTAATGAACATGTGGCATAATAGGTGATGTCGCAACGTATTCGTCGGCTACCAAGACAGCAGTGTTCCTCTCCTTATTGATAAAGTCGCCCAACATATTTTTGGATCCGGACACTCTTTTTAAGCCACCACCACTTCTGATTCTTGAACTTGTACCGACGGAGTGTTGGTATTCTTCCTAGCTCTTCCGGCGTCGCTCTTTGACCTCCGTATATCACCAGACCCACTTATTCGTTTCAACATCCCTGAGTCTGGCGGATCAGCAGACTTTGTGGACATACGCGGCATTGTAGTCGAAGATAATCGCGATGGAGGGTCTTCTGATTTACCCACTTCTCCCAATACATCACCCGATCCATTTGCCCGCTTCAAGTTCCCATTGCTGTCAGAATCGGGAACTTGTAATGAACGTGTACCATTCATTCTTTTCAAAGTCGAGTTTGGAGAGAACGTTGTCACTGTTGATGGTTCGTGTGAAGTTGTGTATTCTTTGACGGATCGAACTCGAACAAGTCCATTTCCAGTCCCAGACATTCTTCTCAAGCTTCCAACAACCAACTCGCTTTCAGGACTTCCAGGTACGCCGGTTGTTTGAGATAAAGTTGGTATTTTGCGTGGCAGTGTACTTGCTCGCGATTCAGTGGCAGGGATTTGGGTTAAGTTCAGGGCTCCCCCTGTGAATCCCAGGTTTACACCCAAGTCTACATTTTCAACCACAGTTTCGCGCGTTTGAGAAGCATTAATTGTGTTTGATTTCTTCAGTGGAGAATATGGTGTGACTGAGGGGCTGCCGCCTATGGATGGGAGTGGTCTTCTAGAACCCATTTGTTGGCAAAAATACCATCAAAGTTTCTTGAAGCACTAAATAAATGTTGTAGATATATATATATATTCAAAATTCTCAAATGAGGCGTGTTCTAACATAGAAAGTTATAGGAGGTGTGAATCAAGAATCTGGTACGACACTTTCATAAGAATCCCAAAGAGGATGGTCAAAATCAAATGAACGAGACGGCACCCCAGGAATTCGACGCTTAAGACCTTCTTCATTTTTATCTACAGTTGGGGAAATCATTTGGTTGAGTGGGAGATTCTCATTTTCGGGTGTGATCAACACGTCCGTTGTAATCGAGCTATTGAAAGGAACTACACTATCATGTCTCTCAAGGGTATGAAGTGGTGTATCCAGGGTTTGTTCCTCTGAGTGTTGTCATTATGACCTTATTATATGACCATATTCAAGTCCATCTACCACTGATTGGTGAGGGAGAACAGATTGCTTGCAGAGTGGACAAAGTGACACGATGGACGTTAACCACTTATCGACACAAACAGAATGGAAATCGTGGCCGCAGGGTAAACACCGAATTGAGTCCCCATTTTTATAGTCTTCAATGCAAATGGGACAAGCGGTTTCACGGTCCGAGTTATGTAGGTTGATATCTGACCATATTTTAAGAGGAATCAATTCCAATGCCCTCTTCGCAGCTTGAGAGGCCCAGTGCCTTTTCATTCTATGAGCGACTTCGTACAGTCCAATAATAATTATGGGCCAGAGAACGATGAGAAAGATGTAGAAACGGCTTGGGTCAGGAAGCACCCGTATTCTAAATAAAGAGTGTTTGCCATCGCGACGCCACAGGTCATTTGTTTGAGCGACAAGTACGTTGAAGTCTTCCACAGATATTTGAGCCATTGGCAAAGCGAGTGTTCCAAACGAGTCCACTGGTGAGTCACTCGCCACAACAACGCCCACCGCCCCAGCCGCCTTCAGTTCCGCCGTTCGCTCTGACTCGGCGCACTTTCGCGAATGCAAAACAAGCGCCACAAAACCCGGCGCCGCATCAGTCGGTGCCGTCGCGCACGTGAAGACCGGAAGGAGTGGTCCGCCAAAGCCGTGCGTCACGTGCGCTTCAATCCTTCCATGCGCATAGACAATTACACCGGCTTGGACGCTTCCTGCGAGTGCTGCGAGCGCGAGTAGAAGCCGTGGGGTCCTCATCTCCCTTTTGAACTATGTAGATTTCTAAACAAAAAAGGGAAATCCCACACATGGTTTTCTTGTCCATCTTTCCCTTCTTCATCGAGGCCGTATACGCTATTCCACAAAATATCACAATCGAGGCCGTATACGCTATTCCACAAAATATCACAATAGGTTTGCTGGCTCCGTATTGTGCAGTCCCCAATATTACAACTGCTGGTTCTTGGTGTCCAACTATCCATCTAAGTTCGATCCACGATTGATTGATGTTTATGGTTGGGCGGGATGGGCCTTTCTGAACGATGCTCTGATCAACTCAGCGATTAGTTCCATCAATAACAGCTCTGATATTCTTCCGGATGTTCACATCAACATTAAGCGGTTTAGTAGCTGTGGCCCTTACGATCCTAGCGCAAACGATTACTACAATGGGAGCCCAATAGGCTTCGCGTCAGCCATTATGTCTGATGATATTGTAAATATACACACCGATGTTATAGCCGTCATTGGAAGCGATATAAGCAGTGTCACAATGTGAGTGACGAAACATTTGCAAATGAAGTAATGCCCTTACTTCCTAGTCCTACCGCGGAAATTCTATCCATTTATCAAATTCCGTATTGTTCCGTTTGTGCGGCTTCCCCGGCTTTATCGAACAAGGATATGTTCAGCTACTTTTGGAGACCACAATTGGAAAACTTCGGCCAAGCGCTTGCGGTTTTTCTTCTGGCATTAAACGTGAAACAAATAGCAGTTTTGTATCAGCCCTTCTCCTCGTATGGATACGGTAAGTCAGAGTTGAATTTCTATGTTTGACAGTATTCTTTAGTCAGCCAAGAGGTTGTTTCTGAGGCTCAGCGCCATGGAATACGCATTGTCGCAAAGCTATCATTATCGCAAAGCCCTTCAGTCAGCCTTGAGGAAGCTTTATTCGTGACCATGTCACTAAATCGCGTTTCTGCCAGATATATAGTTATGATTGGAGATTCAAGTAAAGTGTCTGGAATTTTATATCGGGTGGGGAAGCTTGGTATATTTGGGCCAAACTTTGTATGGCTGGTGTACAATGAGCCAACAACCTCCGCGCCGTTGATTGGTAAAAAATTCCTCATTTCAACTGAACTGACTGATTCTTTAGAATATGGACCTGACTATGAAACATACGCCTCAAATTACATTTGTGTCGGACGCACTGATGTTAACTTGACAGCTACCGCCAACCAATTCTACTCATATACCCAAATTACAAAGTCCGATCTTTCGCGTGTCGATCTATTTCAGAATTCTAATGTACGCTTAAGTGCTGATTGTGTCATGAATTTGTTATACGGGCTGGATAAGGTATCTTACTCTCGTCTCCTCGTTATAAAACGTCAAGTAATGGACTCTACTAGCTCCTGAAAACTAACAAATCCGTCACGCCAGACCTACTGTCTTCACGAAAAGGCAATGCACTTTTAGATTATTCTCGATTTCAAGACACAGGATACAATGGTTTAGCATTTCACCCTTTTCAACTGACAGAAACCGGAGACTTGAAAGCGTAATTATCTTTTTTGACGTCTGTGGAGCTAAAGCCTAAACTAAATAAAAGGCCGACAATATTTGCCTCTGTTTCTAGAAAGTCGTCCCTTGGTAAGTTGAATTGCCTTTCGCCACCAAATAAATAACACACGCAAACTTAAGATTTCGGAGAAACCAACGCAAATTCTACATTGTTTACTTTCTATTCGCCCAATTTACCTGTCTTTTTCAACCGTTCCACGATCAGGCCATCAGATGGCTCCAAGACAGAGCCAATTCTATATAGCTATTCATTAGAAACAATTGATGGCCAATGGATTCTTATTTTATGTACTCTCGGAATAACTGCTTGCATTTTGGCGACTCTGTTTCTTTATGTTGCACGAGAAACTGCATCAGTGAAAGCAGCATCGGTTGCAGAGTCTTTTACGATTATATTGGCGTGTTTATTATGCTATTTGTCGCTATTTGGATCCTTCGGGGTTAAAACTTGGGCGAAATGCCACTTTCAATGGTTAGGCCTCTCGTCGGGATATAATCTGGGATTATCGACTATATTGTGCAAAAATTTGTTGTTGGTCCGTTTATTTGGTCGCAAACACGTAAAACGGCCAGAGCGGGAAGTACTCATCTTTCGGGTCTTGAATTGGGGATTAGTTATCATTCATTTTGTAAAGCATTGAATGCACCCCAGTTTTAGACTGATTAATTATTTTTTTAGGTCTTGCTTGTTTGGATAATAACTTATGTGCAGCTCGATTTACCCAAGGTCATCTTTTCGAAGGGGGAGCTATATTTCCAGATTTGCACACCGAAGTCTGATACTACACCGTTATCGGTACTTCAAGGGTATTCTATCTTTCTTCTGATATCCATTCTGCCGGCGCTCTATCTTATGCAAAGAGTTCGATGGGAAACACACAATGAGTCCACATTTCTTATCGTAATAGCCTGCACCATGGTTCTCTGTTTCTTACTCGTTCAATTAATGCCAACCAGTAGAGAATCTGAGTTTCGCGTCGCTGTGTGCATATGGGTAGCAACCAGTGTAGTCTTGACATCACTTGTGATTCCAAAAGTTGCGGCTGCACGATTGGATTGGTTAGAATCTAAAACGAAGCGCAAAAAAGAAGGATTGTCTGTCTCATCTGAGCCTAAAAGCACCAATATGGATTCGTTTACAAGATCATTTATGATTCAAAAGGACAGGCAATTAATCAGTGACGCAAGTTTCACCGCTTTAGGATTCAAGCATGGAAGGGCAAAATATTCAAGCAAGGTCTTGTGCATGGTAACGCAAAATATCTTTGATTTTGGTGTTTTTTAACTAATGAAGGAAAAGACGGTTGACCAATGTGTATACAAATTCAAATTTTTGGGCGAATATTTATGGTCGGAATGGCTCATTGGTCAGCCTGAGTTACATCGTGTCCGAGATAGAGTCTGGTTGTCGCTCAATTCAAAAAAGTTTTACCACTGTGTATCCATTTTGCAGGAAGATCTGACTACGACTGGAAACAAAATCTTGATTAATATTCCCAATGAATCAAATTTAAATGTGTTTGGATTTTGGGCTGGAGCAGGCAATGCAATGCTTTTGGAATTCAAAAGCGATGACGAAGCAAATGCCTTCTTAGCAGAATTAAAAACAACTTTGACAAGAGATTTACAATAAAGATATGGACTTGAACAATGGAACAATGACATTCTTTAGTCTCAATGGCTGTTGCACTTCAAAAGACCAACGTTACAATTGGCCTCGTTGGCCCGTATTGTGCAGTTCCATTTGTCTCAACATCTGCTTCTCTTGTTACGAGATATCCAAAAACATTTAGTCGCGACACTATTGATGTATTTGGTTGGAGTGGTTGGGCATTCCTCAACGATGCTGTGATTTCGATGGCCATTAGTGATATTAACAGTCGACCAGATATACTACCTAATCTTCAAGTGAACATTAAACGTTTCAGTAGTTGTGGACCTTACAATCCAACTGCAAACTTGAAGTACAATGGACAACCGATTGGCTTCGCATCTGCTATTATGACGAACGATATTATCAATGTCCATAAAGATGTTATAGCTGTTGTTGGAAATGATATAAGTTCTGTAGCAATGTAAGGTCGCAACATAACGTTTCGAGTCTTCATTAAATTGGAACAGTCCAACAGCCCAAATTCTATCCAATAACCAAATACCTTATTGCTCTCTTTATGCTGGCTCTCCGGCCCTGAGCGACAAAAGAATTTTCAACTACTTTTGGCGTACGCTTATAATAAACATAGCCGACGCTGTCCCAGTCTTCCTAAAATCATTGGGTGTAAAGCAAGTAGCTATAGTTGTGCAGAAGTATTCGTCGTTTCTGCTGAGTGAGTCTCGCGCAGTTGCAGTTGAGTCCACATATTAAAAACATGATAGCAAGCCAACAGTTCATTCGAAACGTTCAAAAAGAAGAAATAAGAATTGTAGCTAGTGCTCACATTGCCACAATTATCACCAACGAACAAATCGAATATGCCGCCACTGTGATGAAGCGAGTCTCAGCAAGGTTAATCAAAGTTCATAAACTAAAGTCTAATTATTTTCTCAGGTATATTGTTATTTTCGGGGACTCAGGATTTGTAGCGAGGCTATGTACAAACTCGGTAAATTGGGGTTCAAGGGATCATCCGGAATTGTGTGGTTCGCACAAAATGCACCAAACCCATTCTACGATCCTCTTAAAGGTATTTAGGCACAAACAAAAATTCCTTGGAATATCAAATAATTCATTTCAGTCCTCGGGCCGGATTATTATAGCTATGCAACAGATTATATCTTCACTGGTTCATATCCTCTGAATTGGAACGTTCCTCCACTCTTGGAATTTTATAATTACTTGAATATAAGAGATTCAAGCACCAGAGACGATGTCTGTTGAACACAAACTTCCAAGCAGCATACGATTGTACCATGAATATGCTGTATGGTATCAATAAGCTCTTGGAAGCAAACAACGGACTTGAGCCTTTGCTGTCATTGCGAGAAGCTGGACCGTTGATGAATTACACTCTGTTCCAGAAAACAGAGTATAAAGGAATACTTAATGAGACTTTTGAGCTTACGCCTGATGGCAATTTGAAGGTGTAAGTCTGTTTGTGTTTTATGGAATATGTGTTAAAGATTCCACAGCCCCGCCATATTTAGAATGCACAGAAGGGGCACTTCTTTGGTAATGTATTAGCCCAGTCAAATAATTTTCTCACTTTTTACGAGTAGCCTTTGGGGAAGTCAACTCAAATTTCACGGAATTTAAGTTCTATCCTGACGCTCCACCAATATTCGCCAACGGGTCCTATACTCCGCCTCATGATGGATCAACATCCGATCCAGACTTTTTTTATTATGCACTTGATAACTGGCAGGGGCGATGGATTCTTGTCCTTGGGGCGATAGGAATTATTGGTTGTTGTTGGGGTATCGGATTCTACGTGCGACAAAGGCATCTGTTCATATTATATCAATTCCCGAAAGCGCTGCTACAATTTTTGGATGCTTGTTGTGTTATTTGTCAATCTTTGCGACTGTGGGCCCCATCAGCAAACTCAGGTGCCAACTTCACCAACCATTGCTAATGGCTGGGATAAACATCGTGCTCTCAGCTCTACTGTGTAAAAATATTGTTTTTCTTAAGTTGTTCTCAGGAGTGCGTGTGAAAAATGCTGCGATTATGGTCAGGAAGTTTCGGTTGATTTCTTTAACCATTATCGTGTTAAACCTTGTAAGTGATGTTTGGCCAACACAGTACTTGGAGTAAATTTTTTCAGGCGCTAATTCTCGTGTCAAAGAATAACGCCAGAGTTGTGGTGATACAAGCAGCTGAAAGCAAGTATTACCAAACATGTCGATATCCGAAAACAGTAATCCTCACACTGATTTACACACTGAACATTCTATTATTGGTTTCATTTGTACCCGTGGTCCTATATGTTCTGCGGAGAGTCTGGTGGGAAAACGAAGCTGCTCTCATGATGTCTACAACTGCATCAATTGTACTCTGTTACTTCATCATAGAAGAAATCGAGCAGTCCGAAAACATCAACAACACTTTTAGTACTGTGGTATGCATTTGGCTGACTACAACAGTCAATTTACTCTCATTTGTGTTTCCGAAAGCTATCGCGAATTATTCAAACTTGATAAACACTTGGAATAAGATCTCCATTAAAGCTCTCCAAGAAAAAAAGCCACGCAGTCGGGGAGTGGCGCGAAGTCAAACAATGATGGTTGTTTCTGAACCTAGTGAATATCGAATCCGTACAATTAACAAGGTATGACATGATCAATAATATCGTCGTTGTTTCATAATATCAATCATTGAATCAGACCGTTGACGCTTGCCCTTATAAGTTCGCCCAGGGTCACAAGTTGATGTGGTCAAAATGGGTTCTTGGAAAGCCAGAGATACACAGTGTACGTAATAATGTGTGGCTAATATTTAATTCAAAGAATCTTATCAATTGCTTCTCTTTTGTTCGAAACGGGAATGTTGTCACAAAAGGGAACTTGGTTGTGTTGTCCGTTCGGGCAACCTTGGAAGGTACTCGAAGTAATCTTCATGCTGGGAATTATGATCTTGTCATGGAATTCGAAAACTTTGATATGGCAAATTCGTTTATGAAGGAGTTTCAAAATGCTTTGTTGAAACAGGAACCATCTCCGACAAATACTGATAAATTTAATGATAAAGTAAATTTCTCATTTTCAGAGTGCTGGATTGGAGAGTATAAAGTAGATGGTTTGTGCCAAGCCATCGTTCTCAATAACATCGCCTATTCTTCGTTTACAAAAAGGGCAAAAGTCCACAACTTCAATCAGCCATCGGTCAATGCACTCTGCATGAAACTCATGCCTACACGGCAACTTTCTCAACAACATCGACGAAGTCTCATCGAAATCTTCCAGGCAGATTGAGCACGCTGTCTGCCACTCAGTTGAATCGCGATCGCGTTTCCAAGTTCGTGTGGGGAGACTTTTTACACGGCGAATAGTTATTTGGGATCTTCGGTACTCTTTTAGAATTGGGAACGCATAAATTGTTTCGTGCAAGAACACGATCACGAGAGGCCAGAGAAAAAAGAGTAGAAGCAGTACCCGTGAGAGATTGGAAAATATTTATCGGGAATTAATCTTGCTTGAAGATGGGAAGACTCGGAGGTTTGGTTTTTGGCTGTCTCGGAGAATACTAATTGGACATTGGATGAAACAGCTCTTGAAGCAAAGCAAAGTCGTTTTGTGAAAGGTAGAGATATGGAATTGATGCGTTGTGTAAAAGTTTGGTGTGGCAGGAATCAACATACGAACAAGGAACAATTGTCAGAACATGATATTCGTCAAGGGTTCCTGTTAACAATTTGCTGGCATTTCGAGAGTGTAAACCAGCTGCTGATGGAACTATTCTTAGAATCTGGGGTGAGATAAGAGGAATTCCTTGCGCTTCGCATGAGAGCTTCAGATTGGACAGTTGCTGGACTCAAAAACAAAATACCACGAATTGATGGTCCATTGGGCGAGACTTTGAGGGTTGTGTTGGTGCGGCGAAGTATCGCTAATGGTTTAGCCTCATTCATAAAGGAAACTTTGGAGGTACAGAGATGAAGAATTTGCAGTATGAGCAGGAGTAAGCTCAAGATGAAGGTGAGAGTAGACATTCTGCTGCCGTTTTTCTTATGGAGATTCTGTCAAAACAAGAAAGCCATGTCTAAAAGTCTATTTATAAATTTCTCAATGGAACGATGAGAATGCTGAAGGTACAATTTGCGGAACTCCTTCTTCCAGTTCAAACTCAGATCCTGACAAATCATCTTCTTCCGCGTAATCTACAAATGAAGTGGGTACTACGAGATCCGTAAAGATTTCTTTTGAATGAGGCCGTTTTAAATGGAACGAAGTTGATGCGGGCGCAGTTGTGAAGATGCATAATTTACAGAGTGGGCAGGTGGGAGATCGCTGAACCAGCCACGCATCAACACAATGAGTGTGAAACCAATGATTGCAGTGAAGCAACCGAATAGAATCTCCTAATAAGAACTCGTCGAGACAAATGGAGCAAGTTGAGTGGTCAGCCAGCAATATCTGATCCTGTTCGCACCATATTTTGAGTGGCAACTTAGCCGCCTTTTTCGCAGGCCGTAGAAAGGTATCAAATACGAGGAATAACATTGGAACAATAAGCGGTGAAAGGACAAATAGAACGACAGCAATATGGGCAAATAAGTTGTCTTGCAGTGGCGAAGGAACCAGGGTAACTCTGAGGAGTGAATGATTCGGTATCAGCGGACAAAGAGGGATGGTTTCAGGGTACAAATAAGCCGATGGACAGGTTGGCGGCGGTTCAAGGGAAAGCGTTGAAGTGGCTTTCGCAAGTTCTGTGATGGCCGAACCAACAAAGACACTGGGCACCCGAATATCGCGCACGTCCTCGTCGTTCGCCGGAACCATCGAAATCAATCTTTTGTCGCTGTGCTCGTCGCCAACGACCACGGCCACGGCGCCGCTCGTTTGCATTGCGCGGATCGCCGCAGAGAACAAACAGCCGCCGCCGCGCCGAACAAGCGCAATCCACGGCGACGGCAACGCAGTAGCCTCTGCCGCACCGCCGAAAGTATCCGGAGTGTGCGGCGGCGAGTTTGACGGGTGGCGCGCCGTGCATCCGTCAGCGATCGGAATCAGGAATCCACTCACGGTTCCCTGCGAGTACACAGACGGTCCGATGCGTGACTGCCGCGCTGACACAATCTGTTTGCCATATAGTAACTTGGCAGCAGTGCATGTGTTGGGGACGAGGAGAAGAAGGATGGTCCCAATGAGGTTCTGCGATTTCATTATCTCCTATCGCGGGAACTTTCGAGGTCCACATTCCAATCACATATATTGTCCAAATCTACAGGCACCAACGTTTCAACTGAGTCCAAGGCGTGAACAACAGATTGTATTCTTGGGGTAGCTTCTGTTACAACCATGGCAGTGGCTTGAATTGCCGTGATTTTGGTATTATCGTCAAAGTCTCGAATGTGGGTAGTGGCTGCATGATTTAAACGTGTTCGATTTGCTTGGCTTTGTAATGCAATAATTTCACTGTTGATACTATTATATACTGCTTCAACTCCTGCCAAGATTGTAACCCAACCTTCACGTTTGTGAATCCATGGCGAATCAATGATACTCTTCAGTGCTTGACAATGCCCTTTCAAGGCAACCGCTTTCGTGTCTAATGCAGCTACTTTATTCTTGAACACAGTTGGATCGTTCCATTTGTTGTTGTATACATCTAGAATGTTGGGGATTGGTCGACCACGAGACTTGAATTTTTCCAAATATGGCTGGAGGAAGAAGAGTGCATTTCCAAGATCGTTTATAAACTTGTAACCAATCCCTTTCGTGGATTTCGTATAAGTGACTTCATCGGCTGTCCAACCCAGTGGTGGATTCAACAGCTTCAAACGCGAAACCAAAAAGTTCTTGAGCTTCATTTCATTGTTCGCACTTCCAAAACAGGATACGATTTGTATGTTGTTCTTGAAACCATCAATACTTGCAACGAACGCATTGGAGCAGGTGTTGGCACAGTGGCTGGGGCGTGAAATGCGAGAATACCTATTGTTACAAACATACGCGCTTGCAATGTTACATATTGTGAGATAAACGTAGGTCCTGAAAGCAAAACTCCGATGCCAGCCTTTGCTTGTGTGGGATCGGCAGGTGGTGCTTTGAAAAAGTAGGCCTTCGTTTCAGCGGTTATATGGCTGGGCAGTTCTAACTCAATCAGGACAGATGCCCAAAGATCGCCAACAGTCATTGCTTCAACTGTCAACATCCGGGATATGATCTTGTCAGATCCACGATAAACTTCTAATTGAATGATATCCATTTATTCTGCTTGAATATGTGAGCCACAAGAAAACGTCAATAACTAAGAACACACCTAGACGGTGGAAGCGTCGTCTACTACAATGCGCGCAGGGACTTGATGAGCCTGGGCTGCTGGAGTGCTCAGATGAAAAAAGTGAAAACCTATTTATTATTTCTCCCCACCGGGACAAAAAATCCACCCGGCCGGGACTGTAAACCAAGACTTCAAGACGGGACACCTTATTCACTTCAAACCACTCGGGAACCCAACGTGTACAACAATTCCATTCCTTTCAACTCTCTCATACGATCACGCGCTGGTTCGTATTGGCAAAGTCGTGCACACGCAATTGAGATGTTCTTCTGGGCTCCCTTTTGGCCGTTTGGCCATTTTGAAACCACCCGCAGCAAGTCAACCAACATATCAGTCAACCCTGCTCGATGAAAATACTTTGCATTGTCCTCTGTATTGTTTTTGGTTAGAATCATAGTTACATTCAATTATAAACTAACCTTTCTTACAGCACTCTGCAATTGCAAGACCGATATTTCCAATCAGACGGTCCACCTTTTCAATCCATCCTGCCTGTTTGTCTGATGAAACAGACACAGTCTTGACCAAATCACGTACAAGATCAATCAAGAGATCAAATCCCCCTTCTCGTTTCCAACTCTCCACAACTCTTCCTTGCTCTTTTTCTACTCCTGCTTGTTGCAACCATCCTGCAAGAAGCTGAACCCAGCATCCTGCATCATCGACTCCGCATTCCTTATTCCATCCTCTCAATCTGTCGGCCATCCCAACTTCATCCCACCATCCATCTAAATCCTTTGCAACACGCGCTGAATTGCGTGATTGGATTTTGGTAAGAGTTGCTAACGCAACAGACTTATTCTGAACATCACTGTTGAGGGATCTACCAAGATGGCGAATCAAAACAGGAATCAGATCAGTCTGCGTAAGCAACGAGTCCGGGAATGGGTTTGATTAATCGTTATCAAGTTGTGCAAGGTGGTGAGGAAGAGTGTGGACGCATTCTTTTGCACCAAAGTGGCGAGATGGAATGTCAATGAATTGCGAGACTCTTCTACTGCGGTTTGAACTGGCTTTGTGCTACTTGCTACGCGAACCAAGGCCGTGAGTGTTTCACAGCAGACGTCTGGTGTTTCTGGAAACCAAGTGTCTAGGGAGGACATCAAGGATGGACTGAACATCCAAACTTTTGAAAGAGTGTTGTAGGAGAAAATGGAGCAGCTTTTCCATGAAGCCAAAGAGGTAATTGGCAATTTCAGGCGTTGCCGCTGGTAGCGACGGGTGAATCCGCTTTGCGAGTGGAGTACTCTCAACCGTGAGCATACCAAGAGCCGTCTTCAGAAACAGCGACCACGTTTGTGCAGTTCCAGTGTGAAATCCACTCGTGGTGGTGATTTCAAACAAGCATGGTTCATGCTCTGCACAGATACGAACAAGTTGCGATGCTTGTGAATTATGTGCAGTCCTTGGGGAGTTGTTGGGTCTTGGAGGTAATATTTGAAAACACGAGTGGGCATTCCAAGACTGATTTCACAATTTGTGTGAGACGGTTGTGTTTGGCGAGAGATTTTCTGTTTTCTTCTGAAGTCTTGAGGGAGGCGAGGAGGATAGGGAGGAGGATGTGGATGGAGGAAGGAGATATGATTGAGCTGGATTCTTGGGATTCTTGACCATCTCCAAAGATCTTTTCAAAGCCATCATAAACGCGAAATATGGATGCGTTTGATGGTTCGTGCATTGCTGGTTCTGAGAGAAACGTAACAAGCGTGTCAGCATATGACGTGATGGAGTCGGACTTGATAATGGCCACCGGTTTGGGACCATATGGAGCATTGACCGATGCTGCAGTAAACCCATCCAGTTTCGCCTTGATTTCCGTCACAAACTTGTCAATCACAGCCTCGAATGATTTGCGCTGCAAAAACAGAGCTACAGAGTCTTGATTTAACGATTCCGTCTTTTCAATGGCAGTACTGTCAAGATTTCTCGTGTTTGCTTCCACTGATTCCTTCTTAGATCGAGACTCAACTTCAAGACTGATTTCTTCTTCGCAAACACGCAGAGCGCGTTCTACATCGGCTAGAGAAATGAGCTCAGATTTTTTCTTGGCATCAGTCTCAGTGGTGAGGTGTTGGAGTAACGATGTCAAGTCTGATTTCGCTGACGTAAGTTGTCCAATGGCACGGTACGCCAAACTGCGTCTCCAAAGTGTTTTGACACGAATTTGAAGTGAGATATCGGCTTTGGACTCAAAAACTTGGGTACAATCTTCCACCGTCCCAGTAAAATCCAAGAGACAGAGTCGGCTGTATGCGCGGTTCGAGTATAAAGCTGGATCTGGAGTGATTCCTGTAGATAGTGTTAGGTTTATATCTCAAGATGTTATGTAAGTTTACCTTCTGGATCTGGTAGATTCATTTTGTTCAAAAACTCAAACGGATCTTCCTCGTCTTCCTTAGGCGGCGCTTTCTTTTGAGATTTCTCGTATTCCAAAATCTGTTGGCGCTTTGGGTGTACACACGTTTCGATTGCGTCTGTGTAGTGCTTGACAGCAGCTGTTGGGTTTGAAACGCGTATAGCTTCGTTTCCCAGGGCTTTGTGAGTATTTGCGATCTCAGTAATCTTCTCGGGTATGGTTTTGTGAGTCACTCCGGCTTTGAGGGAGTATGGTTTTGGAGGCGGTTGTTTCTTGGTTTCAGGTTTTGGAGGATTTGGTTTTGCTGCCGGTGCAGGTGAGACATCTTCGGGTTCATTTGACTCGTCAATCTTCTCAAAGCGGGAATAGTCGAGACTTGTTTTTGGAATCTGTTTTTCGATGTGAATTAGTTCAGACCAGAATCAAAGATATAAATTACTTTAGGTTTTGTTACTGCGACTTTTTCTGCTGCAGTAGCGGCTGCTCTTGGAGCCGATACTGAAGAATCTGATTTCGCGTTGAGTTGTGGTTTGACAGCTTCAACTTTTTCAGATCCAGTTGCCTCTGATATCTCTGCACCTCGAGTCTTTGGCTGTGGTATATCTTTGAGCGTGGATTCCTTTATGTCGACAGCTTTGCCAGATAATATGTCGTTCATTTGTTTGGCTGGTTCCAGGCATTAGTGGCTTAAAATGGTATTCTGACGAGCTTACTGTAACTACTGACAAAGTCTTCAAACTCATCGAGTTCTTCTTTAAGGTGGTCGAGATTCATTTGTTTGGTGGTTGTACTGTAGTTTTTTCTTGCGGTTTCTTTGGACTTCTTCTCACAACTCAACAACGGAATATTCTCCTCTTAAATATTTAATTTTATTTAGACTTGTTGCGACAACGAGTTGAACTCGTTTAAAAAGTTTTGAGTAAACTCCTTATTTTTGAATTCGAGTTTCACGCGATATTCGCGATAGTCTTTTCCATTCACTTGCTCATTCACAGACTCCGATCTTTTCAAAGTAATGAAAGCAAAATTGTCTGTTGCAGATATATCTGTGGCTTGAAGGAGAATATAACTGACTGCTTTGAATTCAGTTCTTACAGTGAACCACTTTCGCTCTTTACAACGAACGATGTCAATCTGACACGTTTCCCAAAACTCCAATCCGGCTATTACTTTGCTCACAAAGGGGTATACTTCAAAAATCGATTTTTGGTTCGCCAACCAAGCGTTTTCAAATTTATCAATGTTCATCAAAGTTGCTATAGGAATGCAGTGAATATTTAAGTTAAGATGTAGAAATGGGACTTACATCGTTTTCCAGCATGATTGTCTATCAGTTCTCTGCCGATTGGTCTACCACGTCGTCCTAAACCATCATAACTTGATGGCTTGTCGGAACTCTCCTTGCCGATTTTTGACTGGTTTCGTGCACCCGTTGATGAACGACTCACGGGTTTCGTCAACTCTCGCATCTTTTGTCGAGCAAGCCAAACTTCAACCGCTTTCGACCCCATTAACAAGGAAATTAAGACAGTTGTACAGCAAAAGATTGTCATGGACCATCGAATATCATTCAGTTCGTCGGTATTTGAGGGCAAAAGGATGATGATCAGGAATGCGAGTGTATATAGCAGTCCCATGATAAAGAGTAATCCTGATTCATTGTACTCGGCTCGAAGATTAACTACGTTGAAGGCAATGCAGAATAGTGCCAAAATCACGAGAATGTTATAAGCGTATAAGAAACCACTGACAGTGGAAGTGTTTCCAGAATATTCACATTGTTGTATTTGGTGTTTTTCATTCGAAATCCACTTCGGCAAACTTTTGACTTGCGTTGACCAAATTGATAGCATTATAATTTGGAGAGCAATAAGTCCAGCTAAGAATGCATAAAGTTTTTTTGAAATGGAGCCAATATTGATTCGATCTCGTGAATTGAAAATAATGAAAACGTATATGTTCTTGACAAGCAATGGTGTCGCGGTTAATATGAACCCCATCAATGGTAGCCATATTTTGAGCATGCAAATGGTTCGAGTTAGGTTAAAAAGTGGCAGCGCCGTCGCTAAGTAGAGTAGACAGCAGCCTAATAAAAGAACCAACGTGTAGTCTACTCCAACAGTTCTCACCACCTTGTCTTTTCGGTTCCAAAGAAGAAATATGAACGAAACAATACTGGCCAATAAACCCAGAGCCATCAAGCAGAGAACCAGAATACCAGACTGGTCATAAAACGAATATACAGTTAGAATTTGAGTACGTGGTCCATCCCAAGGCGGAATAGACTGCCCTCCATAAAATACGCGCTTATTGTCACCATAATAGCTGAATGAAGTGGCGTTTGGATTTGTTTGACCAAATATAGAATAGTTGAGATAAACACCAGTTTGGTAAACGAACTGATATGCATTCGTCACCTCACCGTACGAATTCAGCGTCATATTATCTGAAGTGAGTCCGTCGTATCCAAGGTTCGCGAACAACGTCCAATTCATTCGGTCTTGTGCCTTTCGTTGAACAAGCATATCAAGAGTTAGGTCTTTGTCTCGCGCCAACAAATTATGAAACCCATGTAGAAGCATCATGGCACAGTCATATCCAGAGTTTACACCGAACCAGTTTATGAAATCGAAGCCTGGCGGTCCGACTTGCGTTTCGGTTGAATAATTACTTGTTGCTTTGTACATTCTCTCGTTCAAGTCGTTGTAGAGTGGGTTGGATCCGTCAGGTAATAGTGGTTGCAAGTAGATGAATCCTTGCACTATTGTGTAGTAGTCCGCGCCATACGCTATGTTCAGTAAATTGTTAAATGAGAATATATCACGGCCATCGAACACTCTCCGCACTTACTTTTTACCGGGTCTGTGTATGGTGTAGGGGAATTCAATCCCATCCAAACAATGTTTGGACCTGTCCAGCCCATTTGGGCCAACATGTACAGAATATCGCAAGTGAAAGGAGTTTGTCCTGAAACAAAAATGTATCTTGCGTTAACTGTATGTAAGCTTCTGTTGGCGTAACTGATCAAGTTTTGGTTTGGTTTGTTGGGAAGTGGGAGAATTGCGACGACGGTGATTCCAGCAGTGCGCAATGTATCGACAATCTTTAAGCCGACATAGTATCCAACGCTATCTTGATTTTGTATAATCATTGCGATACGCGTCACGTTCCAGTATGTTAAAAGTCGGGTAATGTGATTTCCAAGAGCTGTTTGACGGATGTCAGAAAAGACCCTCAATCTCAAAGTAAACATACCGACTGCGGGAATTGTTCTCCAAAAGTATGAATATTTATAGCGATCCGCCAGTTGTGGATTCAAGACATTGGCTGTACAATAAGGAATTTGAACCTGGCTTGAAGATAAGGCTTCAGCAACAGATTTTGCAGTTTTGGAATATTCGTAGTCGATAATTGCAGAAATATTGTTGTTAATGAGGTCTTCGACCATAGTTGACACGGCGTATCCTCCAGAATTTCCAGAATACGAGTCTTGGATTCCTGGCGTAAAGCTCCCGCAATTTGTAAACTGTTTCAAATTGACGTGGATTCCAGGAAGAATAGTTGGATTTGCGTTTACATCTGTTCGAGAATATAATAATATTATTCCTTGATGGACAGTTGTGCACACGAACCATCAATGGCCAGTTTTACAGCCAGATTAAAGAAATAGGCATATCCGGCAAGGTTGTTGATATTCATGTCTTCATAAAAGGCGTTGAAAGTGAAGTTTGTCACCAGTGAACTGTTGTAGGCTAAGTTTGGTAGAAAGCAGAACATGGAAACGAAAGCAAGATTGAGACTACTCGGCAGCGAGGTGGCTGCTAGAGACCCCAGAACCATACTGAAATGGAGGGAGATGGTCCAACAAACTCCGCAAAAGATTTACAAAATGCTTAAAACAAACAAATCACGAAACTGATAAATACTTGTTCCATCGTTCTTTCTTTTTTGTTCAAACCAACACCAAAATGGGGAGGGTGAGGATGTCCCGGGTGGAGTGAAGCCTTTAGTTAAAACGGTTAAGGGGTTAAGCGTTTAAGAAAAATTCTCTACATAGAACAATGGGAGGTGAAGGCTCTGGACGAAAGAAGAAGTCAGACGCTGCCTCGAACACTGCTAAAAATCGGCCATCCGGCGGTTTACGTCAGGCAACTCTTGCATTTGGACAGAAAGCCCGCGCTGCTCCGAGTCCAGCAGCCGAACCACAAACAAACCTGCACCAACCTGTTTCTGAACGTGTTTCTGAACCATTACCACCGCCTCCTTCTCCACTACCGTTGGATGAAAATACTGGGTTTGATCATTCTTAAAGCTCAACGTTAACTAATTAAGTCTGGCAGTGTTTCGTCAGGTCCAGCTGAAATCCCTCGGCCGGTAACAGCAGCCGACAAAGTCCCTCGCATATCTGATATTCACAAGTCTCTTTCTGCACAATTTCGAAACACTGGTCATTCGTCACAAGTAGAGCCGGACTGTCTCCATGATTTGGAGGACTTGCCTGATGATCACTCAAATGCTGAAACAAACAATGATGAGGTTGAAGAGAACACGTTAGACGACGAAGAAGGATTGGAATACTTCAGTGCTCGGGACTCCATGAGTGATGGAGGGAATGAAGCAGGGAGTCGAGACACACCTGCTAAGTCTGAACGAGATTGGCCCAAAATTGAACAGGGAACACCACTTGCTGTGTACGTTGACGCTGTTGTGGAGAAATTGAAAACCCAGCTCAAGGCTGGTTCCGTTGAGTGTTATGACAGAAAGTCATTTTGGATATATCCAGGAGAGTCTGTCTTTGATCGTATCAAGGGGAACGACCCATTTGCGTACTACAAAGACTGTTTATTGGATCTATTTGTTTGGATTCCGCATCTGTTGGTCCCAGTGTACTGCCCTTGGTGCAACAATGAAGTGACTAATTCTGGTTTTGCCCACAACCCCACTGGCCGGATTATCAGCGGATTTCGAAACTATGTTCTCATATCATACGCATATGAATGCAAGTCCTGCATAAAGTGGGGTGGGAAAAAGAAGCATTTCTATGGATCGTCAAAAGCCTGCTTGGATACTTTGGATGCCGAACTTGCTGGATGCTTTTGTCCCATTCTCACCAAGAAAGGCGGTATTGATCGAGACTTTGCAGATTTCTTTATTCCTTGTTTTATGGCAGGGATGGGACCTCATAAATTTGCTGCTGCTGCTGCCGAGACTGCTGCCAAACGAAAAGATCGAAAAGAACTCAATTGGATTATGGCTGTAAATCGCAGAATATCTGGGGATAGATCTGTGTCTGATATGCTCCTTGGAAAAACAAAACGTTCCTTGTTGACCGAAGTGCCAGATTACCCGTCATATAATGTGGACTTCATTCCCTCAGCAAATTATTTCAAGGGTATGCAGAATCTCCTTGATAAAGCTTCTCTAATCAAATTTCAGGCATCTTTTGCCTCTTGACTGAGAACGTTCGTACATTAATCAACACGTACCTCTCCTTGTTGCCGTGTGAGATAGGAAAAATAGATTTGTCATTCAAGGTTTGGCGATTTAGTCTCTACTGCAATGTTGTAACCCTCTTCTAGGCGTCAAAGCGGTTGTTGCGACTTCATGGAACATCCGTTTTTCCAGCCCTTCTATCATTTATGAACAATCACGAAGAGTTTGTAGGCTTTGTGCTTTGTCCATCAATCAAGACTGTATTGTCGCAAACGGATATCAGCCCATTCAAGCAATTTACACAGATAACCCCAGTCAGGATAAGCGAATTTGTGAAGATATCTTCCCGTCATTGAGGGAGGGTGTTGTTGATCAGAATGAGAGAGATGTGTTAGGATTGCCCCCGTTTGAGATAGAATCGGGAGTGCAGATTGTGTTTTACAATGACTTTAGTCGAATTCAAAGCTTTGTTGCGGATATTCTGATTGCCTTCAACTGCCGCCCCAAAGACAGCCCTTTTTATGTTCACTTGGATGCTGAATGGAATGTTGATCCACAACACGGACCTCAAAAGGTTGCTGTGATTCAAGTCGGATATGAACGCAAAATCGGAATTTTGGTGGTGAGACACTATTGATGGTCGGTCTTTGAATTAACAGACCTTCAGGTACACAGTCTCAGAACTCTGCCGTCAAACTTAATATCGATGCTAAAATCTCCCGACATAATTAAAGTTGGAAAGCAAGTTGGGGGCGATGTATCTAAGATTTTACGTGACTATGTTGGACCAAAACCCACTGTTGTAGGAACACTGGAGCTAGGTCGTTACCTCAAAGAACGAGGTTTGATTCTTAAAGCTGGAATTGGACTTCAAGCAATTGTGGCACAGGTTTTGAAAAAGTATCTTTCAAAAGATGACACACTACGACTGAGTAACTGGGAACAGCTAACAAACAACTCCCCTGAATGTGAATATGCGGCGAAAGATATTAATGCATCTCAACAAGTCTTTGAAGTGGCTTCTAAGTTTCCTTTGGTTGGCGCTCCTCTCAAGAATCCACAAAGTGGCGATAAACTCTCCATATTTTCAATGGACAAGCGGCGTAAGGTTGCAGATGGAGTCTTCGTTGCAGTTCGGAATCACAAAGCAATTGTTTCGATCACAAAAGTGTATGTCCCAAGTGCTAAAGCTACTGGAAATCAAACGTTTGGCTCGTTGAGCATTCCAGCTGAAATTGATGTGGAATTCTCTCAACTTGTGACACGGTCTCCAGTTGAAAAGGATCCAATTGTTTTGGGACCCACTCGTCAAATTGCTGCAGAACAGCAAAAACCAGTATTTATTGACGAAGAAACATCAATTGATTCTGTTGTTGATGAAGGCTTTGGTGATCTTGCAGAAAATGAAGACGTGTCGCTGACTGGCCTTGTCAATCAACCACCCCAACCTACTTACAACATTGACGCAAATAGTGCTGCATTTGGTCAACAAGAATTTGAATCTATAATGAGTGTTGAAGGCGAAACGCTATACACTCTTGTAATTGGGGATCCATTCCATTTGTTGAAAAGTATTGAAGTTTCAAAGTTTCATTGCTTGTCCTATGATTTTGCCGTTGCTTTAGCCAATGCTGTCATTGTACGACTGAAAGAGCCCAAACAAGCGTTGCTCAAGCGTTTTACTGAGCTTGGATTGGACTATGACCAAACACTGAAATCAAATCGTCGAGATGTTCTCAAGTGTATTCCGGGGGTGATTCAAGAGGCTTCAATTGTGGCCAAAAGCTGGAAAGAAGTGTGCGAGATATATGGGCCGCAAATTGACCCCAAACGTGGTCCATTATTTTCGAAAGAGAACTGGAAGCAGGCATCAAATGGTTACAAGGCTCTACTCAGCGGCCAATATTCTGATCCTCCTGGCGTTCAGCTTTATCGAAAATGCGGAATGCATCCAATTTGGAAGGTTCCTCTCCTTCATTGTAGTCGTGGAACAGTCAGTAATGAAGGAACAGCACATAAACAAGCTCTAGATACGTTCAGGTCATATAACCTTGGACCTATGTCGTTTGTTGGAGCCATGCATCAACTGGCTATACGAAGTAGTTTGAAGAATGGAACAAAGCATAGAACTGGACGATCATTTACTGTTGGTCACTACGACTTAAGTTTGATTAATAGACTTCACGGCGCTTACATTATGCTTGGATTGAAATTACCGACAAGGCTACTAGATTGGGTAAACACGGACTTTTATTCCGTACCAGAAGGCAGACGAATTGGAATTCTCGAAATTCCAAAAGATGATCGTGAGAAGTACAAAATGGATTCTGCCTCCTTTCGGTTTTCAACGAATTTGAGTTCCAGAACATTTATAGCTCGAGAACAAGGTCTGAAATATCCAGCGCTGCCTATACTTACCAAAGAAGAACGTGATTTATTCAAGTCAATGATAATGAGCTCAACCAGAACGGATTTTGAAGAAATGAGCGTCAACTGGAATACAAATGACCTGGTGGATGGAAAGCTTATTACGTACAAATTACCTGAACATCTTTCAGCATACCACGCGCAACTCAAGGATCGTGAACGGGAGCAGGAAGCAATATTTATTGCAGGTGAATTACGACGGGAACTTGTGAATCGAGTCTCACAGACAACTGTTTCTGAGATTTTGGTTCCTCCTGTGGCTTTTCCAAGAACCATGACAGAGCAAATTGCTCAACCCGAGTTTCCTGCATTGGAGTATCAATATGAGAACGATTCTGAAAATGCGGTTGATGACATATTTGAAGTACCAATGGAATCAATTGCTGAGGCTGACTCAAACCAGGATATTGTGGAACACGAATTGGCCGACTCAAACCAGGAAATTGCGGAACACGAATCACTTGACAAGGAAGGCGCTGAACGTCTTACTGCGGGTTCAACCACAGTTGAACATATCAACCAACCTGCCGTTAATGAGCCCCCTGTTAAACGTGTTCGTCGAGCACCAATTTGCTCTCGTTGCTCTATTGGAGGATGTCGAGGAGCCGGTGCGACAAAGTTCTGTTTTCTAACAAAACTGGCTGATGGTACCATTTTGGACAGAAAAGACGAAACGCTTCTTGATCAATGGGAAACTGGATTTATGGCCAAACATTTACGAATTGCGAATAATGTCTGGGAGAACCAATGGTTGAAGGGCGGAGAAGTCCGTGCTAAACGTCGCTGTAAGAACTGCAGTCTTTCAAATTGTCACGGCAACCGAGGCGCTGTTAATTGTTTCCTTTTGAAACAGCGCGATCAGCAATGGCGGCTATTGTACTCTTTACAGATAACAGAATGGGAGAGTAAATTTACTTCAATTCTGAATTAATAAATCCAGATGAAACTCTCCTTGAAACACTTTTAAAACTCTTCTTGAAACATGAAGCGAATTAGGTAACAACATTCCTCCTTATCTCTCTCACTCTCACTCTCACTCGCTCTCGCTCCTCTCCTTCCTCTTCCCCCTTTTCCTTTCTCTCTTTCTTCTCTCTCTCTCTCCCTCCCTTCCTTCCTTCCCTCTCTTTTTTTTTTTTTTCGGCCGCCCGGGATATCGTAAAATAGCCCCAAAATGCACCAACTGCGAGCGGCCCGCCAACTGATCTCTCTCGCCCAACTCCGTCCACTCAGCCCACGCCGCGCCCTGAGCCAATTAACCACCGATGCGCACGTGCCATCAATTTCGCGGTCAAAGAAGCCGCTGCCCAGCCAAACCCAAAACCAAAACCAAAACCAATCCAAATCCGATCCAAATCTTCTTTCAACTTCGCTTCGATTCGCCGTTGAAAACGAAAACAAACAAATTGCGTCAAAGGCATTTAGTCAGCTGCTCCAGTTGAATGCCCTCAAATCAAAGGATGCTGCGCTGGAGCCAGACCTGCTCAAGAAGATGATCGCCCTCTTTGCCTCAAATACTATCGGTGACCGCCCCGTGCACCAGCTGGAGGAAACACTGAGGCTTCTGGAGAACATCCTCAGCTTGCTGCCTCCATCAGAGACTTCGGAAGCTGAATTGAAGCCTTATTTGGAGCTGTTGAATCGTCTGGACAAAGTCGACAGGTAGGAAACTCTTATTCCGTTATTTTGATTGATTCCTTCTTTAGATTCAGCTCCACTTGGACTCATATTGTGGAATCCGCTCAAGATAGCGGATTTACAGCCCCTCAACTCTCTTTGGATATATACAACCAAGCTCTTGATATTTTCGGACGACACGGTCTTTTCCAGAGCGCTAATGAAGTGTTTGGCCTCCTTATCAAAGCCTCTACTCCTGTCCCGTTAGCCTCTGGAGAATTCACTCAACCAATGACCGCTCCTCCCAACGATGATTCATATTTCAACCTAATGAACTCCCATCTTTCTCGTGCAAAACCTGACCTCACTGGTGCTCTGGTCCACTTTGAACAAATGACAATCAATGCGTCGCCACCTCCAACTCTCCCTATCTTCAACCTTCTTATTCAAGCTGCCGGAAAACTGAGGGACTTTGCCACGGTGAAGCTTTTGATGGATATGCTGGAACCCGCTGGTCTTCTGCCCAACCACATCACATACAACATCCTGATTGATGCGTATTCTAAAGCTGGTGACGTTGAAAACGCGAGGAAAGTTCTTGAGGAATGGAACGAGGCGGTTCAAGAACGTAATTCTGATAGCACCAAAAAGCGTCTTGTCCCTCCAACTACAGTCACATTCAACACTCTCATGTCAATGTGTGCAAAACAAAATGGAACTCCAGAGGAAGCTCAATTTCTTCTGAAGGCTATGCTTCAGACTGTGGGTGTCAACAAACTAACTGCAACCGCGTATATGGATGTCTTCAAACGACGAGGAGATTATGCTGCTTGTCGCGAAGCGTTTGAAATGTTTGAAACCGAGTTGGGAGTTCCGAAATTTACGGAGGGGTATAATGTATTGCTCTCGTGTTATGGATACACGAAAAACTTGGATGAGATGGACCGTATTTATCAGGAAATGTTAAAAACGTGTCGACCTACGTTTATCACATTCCGCATCCTCGTAAGTGCCTGTGCTGCAAAACTCGATGTTGCAAGACTGGAACGGTGGATTAAGGAAATGAATAACTGGGATTACGATCCGGACGAAATGATGCTTGAGACTGTTTTCAGGGCAATCATCTCAGACGCGAAACTGAGTACAGGAAGCAAGACTGTCATGGAATTCGTGAACAAATACCTACAAAACCAAGAGATTAAGAACGTGAGGCTCGCAAATGTTGTGTTGGAGGCACATATCCACGATTATTTGGTTCTTTGCTCCGGGCCATTTGACTTAAGCGAAGTTTTGCAGCGGTCTCAATTTGATACATATTTATTCGCGACACGGAAACCCAATCTTTACACATTGAAGGCTCTGCTGGATGCGGTGGAAATTGGGTTGGCGAGGGAAGGAGGTGTGATAGAGAAGGAGGAAACTGCAAAGACGCTCGTTAAAATTTGTGAGAAGGGAAATGTATCTGTTCAGCAGGAGCAAATGACTCGGGTCATGAATGGTTTGCTTGCAGAATAGAGTTTTTCCACATCATTCTTTCCATCAAACCTCCAACGAATAACCAACCAACCTAATGCCGAAGGTTCATAATCCGCTGCCGCAGGAACTTGCCCAAGAATTTTCAAAGGCAGCAAGTATCCTTGATGTGAGTTTCGCAGAGAGCATGCTGGAGAATGTTTTGAACATACCTTGTCAAACTGTTTTGACATTCCGTCCACCCTATCATTCCTTCTTTGATGAGCCTTCTAGTATATTCTTTATGAATAGATTTCATTTCCTAATCATCTTGCACCATGGAGGAACCATACCATTGTTCCACCCTCCTGTCAACTCATTACAAACGCGCTAAAACTCACCTCACTCAGCACTTCATCAAAGGCAAAAATCAGCTCGATACTACGCTTATCCCTCCAAAAATCATTGCAAACTGCAAAGGTGAAAACAAAGTGAAGTCGAACGAAACTGACATCAATAAAACCGCAGGTGTGGCTGTACTCACGATCGTAAAGGCTGGCTTTGTTTGGTCTGGCCGTGCTGGTGCAGGTCTTGTCGTGGCAAGATTACCGGATGGGAGATGGAGTGCACCGTGAGTGGTTTTGGAATGAAGCGTTCACTTAATCAAACTCATCTGAAGGTCTGCAATTGCTGCTGGAGGTGCTGGAGTCGGTGCACAGATTGGCGCTGAAGTAACTGATTCCGTGTTTATCTTGAATTCGGATTCTGCTGTGAAGGCGTTTAGTATCGGAGGGAATGTGACGTTTGGAGCGAATCTGTCTATTGCTGCTGGTAATCATTTTGTTACATTCATATTGTATACTTACGACAAGCGTGGTAGGTCCCACTGGACGCCAAGCAGAAGCGAGTGGGGCTGTGGGTCACTTCGCCCCCATTTATGCGTATTCTAAAACGAAAGGCTTGTTTGCGGGAGTCAGCTTTGAAGGCTTGGTTATTCTCACGCGTAAAGAAACAAATGCGCGCTTTTATGGCCAGCAAGTAACTCCAGCCGAGCTGTTGAGTGGGAAAATCGAACCACCAGCTGAAGCCGAAGTCTTGTACCGCTCGCTGAATCATCGCGGTTTTGGTTCAAAAGACGTTGAAGCTGTGTCGCAGGGGAATATGGGGTCACAGGGAAGTCTGTCTCGTCAATCATTGTCACACCAACAACAAGGAGGTTCTTCATACGCGCCACAACAATCGGGTCCTCCTCCAGCTACAGCTGCCGCAGTTGCCGGTTTTAACAACTACCAGCTCCACCCCCACATCCGTCAATGAAACAGCCATTTCATAACACTCCTCCGCCTCCACCAAAACCCTTTGCCGCAGCTCCGCCACCTTATATGTCGAACCAACAACCCGCTCCGCCTCCAAAACCTGCACATCAAATATACGGAGCACAACAGCAACAACAGGCCATCATTCCACCGCGTCCGAAACCAGCCAATCAGGCTCCACCACTGCCACCGAAAATCCAGCAAAAGATTGTAGTCGCGTTATACGATTTCAAAGGAGAACGACCGGGAGATTTGGGATTTATTGCGGGAGACCGGATTACAGTTGTGGAAGAGAAAGAAGATGGTTGGTGGCAGGGAGAATTGAGAGGAGTCAGAGGAGTGTTTCCGTCGAATTATTGTCAGCAGTAGTGATTTGAAATGAATTACTTTCCTTTTATTTATTATTTTAGCTATAATTCGATGCCCTCTTGTGAACGATTTAAGGAAGCCGTTCTCGCATGCCTCAGCGAATCGGATTGCGTTGTAAAGCGAGGGCTCAGTCTAAACGAATGCCTGGATCTGAAGCATAAGGATGTTACCCAAGAATGCAGATTAGCACAACGGTCCTTCTTTGAATGCCAGCTGTCAATGGTACTTTGTCCACTCATATTTTGTGACTAGTTTAACAGGTCTAATTCTGCTTTAGCTTAATCCAAGACGTCGGCTGAGGGGACCGTATGGAGGCGTGTCAACTGAAAAAGAGAAGGACGACCAGTAACATACTCAGACCATCCACCTTCAACAGCAATAAACCATGTTATAATCATATTATATTCCGACTCTCCATCTTCCTGGCCGAGAAGATTTGCACATCCCCTCTGCTAAGATTTACAAAATCACCTTGCCAGCCTTTCCTATTACTTCCAGGCCGTGAAGTTTACCCCTCCGCCTTCTATGGTCGCCGCGAAGCAAAATATAACATTGGGTTTTGTGGGATACTACTGTGTGCTGAAGGGACTTGCCTTGAATGGCTCGTTGGTTACAAACTTCAATCCAGTCTTCAATTCTAGTGTTGTTCACCTATCAGATTGGTCTGGTTTCATGTATTTTGCAGATTTGGCGTGGCTGGCTGCGATTGATGAAGTGAATAAGGATCCAACGATTCTCCCGAATGTTCACGTCAACGTAAAGCGATTTTCAGGTAATTACAGGGATAACCTGAATATGTTGCTTAACGAAGTTAGATTGTGGCTCGTATACTCCAAATTTGAATCAGAATTACACTGGGAGTAGCGGGGGGTTTGCTTCCGCGATAATGGCTCCGGACATCATCTTCAATCACACCGATGTTATCGGAATACTGGGAAATGAATTTAGCACAACGGCTTTGTAGGTGTACCGTTGTCATGTTTTAACTTACAAATATATGTTAGAGGTGCGACGGAGATATTATCAAACTACAAGCTTCCGTACTGCTCTGCCGCTTCTCAATCTCCAAGACTTTCAGATCGAAACAAATATCCTTATTTTTGGAGGACTCTAGCGGGTTCCGGGCTCGGAGAGTTCTTCCTCCCCATTTTGAAGAAGTGGGATGTCACTCAAGTTGCAATTATTTATCAAAAGGATGATGAATTCGGTTACCAATCAGCTTTGGACATAAAAAAGACGCTGCAGTCTAATGGGATTCGCATCTTGGTCAATGTTGGGATTCCTACAAAGTTTTCTCAACGTGATATTGAGTATGTCGCGTATTTGGTCAACCAGACTCAGGCACGATATATCATATATAGCGCGGAAAATCCATTCGTTGCTGCAACATATTACGAGTTTGGGAAGTTGGGGCTTTTAAGTCCAAGTCGAGTGTGGTTCACTTACAACTTTCCAACTATGAATGGGTTGGACGTTGGTCCCGATTATTATCAAATGCTGAAGGGCCTAATTTTATTGCAAGCTTATAATCCATATCAGAATGGAAGTCTGTTCAGAGGTTTCTATGATGATGTCAGTGCTATCGCCCAAAATCCCATTCCAGGGATGAGCTGGCAATATCTGTTGCGGATTTCGTCATCTCAGACAAACTATGATTGTGCCATGATGATGCTGAAAGGCTTTGATAAGCTTCTTAAGTCGGACAATAATCTAACGATTGATCAACTATCTTCAAGGAGTCTTCAAGACCGTATGAACTTTACATTATTTTCAAATTTGGGATATCATGGCATGTCGGCGGATGAAAACGTTCTGAATGACTGGGGCGATCTGGAAATGTTAGTGTTATTTTCTCCTTATTCATTTGACGTATTCCTTCAGACCACAACAAGTCTTTTACTTTACAGGCAATTATACCAATACAAGTCTCTTCGGCCAGACTGATAAAAATGGTGCAACTTTCTACTATTATCCAGGAAAGGCTCCAAAGTTTAGCGATGGTGTGGCTATGATTTAAAAAACATTCGATTGACTTTTAATCTAGGTTCAAGTATTCCTCCTCCAGATGGTCCTCGACTGCTCATACCTCGTCAATATGACTTCCACTTATCAGCCGCGTCTGGCGGATTGATGATATTCTATCTGATATCTGGAATCATGTTCTCTGTGGTTTGTCTAGGATATGTTTTGAGACATCGAAGCTACAATTCAATCCGTCGAACAAGCGTAACATACATGTGTACAACAATTCTTGGTACTATGTTCATTACTTCAACTATTTTCTTCTTCTTCCAAATCCATCAGCTGCAATTTGCACAATTCGTGTTTGGTTCCAATTATCTGGGTATTGTTTGGTAATATCAGCTATCATTCCAAAGTCAGAGTTGAATTATTGGATGGTTTTATCTGGACGAAAAGTACAGCGAGGTTTTCGTGCAAGAAGATATATGCTTATGCGAATTATATGTATATGTCTGGCAGAAGTTGGGTTGTTGGTTGCATGGACTTTCAGTGTCAAGTATCAAATCACAAAATCGCAAGTATTCTACGTATCAACGAGCGACCAGCCTTTTTATTTGCTCGAGTGCACGGATCTCACTTGGAACCATCCGTCAAAGATTGTTTTGATTCTGTACAATGTGGGACTGTATGTTGTTGCGTCAGTGCTGGCTTTCTCTGCTCGAGGTGCTGAGGCTTATACGGGAGAAACGACTTTTATATCCATGATATTGACTTCGTTCGGAGTATTTGCAGGACTACCAATCCTTGTCATCACCACATCGTCCACCAGCATTTTATCCATCACACTTCACGTCACTTGTTGCTGGCTTCTCGGGATTCTCACCATCGGATTTATAGTGTCCCTAAGTGGTTCTTAATGTGGAGTGAAAAGTTCAAACCTCAACTTTCCTTTGTTGGAAACCGTCTCTCAAGGAGCACCATGGAAAGTGGCGGTACTCGTAGGCGTGACAGTATCATACAAAATGAAGATTCCCAAAGTTCTGGAATTGCCACAAGCTGGTCGTCACTAGTTGTACGAGGAAGCAGTGTTCCTTGGGTGGTTGGTGTCAGTGGTATTGATATGACGTTGATTGGAATTCACTGCTTTCTGGTCATCAAGGAATCTCCTCTTTGTATACCGAAGTGGGAGTTTGGCATCTTAAGCATTATCAAATGCAAGAATCGTAGCTGGATATCCCTTGAATCTTTGTGTAGCTCATTCGCGTTTCCTCTGAGCTCTGGCACGCAGTGTCGTTCTCATATTCACCATCGTTTCCGTGTCAAAGTTTGGAATTCTGGGCCAACGTTGGGTTTGGTAAGAAGACTTGAATTCGAGTTTGGAAATGAGGAAGAGGTACAGCACTTTCAGGAGCTGGTCAAAGCCAATACACAGAACAACTGAAGGGGTGTTTATTTCTAGACGACGTGCAAACAAAAACTAGAACGTCCATTAAATCTAGAATACTGTGTGAGCATTCCTTTGACATGTTTAAGAAAAGACTTACAGCCAGTCCGAACACGTTAACGATGCAGTACATCGTTTTTGAATCGTATTTGTATGTTGTGCAACCTTTTTGGGGGTGGTAAGCTGAAATTGAACATAAGAACGGCAACGTACCATCCGTAGTACTATCCCAGTAACAAGAAGAAGCAGCGTGAAGACCCGCCCCGTTCTTTTGCATAATTGTGCATGTAACTATTGATTTTGGTAAATAAGTCCAGTGTCTGATTTGACACCCCAAGGAAACCCACCAATGTATTTGAAGGGTTTGTTGAGGCCAGCCAGGCGCTTCAAGCACTGTTCAACAATGTTTGAGTTCCACTGACCGACCTTGTTATGGTGGTAGGCAGCGTTTTGAATAGTGGTCTCGATGGACTGGGTTTAATGGTTTGGGAAAGGATTAGATGGCTGCCCTTTGAGAGACCGAAGAAGGACAGCGATACCTCTTTGATGACGTTGTTGACTTCTTCGACGACAAATGCTTTCTGATGAAGGGGGTTAACTCGTCAATACCCCAGCAGGCATAGGTCAAAACAAACCTCTTCGTGGAACTCTTCCATCTAAACATTAAATAACACTTTCGATTAGACTACGCATCAGGGGCCACAAGGTATCTCCTCACCTTGTTTGATTTCTGACAAACTTTTGTTGGGAGGGATCCAACACCAACATGAACCTTCTCCTCTTCCTATTGGCCTTAAGTGACTACTCATCAGCCGCAAAACCCGATAACATAACTCTCGCTTTCGTATCAAATTACTGTTCCCTTCAGAACGTGGCCTATTCCTCGTCTCAACTCATCAACTTCACTTCATATGAGTACGACCAGGACTTGATCACACCATATCAACTATCTGCATACATTTTCTATCCTGATGTCATTATGCAAATGGCTGTAGACGCGATCAACGCGAATCCGAATATTCTGCCCCAGACATATGTGAACGTGAAGAGGTTTTCTGATTGTGGGACCTGGTATCCTACCGTTGAGGCAGACTACTCGGGATATTCTGGTGGCTATGGATCCGCCATGACGGCGCAAGATGTAGCCGAGCAAAATTTGGACGTTGTAGGAGTGATTGGAAACGAATATTCCACCACTGCTCGGTAAGTATATAGCGTTTTTCATTGAAATCCCGCTAACCGTACTAAAGGTCTTTGGTTGAAGCGTTAGGGGCGTATAAGCTTCCATATTGCTCTATGGCATCAACTTCACCAAGGCTATCAAACAAAAACAACTACCCGTACTTTTTTCGAATGATGCCTGCAGCTGGTATGAGCGCTTTTTGATTTAATACTCGAATTGACGCCGCTCATCAGGTCTGGGCGAACACATTCGACAAATGTTGCGAATATGGAATGTAAAACGTGTGCAATTATCTACCAAAGCGATGACGATATGGGCTTGCAATGTAACCCTTCTGCTATTTCAGGGCACAAATTAAATCCTCCTTGACAGATGCCCTGGATATTTCATCTTCATTTCTTTCGCATGGAATCACAGTTTTCAGCATCAATCTGAAGACTAATTTTGGGCGCGATGATATAAACCTCTCTATCGGCCAACTGAGGCGAGTCTCTGCGCGATACTTTATTCTTTCTGGACAACAGACTTTCGTGAGTCAAGCCTACTATAAGTTGGCCAAACAAGGACTTGTTGGGCCACAGTTTGTTTGGATGAGTTACACAATACCACAGCCGTTCGGAGATCCAATTAAGCGTAAGTGCTCTCTTCCTGCTCGAATTTAAGCATTAAATTCTATGTTAAAAGTATTTGGTCCGGATTATTACCGCCTTTTATCTGGGTTTATTCTTTTTCAAGCTATGCAACCCAATACATCGACACCATTCTTTCAGCAAACATTCAACAGCTTCAACAAAAAGTTAAGAACAAAATTAAGTCTAAATGACTTTGTTTCTGTGTATACCCTAAACCCGGCATATGATTGCGTCATTCAAATGCTCCTTGGATTCGATAAAGTCTCTGAATGATTATATCAATGTTCGCTGACCAATCCTTCAGCTCCTCAAAAACTCAACGTTTACGTCTGCGAATCTTGCGTCTCGCTCACTGCAAAGTCTCATGAACTCAACACTTTTTGAGAACCTAGGATACGCTGGCCTTTCCGCGTCTCCAATAACACTCAACCAAAATGGAGACCTGAAAATTCCATTCCAAATGTACTTTTACACTGGAAACTATTATAACACGACTCGTATGTAATCAAACATCTATTTTGATTTAATTCTCAACTCGTTCACACAGTATTTGGACGAACTGATATGAACGCAACGTACTTTTGGTATTATCCAAACGCCCGGCCAATTTTCAGCAGCGGATTTTCATATCCGCCACCAGATGGTCCACCGATTGTTGTGACACAAGAGGACATGATTTCCTCGTCGAGTTCGAATGGTGGTTTGGTTTTGTTCTTTGCCGCGTCTGGATTCGTCGGATGTAGTGCGGCGTTGATATTTGTTTGGTGGTTCCGACGTGAACGGGTTGTTCGACAGTCTTCCGTGTATTTCTTGGTTCCCATCGTGATGGGATATATGTTGCTCAGTGTTTCTCTTTTCACTTTGTTGGATCGTGTAAGTGTTGCAAAATGTGTTGGGAGGATTTGGTTGCAGGTTTTGGGGTTTGCAGTCATTATGTCTGTGTTATTGGTCAAGGTGTATCGGAACGGGGTACAGCTTCAGAGACGTGTTACTACGGCCAAGAAGATTGGAATCAAAAAACTTGGGTGGGATATGATTGCCATCTTGGTGACTGTTGCTTTTTTCGAGCTTGTAAGTCTCTATTTATCGTGTTCATGACTTGAAGTTGATGATCATTCTTCAAAGATACTACTCGGGCTATGGACAGCAGCTCCGCATTCTACAAAACTTACATCGTCACAGACATCGTTCATGTATACCTGCGTTGACCCAACCTACTCTCACCCAACAACAATCGCCCTTCTAGTCGCAAACCTGATTCTCCTCTGCATAACTGCATCAGTAGCTTTCAACACCGAAGACCAAGAATTCTTTATTGGCGAGGCAAAATACCCTGCCCTTATCACAGTTACATTTGCCTTCACAGCTCTTATAGTCCTCCCCCTCCTCGCAACCGCAGATCCCCCAGTTCCATCAACGTTTCTTACGCAGCAGGAATTTGGGTCGTTGTTTGGGTCTCTCTCGTTTCCATATTCGCTCCCAAAATATGATTGTTGCCGTTGACGCACTTGGCGAAGACTTTGGGCTTGGATCATTGCTGAAAGATGTAACAGCAGGGATCCTTAGTGGAGGCTCTGATACTGAATCTCAAATTGGCTCATTTAGTTTGGATGTTGGAGGTAGAAGCTCGAAGCGGCTGAGTCGGGGGTTGTCACAGAAGGGGAAGGATATGATTAAACGGGATAATAGTGGGAAGATGGCAATGCATAAAAAGAGTAGGAAGTATGTCCAAGTTGTACCGATGGTGAGTTTGTTGTTGTTTTGGATTTTTGGGAGGCTGTGCCGCTTTTTCTCCTCAAGGTACGAAATGCTTCTAACAGCTTCCTTTAGGGGGTGTTGTGTTGCAAATATAAGCTTTCAAAGAGCATAATCGACTCAGGGTGGATGTTTGCAGATGTGACCATCTCGAACGTGTTTGACCGGTTTTGGTTGCTTATTGCCTCCAAAAACACCTCTGCGAGTTTCGCCGTTGACTCCAAGGAAAGTATGCGATCATTCAAAAGAAGCGGAGTACAATATTCCGAATTTGGAGCTCCCGAATGACGCTGCGGAAAAAGTTGTGGAAACTAATGGGATGGCTCACAGCAGATGAGATGAAAAAGACACCAAGCAACTTTCACTGGAAATTGAGTTTCAGAGCCATGAAGCTGCATTAGAACTTGAGGTTAAAATTCTGAATTTGTTGATGTCGTTCCTTCGGTGATTCCGACTGTAGCTCCGTCAGGACCAATTCAACGTTCTTCTCTTGCTGGAGAGAGGTCCCCTGCTCCTATTCCAGCTGTTGTTTTTTCTGCCTGTCTTGAGTAAATAATACTAACCCAGTAAAAGTGAATGATGCAAAACATATTAATTTCTAGTTATGACGGGGATTTAGTGGATAAGTTTCTCTAAACATCTGTGAAACTGAACGACAATGGCGGCGCAAATTGGGGTTCGTTGTTTCGATGTGATGTAGGAAATTTTCCGAGGTGAAAAGAAAAAAATCTCTCGAAAGGCCCCAAGGCCCATCAACAACCACAACTCTCTCTACGTAGCTCTACAGGTACGTTAACATCCACTGCTGCTTCTAGCTGGTACTATCATGAAGGGGGCTAGTGATTTGGGGTAGGGAAAGGGGGATAGGGAGGTGGTCTGAAGGTGTCTTCGTTGTTCGAGACCCAATTGACATTGTCAAGCGTCTCAGCCTTGGCTCGCTGTTGCAAATCCCTCCTCCTCAGCACCACCTTTGTCCCTGCTCTTTTCCCCTTCATCCCCTTTTCCTTATCTGAGTGTCTCTCCTTTATCCCCTTTTCTTTTTTGGTTGTTATCCTGTCACTCAACCACCACTTCCTTCCACACACAATATAGAAGTCTCCTTCTCCCCGTATACCTGCAAGCAAGAACACCCCTTAACAACCCAGATCCCCGAGTCCTCCATCTAATGACGGAAGACCCTAGCCATAGTGATATACCGGACTTCAACACTTCTTCTTCTAGCAACTACTACAGCAGCAACAAGCGCTCCTACTACTCTGACTTTGCCGCCTTTGACGACTTTATCGCCGGCTGCAACTCGTTTTTGAACATCTACTCTGCAAACAACCAACTCTCACTCGTACTTACCGATTCGGGTATCTTGATTGAGGACGGCGACAACGACCCAGGGTAGTCCTGTCTTTGGTGGGGTTATTTTTTTCAGGTGACTAATAGTAATTCAGATAATTACTCCTTATCGCATATTGAATAACTGATTTCCGAGCTCCAAAAGTAAACTCTGGAAACCGCACCAAAAAACACTTCAAACAATTCGTTACGACATTACAAACAACCTACACATCCATTTAATGTCTGTGACTATTCAACAACAACAACAAACATCTATTACTTCGACATCAAGCTCTCACGCACTCAACTCTTCTACTGCTTCTAAAATGCCTGTCCGTACTTCCAACATGCCAATGAACCGTGTCATGTCGACCATTGACTACAAGAACATGCGTTTTGTTGTGTTTGATGCCCCAACGGACTCGAACCTTGAGGCTTATCTTGATGTGAGTTTATTGGATTGAAACCTCTTTATTTTTTTTCTGACATGAAGCACAGGAACTCTCTACCCGTAACGTGTCAGACATTGTCGGGTTTGTGAACCTACATACTCAGTGGACCGTGTGGTGGAAAAGGGAATCCAGGTTACTGACTGGGGATTCGCAGATGGAACCATTCCTCCACCCCATGTAGTGACTGGCTTCTTGAATCTGTGCAATGATCGTTTCCCTGGAGGATTGGCTGCGACTGCTGGATTCAACGGAGACGCCGCCAGCATGGGAGTGAAAGCGATTGGCATCCATTGTGTAGCGGGACTGGGCCGTGCGCCAATCCTTGTTGCGATTGCGCTGATTGAGAGCGGTATGAAACCAATTGAAGCTGTAGAGTATGTTCGTGCACGCCGACGCGGTGCGTTCAACACTGTTCAGCTGAACTACCTTGTGGATGGGTACAAGCCTCACTTTTTGAAGAAGGGGGGGCTTGTGGCGAAAGGCAGTTTTGGGTTTGGATTTGGGGGAGTGAGTAAGAAGGAGCGAAGCCCAAGTCCCACAGGCAGTGTGAGTGTGCCTGATGTGGAGGCTGGGAATGGGGTTGCTGCTGCGGCGGCAGTGGCAGTGGGTGCAGCTACTGGAAACGGTGCTGCTGCTCCTGTCAAAGGGTTCAAGAGCTGGTTCACCAAGAAGTGAATTGAGTGGTTTTTCTTGTTTTCTTTTTAAGAGTTTGACTTGATTTGTATCCTTTCTTTCTTTGATCATTTACCTGAGTTTTTATGTGACTGAGTAAAACCGCATTTTTACTCGTTAGTGATTTTGAAGTGAAACGTGTCAGTGTTTCAGGTGCTGTTGTTTGATGGCTGCACATTTTTGCAGCCGTTGTTTTTCTTTCGCCCACCAGGACTTATCGGATGACTGAGGCAACGACGGCAGTCAAAAAGAGCAAGAAGAGCAAGGCGGACAAGGCCGAAAAGGCTGAGAAACCTAAGGCAGAGAAGGCAGAGAAGTCAGTTAAGACCAAGGAAACCAAGGAAACCAAGGACACAACCAAGGAAGAAACCCAGGCCACTCCAACCACCGAACCCTCAAAACAAGTCCCTGTCTCTGTCTCTGTCGAATCGGCCAAAGTCGAAAAGAAAAAGAAGAAGGAAAAGAAGGCTGTTTCAATTGAGGAATTCGTCGATGCTCCTGAACATCCAATCGTTGAATCGGTTGTTGTCCCTGTCCCTGTCCCTGCCCCCGTTCTTCCTGAACCTGAACCAGTGCCCGAACCAACACCTGCGAAAAAGGAAAAGAAGAAGAAGGAAAAGGACACTGCTGAAAAGGCGGAAAAGCTGCCAAAGAAGAAGGTCGCTGAGAAGGCTTCAACCTCAACTTCAACTGCCTCTGCTTCCCCTTCACCGGCTGCCACTGCCGCTCCCTCGCCTAAGACTACCTCTGTTCCGCAGTACCCCTTCAACTCGGCTGACCCTGTCCCCTCCGTTGCTACGACCACTTCCTTGGATGAAGATAACACTCCCCTGGCGAAGCTAGTTACCCCTCCAGTCTCTCCTCTCGATGCTGTGCCGCCGTCTCCATCCTCTGCTACGAATGGTGTTACGACTGCATCAGGGTCTGAGAAGCCAAAGAAAAAGAAGCGGGTCTTTATTATGGAGCAAGGCAGTGATGACGAAGATTCAGATGTGAGTATCGATACTGGATAGAGGAAGCTCTTTATGGGAGGCGGGGTATCCTTTGGAATGGATGTGTGTGGGTTCAACTCAGCTAACTTTTTTGACCTCTGCTCTAGGAATCTGGTGAAGTCATTGTTGTTAGAAAGGTCGTGAAAAAGGAGACTCACTCAAAGAAGGGGAAGAGAGTCAATTCAGATGTGAGTTCTGCTTGTTTTTGTGGGGTAGACGCCTTGAACTAAAATATCATTTCTATAGTCTGAATCAGACTCCTCAGATATCACCTCAGATTCTTCATATGACTCAGATGATTCAGATGAAGACGATGATGAAAAGCCTGTTACACGTACTCCTGTGGTTGACTCTAAACCTTCCATTTTCTCATCCTTCCGAGCCCGTTTTGGAACTGCCGCTACTGGAGGTGCTACAGCTACAACCTCAATTGAGCCTTCGCCTGCATCACCAGCTGGAGTACCCACAACAGTACCACTTCCACAAACTGATTCAGACTCTGAGGATGAGTACACTGACGATACAGAGGACGAAGTTGACCCAACGTCAGCTACTTCTACAACCTCCAAAGCGTCTTTCTTTGGAAGCTTCACCTCTGCACTCTCTTCTATCCCAATGCCTGCTGCCCTCACCTCTATTCTTGAACCTGAACAAACCCCTGAAGTAAGAGCACGCGAGAAGCAACGAAAAGCACAAGAAGTCGCCATCCAACGTCAAATGGCCAACAACGCTAAATTCGCCGCCCTAAACGCCGTAACAGGCGCAATTGTCGACACCTCTGCCCCTGAAGTAATCACATCCCTCCGCCCCTCCGCTCCACGCACAGCAGCCACAACCCGCGTCCCAGGCATGCCAATTGCACCCGCCCCCGACTCCGAACGCGAATTCACAACAGGTCTCAACCACTACAACAACTCAAACTACCCTCTCGCCATCGTCCATTTCGAACGCGCCATTAAAATCGACGACAACGCCGAGTCTCTCCGCATGTTGATTGAGATCCATGGACCTGCGCGGGTTCCGAATGCCGCAAAGGTTGCAGAGTACAGTGCAAGGCGGAAGGCGGTTTTGGCGACGCCGCAAGGGATGTTGAATCATGGACGTCATCTTGCACGGATTACGGGGTCTTTGGATGGACCTGGAATTGTGTTGGTGAGGAGTGCTGCTGATGATGGGAATGTGGAGGCGATGTTTGAGTTTGGAATGTATTTGAGAGGGAAGGGGAAGGGTGGTGAGGCTATGGGGTGGTTGCATAAGGCTGCTGAAGGTGGTTGGGTTGATGCTGAAGAGGCTGTTGCTGAGGTAAATTGTGTTTTGTTGATTTAGATGTTGTGCTGAAGGTTTTTCTTTTTCAGGGCTATGAAAAGGGACTTGGAGTTCCTGAAGATGCTGTAGCTGGAGCTGCTTGGCGTGCACGTGTTGTCGCTCGTCTGAAGGTTGCTGAGCGAGAACAAGCCGTTGCAGATGCTGAAGCCGCTGCCCTTGCCGAAGAACTCCGCAAAGAAGCCAAAAAGCGCACTAAGGAGCGTGAGAAGATGGAGAAGCAAATCAAAAAGCGTGAAGAAACCTTGGCACGTCGACGTGCGGAGGACCCAGCATTGAACTCTGCTCTTCGATCACTTGAGTGGGGTTTCTATGCTTCTGCCATTGAACAACTCGCAAATTTGGCTCAGCTTGGAAATGTGGATGCAAAAGAGTTTTTGGACCCAGATTTGAGTGTCATTAGCCCCAAGGCGATTGTTGCCATGTTCCATATTGGACAATACCATTCTAGTTTGGCTGACCCTGTGTCTGCTGTGAAGTGGTTTAGACGTAGCGCTGAGAGTGGATACCACGAGGCTCAAGTAACTTATGCGGCGTATTTGATTGTTGGAAAGGGTTTGGACACCTGTGATCCTGGACAAGCTATGGTGAGTGTGTTTTTTTCCCTCGTTGTTGATGGATTATGTGTGCTTAAGGCATTGTGAAAATAGGCTTGGTTGATGAAGGCGTGGGAAAACGGAAACAACAAGGAAGCAGCTCTTGCGCTTGGAGAGGCTTTCACGAAGGGTGTTGGTGTTGCCCCAGACCCAACTAAGGCAGTCAAGTGGTACACTCGTGCTTGGGAAGCTGGAGGTTACTCTGAAGCTGCATTTGCGATTGGTCTTGCGAATGCTACTGGTTTCACTCCTGGTGCTGTCGATCCTTCAGCTTGGTCTGCTTCACATGCAAGTGATGGTCGTAAGAACGTGAATGAGGTGTTGAACAAGCGGTCGGAGAAGAGTGGAGGCCAGGATATTCCAAACAACGGGAACCAGCAAGCCGACGGATCACCATCCACCACAGCTGCCAACTTGAAGCAAGATGCGACATCAATCAAGAGCGGATCATCAAGCACACGTCCAGACTCCCCCGCCATTGTCGACAGCAAAACCCAACTGAACCCACCACCTCCAACAAACACACTCAACTCCCCCCTTCTCAAAAACTTTTCCGCATTCAAGCAGGACGTTGGCCAGGCTGCCATGTGGTACAAGAAGGCGAGCGATTTAGGCCACTCCCGTGCCTGTAACAACTTGGGAGAGCTGTACATGACTGGCCGAGGTGTTCAGCGAAACGATGTGACTGGATTCTCAATGTTCCGTAGAGCTGCGATGGCTGGACTTGCTGAAGCTGAGTACAATATGGGTAGATGTTGTCGTGAAGGACGCGGGTGTAATAGGAATGAGGAGCAGGCGATTATGTGGTTTAAGAGGGCTGAAGCGCAGGGTATTAAAGAAGCGACTAAGGCTTTGGCACAGGGAGCTCCAGAATAAGATTGGAACATGATGAAAAATGAGCGCGTTGTTTTTGGATGTTTATTGTTTGTTTTTTTTATCAAGAAAGTATGATTATTTGGAATTACATTTTTGCTGGCTGCTTTATATGTTTTGAAAAGTTAAGTCTTGAAGAGTGCGTTTTGTATTCATCGCAAATTTTGCCCTCAGAGCCTGAATGGACTTGACACGTGAGACGGTTATGTCGATCGAACCTTTTGTAGCACCCAAACCCTGGGCTTCCCAGAATGAAACTGTGGACAATCGTCGATCAAAGGTTGCACCGAGATTGAGAGCGGTATTGCACCTGTCTTTGATTTAACATTTGATACAAATAAATTGATTACCTGTGTTTGATACGTTGATTGATCTTGGTAGCAGTTGTTTAATCTGCTTTGTCATACTTATTGTGTAAGATCTCCCCAATGTCTGAAAAGACGTCCATCCAACCTCGGAGACGACTTTGATGTTACGTAAACAGGAATCTCGAAAGTAAATAAACTTAAATATTAATAACACCTTAAGTCAGAGCAAGAAGCATTGTATGGTTGAAGTTTCTTTGAACACAAGCTTCCAGACACAGTACACCAGATAGCTCAGCTGCTATGAGTTTACGTTTCAATATACTTGGAATTTGGTTAAATAATAAATACAAAATGTTATTCATACAATTTCAGATTATAAATAGACACAGACAAATCCCAAGCATCCAACAAAAACACAATAGAAAGAATGATAGACTCGAAAGAGAGTGACATTGACGACATTGCAATAGTGACTAACCTTGTAACTAGGCCATGTTTGAAAAGGATACCAACGTATTTGGTTTCTAACTGAATGGAATAAGTTAGAAATCAACCAAATGAATGCAAAACACCTACTTTTATCTCAAGTGAAGAGAGAGAAGAAGAGAAAGAATTGAGTAGTATCCACTGGAGTGGAAGAAGAGAGCAATGTTAGATTGTAATCGCAACTCTTAGAAGGACATTACCTGCGACAAACACGAAGACGTGATAGAAACCTTAAGTGCGATTTGCGGAGTGGCTCCGAGAGCTAAGTGCGAAGGAAAACACAGGTTAAAGATGAGTACTATAAGATGTGAACAAAACTAGAACAAGAAAGGGAAGACATAACTTTGGGTTGTTCAAACCCAGCACCTTCAAACTTCACAGCAGTTCTCGCACGCAAAGCTTCAATGGACTTGAGACTTGACGGTTTCTTTGTTATCACTCTCCCTTATTTTAATCGCGTAGGAAACTGTGTGACCTGTGCTAGTAATAGGAAGTAAGTTTTTGGTACGCGACTTGCAACCCAACTCACCTCGATTCGTCTCCAAATTTTGAAAGCATCCCCTCGTACTCTTATCAATACTTTGGGTGAAGTTTGAAGGTGCTGGAGCGCAAGGAAGAAGAGTAAGTTTTTGGTGCACTACTTGTAACCCAGCTCACCTCGATTCGTCTCCAGAAATTGGGATGTGTGCTTTAAGTAGTCTGTTTAGACACACTTTGACACGCTTCAACAAGTTCGTCGAAGCCTTCGTCGAGAGAGCGTCAATATGTTCCCGTCCCACAAAAGTTTTACTGTGCATTGATTGGGTTAGTGTTTGAAGACCGAGAACAAACGACGGATCCTGCAACTTTGGTTCAAGGGCCAGCGCCACTTTTCCCGACAAAACAAAGTGCGACTCTGTTGACATTGTTGGTGATGTGGTTGTTGAAGAAGAGGCAACAGCAACAACAAAGGCCGATGGGCGAGTGTGGTCGCTGTCGCTGCACAAACATCCAATCAGAGATTTGCTACACTGAACTACGTGATGTACGGGTGGGAGAGAGAAGAGGGGATGGGAGGTTTGAGCCAATTGAAAAAACGAAAATGAGATAACTTATTTGTTTTGTTTTGTTGGGATTGTCACGGGATTTGAAAACGCGAACAAAAAGCAAAGGAAGGTGTTCTTCCCCCTTGTCTTTAACTCATCCAAAAACAACAACAGTTGTCGCATGAGTGCCAGTACAAGTCAGGACAACAGTCCGAGGGCATGCGGCCGCAATCTGCATCATGTTCCCCCGTTGGCTGTAATTCTGTTAAACCACTTGTGGCCATGCTTCAATTGTTGATACTGTTTGATGGATGAGTTCAATATCTACGTCCACACCGAATCTCTTTCATTCATCCCATCTAACCTTGTAGTTTTGACAGGTCCAGACCCCAAACAACAATCTTTTGTCCCGTTTGTCTATACGTTCACCACGTCACACTTCAATTCAGTCTCATTGTGTGTCACTGTGTTTGTTGCAATATCTTTGTGTGTGCCTCGTCCTCAACATCACTAGAGCCCTGTTTCCCAACTCCGATACCATTCTCTTTCTTCAATAACAGCTTGCTCTATGGATTTTCTATTATTTATCAATATTCTCTTCTATTTTTAATTTATTGAAATTGAATTCCAACGTCGACAACCAGGCCAGCCAGACCACAAAGAAGCCCGTCGCCAAGGGTTACCTAATATTACTTAATGCTACGTTTTCGCCATGACAAGTGGCTATACATAACAGATTTCACACCCACATGCATGTCAGTTTGGAACAGAGGGCCAGAAGACATATTTTATTGATTTCAGTTACGATGTTGTTTCAAACTTTGAACTCAAACAGTACCGCTGTGTAGCGCGAAAGCTCTTTCCAGATGATTTACCATCTCAAATAAACATATACCTTTCTTTGATAAATGTGGTGTTAGAACAAAGGAGTAGAGGACACTTCCCGCGCACATGGTTCGACTCTCCCAAAAGACGTCTTTTCAACGTCGAATCTCAATCAAATTATACATCTCCTCTTTACTTTATTTACAGATAGAATCGAAAGTCTAATATGGACAAAGTAGAAAAACGTCATTCTCAGCTATCTTGTGTGTGGCACGAATTTGCGATGTTGTATCCGCAAAACTCATTTCTGAATTGAGATGCAATTTCGGTATTTTCAAACTCAAACTCAACATGAAAACGCATGTTTCTGCTTCTAGTTTTTTTATTTGGCTTTGAAACTAATCGTATCAGTGATGCTCGTTCTGAAACTGATGTCTGTTAAGTCGACTATACAAATGATGCAAACTCTTTCCCACACCCGAAAAAATACCCAAAATTCATGGCCAGCTGTTGCTACTCATTTGTCACATCTCAGTTCTCGCAGTGGAGTTATTGGGTTAATGTAACAGTTGCAACAGCGTTCAATACTGCAGACATTGTTATTGCACCACCTGAAACTGGTGGCTCCTTTTCCTTCACATCACCCATTGCAGTGATTGGATCCAACAAGTCGCCAGCCTCTTGTCGTCCAACAACGTTTCTTGGGAATGGCAGTGACTGGATCTGTGATGTGAAAACGCCTGGTCAAGTGATTTCGTTCTTGATTGATTCTTCAAACGCGTATCCACCAAACTCTGTGCCAATGATTCAGTCTGTGAATTCGTATTCTGCGGGAAATGATACGAATTCTGGTGCTTCTGATTCTGTTGTTTGTACTCAGGCGGAGCAGAATGCAAAGTGTCCTGTTGTAAAAGCACCAGACCCAACAACAGCTTTGACGGGAAATTCTTCGAATCAGGGGCTTTCCCCCTCTACAATCACGACGATTTCTATATTTGTTGGGGCTGGAGTTGCGGCTCTTTTGATTGTTGGGCTGATGCGTTGGAGGAATACGGCAATATTCAAATCTTGGATCAACCGCCTTCTTCTCCGCCACTTCCACTGGAGTCACCGCATGATTCAATCCCTCAAATTATAACAATCAGTCATCGGAGCTCAGTGCCATCATCTGGAGGATCTTCTGGAAATACAAACGACGCGTTCAAGGAATCTGCTGTGGCGTCACCAGCTGCTGCAACTGTTACAAAGCAAATTCATTACGCGACAAGTCAAGGACTCCAAAGGCAACACCAGCAATTAAAACCTGTCCGTAAAATGCCCATCAATCCCTTGGCCTTCAACAGAACGCATTTGTCGCGTCGTCCATCTGGTCCCATTCAGACAAGATCATATGGAGCTGGAGGTAGAAGGAGTGCAAGTCCAAACAGCACCGTGCAATCGAGTGTGGTTGGGTTTGGGGAAAGTGTGGTTGATGGAGTAAATAAGGTAACGGGTGTAAACAAGGGAAAGGAGCGCATGAGGTATGACGAGAATGCAGAGGATGATGATGATAATATTCCATTGACAGTGTTCTCCAATAAGCAATAAAGCAATAAATCCAATTAATTCTCTGCTCAAAAGTCAAAATGTCCAAGTGGGACACCATCACGAAGCTCAGTGCCTCTCAGCAGGCCAGCGTTGATCTCTTTGGCCAATTCAATATGAACCAGCACTATTTTGATGAAGGAGAAGCAGCGTCAGCGAAGGCGGGCCCTACATCCGAAGCAGCGCACCCAACACCAACTACCTTCTCGCACACCAACACGCACACCACCACCACCACCACCGCCACGAACACAAACACAAACAAATCCACATCGTCCGCAATCGCAACAACATCGGACTTTCTCGCGTGGTTCTCGTCGATCGAAGCCACGATCGAATTCGAGCACGAGCAGCGCTACTGGGCCCACCTCGCCTCGCTCAATGCCCAACTCGCCGCCTGCGATCGCCTTCTCGACGTCGTTGCCCAGGCCGCCGACGAGATCGACCGCGAGAAATCCTACTTTGAATTTGTCGAGGGAAAGACGGAGGCTCTCAAGAAGGTTGGTTTGCATCCTTTCTTCGATTTAGTACGGTACCGTTAAACCCTCTTTAAAATGCGGATAGGAGTGCGAATCCCTTCTGAGCAACCAGTTGGAACTCGAAACTCTCTCCTTGGAATTACAGGACCGTCTCATCAAATTCAATGTCCTTGAACCGGCTGTCAGGCTCTTCAACGGTACAGGTGTAGATGGCGTTGTTCTGGATGTCGAGTTTGTGCCAATGTTGGCTCGTTTGGATGACTCCCTTGCCTTTGTGGAGGCTCATGTAAGTGAGAGTTTGAGCAAACTGCAAGAGTGTAAAGGAAACTGTGACGTGATGGGAGGAATTATGGGCCCTCTCCATCAGTTATTATTTTGGTGAAGAGTCAAGTTTCTGAACTTTGTATACCCAACACAGAAACAATATCGTGACGCGGATTTGTATCGAATGAAGTTCCGTCAATGCATCACTCGTGGACTCACTCTCATCAAAATGTATTTTGTTGATGCCATGCGTCTGTTGGGGGATGGAATTTCGCGTATCCTTCATGACCGAGGAAGTGCGGCAAACAGTTCAAACCCAGAAACGGCACTCTTGGCTGCATCTTCACTCCCGGCTGTTCCACAATCTCTACAACAAGCGCTCCTCTACGCTAAATTTAAATCTGCTGCAGAATCCTCGTTGCGTGGTCTCATTGCTGAAATCGAAGCGCGTATTCCTGGGCACCCTGAGTACTATGGTCTTCTCGGGGAATGCTTGTCCGCGTACTTTGGAATTCGATCTGGTCTCGTAAAAAGTGGCGTGGACCGTGCAGTCGACGGCTTCTTGGCTGAAAGCCAGGACGTGTTGGAAGTTGCTAAAAAGGGTGCTGCATACATCATGAGTCTTTCTGCCGATGAGTGCACGCTCTTTAGTTCCTTTTTCATCAGAGGCGAGACAGAACTTATGTAAGTCCCTAACATTATTTTCTTCTCAATGTCCTCGACTCAAAAACGACTCAAAAATCAACAGCCAATATCTGGACAACCTTTCAGTTTCCCTTTACGATCACTTGCGTCCCCGCATAGTTCGTGAACAACGCATTGACGTTCTTGCAGACCTTTGCAGGTCCCTTCAACTGCATCTCGAATCAGTTGAATCCCTCACAACAGAAGGAAGTGGCGCACCTGTAAAATATGTTGTCGGAAAAATTCTTGAAGACGCACAAGAGCGTTTAGCGTTCCGTGCCGCTGAGTACATTCGTAGCGAAATTGAACGGTTCAGTCCCAAAGAACGAGAGTTGGATGTGTTGGCTAGAAGCAGAAAGCGTGAGTCCTTCATAAATCCCTACATGCTCTTTGACTCACGTTCATCAACAAGTGCCAATTCCCAGTGCTGTTGCGGTTCAAGCGAACATGGTTCCTGACCTTGTCCCTGACCTGGCTGGTGAAGAAGAGGATGGCGAAGGAGCCCAACAAGAGCAGCAAGAAACTTCTGCCCTTCTTCCAGAAACCTCTGCGACTAGTCCTGGAACAGAGTCCACGCCATCAGTGAAATCCCCACCACCACGTCAGGGAAGCACCACATCCATCCTTAGCCAGGATGAACAAGTTGCAAAGACTATTCATGCGGGCAAATTGGTGTATGGATCTGGAGAGTGGTATCCAACATTGCATAAGGCGTTGTATATTTTGGGAAAGCTTTATCGCGCTGTTCCAGTAAGATCTTTTTGATTGTTTGGTGAGTTGAGGTTAATAATCTGTATTAGAAACCGATTTTCGAGGATCTTGCACAGGAAGCGATTGATTTGTGTAGAAAGAGTATGATTGGCGCTGCGGAAGTGATTGCGGCCAAGAATGTGAGTGTTTCGAAACCAAAGTTTTAAATATTAATTTGGAAACAGACTCGTTTGGACGGCCAATTTTTCTTGATCAAGAACTTGCTTATGCTTCGTGAACAAATTGCTCCATTTGATTCCAATTTCGTGAGAAAGGAAGACGTGATTGACTTCTCTCGCATTTCAGGTAAATCATTTGCTACTCATAACGCTGCGATTCTGACCATTCATTAGACGCTTTGGCTAATGTATTCAAAACCAAGTGGGGAATCACAACTCTTCCCACTCTTGGCCTCACCTTCCTCACAACCCAACTCCCTGGTCTCCTCGTCCCTCGTCTTGTCGAACATGTGTCCAAAGACTCGAAATTGAGTGTCAACCTCTCGCTCAAGCAAACATGTGAAGAAATGATTCTCGATACTGTGAAGGCATGTGTTGAGCCTGTCTCCTCCTTCATGATCAAAGTGACTGCGTTCCGCCTCAAGGCTGTCAAGACCCCAACCTCGACAGATCGTCTTGGCATGCAAGCTTTCGCGTCGCCTCAAAAGTGTGTAGAATGCAGTAATGCCTTTGCAGCGAGTGTCCAAGCCCGTATTGGTGGTGTTGTCAGCAAAATGGGAGATTATCTTGGTGACAAGAGAACAGAGGCTGTTTTGCTCTTGCACATCAAAGGAAACCTCGTGGAGAGTTATACGAGTTTCTATGCTGTCGTTACTGGGGAGCATGATCGCGTTGTGTTGGAAGGGTTGTTGAGTGTGGAAGATGTGAGCGCTTTGATTGACGTTTGTTGTGCCCAGAACATGAGGCTTGTTTGAAATACACTTCTGAGTGGATACAGAAATTCATTATTTTGTGGTCATCTGTGTGACAATTACTTGTGAAAATCCCTCAACCGTGACTGCCTATCACGAGTGGCTCTACACCTCCCGGCTAATGACGACCAAGCAGAATATCACACTTGCAATCATAGGCTCGTATTGCTACATTGACAATCTAGTGTGGAATGACAATGGATCACTTGTATCAAACTTCACCCTCTCACGAGAGATGGGAATCAAACAGCTTGGACTCAACGGTGGTTTCACATATTTCTACGATCTTGGAGTACAGATGGGTCTTGATTAGTTGGGTTTTCCTCCAATGTCTGTACATACCTAAACCATTGTACCAGCGTCAACGCAAATGAATCTATCCTCCCTGGATTTCACTTAAACGTAAAGCGATTTTCAGATTGCGGGGCGTATTATCCTGCTGTCGAATCGTTCAATGGGAATAGTGGTGGATACGCACAGGCTGTAACTGCAATTGATGTCGTCGGATCAAAAGACGTGATTGGAGCTGTAGGAATAGAGTATTCAACGCTTGCAAAGTAAGTTTGTCGAGCTGTAATCGAAATAGCTAAACCACTGAAATATGCTTTTGTCAAGGGGTCTGGCGGAAATTCTGTCGAACTCAAAAGTATAACTATCTGAAATGCTGTCTACAAATTTATTATTTATTTGGCTTGATAGATTCCTTATTGTACTCCCGCGTCTGGTTCTCCATCGTTTACAGACAGGAACGATTATCCGTACTTTTTCAGGACGTTTTTGACGTTAGGTTTGATTACGCAAATTTGGTGACTTGAATATCTATAACCAATATGAAATTGTAGGTTTGGGGGAGCACATGTATCAACTGTTGAAATTTTGGAATGTCAAACGAATTGCTGTTATTTATCAAAAGGACGATTATCTGGGGAGTCAATGTACGTTTCGCAAGTTTGAAAGGTCCAATATGATTAAAAACAATTGATTGAAAGTTGCCCTGGATGCATTGAACTCTATGTTTCGTCACTCTGTTGCAGTAGTTGTCAAACTCCCAATATCTACCACCATAGATGAAGCTACATTTGAGTATTGCAAGTCCCAAATTCTGCTAGCGGATGCTCGGTATCTTTTTGTCAGCGGGCAGGTCTTTTGGACAAATGCTTTGTACAATGGTTTAGGTTCAAGGGGATTCGTTGGGTCAAAATATGTTTGGATTGGAATCAACAACCTTAATTCTCTCGCGACCAATCCCAAAGGTTTCATATATCTTACAACTCCGCTTCCAAATATGAACTCGTTTATTGTGAAACAAGCCGCGGAGATGTATGCCTCATTGAGTATGCTAGATTCATCCATATTAAGGTTTCAAGACGCCATAGCGCAATATGGGGTGGGCCAGGCATTTGATTGTGTCCTATTATTGGCGTTGGGTTTTAACAAGGTATTAATAATTTATATCGGCATTTTAAAGAACATCTGTAACAGTTGCTCGCTTCAAATCCAACTTTCACAGCTGAGATGCTTTCAAATCGTTCTTTACAAGCATACATGAACTTCACATTGTTTCAAAATGTTGGATATGATGGTATCAGTGCATCACCGGAGACATTGAACCAATATGGCGATTTGGCGTCTCCTATTGAAGCTTTCTTTACAAATGATGACGCTACACTCACTGGATTTGGAATAACCGATATGGAGGCAACCAGCTTCTCATATTACCCGAATATGCTTCCAATTTCAACGATGGTGAGTTATTGTTGTCACAGTCACCATGCTCATTTTTCTTTCTTGGCTTCAGGTTCTTCAACACCGCCTGCAGATGGCCCAGCCGAAACCATCCCCGATTTATCATTAATACAAAAACTCAGTGGGAATCGTTCTATTGTTTTATGTCATCTCGATGTCAATTATCTGTGTGATGAGCGCGATTGGCTTTATTTACTTTCGCCGCAAAAAGACTGTAACAAGAACTTCATTACCTAGTCTACTTGCTTTTTGTGGCAGTATGCTCGTTTTTACGCTGTCGTTAATACCCCTGTATTCTCAACCCACAGGTACATCCTGCAAAGCTATGATATGGATGCAAGTTTTACCGTTTGGTGTTTTGATGTCATCTTTGATTGGAAAGAGCTGGACAGACTATAAGCTGATTGTGGTTCGGCGAAAGAACGTCAGTCGGTTATGGGTCGTGCGAGAGACCGTGAATCTGATTGTCCTTGCTGTAGAAGTTGGTTTGTTGGTGTTGTGGTCAACTTTGGGGAGCGTCTCCGTTGCTGTGGTCATGACAAGGACGTTCATTGTGGAAGTGTGCGTTTTACCAGGGTACTCAAATCCGTTCGGTGCACTACTTCTTGCTTTCAATATCATCTTGTTCTGCGTGGCGTCGTATTTGGCATTTGTAACTCGTGAAGCTGAAGTTCTAGTGAATGAATCAATATTCCCATCTCAGATTTGTACAACGTTTGGATTCCTTGGAATGGTGGTACTTCCAGTACTAAGCGTGTCAGAGCCTGGACACAATCAGATTTATATATACGGAACAGCTGTGTGGATCGCTGGATTGATTACAATGGTAGCAATTGTGGTTCCCAAAGCAATTTCAATCAGAGCAGATACGAAACGAATTAATGATAAATTCGTGATCTTATGAAACCAAAAGGCGGATCGAATGTGTTTGATCGAATCAAAATGCCACTGCGTCATTCATTGAGAATGCTGAGCCATCGCGACGACGCCAATCTGTATCACTAAATGGAGACACAGAGAAGATATTAATTCAGAATCTTCAAAACCAAAAGTAATCGCAAAAGGTCAGAGTCGAATATCCAGCATCGGAAGATACAGAGAAAGAGCACCAATACTACTGCTGCTTCTCCATTACTCAAACTTAAGTCAACAAAAGAAGCTACACAAGCTCAAGCTTATCAGCTGGTGAGGCATTAGGCGTTATTGTGTTCAAGCAATAACCCTGGTTTTCTAGAGTGATGTTCTATGGTATAATCCAACCACATTCCCTGGAACGTGGCACCATTCCATAGCAAGTATTTGGTCATGTAGAAGAAACTACTGGATAATGTTTGAAACACCTCTTAAACCTACCATGTGTTTCATATTCAATTGGAGCAATTGCGTCACGAAATTCGCATATACAAATCGAAAACCGTGTGCGTATTATACCCATCTAAAGGAAAGTCGATTTGGTTTGATTTTGAAAGCAAGTCACAAGCTGACAAGTTTGTGAGCAACTTTGATTCCAAGCTTGGTGAAGCAAAGAGGAGGGATTCGTTTCAAATGGGATCCATAGTAGAGCAAGAGCCTGCTAGCTGATTTAAAGTGGTTTTAATTATTGTGATAATGTCAATGGAAGTTTCATTGCTTTTTGTGCAGAACACTCACAAGAATGACCATCTCAATTGCAGCCCGCACCAAGACTGGGGAGAATGCAGCCCCGCCGTCCGCATACTCGACAGCAGCAATTGAGTCGCAGCGCAAGTCGATGCAGGACTGGGTGTACGAAGGTAGGTTACTACTCGTAGTAGTACTATGTATCGAGTGTCAGGTGGCAGTCGTAAGCTAAACCAGCAAACAAACAAACAGAGGCCGAAGTCAAGGCGGCAATCGCAAACATCGAAGGTTTCTTTGGCTCGGTCTCAACTGGCCTCAAATCGCTTCACGAACTGGCCCTCGGCGGCAACGCTGAAGCCCGAGACTACCTCGATCCAGTCAGATCAACCCTCAACGCTTCAAAGTACCCAAAGACCGCACACGCATTCGGCGATCACTTTCAGCAGCTCGGCGACCACGACTCGGCGATGCTGTGGTTCAAAAAGGGGGCCGAAGGTGTGTGTCACTGTACTTGTTGCGCTTTCCCAATCCAAAATCTATTTAACCTCCCACTTCCCACACAGCAAACTACCATGAATCACAGGTCAGCTACGCTGCTTATCTTGTCACTGGAAAGTCGGTGGAGTATGCCGATCCCGGACAGGCTATTGCATATCTCATGAAGGCTTGGGATTCAGGAAAAAACAAGGAAGCCGCCTTAGCCTTGGTGAAGCTTATGCGAAGGGTGTGGGTGTTCCTGCTAGAGATGTTCAAAAGAGTGTCATGTGGTACAAAGAGCATGGGAACAAGGGTGAGTGCTGTTTTGTTTCAGCTACAAAACTCACTCCGTCTCTCTACACAGCCGCTACCCTGATGCGGCATACGTTGTTGGATTCTCATACGGAACAGGTGTTCTTCCCTTCAGCGCTGCCATCAACCCAGGCGATGAAGATAACTCAAAAGGATGGAATGCTTCTGGTCTCACAAATATGAAGGTCAACGAAACTCTTGCCGGGAAAGTTGGTGGTGTTACCGAAGAAGAAAAGTCAGAAACTGCTAGCAATCAACAAGCGAGGCGCCTGTCTTTGTAAATCCCGTCCCTTGCGATTATGTTGCTGCGGCAAAGTGGTACAAATTGGCAGCAGGTTTGGGACATCCGCGTGCGTGCAATAACTTGGCGGAATTGTACATGACTGGGAAGGGCGTTGAGGCAAATGATTCAACTGGATTCAAATACTTTCAGAAGGCATCAAGTGCTGGATTGGCCGAAGGTCACTACAACCTTGGAAGGTGTTATTACACAGCCAGAGGATGCTGGGAAAACAAAAAGAAAGCAGAAGAACTGTTTAGAATGGCGGAGAAACTTGGTGAGTAGTCTTTTGAAGCTTATCAGAGTCTCATCAAAATTAACATCGTATTTTCAAGGTATTGCGGAGGCGACCAAGAGTCTAGAACCTTTCCGTGCAGAAGTTATGAAGCAAAGAACTGGTGGATGGTTTGGACGTTAACTAAGGTTATCGTATATCTAGTTATTGCCGTGTCTATTTCGTATTTCGTATTTTATTAAATATATTGAGATGAGTATGTCTTCCTCTCCCTTTTCTTTGGTTGACAATTTTGACGCGATGAATGTGATCTACATCACTCTCCTCTTTCTGATACACCCCAACCACGCCGCAAAGAATGTGAATATAAGCATAGGAATAATACAGTGGTATTGCTATGGTTTGTATGGGCCACAGTAACCCCGCTCAAGTTGACAAACCACGCTTTCAGAACCATCCGTCATAGTCAACAGGTCAACCGTATCAAACTTCTCGATCCAATATAATCCAGCCATTTATGACTTCAACAGTTCATCTGGATCAGTTTACATAAGCGATGTGGCTGTCCTTGCCGCAATCAATATCATAAATAGGAATCCTGATATATTACCCAATATTAATGTCAATGTGAAAAGATTTACTGGTGATATCCACTTGGTTGAACTTGCTGTTTTTAATCTGCCGCCCTTTCAGATTGTGGAAGTTACTACAAAGGAATAGAAGACGAGCCAGTCCTAAAGTCGGCAGGCTATGCGGCTGCAATAATGGCAGATGATATATTAACTACAAAGGACGTTTTGGGGCTAATTGGCTGCGAATATTCAACCACAGGTACTATTGTGTTCATGATCCATGAACATTAATAACCAAACTTCTCAATGAAGCCAAGATTCCTGCTCAAATATTTTCGTTGAACAAAGTGAATGCCATCATTTTTTGTTTCATAACGTGGGAATACTGACTTAATCCGAAACAGCTGCCTTATGGCTCATTTTGTTCCACCTCACCCAGACTTGCCGACAAAGCAAACTTCTCGTTTTTCTGGAGGCCGTTGCCATCAGCTGGTTCGTGAAAAGTATACAAAATAAAGCGTGTAATAACTGAAATAGGGTTAGGAGGTCACATATCAGCATTGTTCAAGTTCTGGAATGTCAGACGGTACGCAATCATTTATGAAAGCGACGACGACATGGCTTCACAATATGCGAAAAGCATTATTTATTTCATGGCATCCAGCAATATTAGACTTTTGGCATCGATAGGAATCAGTAGCGATATCTCATCAGAAGTAGTAGATTATGTATACGCTTCAATTCAACAAACAAATAGCCGGTACATAATTATAAGCGGACAGTCAAATTTTCAAAACCAGATATATTTTGACTTGGCTAAGAAAGGTTTAATCGGAAGTCAATATGTATATGTTACATACTCAGCTTCAACAGCAGCCATCGATGAAACAGGTGCTTAATTTCAACGTATTCGAATAATCGTTAACGTGAATCTCTCTAGCTCATGGAGATGCGCTATTTCAAAAATACCCAGGGTTGATCAAATTCTTTAGCCCAGCTACTAATTCGAGTAATCCACTGTATCGAGAATTTTACAATGAGGCACTGTCGATCATGGGTGCTTCAAAGGAGGAGATAAGCTTTGAATGGTTCGTTTCAAAAAATTTGGAACCCAATTTTGATGCTGCTATGATTATGCTTCTTGGATTTGACAAAGTATGGCAAATTATTATGTCTTTTTTTGTATTCATGAACGGGCTAACTGTTGGAAGGTGATGAAATCTAACCCAAACTACACGCCTGAGATGCTCGCCTCCAGAACATTAAACTCATATATGAACTATACGCTTTTTCAGAATGTCAGTTATAATGGACTTCTTGTTGCTCCTTTGATTCTCAATTCGGTTGGGGATTTAAATTTGCCTTATGTTGTTGCCTATTATAGTGCAAATCAATCCTTGCTCAAAGGTTTAATACTTCTTTCGTTAGTCGAATAGTACTTATTTTGTTCGATAGCCTTTGGCCAAACAGACATGTTCGGGACATCATTTGAGTATCTTCCCAATTTGAAACCAGTTTTCTACGGAGGTAATACTCCATTCCTTGGAAAGAACGCGATTTTAATGAAGTACAGGCTCTAGCTCACCTCCACCGGACGGCCCGCCCATTTTTTCTCCCACTGAACTCATACTTGACATTCAAACATCTTCAGGAGTCTTTCTGCTGTCTGTATTAGTAATCGGAATCCTCGAATGTACCGCTTCTATCGTGTTTTTATATTGTTTTCGCCACAAAGCAACCATGAAACGGACATCCATTGCGTTTCTAACACCTACAACAATTGGTTCCACAATCTTTTGCATCTCGATAGTGTTCCTCTACGGCGAAGCCTCTGTACAAAAGTGTATTTTGAAAGTATGGTTTCAAATACTCGGATATTGTTTGATTATCGGGAGTTTGATCATGAAGATGAATATGAGTGTCCAGCTTTTATGAGTGGAAGAAAAATCAACAAAGGATTTACTCAACTAAAGCAAATAACTCTGCCTATAATCGGCATCGCTCTGATTGAAATTGTAGGGTTTGGCTATTGTAAGCTGGAAAAGGACTAAATCGACAATATAGGTTCTGCTCGTAGGTTGGACTTATCGCTGTCCCATGTCGTTACTCCAGTACCTCAATATTCCAAATTTCAATTCTTGAACCTTTGTTTGGACGGTGGGCTGTCCTTCCCCTCAGCACAAAACCTGGTTCTCTTGATATTCAATTATGGACTGTTGCTTGTTTCTATGGATATGCTCTGCGTACTAGAGATGTGGAGTCATTCACCGGAGAAACGGCATTTTCAGCAGTAATAGTTTCGTCATTTACAGTTGCTGGCATTGTTGTAGTCCCAGTTTTGATATTCACAAGTGGAAGCGAACGAATGATATTATTGCAAGCTGGTTGTATCATATGTCTCGTTAGTATAACTGTTGGAAGTCTCTTTGTCCCAAAAGCAATCACAATCTATTTGGCAAATAAAGCCAAGATCGACTATTTGGCTGGCTTGAGCGGTGGCGGCGGCGTGGAGGTGGCTCTAGCAGCAAGAAACCACAATCAGGCGTAGCTGCTTTGAGCGCAGATGTTTTGGATAGTCGACAATCATCTGGTGAACATCAAGTTGACTCTAGTTTTGGAAATCAACATATCGGACGCTCGGTGAAGCAGTCCGCATCTAATGCAAGGGACACAAAAGTATATCGGAACTTACGCTGGGGAAATAATGAGCGTGTGGCCGTGAAATGCAAGTCTTTAGTAAGTTTGTAGATTTTCTCACAGAAAGGATTAACCATAGAGCAGGGGATTCTTCCCGTAAAATTCACATTAAGCTTTAGGCTTATTAAGTCGTCGTGGCTCATCACAGAGGTATTGCTGATGCAGAGCAGAAACCATGTTTTCTTTCTGTTTAATGGTGTCAGAAAGTCAAAAGCGTTTTCAGGGAAGAATGCTCGGATCGAGCGTAAAGAAAAGAAACTGCGAATTCATTTCTTGGAAATAGTCAAAGGGAACGCAGTTGTAGATATTGAGTTTGAAACTGAAGAGAAAATTCAAAAGTTCAAAAATATTGTGGATCAAACTTTGGAAGTTCTTGCATCACAAGGCAAAGTGTAACTGTAAATAAAGTAACCAATAGAGGTTCAAGGTGACGTTTCAAATAAACTCTTGAGTTACGACATATTGTCATTCGACTTAAACGCTTGGGGAAAAAAAGCCCTCAAAAATACATAATAGATTGATAATGGAGTTTTACTTGATTCTTCGTGAAACTTCTTGTAAAATCACATTACAGGAATGTTTAACCATGTCAGATATTCCAACTAAGCCGCTATCAATTGAAAACACTGAAACTGTTGATTGGTTTGCACTTGATTCCGAGACTGAAGTTGGAAGGCTAATCGTTTCCCTCGACAGACCTGGTGTCAATCTCGACAAGATCCGTGCATTAAACTCTTCATATGCAGGGAAAACAATCTGATCGAAATAGTTTGGAGGATCCTGCCAAGTTCCTATGCAAAGTTAAGCTTCAAGGTAAAAAAATAGAATACCGTGCCCTTCTAACGTCACGTAAGAGAAGCGAGCCTCCCTTCTGGCCTTCAGAATCGAGTATTCCGAATGCAGAAAGATCACGAAATCAAGTTGTTCAAGGACTGCATCGCTGTCCATCATCAAAAAGCCATCCACAAGAATGATGTTTACGTCTTTAGATTTGCCCGAGGCAAACGTATTGCGAAAAGATTCAGTTTCACTATTCAGAAGCTCCAATTCGGAAGATGGAATGTCTCCCTCCGCAATCACAGGTCGGTTTGGAGAAAGGTTTGACACAGCCGGGCCTTTCGCAGACTTGAGATCTTTCAAATGGGCAACAAAGCCGTCCATCTTAAACACAGAAATGAGTAATTGGCAGCAAAGGTCAGGCGTAACTCACATCCAGTGCTCCAGGACAGTCCCAATGCTGCACGCCATCTACGATCGGAACTTGAGAATCGGCGAGAAAGAACTTATCCTAACAACAGCGCTTGAGTGGGTGACTGTGCGTGCAACAAATGGGCAAACCTGGTGGATGATGGGTAACTGAAGTACCTTTGCGAGCCACTCAGTCAGTGTACTCTTTCCGCTGCATGAAGCACCTTGTTGACATAAGTTATTATCGACTTGATAATTGTGTGGAAGCTTACCGGCACAACCTATCAAAATAGTACGTGGGACGTTGCGTTCAAGTCCATTCCAACAAGAAAAGTTGACATGAAATCAACACAGTTGTGTCCATCCGATATCGGGTTTGTTCAGTGAATATTCGAGATTGCATGAACATCAAGATTTATTAAAAAAGGAAGGAGAGGAAAGAGATTGAAACATTCAATGGTCCTGATCTTGGTCACCGTCGTACATTTCACGATCATCAAACTGATTCAACTCCTTTTCCCTTCTCAATCGCTGAGCTCCACTTAAGCCAAATTTGTCTTGATCAACACGCAGCTCCGGATTCTTGTCTTCTTCTTCATCAACTTCCCAACCTCCAGTTTCAGGATTAAATCCATCCAAATCCGGAGGAATCTCATTCATGGCGACAGAAGGCGCCCACTGAACATGTCTCAAATTTTCAGCAATCGCACGATGGATTTGATCAAGATATTGACGGGTATTTGCGTTTTCAGCATTTCGATCCACATTGTTACTATGAAGTTTGTAGTCAGGTCCATAGTGCATATAGTATTGATTTTGCGGAAGGTCATTCGGGAGTTCAGTGCCTGTGCAAACACCAGTTTCATAACACCAAGCACGAGCAACATTTCTGATTGTGTATCCACCACCGCCTAACACCATCAACGGCACTTTGAATTTTTTCATGAAGGCAACGCAGGCTCCATGACCGCGGATACTTAAGTTGAAGCTTCCCAATCGGTCTCCAGCAAGAGAATCGGCTCCGCATTGAAGTACAACCACGGATGGCTGGTATACATCCATGACGTTTTGCATGACTTTTTCAAAGATGTAGGCGTATGATGCGTCGTCTAATTCGATGAGGATGAGAATGTTGAAACATTCAAATGAGAGTCTTACCAATGTGTTCTTGAAGCGGGACGTTCACTGCATACGCCTTTCCGGTTCTTATTCCGATTTCATCCAGAGAACCCGTTCCAGGGAAAAAGGAGCCGTCGTATCTGTGGAACGAAACAGTCATAACTCTGTCCGATTGGTAAAACGCTTCTTGAACTCCTGCATTCAAATCATGAGAAACCTCATCTTAGAAAACCTTTTCTCACCGTCTCCGTGGTGCACATCAATATCAATGTATACTACTCTCGGGTATATTCTGAGAAGCTGAAGAATGCCCAACACAATGTCGTTCACGTAACAGAAGCCTGAAGCCTCAAACTTTTTGGCATGATGAAGACCGCCAGACCAGTTGATTGCAATTTCAGTGCCAGAGCAAAGCTTCCTTCCAGCTTCAATTGACCCTCCAGCCGCTGGTGAAAAAATCAGCTCCGCTTCCACAACTAAAAACCTGTACTCACATAGTCTGCAAAAGTCGTATAGCCCTTCAAACACTGGACAATCGTCCACTCCAACATTAAAACGAGGTAAGAATTTCGAAAAGGCATTTGCATTGTCGGGAGTGATTCGTCGGAGGAACTCAACGTAGTCTTCTGAGTGAAATTCAGCCATTTCAGCTTCTGTTGCTCGTCGTTGGGTGTAGCAGTTCATCTTTTTGTGGAGACCGTAGCCGACGATGAGGTTGTGTGCTAGCCTGGGTCCAGGGTTAATACTGAGCACAATATACAATGATAATGTACCCGAGACGGGCTGGTTTCATAGGGTGGCCTTCGCCGTAGTGGAATTTGGCGGTTGTTTCTGGTTTTGAAGCGTATTAATTGACACACAAACACCAGCACTGAGGCATTCCGTACCATTGTAGAAGTAACAAACTTTCTCTTTGCTGGAGGCCGTTAGGTTGACGTTGAGAGACGAAGACGGGCCGGGCCCAGCAGTTGTGCTGTATGAACTCATCCGATTTTTTCCAAGTTTTTTCCTCGAATTACTTTATTGTTATTATACAGAAGGAGATGGAGAAATCGCGACGACTTCAACGTTAACTTGGTTACTACTTTCTTTAATGAGAGGCAATGTACCATGTTGGGTTGCTTGAACAGGTTCCGGTTTCATATTCTTTACCACATCATTGTATGCTTTCGCAAACTTCTTCGCGACTTCTTCACTCTCAAACTCAAGTTTAATCGTGTCGGCTTTGTGAGGTTTGTTGGTTTGAGGATTAGGGTTTGGTTTTTCATCAGTCTCAACCTTAGCCTTCTCGGAGTGACATATCATAGTCAGAACTTGACGCTCGATAATAATATTTGATGTTTTTGGATCCACGGCATAGACGCGGGGGGGATCACAGTCAACAAGCATGAACAATATTCGACCATGACAATAAACCAAGACTATTTCAGTGTATGTCCATTTCGTATGACTGCCAATATTTTGCTTGATGATTTAGTAGTTGCACAGGCAGCACCCTTAGCAATGAAGTGTTAACAATACACGAGGTCTATAAACCCAACAAACTTAGTTACCAACGATCGTAACCCAATCATCATATCATTCAATTTCGCGTTACATCTTGCAGCAGTCTCGGCTCCTTGCTCTGCAAGTGCCGAATTCGAAGTTTCATGCACACCTGACGTTCGTTGTTCAACGACAGAGCTTCTCCCGCAGAAGACAACCTCTGCCGGTGCTTCGACGTTCTAGCTTTCCACACCCTAAATACCCCTGCAGAACTTTTTGTGCTTTGCAACAACGCCTTGAGGCCGTCGTTGAGTCGCGTCGAGTCTGCCCTCACAGAACGACTTTCGGAATAAACACGGCACCCATAGTGATCATCGCGAGGATCCATAACACGAATGCGTGGATAAAAAGGCTTTTTGAGCTTGGATCTGAGGTGGCGAGAACAGGTATGAACACAATTGCAGCGAAACTGAACGCCGTGACAATACAGAGCAATACGTGATTCATTGTGAAGCGGCTCTGCCTCGCGCGTGATATAGGCCAAAAAAATCGCGACGCAAATGAGGAGGGCGTTGTAGACCGTCAGGGCAAGGCCCAGTGGACTCGTGTATCCTTGCACGTTACACACGAATATAGCGTATCCAGAGCCTTTGAATAAATCAACAGAGCTAACTCCAATCACAGTCCATAATGCTAGAAGACTAGTTCAACAGCAATAACCACACCCTCAATTAACCAAAGTTGAATTCCAACACGATTGATTTCCGCCACTTTTCTCCGCTTCACAATCAAAATATAGTCCATATATGTTTTCTTGATCACTGCAGAAACCAGCACTGCGTATCCAAGAACTTGCATCCACACACGTGCAGTGCAAACTGCAACGGTTGGTTTCCCGACGAGTAAGAAAACTGCAACCAACAAGAAAATCATGGCGATACTTATTGAAAGCAGGATCGAGACGGATGACCTCATGATTGTCTTTTTTCGTCTGAATTGGAGAACAAAGAATATACATCCGATGGCAACGATTATTCCCGATATGCTGAGGAGAATGAAGATAAATCCTGAAGATGTTGTTAGATACGGAGTCGTGTCGGATATTTCCATGATACGGGGTCCGTCGAGAGGAGGGGTTGAGGATCCATCAAAAAACATTGGCTTCTGGTTGGAATAGTAGGTAAATGACGTGCCTTGTGTATTTGTTTCGCCAAATGCAGTATAGTTGTAGTAATCTCCTGCAAATATTGTGTTACTTTGGAATGACATAGATGACCATGAAAGAACCAACCTGTAAAGGAGTATAACACATATGGAGACTCAAGATCGCCGTAGTCATTGAGTTTAATTGGCTGTGCAGAAAGACCATTATAGCCTAAATTCTGAAAAAGCGTGTAGTTCATAAGGCTTTGCAGTTTTCTGGTTGCCAACATATCTGTAGTCAATGATGAGTTTGATTTTAACAGCTGGTCAAACCCTATCAGCATCATCATTGCACAGTCAAACATTTGAGCTACTGCCAAATTGAGAAAAAGATCTGATAGTGATAGAGCGGTATTTGTTAATTGCGACACACGAAGAGTTTCTTCATAGTATTGTTGTACGATAGGGACGTCCTGACTTGGGAATCGTCCATTGATGTAAATAAATCCTCGTGCATTCTTGTACGTACTTTGTGAAATATTTTGACCAGTGATAGTGACAGGATTAAAACCAATCCACACCATTCGTTCATTCACCATTCCAACATCCGCCATATGATTGTAAAACGCTGCATTAAAATAAGTCTGTCCACTGAGTATAATATACCGAGCTTGTGCTCTATCCAAGCTCGCTTTGGCGAACCCAATGACATCATACGAGAGAAGAGTGGGCAGCGGAAGCTCCACAACAAGCAAGATCCCATGTCTCAAAAGTGATCCCTTTATATCCAAAAAGTATTGACTCGACATTTCATCGTCCCGCTGATACACGAACGCAACGCGTTTCACGTTCCACGTTTCTAACACTTGTGAAAGGTGTTCCCCGAGTCCACGGGCAAGGAGGGGTCGATACAAGTACGGATACTTTTGTTTGTCCGAAAGACGCGGGGAACTTGCACCGCCACTGCAGTATGGGATTTGCGCGAGAGACAAGACTTGAGCAGGCCGATGGCTGTCACGGAATATTCGTTTCCAATGACGCCAAGGATATCTGGTGAGTCTATAATGTCGCGACTCATTTTTGAGGCTGCCCATCCGCCTGTATTTCCCAAGTATAGGTCTTCGCTGTTTGTGTTGTTGAAAGCAAGGTTATTGGAGGAAGGGGGAGGAAGGTGGCGGGATATCCTTACGCGTCGGGCCAGTATGCGCCACAATCCGAGTATCGCTTTATATTGACGGTGACTCCGGGTAAAATGGATTGGTTTCTTTGCAGAACGTTGATGGCAGCAACAGCGGACAAGTCGCCGTAGTAAGGATTACCAGCATATCGAGTGATCATATTCGCTGACGTAGCTGGAGACACCATATCCATAAAGTTTGTGACGAGAGAACTGTTCAGGACAACGGAATCAAAGTAGCAGTAACATCCGACAAAGGCGAGTGTGATATTCCAGCTCATATTTCCGTGTAAATCACGAACATCTTATCAGGGAAAAGTCAGGGCAAGAAAGAGATTTGCTTTTGCCTTTTCAGAAGTGAAAGAAAGGCGGTGAAAAAAACGAGATGGACACGTTTCGGTATGTGTCAGCGTCCAATCGACGGCTCTCTGAGCACAACTACTACTATGACGCCAGTGGCAAGAGCAAGACGGACTCCCTTGCCCTCATACTTTTAGTATGCGCATTGCTTGCATCTACGATGGTTCTCGTGAACGACGGGTGAGTTGGTTGTGCGATGGTTTCTGAGTAACTAAAACGGGACATAGCATCGTGGCATCGTACTCGACACAGCAACCAAGTGCCCAAAGACAACAGCAACAGCAACAGCAACAAAGTACTTCGAGTAGCAGTCGACGCGAGAGAGAGCCCGTTGTTTCAAGGCTGCGGCGGGTCATGTCCTTCACTGGAACCCGAACCCGAACCAGAACCCAATCAATTCAACAATTGGCTCAATTTGAAAGTCCGCTCAGAAGTGGCGATGGCGGACACGTGGCCTCTTCTTCAGCTGATGAACCACTTTCACAGCAACTCAATCAACCACCTGATTCAATTGTGGAGCCTGACTCTCTTCAGAATCAACACGTTGGAAACGACGGCGACTCGGCGGCTGCTCTATTGCAAAGTCCAGGTCTACTGCCTCTGTTGAACTTGATTGCTCCTGATTCTGAGGATGATGACGACGATGAAGACAATGCCATCCACAACATTAGTGGTATTCAGGAACTTGATGATCTGGATGACGTGCTGGATGCTACGATTGACAGCAATATAGAAGATGACTTTAGCAGCGACGATGAAGACGGTGATGAGGACGAAGAAGATGACGATGGACCTCAGTTTATTAATCTCGACAACAATATTATTATGACTGGCGAGCAGCTTGATACCAAATCAATCAAATCTGTCAAATCTCTTACGCGGTCACATTCCTCATTGACCAATCAACAAATTGAAAGAGAGACAGAGTTGGTTGATGCCTTGACTGTCCCTGAATCATCAGCCGAATCCTCTTCCTCTGCCACCCAAGAACTCCGCAAACGACGTCTGTTTCCGTCAATTTCACGACTCATTCGGTCTCAAAATGGATCAAATGCGAGTAGTACTATATCTCTGGATACAAGTGAAACCTCTGCAACAACACCACCTACTTGGAGAGCAGCAACGTCACGGCGGTTACGTAATATTCCGCGGAGAATCAGGAGGAACGTGGGAAATGTTGCGACTGCCACTACAGCGGGTGCATCGCTTGTCGCTATTGGGGCTGTATTGTTACTTGCCGTGCTTTGGATTGTGAAAATGCGTGGATGGAGTTGGTTACCCAAGTTTTGGCAGCTTGTGTCTCGACGAGGAGCGAATAATGGGTAAAGTACGCGAATTATGTTCAATAAAAGTCAGTTGTATACTCCCATTCAACAAGAAATTATTGTTGTACAAATATTCAGGATACAGCACGTGGGACGCGGTAGTATCTTAAAGACCTGCTCCTTCTAAAGACGACAGGGCAATTTGGCCGAGTGGTTAAGGCGTTGCACTCGAAATGCAATCCACTCTGTGGGCGCAGGTTCAAGTCCTGCAGTTGTCGTTTTGCGGTTGCAGTTGGTATGGTATTATTCCATATGTGTTGTGTGAGCAAGTGACAGTGTTGTCTAATCTCTTGCCCAAAAAGATGTCCACAACCACCAACCACCAGGCCCACGAGACGGCAACCACTTTCAAGGCCAAGGGCAACGAGCACTACAGCCAGCACAACCACGCACTCGCCATCGCCGAATACACAAAAGCAATCAATGTCCTCGTTGGCGCCGACTCGGAAACCACCTCAGACACGGCCTCGCTCTTTTCGCGGCTCTTCTCCTTTGCCTCAACTTCAACTTCAACTTCCTCAACTTCCTCAACTTCGTCGTCAACTTCAACGCCGAAACGCCGCCGTTCCTCCGCAATCTTCTCCCAACCACCACCGCCGCCTCCGAAAATGGACACTGCCGCCATCCCGAATCCAGAGCTGGACGCCGCCGGACTGGATCTGCTAGCCTCGCTGCACTCGAACAGATGTCTTTGTTGGATGGTTCTGCGCGACTTTGACAGGGCCTGGGTCGATGCGAACTCGGTTATTCGGTTGAAGCCAGGCTGGGTGAAGGTGTGTTGTGTTGGTTTGCTAGGGTGTTATACGTTTGTTGCTAATCTTTATGTGGTAGGGCTACTTTCGACGGGCGGATGTGTTTTTGCGGACGAGGAGGTATCAGGACGCGTTGAGTGATTTTGAGGAAGCGTTGAAGAGGGAGCCTGAGAATATATCGATTCTGGAACGGATACATCGGACTTCTGTTCATGTTTCAGATATAAATCAAGGGTTGTTGTTGGAGCAAGTTTCTGTGGCTCGTGGAGGTATGTTGTCCGTGTTGATTGTCCAACACTGTCCTGTCAGGCATCAATCATGACAATCTGTCCATCCCTCTCATTCCATCAGTCAGTAATATTAAAAGCATAATTGAATAGACATCTGCCAACCCCCCAAATCTACACTCTTGGCTCCCATCCAAACCCTCCTCTTCCAATTCGCAGCCTCCATGCGCAACTTTATCTACTTTGTCGGAGACATTGAATCTCGTCAAGTGATCATTGTAGACGCATGCTGGGACATTGACGGCCTCCTCGCCCTCGCTCAATCCCAAAACCTCCAAATTGTAGCCTGTGCCATCACACATTACCACGTAGACCACTGCGGAGGCATTCCACCGCCACCTTACGACAAGTACGGTGTCCGTGTAGACGGCCTCGTAAAACTGCTGAAGAAGCTGCCATCTATTAAAGCATATGTGCATGGAGACGATGTTCCTGGACTTGTTGCTGCGAATCCAGAAGTGCCTGTTGACAGAATTATACGGACACAGGATGGAACTGTCGTCACGCTTCCTCTAAACAGTGCTGTTCCGAAAACGCGTATTGAATTCATACACACTCCGGGACACACGCCTGGGTCACAGTGTCTATTGATTAACGGGACGCGGCTGTTGAGTGGAGATACACTGTTCATCAAGAGTTGTGGGCGATGTGATTTCCCTGATTCGAGTGCAGAGTTGTTGGAAAAGAGTTTGGAAAAGTTGAGTCGACTTGATCCGAATGTGATTGTGTTGCCGGGACATGATTATGGAGGGGAGGTTACGAGTATTGCGAGGGAGAAGGAGGGTGGGTTGTTGGGGGAGCAGAGGCGGCGAATGCATTTGGGCAAGAGTAGTCATATTGAGGGTTCAGATAATACAAGAATAAAGAGTGAAATAGATTGATATATTAATAGATTAAAGGAAGAGAGAAATGAGAAGGAAAGAAAGATCCGTGTTCATCCGAATCACAAATGTTTTCGCGACGCCTTCTTCAAGCAGCCGCCACCACCACCACTGGTTATTGCACCAAGAGTGTGCCAAGACAGAGCCGCCTTCTCTTTACCTCAAGCGAGAAACCCGAATGGTGTTTGAGCGACTGAGTGGATCAGACGAAGGTTTGTTGCCGTCTCTCCTCGGTTCAACAACGTAAACCAAGTAAACCAACTCAAACAAAAACACACAAACACAGGCATCGCAGTCGTCTCCTTCAACCGCCCATCGACCCGCAACGCCCTCGGAAAGACTTTCATGTCCCAGTTCCGAAAGGGTCTCGCAGAACTCCGGTTCGACGATTCGGTCCGTGTGGTGATTGTCCGTTCTCTGGTCGACCGCGTCTTTTGTGCAGGTGCTGATTTGAAGGTAATCGTTTCTTTTTGTTTTTGGGGGGGAGGGTTATTCTGTCAACTGCTTCCATGAACGCTCACTTACTCATTTTACTGTATACACAAAATAGGAACGTGCTCAAATGTCTCCATCTGAAGTATCCCGCTTCGTGCACTCTCTCCGCGCTTCATTCGCAGAACTCGAGGCACTTCCAATGCCGACAATCGCGGCAATCGACGGCGCGGCACTCGGCGGCGGCCTCGAAGTGGCGCTTGCTGCGGACTTGCGAGTCGCTGGTGCCGCGGCGAAGCTCGGGCTTCCTGAAACGAAACTTGCGATTATTCCAGGTGCTGGTGGGACTCAGAGACTGCCGCGGCTTGTTGGGCTTGCGAGGGCGAAGGAGCTGGTCTTTACGGGGCGTGTTTTGGATGCGAAAGCTGCTGAGAAGTATGGGCTTGTGAATGTGGCGGTTGATGGTGTTGCATATGAAAAGGCGTTGGAAATCGCTAGAGAGATTCTGCCGGCTGGTATGTTATTGTTATTCTTCATTTTAAAAGGTATTTGAATTGGAACTTATGGCTCCCGTCACAAAAGGTCCCGTTGCAACTCGCATGGCAAAGTTGGCGATTGATAAAGGAATGCAGGTGGATATTTCATCGGGTATGGCGATTGAACAGGGCTGTTATGCTCAGATTATTCCAACGGAGGATCGTTTGGAAGGTTTGAGAGCCTTCAGAGAAAAGCGCACTCCAGTCTACAAAGGAAAGTAGAAGATCAAACCAATTAAAGTGAGAAGTGGCGAAAGTCTTTGAAGTATTTCATAGCAAACTATTGCTTCTTTCCCTTGGTTGCTTCAAATCCGTCCCTGGTTAAGAGCTATGAATGTGTCAAATTCAAATGCAATCATGTCCCGTTACAAGTCTTCAACGACTTTACGGACCTCGCCTTCACTAGAGCCATAAATCTCATCAAAAATGGATACGCGTTTGAACCGCTATCCTCCGAAATAAGAGATACCCACAGAGACGTATTCAGAGTCGTCGGTCCAGAATTCAGTAGAATAACAAAGTAAGTCAATCTTTTCTCGGTACTCACTGGAAGGCGGCCTTTGGATGTTGTTTGTTACGCTGTATGATGCGTCGAAGGGGGAAACATGAGTTTGAGTATGTGGAGTACGTGAGGAGTTCGTTTTTGTGGGATCGTTGTTCTGTTCTTCCAACATTGTGTGCATACTGCTATATACAACTTCCATATGGTTGCTTAACAAAAGCAATTACAAGAGACAGGATAAATGTTGAAAGTGGGTGTTCCAAAGATCTACAGAATCACAAATCCGCGAATCAAGAGGTTCTGTGAATGGCTACAACCAACATCACGTTTGGAATCATTGGGAACTATTGCTATTTCCCATACCTGGTGACAACTGGATCTTATGTGACCAACTTTACGTACTCTCCTGAAAACACCGCTGCTCTGGATGGTTATACCTACTATGTTTACTTTTCGGATCTTGCCGCAGTCGTGGCTATCGAAACTATCAACACGTTGAATATCTTTCCAGGAGTACATATAAACGTAAAACGATTCTCAGACTGTGGGGCGTATTGGCCAACAGTTGAAAACGACTTTCAAGGCGCAACAGGGGGATTTGCATCGTCCATAATGATGCATGACATATTGGAGGCTCATAACGATGTAGTCGCTGTCATTGGGTTAGAATACTCGTCAACTGCTCGGTAAGCCTTTATATCGGAGGCCTTATTGTTTTTGAAACGTATTCGCAGAGGTCCCGCCGAAGTTTTATCTACAAACAGATACCGTACTGCTCTGGATGCTCACAAAGCCACGGTTATCTAACAAAAACCTTTTCCCGTACTTTTGGCGGCCGCTCCCTGGCCTTGGGATGGGTACTCATATTTATCAGTTGCTTAAAACTTGGAGCGTGAAGCGAGTCGCTCTTGTTATTGAAAAAGGCGATGATTTGTCCACTCAGTACGCTGCTGATATATTTTCGACCCTTCAAAAACAAGGAATAACTATTCTTGCAACTCCACGAATAACGTCGGCGATGGGTCCAACACAAGTACAATACGTGAGAAAAGTATTGATGGAAGTTGATGCACGATACATTATTTTGTGCTTCCAATCGTATTTGGGATCTGTGTTGTATCAGCAGTTGAGTGAACTTGGCGGTGTTGTTGATGAGAATCATGTGTGGATAACATACAGTCGAATTGCACTGACTGCAACAAACTCAACAACCATAAAACAATACCAAAATCAACGAGGGATTGTTTACTTACAGAACCCACCTCCTTCTGACAACACTCGATGGTTCCAAACGTTTTTCTCAGGAATGCAGTCCATGGGTTACGCTTCCAATTCAACATTCAACGTCTGGGAAGTTCAATATGACACGTTTACTGCTAATATTTTTGACTGTGGAATGATGCTGGCATTGGGAATGAAGCAAGTGCTGCAAACTGTTCCAGGGGCGACAAGAGAAATGCTGTCGAACAAAGCACTTAATGGTTATGCAAACTTTAGCGTTTTTAGAGATTTGGGATATGAAGGGCTGATGGGAACTCCGTACAACATCCTCAATAACAACGGAGACTTGGACACGCCATATCAGTTTTACTCCTTCACTGGTAATTACATTTACGTCATCCAAACTAACTCATGTGCCAGGCGACTATAGCAATATCACACTTTTTGGAGAAACAACACAGACGGTACCAATTTGACCATTAAATCAGCACCAGTATTTTTCAACGGCTCCAATGTACCTCCTGCTGACGGTCCACCAACGTCATTTCCAGCTATCGAGAAAACTATCGACGTGAATGGTCCATTGGGAATTACGATGTTGTTTTATGCAGTTTCAGCAGCAATATCCATCCTTTTATGTGCAGCATTCACGTATAGATATAAAGAGAAACCTGTCATCAAACGCTCATCGTTGCAGTTCTTGGGATCCACATTGCTCGGGCTTGCATTTTTTGCAGCTTCTATTATCACGTTTGTGGGAGAAGCGAATGTTTCTCGCTGTCACGTACGATATTGGACTCAATTATCGGATTTGGTTTGTTGCAAGTGCTGTTATTGCGAAGATGCGGATTTCCTCAATACTAATACTCAGCAAGACAAAAGTCCGAAACTTTTCATGGTATAAGCATTTCTTGGTACCAGTCGCTACATTATCTTTGATAAATTGTTTTCTTATGGTGACTGGTCGGTACTACGAACGTTCGTACGTTAACCACGTTTTCCTCTTATCCATCGATTTTATGATCATCTGCAATTTCGGATCGATGAAGTCTCCGATACATATAATTCTGATTATATACAATTGTTTACTTCTTTTAGTGGCGATAGTTTATGCATTTGCGACATGGGAAGTTGAAATCGTGACGGGCGAGACTCAATTCGCTCCCGCAATTGTCTCGACGCTAACATTTCTTGTCATCATTATAATTCCTGTTTTGGAAGACCTTCCGCCATCGCGACGTCTCTGTTTTTCATGCCTCTATACTTTGGGTAGCCGTTCTCACTATTCTCGGACTGATTATGTGCCCAAATTATAGTGCTTTATAAAGAGCTCAAGCCTATTATACTCGAAAGCAAATACGAAATTCAGCTGTCATTCAAAACAGCAGCAATCCTGTATCAGAACGTACTTCTCCCGGGCCACAAGAATCCGTTCCAATATCGAAGGACTCTCCAGCCAAACTCGGAAAGCAATTTCGACAAAATCACCTTCGAATATAGTGTCTGCATCTTTAGTGGTAAGAATTGGATATCGCTTTTAGATTAATCAGTATTTTTCAAGGGCATCACACATTGCCGTTTAAAGTTCAAGTACGGCTTCATCTCGACGCATTGGATGGAAGTCATTTGCTACCGATTTCAATGCCGTAAGAAGTCTTGGATATGTTTGATACAAAAAGGTGAAGCGCGATCCTTTCCGATAGCTAATGTAGTTCACTCCATTTCAACATTCCCGGCATACAAATATGGATTTCGACGCCGCAATACGGATACTCTATTGAGTTTGAATGTGAAGACTACTCGGAGTTAACAGCCTTAAAAGAAAAAATAATTGATTGATAAATGTAAAATAAGATAAGAAAGCTCAAACATATCATATATTTCAACTCAACAGCTATTAATTGACAGCTTTAAAACGATCAATTGGTATTTGATTCTGAGGCCGAAGTTGGAAAGCCAATCGTTTCCCCGAACAACAATCTCGACAGAACACACATTAAACTCATCATACGGAGGAAAACCATTCTGATCGGAATAGTTTGGAAGATTCTGCCAGGATCCTATGCAAGAGTAAGCTTCAGTGTACAGAAGAAGAATATTACACACCTTACGTCACTTAAGAATAGCGCTTCGAGCGCGTCGCTGTCCATCAAAAAGCCATCCACGAGAATGAAGTTCACGTCTTTGGATTTACCCGATCCATATGCATTGCGAAAAGTTTCGATTTCACTGCTCGGAAGCTCTAACTCTAAAATGAAGTGCCATTGAAGGAGAGTACAAGATGGATCATGGACTACTTGAAACACTCCGTGAGCCCTCCGTTGCAGAAACTGGCTTGTTGAAATCAATTACCACTTGACATTTCGCGGGAGTCCTTACCGCGAGCCTATACAAACGACGTCACAACCCCGCTCCCCGGATGGTTGATTTTTTTTCGCTTTTGATTCTGTCCATTATAACGTCGCTTCGTTCTCCTGTATTCTTTGTAAATCTTCGCGTATGACTCCAAAGTATAACATCACTCTCGCCTTTGTCGGCAACTACTGCGATTTCGAACATCTCCAAATATCCGGTTCAACAGTTTCCAATTACACAATATCTGCAGAGCTCTCAATGCAACAAATCAACTCCTTTGCAGGATACACGTACTGGCCGGATATTGGCTCGCTGGCTGCTGTCCAGGAAGTTAACTCGTCGCCCAACATTCTCCCAGACTTCAATATTGTTGTCAAGCGATTTTCTGATTGTGGCTCGTATTGGCCAACTGTTTTGGATGATTATTCTGGGGCATCAGGGGGATTTGCAACTTCGGTCATGTTTTCAGATATTGCTGACAGGAATACAGACGTGCTTGCTGTTGTAGGAAATGAATATTCAACCACCTGTCGTGGACCAGCTGAAGCACTGTCATTCAAAAAATTCCGTACTGTTCGTCGTCTTCTGGTTCCCCACGACTGTCCGATAAAAACAAGTACCCATACTTTTGGAGAACTATTACAGCACGAGGAATTGGGGAGCATATGTATCAGGTACAATAATCTTGAAATATCACCTTTTCTCACCTAGTTTGCTTGAGAAAGGTGCTTCGCATTTGGAATGTGAAGCGCATTGCCGTTGTTTATCAAAAGGATGATGAATTAGGCCTTTATAGTAAGTCATTATTAGCTTCTGCTTTTATATTTTAGACCAACTCATTTCCTATACAGCTGCATTAGACATAATAGAATCAATGCAAAATCATAACATACTGATTGTCACTCAATTTGGCCTTCGCACAAATTACAATGCAAAAGATATTGAGTATTTGACGTTAATGTTGAAATTTGTTGATGCGCGTTACATTATCCTCTCTGCTCAGACTGAATTTTCCAGCTCCCTTTTAAAAACAATGCAAGAATATGGAATGATTGGTCCTCAGTATGTCTGGTTTGGGTTTATTCCTGTTTTTGGGAGTGCAGCTGCAAAAGCAGGTTTCATCTTATTTCAACAGTCTTTACCTGACATGAGCTCAAACATTTATCATCGCTTCTATGAGACGTGTCAAATATAGCTGAGATTGAGGCTGCAGAATTTGGTTCATTTAACCTTCAAACATATGTTGCCCCCCAGTATGATTGTGCCATGATGCTACTTCTTGGCTTTGACAAGGTGAATTGTTTATAAATTCTGAACTTCATCACTGATTTGCCCCAAAGCTGCTTAAATCTTATCCAGCTTTCACTCCAGCAATGCTTGCCAACAGAGAATTGCAACATTTTATGAACTACACTTGGTTTCAAAACTTAAACTACAATGGCTTAGGTGCATCTCCTATGCTCTTGAACCAGTATGGAGATTTTGAGTCATCATATGACATTTTCTATTACACTGGAGACAATGACAATCTCACAAGTAAAACTCTTAACTAATTCAAGCTGGCTGGTATTAAAATCAATTCTAGTGTTTGGCAAAACCAATTACGATGGCTCCAATTTAACTCTTGTCTCATCACCAGTGTTCTTTGATGGCTCCAACATCCCACCACCTGATGGCCCTATTACAATTAGTTATGTATTAGTCACAATTTCAAACTCATATGCCTTGCTGTTTACTATCTTGGGCTCAGTTGGGATAGGATTTTCTCTATTTATCTTTATTTTCTTGATTCAATACCGAAAACATCATCTGGTCAAGTCTATAGGTGTTGACTACACTGTTGTATCACTGTTAGGATGTATCCTTGGATACATTCATTTACTTCTAGAAACAAATCCACCATCATCCCTTATGTGCAAAATTCAAATTCTTTCACTGCTTCTCACATATAGCTTTATTTTAATTCCATTGGCTGTCAAAAATCTCTATGTCTGGATAATTTTCACAGCTGATGAAGCCCTAGACATTGATTCTCTGTCAAAGAAGCTTTATGGGTTGACAGGAGCACTTTTATTCATTGAAATAATTCTTACTGCTGTATGGTACTCTTATTCAAATGCCTCTCTCAAGCCATTCTTTACCCACACATTGGAGGTTTATGATTGCATGTACTCCCATCAAACTTCAATAATGACAGAAGCTGTTCAAGGAGCTCTCTATGTGTTCAACTTTGGAATCTTAATTGCACTGATTAGTTTGGCATCAATGGTAAGGAATGTCTTGCCAACATGGAATGAGAGTGCTTTGCTTTTGACAATCTTTTTCCTTTACTCTCTTTGTGGTGGATTCATCTACCTTCTACCAATGAATACTGATGAGTTCAATGATCTTCGTCGATGTTTGGCTGTATATGCAACTGTTACAATCACATTGTCTATTTTGGCATTGCCAAGAGTAATTAATGTTTTGTGTTATAACATATTTACACTGCAAAATACCCAAAATCTCTTGAAAAAGCTCCGAAGCTTGGAGAAGACAGGAAACCGATTGAGTGCAGTCATTAAAACTGGTTTAAAGTCTTTTTATTTTAAAAAAAACCTAATTATTGCTATAGATAAAGAGATACTGCAACATCAAATTTGGGGTACAAGCTCAAGGCATAACTCACGACACAGTTTAAACAATCAAATTTCAGGTCTCCATGAAGCATTCACTCTGAGAAAAACAGTAGCTGTGGTTCCCATTGAAGAGGAATCTAATGGTTCCAGCGTAAACACCAAACAATCAGAAACACAAAAACTGCTGATTTCAAGATCATTACCTGGGCCTGTCAAATATCTATACCATACAATGTCTCATCGATATTTATTTCGGCTGAAACAGACAGAATTAGTATGTATGCCATGGAGTATTGGTATTATCTCAATACATGGATTGCTTGGAAGAGAGCGCTGCTGGATGATTGTTCAGGCCATAAACCAAAAACCCGTTTCATGCTTACCTGTTGCTTGTGGAAATATACAACTCACTACAAACCAAACACAAGCTGGACAACATGTTTCTCAAATAAATGAAAACAAAGTAAAAATAACTCAAATGTCATCAAAATTAGGTGAAATTGTCAAAATTAAGTGGAATGGAGCTATTAAAAAGCCCCCTAGTTTTTTTGGTAGCTTGAATAGATTGAACAAAGGATATGAGCTTCACTTAGAATTTCAAAATTCTCAACAAAGTCAAGCATTTATTGCTGAGTTTGAAGAGTTAGTTAAAGACTTATTATGTTAATAAAGTGGAAAGTTTTATTACCTAGTCTCTTTAATAGAAGTCCTTAGATATTGCAGGATTTCCCATATATATTGCTGGATTTCACTTTCTCCAAGAGATATGTGCTGGAAAATTTATTCATTGCTAATGTACAGACTTCTTTTTGTTTGCAGCTGTTTTCTTTCTGGACAACTTTTCCAATCTCTTGCCAGCAGCCAACATTTTGTTATCATCAGTTTTTGACACCTTTATGGCTTCTATCTTGTCATGTGATAACATAGCAGCCTTTACAATTCAGGTGTTTGACTCCTGATGCAGGGAGCCAAGAAGCTTCTCAAATACAATCTCCACAAGCAGCCAGTCAACTCAAGCAAGTGCCAACTGCCAATCAAGAATGCTGCTAAAAGTTCCAAACCAAAGAAAGTCAAATTGGCACTTGAGTTGGAAGTGCTAAAAGAGCTTGTTTGTTCCAATAGTTTGATTGTTTGTAGTTCTTTGGCATTCAACTGGTGACATAGTGACAAGACCTCAAACATAAGCCAGGCCTCCTCAAGTGCTGCGTCTATTGCATAATTTGCTTTCTCATATGCTGAAAACAACAAGAATTTCAGCAACTCTGTTGTGGAAGCAACCACCAGTCAGTATTGTGGCAGGAGCGCCAAAATGGATTTTTGGTTTTGTAGTTCCCCCCGAATCTGTTCCTCCCAACGCTCACCCCTTTCCGCGGCACCGGCTCCCCCGACCCTCCTGCACCTACTAGTAAGTAAGTAATGGTCTATTTAATGTTTCTAGTTATAAGGGTGAATTAACGTGTGGTTTCTCAGCTGTCTCTGAAAGCTGTCTCCACAACCAACAACGAACCACCCCAACAACTGCTGCCCAACGCCAGTGAGTAGCGACGTGTTTATTATGTGTTTGTGAAAAGAAAGAATGGGGTTCTAACACTCTTGGCTCTTGTTTTAGGACATCGGGTGTGTAAACCAAGCACCCTCAGGACCTCCTCTCCTCTCCTTCCACCCCAGACCCACCACGACCCTCACAATCGACTTGCAGAGGTATGTTTACCCATCCAAGGGTGTGGGACTGATGTACTGACTTATTTGATCAGTCCATGCCACCCAAAACTTGAAATTAAGTTGGCCAAGGCAAGCCTGGCAGTTTGCAGGCATTGGAGCACGTTGTTATTCATTCACACGCATCTGGGGCAGTTTGTTGCCATGCTCTTTACGTTTACTTTGTAATGGGTCGAAAGAAGTGCGAAGTTGCAGTTCTGTTTGGCAAAACACAAAGCACAATTGCGTCATGGATTCAGCAGTTTGAAACTGGTGGTGGGGTATATCGTAAAGAACGTGCCAAAGTCTACAAGAAGCATGGTCCCACCTGTCGTCTTTGGATTGTCGCTCTCTACCACACGAACCCTGTTCTGTTCCTTGATCAAGCAAAACGTCTCTACGGAATGAAGTATCCTGGTTCAACCATTTCCACGAGTTCTATCTCTTTGGTTTTGAAAGAGGCTGGCCTTGTTTACAAAACTCTGGAACGACACGCAATTCAAATCTGTGCCAATGATGTCTACTGCTTTGCTCTCAAGCTGGCCAAGTTCCCGTGGCTTTTATCGTGTCTTTTGTTCTTGGATGAAGTTAGTTTCGACAACCGTGGCATGATTGCAAAGAAAGGATGGGGAATGAAGGGGAGGCATCTCTATTTTCGAGGGCAGTTTCAGAGGTTACCGCGTGTTTCCTGTCTAACGTTTCTTGGACTGAATGGGATTGTGGATAACTTTGTGACAGAGGGAACTTTCAACTGGACCAAATTTCTGGAAAGTTGTCGAACCATTGCTCTTGGAGGGAACGTAAAGCAGTTTCCCAGGGGGGTGGTAAAGCCGGCGCAGATTGTGATTTTTGCACCAAAAAGGTCAAAAATGCCCGACTAGAATTCGAACGACCGTCACCGCCGAACCAGTAAAAATAAAGCGTTCAAACTTTTAGGGTGCCATAATGTAGTACATATTCATCTGTTGTAGGACTGGTAGGCGCCGTGTATGTTGTTTGGCTGACATTCCACAATTACACTCAAAAGAAGATGCCGCGATTTCTGGGAGTTTCTACACAACTTGACTGAGTTCCACGTGTTTTGAACAATTATTCAATGGACTTGACGGCTCGGTTTTTCCATATTTCGTTCTCTGAGATGAGAAATATGATCTTTCCCCTTGGCGCAAAGTTGAAGATGCCGTAATCTGCCGCAACGCTGGCTCCAATCGATCTATTTCCAGGTAAATTTCACATTATTATCACCAACTTGACGGCTCTGATTTCTTTGATTTTGCGCTGGATTGAGAGTAAAGCGACGTTGATTTGTGACCCTAAAACAAACTCCCGTTCCAGTCGCTATAAGCCACCAGACCTAATCAAAATAAGATTTCAAGACAAGAATATGACACGTTGAGGAAGAACCAACGTAATCTGAATCGTTCTCCTCATGTCCGAAAACTTCAACACACAAAATTATAACCTGGTTGCTGAGAAAGGGTCAATATGGTCGGCAAGCGAGAAAGAGTGCGCGCCCTTAAGAGATATAACGCTTTGCGCGCAATAAGAGGAGTGGGGCAAACAGACAGAACACGGACGGTGATCCTTGACGATCCCAGACTTGAAATCGGTAAGATGAAACTACCCATCATTGTCATTACGACCATGATCAGGCTCGCAAAGTACGCCATCAACGCTGCCCAATGAAAATGACTCTTCAGACGGCTCTGTTTCCCCAGTTTTGATAGATTCATCACGAAACACTCATCTCAAGCGACTTTCTACTCAACAAAGCCAAAATGAAAGCGTGAAGCGAATTGCTCTTCATTCCATTGACAACAATTCATTATCAACATGCCTGACTTCAGTGAATCATACCACAATCGCAGGCTCAGTAAAGGACAATTGGCGTTCTATTCAAGGTAAATATGTTTATTGCTAAAGTTTGTTATGTAATAGTTATGATAGCGGAAATCGAAGATTCTGAGACGGATAGTGACTTTGAGGATCAATATGATACTCCTACCCTTCCTGTAGCTTCTGCTATTGCTATTCAAGGTTCAGAATTGATTGAATCAATTTGTGTTTCTGTGACTGGTTTTAAAGCACACTTGTATCTCTGTCGTCCACTCTTTGAATCAATGGGACTCAATAATTTGGATCCTGGCAATTACGCCATCAAAGTCAATTTTAATGGAGAAACCGTCCTTGCAATTACCAAGTCTCAGCTTAGGCGCCTTTTCATGAAAAAGTCGCGGCAATTTATGACTGTGTTTCTTGACAAGACCATGACTCCAGTCGTTGCGCGAGTTGTTTTGGCATTACAAGGACTAGTTTCAACAACTTATTCTGCTTCTATTACGGCAGCGCCAGAAGCTGAGCTCCCAAGTCATAGCCTTGAACGGGAAGAAAATGGAACTGTTTCAAATCTTCGCTCCAAAGTACGAGAATATCAGAATGCAAAGCGATTAGCATTGCAGCAGCTGTCCCGTGTACAAACTCGGCTTGTTACGTATCAATCAGTTATTCCTACTGCTTTGTTCAAGCTATTTGTCAAAATTCGCAACTTAGACAGCGATGACAAGGACCATGACGAGAGATTTCAAATTATAACTGCACTAGCCAAAGCTTTGGTAACAGAAAGGTATCATTCCGGAGTGTGGAATTACCGATTCGTCATGACGCAATTCAAATATGCAAGTCTTAATAACATAAAAGGAATGGCGGCACATTATGCTTCAGATCCAGACGTTCGCGAATTTTTGGACGAATTTGTCTCAGTCTGTGGAGTCAGCTCTTACAACTTTTTACGGGGTAATGGCTTTGACACTGACACCCAAGGTAACTACATTGTGAGTGAGAGTTGTGGTCCATTCTTTCTACCCGATCCAAGAACAATACCAAACGATATTTTGGACAAGAAAGAGGCGAACAATACATTTGGGTTGTTAGACGAACGAATCCGGGACATTGTTAGTCTCTGTAAACTTCAGACGCAGCAAGTTGAAAAAGAAGGCGGCGTTATATCATTTGGACATTTAACAGACGAGACAGACAAAGGGAATGATGATGTTGAGGATAGAATAATTAGGGGCCGACTCCAGATTTTTGGCCTCTGTGATTATGGCGGAATAGAAGAAGACCCAGACTGTCCATTTGTACTTATCAAAGGAGTTGCAAAGTCAAAACGCGAAGTGAGTGGGTTTCACAATGGTGTATTTCTACTCACTCATGACAGCTTGAAAACATCTTGAACAATCACATCACATTAATACGTGCCATTAAAAACGAGTTAAATGATGGTCATCAAATGTTCCAGCCTGATAGTGCTGGTCAATGGATTTTGAATCTCATCAACTCCACTCAGCCTCATTTTGAACAACTTGCATTGATTGTGCAAGATTCCATCAAGAATATTCAAAAACAGATTGAAATTTCCAAGAAAAAGCTCTCGCAGAAGGCAGTCGCAACAGGGACCGAGAATATTCATGGGAATGCCGCGTTAGCCTTGGAACGGAAACAAGCTCAACTTGATCAATTAGTGAGTTTTGAAAGCGCCTATGTTTCAATGAAACCATTGCTCTGTGAACTTCATGATCAGTTGATCCAATTAAAGGTCAAACCTTTGATTGCGACTTTTTTGGCAGACAATAGTAACGAGATCATAAATCTGATTGAACAAGCTGCAAGACTATTTTTAGTCACAACTCTTGCAATCGCGCCTCGCGGGGACTCATTGGAGCTACATATGATAGGCGATTCACATAATTTGGGAGCGCACATTGCCTTCAGTTTCTTGGCTTCTTCACAGAATGCCTCAATGTGTCGTTATATTGATAATTTTGTCTATGATACATTTGAAAAGGAAGGTCTCTTGCTCAGTTGGAAAGTAGCTGATGGGCTTACAATCAGACACACAATCAATGAAGGCAGGACACGCCCAACAACAGCTACTTGTGTCTACAAAAACTGTTTAATCGAATTTCATAATTTGATTAAATCTGATCCACGAGTTGTATCTGCTACATCAAACAAATCAAAAGTCATGAAGTCAATCAAAGCGGATTACTTTAAACAGCACTGGCGCGAGTACTTAAACGTGATATCTGAATGGAAGTTTAGTACATCAAACTGCCCTCTCCTTCTCCCGAAACGGTTTGAAGTAGTTGCGACAATGATTGCCGGGAACAACACAGTACCACCTCCAAAGAAAGAAGAATGGATAAGAGTTCGTAATGAACTTCTGTCATCTGTTGTGGATGAGCCAAGTTTGGTGCTTCTCAATAACATATTAAATTCTCAACAAAATCTCGAAATTCAGGGGCTTGAATGCAAGAGTGAGTCGATCAAATATTATGTGTGTCTAATGATTTGAATAGATTCTTCGGGAACTAAATTGTGGCTAGAGTACCTCCTCGTAATCTGCGAAGCTTGCGCCGCCTCCATTGTTGGAATTTTAAGCGCTAAGGAAGTCGAAGAATGGAACTTGCAAATTTACTTTATTCTCACCCTTAAGCGGTATAAAGACGCCGGTGTGGACTTCTTCTCCAATCTGTATGTTCCTGAAATTCGGAACGGCAAGCCCTATGTCTCTTTCTACGATTTCCAGCACTGGGAAAAGCGATTTACAACTGCTGTGAGCCTATACGGTTGGCAAAATGAATTAGCCATAGTTGTTGCAGAAAACGGGTTCAGCGATATCCTGCCCAAACCCATTATTGATGACGTTTTGGACTCAGGAGAAACAGTGCTGAACAAGAAAGAATTCTTTAATCGAGATAAGCAGCATGTTTATGATGCAAAAGAATTTTGGTCGGAGAGTGTAGAGGCTGCTGTTGACTGGAGAGGTCTTAAGAGTGGGGCTGAGTTTATCAGAATTGTTCGAGAAGCTGGTGAGGCGTGGGATAACAAAGGGCTCACGGATAATATGAGGGAAATAAGGTTGAGCCGACTCGAAGCTGTACTGAAAGCGAAGGTAACAGTTGTTTTCTGTGTCCATTAAACTCACTCAATATATTTAAGTGCCTTCCTGCATTTTATTCGCAGCCTCCGAGTTCTACTGTTCAGCTTAATCCATGGTCAAAATGCAAACAGGATCGCACAGATGGCGAGGGACGAGAGAATGGTATTCCTTACGCCCAAATGGTCAACATCATTTCAACTCTTGAGGGCCTTCGTGTTCTTCTTGACTCTCTTAAACAAGAGCAACAAGTCTTGCTTGCTGGCAAAGAGGTGCCAGTTGACATTCCGATTATAAATCATCGAGGACTAACAAGCAATCCTGTTGAATCAAAATTCAGCATCTTTCGACAAAAGGAAGGACATACTGCTACTGGAAGGGTAAATTCGACGCCTTCCTTTACTGCAACCCACGCTGCCCATATGTTGAGCCTACGTGAGCAGTACATAGTAAAGCGGCGCATTCAAGGAAAGCGACCTGGCTACAGCCCTTATTCTAAATCGGCAACAACATACATGTTTTACCCAGTAACAAAAGATATTCGTGAGTGGTGTACTCCTGATCCTGAACGCCCCCAAAATGAAGCAATCCCAACTGGAAAATTCGGAAAGAGCAGTTTCAGACTCCTTGCTGCTCGACTCAAGCGATCACACCATATCTTTAACCCTCTTAAGGCTTCTATTCGTTCGTTCTTCAGTAAGACAAAATAAATAATTCATTCTATCATTTCTATTGATATTGATATTCTCGATTCTAATTGGCTATTGGTGGATGTGGTGGGTCTGGTTGGTGGTGGCAGTTTTGGTGGTGGGGAGAGAGTTGTTTCATTTTTTTGTGTGGATAACCACCCCCTGGCAGTTTCCAGGTGTTCATTCTCTTTGGATTATGGACGGTGCAAGCATCCACTGTGACGCCAACATTGTTTATTACCTACGCTCTCTTGGAATCAAAGTCATGTTTCTGCCGGCCTACTGTCCATTCTTCAACCCAATTGAGATTGTATTTGGTTTGATCAAACGAGTACTTTGCCGAATCTATGATGAAAAGAGTGGGATTGGGTTGGAGCTGGTCGTAGCAAGAGCCATGGATGAATTCTTGACGCGTGACATGTCTGCAATCTTCAGGAAATGTGGATACACGGAGACTGGGTTTGATGCAGGAACTGCTTTTGATGTGGATTTGGCAGATATGAACGGGTTTGAAGAGGAAGAATGAAGACGTATTTTATTTATCAATAAAGACAGGATGCACTGATAACTGAGAGACTGAAGCAATACAAAAAAAAAACAAACACAATCAAGCCTCATCATGGTCATGATCATCCAATACTCCAACTCGACTGAAGTATGTCCAACTGCCTTCCGTTTCCGTTGGATTAAGGGCAGTTCCTTGGTCTTGCATCACTGTGATCATGGTTTTGGCATCATGAATAGCTGCTTTCTGCCGCACAATGTCGTAATCCAAGGAAGTTTTTGTTCTTTCCATGCCAGCAAGAACTTGCTCCATTTGAACAATCATACAACGAGAGGCATTCACCCCGATAACGTTGGCCTGAATGTTGAGTTGGTTGAGGACTTCACTAGCCACAGGAACAGAACGAAAGTGCACCATCAAGTATGCAGGTGGAGGTTCATTGACACGAACATCTACATGTGCATTGCCATCACCCAAACGGTGAGTTGCCCAGATTCCCCAGTTGGACTCGTGTGTTGCCAAGAAAGTTGAATGCTTTGCCTTGAGCTTCACAATCACATCACGTTGTATCTGGTCAGAACATCAGTCCCACACCCTTGGATGGGTAAACATACCTCTGCAAGTCGATTGTGAGGGTCGTGGTGGGTCTGGGGTGGAAGGAGAGGAGAGGAGGTCCTGAGGGTGCTTGGTTTACACACCCGATGTCCTAAAACAAGAGCCAAGAGTGTTAGAACCCCATTCTTTCTTTTCACAAACACATAATAAACACGTCGCTACTCACTGGCGTTGGGCAGCAGTTGCTGGGGTGGTTCGTTGTTGGTTGTGGAGACAGCTTTCGGAGACAGCTGAGAAACCACACGTTAATTCACCCTTATAACTAGAAACATTAAATAGACCATTACTTACTTACTAGTAGGTGCAGGAGGGTCGGGGGAGCCGGTGCCGCGGAAAGGGGTGAGCAACGGGGTGGACGAGGAATGTGTAATATTCAGAAAGATTTATCCAGTTTTGGCCTGGAACCACAATACTAGAGGCCAAAAAGAAATTAACGATGTGATTGCTAATCAATGCTTCAAAACGAAAAGGAAACACAGTCCAGGATATCCTGCTTAGTTTAGGGAAGGTAAACCATTTATTGAAGCTCATCTTTAACTTCATCTTGTCTATACTTTGCTGCTTGGCCATCAACCATGTTCATTTCAGCTGGTTCCACCCAATCACCACCAATATACATCCACGTCTTTTCAGATGTATATACAAGATGAAATGTGTTTGATGATCAACAACAGCTTGTAAAAGCAGGGAACCCTTTCCTGCAGTACCATCCAGTAAAGTCTTTGAATTTCTTGATACAAAAAAGCGACCCGTCCATGGCACCTACACAGTTGTTGGATAGGGAACTTATTGTGGTCAGCAAAACCTTTAATGATTGATTCCCACTCTGCTACAGATGCAGGCAAATGTATCTTGTGAAGAAACGTAGCCTAACAGCAGTTGAAGCATGAGTTGAATTGGCGGAAGCAAGAGTGTGCACAAAGTTAAATAAAAATGATATCATCTTCCTATTGTCTTGAGATAAATGATAAAAAAGATAGAGTTTCCAGATAAGCTACCAAAGTCCTTGAACACCAGTGGATGACTGACCAGAAATGATATAAGTACATAAAACAGCAACCTTTTGCGAGATGGTGACAGTGTTGCCATGGATGTTGTTGGTAGTAATACTGCGGCAAATGAAACGTTTATTAATACATGTCGAGTTAACAGCTTCAGGAAGGTTGAATGTGTAACAGAAGATTTCATTATTGGTATCATTGCTGAAATACTTTACAATCACAGCGGTTTCAGCGTTTTCAAACTCGGGGTGTTTCTGATCAATGAAATCAGAAGGGTTCATAGTTTTTGGCCAAAATGCATAGTTAAGCACTTTCCTGTCACCAACAATATTGACCTCCCAGCGCATATCCGTGAGCAAACAAATCAAAATGTAACAGTAGCAGAGACCCTTGCTGTCAACACCATCGAAGACTTCATGCATACGAAAGTTGGAGTTAAACTGGCTGTTTTGATTACCAAGACGTGTGTAGGCAAGCTTAACAGCAGTTGAAGCCTGAGTTGAATTGGCAGAAGCAGCAGGACAAAGGTTGGCACTGGAAGAAGTGGTCAGAGGTTTTGTGCAGGGCACAGCAAATGGGTGGTAGTTGAGGAGTTGTTCGAAGTCCTCCGTTTGGAGATCACCTTCACTGTCAGCCTCGTCAGGATCGAAGCCATTCTCAAGAAGTCTAAGACATTTGGCACTGGCAGTAGTTCTGATATCAACAGAAATTCCATCGGAACGTCCTGCAACAGAATCAGAGGATCCAACATTTCCAAGTACCATGGGTTGCTGATCCTCAGCTGGATCCCAGTCTATTACAGTATGTTAGTAAAAGTAAGGCTAGAAAAGATGGGTATTTTTCATTCCATACTCAATAAAATACGGTTTTGATAGATTCACTTATTTAAGTAAAAGAAGTTCAATAATACAAAGTATTATGTAGTGTTAATGAATTTATCATATTTCATCTAGTTGTTGAGGAATTGGCATTAGTAAGAAAATTTGCACAGAACCGGTTCAAGTTCATTTAAGATTCATAAACCAGTTTGTGAATTGGTTTAGTGGTACTAGACACCATCCTGGGTGGCAATCCAAAATGCCGCGGAGATCTAACTTTGGCATGGTGTCTTTTGCCGTGCCAATGGCTTTGCCAAAGCCGATTTTCCAATCTGAGGCTTTGCCAATCGGATCACCACAGCAAAACTTTCTGCGCTGTTTGGGATTCGTTCCCCGCGCCGTTTGGGATTTGTTTTCCGCTCTGTTTTGGGATTCTTGAATCTCTCCTGGAGAACTAACCAATTCCGTCCCAAAAACCAATAACAGACAATTTTTTCAAAAAAAATTTGAACCAGAAAAGACATAAATAGAAGCTGTTTTTCCTTTCCCCTACCTCATTACTTTCCCAAAATGTCTGAAACTGAACAATGGACTGTTCAACTACCCTTGATGGTCAAGTCGATCATGCTGCCCCACTGATTAACTTGTTGTCATTCCAACGGAACCGCCGAGTCTGGTGTGACACTTTCAAGTTGGTCTTTGGTCTTTCCATTGAGTCTGCCGTTGACTTATGGATTCTGATTACTCATTGGTTGAGGCTAGATAAAAAATTGCTGTAGTTCCAATTATTGAAAAAGATCAGGTGGGCTTTATTGAGGGGTATTGATTACTGATTCAGAAATTTTAAGAACAGTTGAGATATTTTTTGCTGAATGAAAGTCTGTAATAAACTTTTCAGCCTCCACACAATTTTGAAACTCACACTCAAGCAGGAATGCTTCACAAATGATTGTTACTTTGTTCTTATTACCACACAGCTTTATGCCATACCCTGAAAGCTTCATGCAATGAATTCCAGCAATATTGTCAAGACAATAATAAACACTGAACCACATCTGATTTCCTGATATTTGCATTTCAGCCTGGCCATGTCTCCACTTTTGCAGAAAGTTGAAACACCAACAGTATAACCAACATTTAGTGCTCACACGATAAACTAGCTGTGCATGCACAATTGATCGTTCTATTCTTACTTTGGAATGTGTACTGGGAGAACTAGTTATTGATAAAACCTCCTGTTGGCTTCCACTTTTCCAATGATTTGTTTCACTAAGCTTTACAAGCCAATTATTCCTGCCATTACTCAGAAGGCTTCTTTTGCCAACTGATTGAGTAGTTGTTTGCCCCTGTGTATCTGCAACCCTTATCAGCAATTTTTGTACTTGTGAATTATTTTGTTTGGAAATAGCTTCTCCCACAAGGTAAATTGCTTTTGGTCCCATGTATAAAAGTTGAGTCATTGACCAAAAAAGCCAAAGAATTACTGCACTGTTGAAATCACTTGATTCAGAGGTGCCCATTGTGTAAAACAACAGGACTATTAGACAAGTGACAATGAATATGATGATCAACAAGAGTGATTCATCATAACTTGTATGAAGGTTCTGAAGCTGTTTCAGAAATAATGCCATAGTTGGCAGTAGACAGATTAAAATGCAAAACAGCATTACTACAAATGTGGTTAATACATGAAGTGAATTTGTTGCCTGACAAGTTAAGTAAGATCCATCTTGCATATGTCCTAACAAAGTATTGTACTGTGATGCCTTTGCCCACTGTATAATCAGAAATATGACAACAAGCATCAGCAAACACCACATTCCACGTGTTGAAAATACAATCCAATCAATTTCACGTTGACTAACACGCCGTGTCAGTCTAGAGAGTCGAAGAAGCTTGCTTGATTTACTGATAAACAGTGTTGTAATTGTTGCATATGCTGTCAAGTTGAGAAGAACTCGGTACATGCAATAGGTTGGTGTTGGTTCATTAAGGTAGAATAAAAGTGCCACATAGCCAATAACACATCCGCAGAGTATTCCTATAGATTCTGGAACAGAAGCTGCACGTAGGAAGCGATGTGTTCGGTTATGAGCAAGTAAAGCAACCCCAACAAGGCTTAAAATGATTCCAAAAACAGCCAATAAAAGAATAGTTCTACCCCTGTAATTGTCAAGACTATAAACAGTTACTGGGGGATGTGGGTGCTCTGCGTCATCTGGAGGAGGAGTATTTGATCCCCCGTAAAATCTGGGAGTTGAATGATTGATTGATGGTATGAAATCAGTGGCATTCAGGCTTGTTTTGCCAAATACTAAAATTTGGTTAATTATTACTATTGTATTGTGAAAAGTAATACCAAATGATTCTTCCATATTTCCAGTAAAGTACAAAGCTTCATACGCACTGTTGATATGTTTGTTACATGTTTAGGGTAACTTCAACTCACACTTCAGAATCTCCAAATTGATTTAACGTCAATGGACTGGCTGACAGGCCATCATATCCAAGATTCTGAAAAAGTGAATAATTAGCAAGCCCTTGATTAACAATCTGCTCTATATTGATGTCTGGATATTGATTAAGAAGCTGATATTTGTGTGAGATTGTTGGGTCACAAAGATAAAGTTACAAACATGATGAATTCCATGGAGCAAAAGATACACACAGTCGTAGCTATATTGCAATGTCAACCCAATATTGAAGTCTGCAATTCTTTTAAGTTTATCAGTGCTTCTCATGAGACCTGAAAAGTACAAACGTTATATTTGCACCTGTAGCCTCCCTGAATTGATTGAATGTGTTTTGAAATTGTGTGCTTGATATATTTGGTTGAACAGGTAGCATTGATATCCAGCCCTCAATATAGTGGTAAAAATCTTCACCAAACATTTTGATTGGGTCCCCATATGGTATAGGTGTCATATTACTGAGAAAAACGAACTGAGAACCAATAATTCCTAATTTTCCCAGCCTGTATGCTATACCAGCATTGAAGTTTTGCTGTCCAGCAACGACAAGATACCGTCCTGAAATACGATTTATTGTTTCAACTACATATTCAAGCTGTCCTGCAAGTCTTGAATGGAGTTGAAAATTTTCCACTACCATGATTCCGTTTCTTGAAAAGGCGGATATCATATCTAACGAGAAAGCATAACCTAAATCATCATCTCGTTGGGTGATAAGGACAACTCGTCTGACAGACCAGTTAAGAAGTAAACGTGAAATATGATTTCCAACACCAACAGAAGGGAAGCTACGAAAAAAATATGGGTAATTGGATTTGTTGGATAAGGATGGAGTTGATGACCCTGAGGAACAATAGGGTAACTACGTCTTGTTAGTTTTGTATCTTCTGTTCTTAACTTGACTCACTTTGTACTGCCCTAATACTTCTGCAGTGACTTTACACGTGGTCGAGAATTGATTTCCAAGTATACCAACTATATCAGGATAATTTTCCCCTAAATCTATTGCCATAGACACAGACTCGCCGCCAGATAATCCAATATAATTGTCTCGCTTAGCATCAGAATATTGCCCACAGTCTGTAAACCGTCTGATTTTGATGCGAGTATGAGGGAGAATGGTGGTTGAGTTGTTTACAGCATCCACGGCAAGTTGAAAGGCAACGTCATTGAAGAACATATTTCCGGTCAAACCGTAAATTGATACAGTGGATGGATCGAAGATCTTAGAAATGTTTGAGACTTGCGTTCCATTGAACACGCTATTTTGAAGGACGCAGTAGTCAGATATGATTGCCAACGAGAGCTCTGATGTCTTGTTTAACATGTGATTGGCGTATTTTTTTTGATGGACAGCGTAAATCTGAAACAACACTTGTTATAAGTTATACAGAGTCTTTCAATTTGAATCAAATATATTATTGAACAATGTCATTCAACACTTCTTTAAATCCCACGTTCATTTCATTTGCAAAAGCCGCGGCTTGGTTTTCATCTTGAAACTCCATTATGAGTTGATACTCTAGTTTCTTCATTATGCGAACCGCTCGCTTATTTTCCTTTGTTTTCTCTGGCGCAACAACTTGAATAGTCACGAAATTTCCTTTGCTGATTGCAGTGACCTCTTCCAGAATCCAAAAACAGTTGATACGAAGTTTGGAATACAAGGATAACCAAGTTCGTCCATTAATGCTGTGTACTTCAGGTTGACCAATTAGCCAAAGTGTGAATTTTCCTTTTCCCTTCTTAAATTTGTATGCGCACAAATCTACAGTTTGGTTTAATATTTTCCGGCGATATTTTCCTTTCTTTGTTGCGGATTCTGCTAAGTGAAACAGTTACTCAGTGTATAGAGTGAGTCCTCACAAGAACTACTTACGCTTAACAAAGCTTGCTCCTGATTCAACACGACTTGTAGTCATTGACTTAAGAAAGGTGCCTCCAGTGTCGTTCGTGATGGCTCCTTTCAGCAAAATAGAACCGTTCCCGAACGAGAGAAATCTCGACTTTCGCGGGCTTTTTGGTATAGTTACTCCTTCACTTTCTCGCTGAGCGTTTGAAGAAGCAGCAGTTGATGTATTTATGTGAACTGGATCACTAGTAATTTGAAAGTGCGCTACAGATTTTCTCGCGATACTGCTTTCTCGATAATCTGCCAAAGTGTTTCTCAAAACTGCAATTCTGGCGCTTGCAGTTTGGGATGAACGAGATTGAGATCCTGTGCCTTGCGTTGTAACTTCATTTAGCCGTGGTCCCAACCAGAAGTACAACAACGATGACAGTAGACAGCCAAATACACAAACACATTTTAAAATCCGCGTACATATCACTTGTAATATCGAAGCTCGTAATTATGAGAAATGATAGCGAAACTGCAACAAAGGCAATGGCGAGGAGAGATGATTCGTTATGGGTTTCCCAATGTACTTTCTGAATCAAATAAATGCATGGTATAATGGCCACAAGTAATGCAATTTGGTAATAGTCAAGAATCATTCGAGGACCTGATGAAGGCCAGCTACAAGACATGTAAAACTTGGATTCTGTCAAAGAGTTAACAGGAAGCAATGAAACTTTTGTTCAACATCCATGGCTACCATTATAAACTGTAAACTACGTTAGCAATATATCAGCCAAAAGACAACTCACAATATTTACGGCTATCAATGTTGCGTTGGCCAGACGATAACCCAGTGCAAGAAGCTCAGGTCTGCGTACTCTATTTTTTGAAAACATTCGTGACACAAGCAGATTTTTGCACAGCAATGTAGAAATCATAATATTATAGCCCATTCTGAACGACCACATACGCAGTTGGCAAATCAGAGAGGTTGCGTCAGTGAGATACAAAAGTATTGATATTTGAATCAAAAGTGATCCGGCTACAACAAGTAGACATTCAGGTACGTTGGCCACACGTACGATGGGGTTACGTTGATAGAATACAAAAAATGCAGCCACTAGGAGAGAAACCACCAGACCAATACATGATAGGATGACCAATATAAGTCCGAAGCTTGTGTCAATCGTATATGTGAACGGACGGGGGAGACCGTCAGTTGGAGCGATTGTTGAACCTTTGCACTATTAGTCAATGACATCCCAAAATGAACTCGGTACCATTAAAGAAGTAGCCGTAACCACTATAGTATGTAAACGATGTCGCCGCAATATCTGTTTCGCCGATTGCTGAATTGGTGTTAAACGAAATGAATCAAAACGAGACAATAAATACCATACGAATCGTATGAATCTCCACTCATCGCTGAAAAAACGAATGGCCTACGAAAAAAAAGTGTTAGACAGCGAGCAGGACGGAATTGATGATGTACGTTTTCATATTCCCCGCATTTGTCAAACTAATAATGGAATACTTCAGGCTCTCGTAACCTAATCCAGATATTAATACTATCAGAAATGGTTTGGTTTTTACCTAAGTCCTGGAACAAAGATAAATTCATTGAAGCTTGCAATCCTCGTGAAGCAACAAGATTTGCAGGGTTTCCGAGTTTAATGAGTTTATCAATTCCTAGTAGAACCAGCATTGTACAATCGTAAGCAATAGCTGCGTTTGAGTTTGTAAATATCGTTGTATCGTTTTCACTGAATCCAGTGCGGAGGTTAAGTTGACTTCTCGTTAAATAGTATTGAGGACCATATGACGATGGTGATTTTGGCCCGATTAAAATGACCCCAGACAGAAAACTGTAAAAATCAGTTCCATATACTTTTAAAGGGTCCCCACTGGAGGGTCTTGGATTGTTCGTTGTGATCCAAACATAATTAGGGCCCACTAATCCAGCTTTCCCGAATGGGTAAATAATTTTACTTATCCAGTCTGCGCTACCAACTGAAATTATGTATCGGACTGTTGATCGATTGAAAGTGTTGATTGCGTAGCTTATCTGAGCAGGAGTGAGTTTCGTGATTAACGCGACTTTCGCGCCAAGAATAACATGCTTCTGTTGCAAAACGTCAATTATTTCTGTTGCTTGTAGCAAAGGATTGCTGCTGTCTTTTTGGTATATGATTCCGACTTGACGGACCGAGTTTGCTTTTAAGAACTGATATATCGGATTTCCAGATTCTGTACATCGAAGTAAGCGACTCAGTCGAACACAAATAACTATATCGGTATTTACTTGATGAAGGAAACATTCGGAAGAAGTACGGAAACATGTTTCTATCATCGAGTAAGGGGGATCCTGAATACCACGAACAGTATGGAATCTGATATGAAGAAAGAGCTTCTGCAGACGCTCTAGTCATAAAAATTTAATTATTGGACATCGAAGTGCTCCATGTTCTCACCGTGCCGTCGCGCTTATTTCTCCTCCAACAACACCAATCACATCAGTATGAACCTCGGTCAAGTCCCGTGACATTATAGATGGAGCAAATCCAGATGGTCGACCAGTAAAAGAAGTAACTGCAGCTTGATAAAATGGACCGCAATCTGAGAAACGTTTGATTTTGACGTTGACTCCAGGCAGTATAGTGCTACTGTTGTTCACGTCTTCAACGGCCAGAGCAACCGCGGCATCGCCGAAAAAGGTAAATCCTCCGTATCCAGTCGTACTGATGAGTTTGGGATCATAAGTTGTGTTGTAGTTGGTAATCAATGAACCATTCAACTTGAGTCTTGGAATACTGCAATATATACCGAGAATCCCAATAGTAATATTGACCTTAGAAGATACTTGTTGTGACAGAACTGCAATATTCCAGAACGTAAGCTTGAGAAGAAGGAGGAAGGAGACGGCAATCATCCCACGAGAATTGTCAATTTTCTCTCGGAAGAAGTTGTATTATGGACCCGATTCTTGATCCAGCAAAAGTTGAGCTTTTCGCGTCCTATGCTGATCATCATGAACTATTCGATCTCTTCGAAAGCCTTGTGAAGAGTGTGTTGGTGGAGATGCCTCAAGACCCTCTCCAACACATGATCGACTTGTGAAGTACTTCACAAGGGGTTCTTCTTGTTCATTACCTAGGTTCAAAGACTTGGCAACAGGGCTTGTATTTATTCTTTTACGTTTTATTATATTGTTATTTATGTACTTTGCTTATTTATTTGTTGTTATGGGGGATCAGCGGTAAATCAGTAAAGATTGAAGTTGTCTATAATTGAAGTGCTGTGGCGAGCATAGAGAGTATATTCAAGGACCCTTCGACAGTCGCTGCGGGTGAGCGCTGTTGTCGACCATATTCACGCCAGGGAATCTCGTTGCGAGTTCTGAGCGATAGTGTTGAACAAGTAGCACAGGTACAATGGGCACAGGAAGAATCTCTAGTTAGGGGACCTGTGGGTTGTAGGTCTGGCCAAAAGTAACGTGGATAACGTCAATGGACCGTGAAGCGCTTAGGACCGGATAACGGCTTCTGGAAATAACCGTGGTGACGTCGTTTAGTCAAAGGGGAGTTGTGCAGCCATGGATCAAGAGGTACAGCGGGGTGATCATGGTGCGACTCGACAGTTTATTATATTTGAGCGGAGGCAGGAACCTAGTTCCCCACGGATTGCTAAACCGAGCATATATAATGACACGTTCTAACGTTTGGACTTGGTCGTTCGGAGCGTAGGAAAAGGAGCTATAGACCGTGTTGAGGTCATGCGGCACTAGTCCTAAAAGCGCTCTTCAGTGGGGTAAGTTGAGCAGCTACGAGGTGGAGTATTTCTTTATTAGTTGTGTTGTTTCTTTTATTGTTATTCTCTTTCCTGTTCTTTCCCTTCCCTTACTGTTAGTTCTACAATGCTCTAACGTGCTTAGGAACCGCACATTTCCCGCTCTGCAATTGGGGCCAATGGACCTGCAGGGTAGGATGGACATTACTTCCAAATCTATAACGATCGAGGTCTGTCGTCGTCCAGTCGATGGATTGAGACCAGTTAGAGGTTTCACAAGGGGGCCCAACGCCAAAAGCGCATCAAATCCTTTGGACACGGAGGATTGATGTTACTACTGGACTTGAGTGTCAATTAGTGACAAACACCCCCAGGCCGTTTATAACCGCCATGGCTACGGATATTGTAGCTGGCCTGACAGGATGTCACGCCTTTTTATTTTATGCGTTTAACGCTTTTGACCCACGTCTAACGTGTATTGGACTTAAATGATGAAAAATTGAGTCCTGGGTATGGAAAACCCACCATCCTGTTCGGAACTTCAAGTTTCACAGAATTTCTTTATTCAAACCTCCGAAAATATATAAGATAAAATACTTCCTTAACGATTTACAGGCAGTTATGTTTGGAGGAGTTGTATTGTCAGGATTCCGACAATTCATTCTTTTGAAGAAACAACAAAGATGGCTACTACTACAGACCACCAAAAGGATTCCTACTTTGAGACACAGACTCTCAAATTAAACGCACATGGCATGAGAATCATTCTCGAAATGTACCAAAGAATCGCACGAGGTCCATTGGAAGAGAATGACAAGGAGTTCCTTCATGGGACGTTTATTAGCTACTGCAAATACAACTATCCTCAATTTTTGAGGGAAGTCTCCATCCGTCCGGACATATACCCCCAGGCCAATACTATACATCAACTTGTTGTAAAGCTGGGAAATGATTACAACAAGCTCCATCCCGACTATCCTGTTGTCATTCCAGCAACATTGCCAAAACCATCGAAAGCTAAAGCGCCAAAAGTTGTGCGTGGAAAGCCGAAGTCGGCTGAAATTGTTATCGAAGACCCCCCAACTGATGAAACTCAACCCTCGGCTAATTCAGCTGATCTTACTGCGGATGTGGATTATACGGGACTCGAAGGAATGCTCGGAGAGACGTCGCTCTCGCGCGAGCCTATGGAAGTGGACGGGGATGATCTTGATTTGTCGGTCGACCCTGTCACTACCAATACAGCCGACCCGTCACTACTACAGCAGATCCTACCACTACAGCCACTACCGTGCCTTTGGAAACTCCTATTGTCGCTGGATCGTCTTTTTCGGAGCCTGTAGTCACCTGTCGCGAATCAGATTTGAACAGCGTCAACACCGAAGACTCACCTTCCGTTCCCGTCGAAATGGAGGTCGATCAGGACGTCCCTCCACAATCCCCGAAGGGCAAGGCCGTCTTGAAATGCCAGGACGTCGACGTTCAGCCATTGGACGTGCCCGTTCCAGTGGTCACCGCTCCTGCTGCCGAACACAGTTCAGCCACTCCCCCCAATCCTGGTGCCTCATCCAGACCCGTCCCAGTATCGGAGGTCGACGAGATCGTCCCTATTCCGGCTGCGATCGTTGATGCCGTGAATGCCTCGTCGAAGTTCGGTGACTTTCTAAACAAGGTTTATACCTTAATTAGAAAAGAAAAAATCACCTACGCGGAACTACAGGACAGCGAGCCCCGGATCAAGGAGAAGTTCCCTAACTTCAAAACGGACCTGACTCGGAAAACATTCAGTCGCCAAGTGTCTGTCAACGAGCCGCGCAACACCTACCAGAACTCTGATCGCGAGTCTCGAAACCGCCCTTCGCCAAACCCTCAACGTCAGCGTAGTCGAAGCCCGGATACTTCACCCAAGAGACCTTGTCCAACCGATCGCCGTGCAAATCGCCAGGAGGCACGTCGGCAGTCGAACAATTTGACCACGTCGAGGATTGCCCATATGGGCTACGACGCAAGTACGTATGATCCCTATCATACTTTTATTGGCGGGTTAGTTGGGATAACAACTACCTTGCTGGCCTACTATTTAGTACGCCTTGTCCCAATGATAACGGGGTTTCTTATGTTGATGGAATCAACTAAAACAACAAATATAATAGGAGTCACTTACCAACACGACAAGGAATTCTGGGAAACCGTCAGACGTATCAGGTTGAGTAAGGCGGCTACCCCAGTTGGTTCGACGTACCAGGATATCAAAGACACAACCCTACGTCTCCTTCAGGAAAAACACGGGGAACACATTGTTCGAAGTGAAATGGGACGCGAGAAAGCCGAACGAGAGCGTCAACGTGCGGAACACGAACGTTCGGAACGTGAATTCGAGGAGGAGTTGCGTCGTTTTGAGTTGGACCAGGACTACCATGGAAATAACGACCAATACGGAAGTGGATACAGTCATGATCATCGTGACTACCGCAACACACGAGGAAGTACCTCCAGAGGAGGTCGAGGAGGTCGTGGATCCTGGAATTCCGATCGTGGAAGTTCTAGTGGAGGTATGACACTCTATACAATGGAGGAACTATTAATGACGTCTAAAATCCAGCTCCTCCCACAATGGGATACGGAGGCCGCGGAGACCGGCAGGAGTAGACTGTTCCTTCATTTCTTTAGTAGTGCAATCGTTTATTTTGAGTACCCGCTTGGGTTTAGACCGTTCAATAGAATTCTTTTCTCCTGTTTGAGACTTATGAGAATTTTTTCAAGAGGCGGAGCCTTGACAATTCTATTCATTCTCCAAACAAGTGTCGCTGTAGCAACCTCACCCAATGGCAACTACAACGAGAACAATGAAAACGCGATCGATGAAGCAGCAGCAAACTGCCAGTACGGAGAACGAGATCATAGATCTCATGAATCGCATGGCGATAGCCGAAACACGTTCGGCCAAAAAGACACAGCGAGCGAGGGAGAAGTAAGATACTTCGCCATCCCAGTCATTCTGACCCTCGCAATACTAATTTTTACATGGAATTTCAATCGCCAACCTAGGCTTGTTCGTGAAATGCCTCAGAAACTGGAGTTAGGCGAAGCCTTTGAAATCCACATACGTCACCGAGACGAGAGCGACGTACTCTACATTCTCACGGACGGACGCGTTTTGTACAGAGATTTCTCTGAGGAAAGGAGTATCCTACGTCCGTTCCTTTACCAGGCTGCCTATCATTCACTGAAAAGCGATGGCTCTATCATGCAGTTCTTTAAGGACGAGCAACAGGAAATCCAGTATCTTGAAGAAAACTATTCGGACGTTGCTTGGAACAAATTGATTGTGTGTCTGCAAAACTTTAAAAAGCACTTGGGAATCAGTCACTATCGATGGACTCAACCTAAGTACGGATTGATGGAATATTTATCAATGATGGGAGTCGTGTATGATCACGAAGTTGTGTCAACTCCAATGGAGACGACACCCTCCAAAGTTTCTGGATCTCGTTCGAGGAAAACGGACTTCCTTGACGAAATAGATGTAGCGCTGGAACCCTTTACGTCCAGCAAACAGTCGTCACCAACAAAAAGTATGTTGGCAATTGCGAATCTGTCACCCGAGAAACAGAAAGCCCTTGCCCTTGACATCGCCAAAGGACAATTAATCGCGACCGTTAATAATGAACCAGACGAGGAGGAAACCTCAAGTACCGACGGACACAGTTCAGAAGACAACAGTCGTAATTCGAAAAGGAATTATTCTTCTAAAAAGCTTCCGCCAAGAGACAGCGACGACGACGACTCTTCGGACCCAGAAGGATCTGGTTCGTCCAACAACTCTTCGAGCGACAGTGATAATTTGTCGTCTGAATCGGAAGTCGCTCCTTTGAAAGGCCCTTCATCGCCTAGGAAAGCTGGTGGTATTTCTAAGAAAGAAGGTATTATCCGAGCAGTGGCAAAATTGACTGACTCTAAGTCATCTTATCAATTGGCTAATAACGCCTTTGTTTCTCTAATAGAATCGCAGAACGCTATGACACATAGCTTCAACGTCATGTCGAGCCAAAGTCTCATCAAAGGACTCCAGGAACAACAACCGCCGTTAACGGACAAAGCATCGGCGCAAGTTTGGCTCGAAAAGGCGGAAATGGCGAAACGTATGCTCTCACATGTTTTCGTGGACGACAATGCATTTGTGAGAGGATTTTTGAACGGAACAAAGTTTGACGGCTCGATTGGACGTCAAGTGCAACTGATATTGAGTCAAACAAAACCGGGACTCAATCTTTGGAAGTCAATCAAGGATTTTCTCAAAAAGACTGCAGAGTCTCCATTTTCGGACGAGACCCGCAAGAATAACTTTATTAAGGACTTCAGACTTAAAACTGTGAATGCTACCGAAATTGGCTGCGAAATTGATCTCGCCCATATTACTCTCAATGTGACACTGAGCAATAAGGACAAAAAGCAAGCATTGTATAATGGCTTATCAGCGGAATACCAGGCGCAAAAGTCACATCGCATCATGAAAGCCTTCACGTCCCTCCAAAACCACAAGTTTAAAGTTGTAACGAAGGAAGGAAAGTCCAAGAAAGTCATTGAGAAGTGTAAATGGAACGACAAGAAAGTTAGTTTCGACGACCTCATTGGATACTTGGATAAGACAGAAGGATGGGGTTATGACTTTGCCCTCATGAACGACCATTATTTATCAGGAGTGTCGAAGACACAGGATTCTACTGTTCAAAAGGAACGTACCCAATTTCCTTCGAAGGTAGAAGCACCGTTTCAACAGAGTCGAACGTCGGTACAACCGACTGCTCCAGTACAACAACAACGCCGTATTATCCCGCGTATGCCAACCCCTTATCATCAGACGCATATTGTGCAAATGGGTTATGGTGATCCGGACGCATTGGGAGTACCGCCGAACATTTTCGAAACTCATCTTTTGAGCATTGCGCAGACGTACTACAGTATTGAGTTGGAACCGTATGGTTATGAGCCATATACTCAAGCGGAATTGGAGTCGTATGTTCAAAGCTACGTGGACAATGTGAAATGTTATGGATGTGGCGAGATTGGTCACTTCAGACGTAACTGTCCAAATGCACAGAGTAAGGAGACCGAAACAAAGTTAGAATCTAACTATACGGAAACACAGAAAACAACAACTCCCCTTCAGGAAGATCAGCATATGGTCAAGGAATCCAACCCACCGGAACAACCCCACACCAACGTGCAGGTTCAAACCGAGTTGGAACTTCCAGTCAAGGAGATGTTGCTTAACAGAGAGGAGTCTCTGTTAATTCTGAAGTTATTTCACCCATATTAGTAGTTCCCTCTTCTGATTTCAGTACCTCACTCCCTGTCGACGACTTAAACCTGGACGTGATTAAGGATTCCCTTGAAACCTTAAACACAATAGATTCGAGTTTAATTGACGTTGAAATAAATGATGTTGGTGTACAAAATGTTCCCTCTTCGAATGATGAAACCGCTGAAGCAGACACAGAAGTAGAAGAAGGAAAGACTACAAAAGTGTTTAGGGCTGAAGAAATAGTAGATCCAGAATCATTAGCGTTTCAGGCTCAACTATTTCCATCGATCGAACACACGTGGACGGCCATTCCAAAAGTCAAGGTCGTTGCGACGCCGAAACTACCGATGCATAGATTCCCGACAGTTTTGAAACCTTCAAGGTATTTATATGCGGAACAACCTTTTACACTTGAGGAAATGTGTCGCGAAGAATTTCGGAACGTAATGAAACCCAAGAAACGGGTTACAATTGGAAACACTGTCGTTGCAAGATTTCAAGACGACTCCTTTGCAATTACAAGGATTAGTGACACCCAATCGTGGAATGCTGAGGAGTACCTTCGAAACGCCTCGCTTGATTGGAATAAGAAGAATCGACGATACACTATTTCAACATTTGCAGGAAATGTCGGAGGAATAGACATTCCCAACGTGATGGGAGATAGCTGTAGTAGTTGTGGCCTTATCACTTTAGATTTAGTGAATAGACTCCCGACAAGACCCTTGGTGTATAAGTACCCGCGACCTACATCAACGAGAGGGATTGGCGGTGAACAACCACTTTTAGGATATGTAGACGTCGAATTCTGTCCAGGAGAAACTTTTCTACGTTCCCAAGTCCAGAAGATCCGGCTTCATGTTTGTATGGAGATAGCAAAAGGACGGGACGTACTACTGGGTACACCACAACTCGATCAGTTTGGAATAAATTTCAACTTTGAAAATGAAATGGTGAACTGGAAAGATAACCAGAAATATGAGTATTATCTCTATGGGGATGAGAATATTCCTATAAAGAAACGGGTTTCACGTTCAACACCAATCAAGTTTTACGAAACTATTTACAACCCAGAGTCTTTCTTTGGACTTGTTTTCACAGAAGACACGGTGTTTGAAAAAGGACCTACGAAAATTGGTGTTCATGTCTCATTTCCAAAGGATCATGGTTTAATGCGTGATGACGTCGCTGAGACTTGTTTAGCAATGGGTCTTAGACAGATGCAGGATAGAGGCATTTATCCTGAGAGCCTCGCGTTTAAAACAAGTGATTTGTTAGAACGAGATTCTATCAAAGTACCTGTCCTATACGTTGGCCAGAAGAAATTAGTTGTAAAGAAAGGTACACCACTAATGGATATAGATAGTTGTGCTATGTCAATGGTGAGTATTGTGGATCAGATTCCGCAATCTCTACTGGAAGACTCTTTCGCAATGAGTGAGTTGGCATTGATTTGTCAAATGCACAATCCAAAGAGTATGGACGATGTGGAAAAGATTCTGAAACGTGAGCAGGAAGGTGTTTTTGATATAGAAGACCGTTCGCATCTCTGGCAACACTTCGGAGACGATGGCGACTTCGAAGAACACCTATGGAAAAATGTGTACGAGGAAATTCCCAATGAGGCAGACTCCTTGGATCCATTACCTCGTGCAATTCAAAAACTCAAGGATTTTGATGAGTCTCAGAAACTTAAGAATTTGGAGAGAGTCGATGAGTTTGATATGATTCCATCAAAACCAGCAACTAGAGCTTCGAACTTAACCTTTGATACTGATATTATTGAGGTGGATGATGAAATTGACATGCTCCACACAAAACACCCAAAGTCAGACGAAGTACAGGAAGCTCTCGACCTTTCGGAAGCCAAATCAGCAAGACAACTGTTTAAAGGGCGTTTTACAAAATACCCCCTTTTTAAATTTGCGCGTAAGAAGGAACAAGTCACTTTATTCCTCTCTATTGCCAAGGAGGCTAAGAAGCGCGAACTTGAAGAAACGCAGCGTAAACTTGACGCAGAAGCAGAAGCTGCTCAGAAAGGAGAACTACCACAAGGAGAGCCGGAACAGGTACCAAATGTGACACCACACGCTATTAAGGACGACAAAGTTGATAACATTATCATGGATTCAACACCTACGCATGACACTTCAAAGGAAGATAAACGAGACTATATTCGCGAACCAGCTGCAAACTCAGATGAGGAGCTGATTGCGAAATTTGATCTTTCGCATATGTCAAAGTTGGAGCATTTAGTTGACACAACCGATATCAAGGAACGCTTAATCAAGATAATTCTGAAGTTCCCTGGTGTGTTCAACAAACATGTCACAACAGGTCACCTTAAGGTACCTCCCCATGAGATTGAAATCAAGGAAAATGCGCGTATACCTAGACAGTATCCCTATCCAGAAGGACCAGGTCGCGCATTAGTTATATTGGAACATATTAAGAAGATGAAGGAAACTAATATTATTAGCCCTTCAACGTCTGCTTATGCAGCACCCGTAGTACTTGCTAAGAAACCAGATGGAAGTTGGCGATTTTGTGTTGACTTCAGAAAGTTGAATGAAATAACGGTACCGGATAGGTACCCTCTTCCGAACATAGATGATATGTTTGGACTGGTTGGCAATAAACTATTCTTCAGTTCTGTTGATCTGGAGTCAGGATTTTGGCAGATTCCACTGTCACCGGAAAGCAAAGAGAAGACAGCGTTTATAACATCACAAGGATTGTTCCAGTTTGAAGTATTACCTTTTGGTTTAACAAACGCACCTCCTAGTTTTCAGCGAGTAATGGACACTGTACTTGCTAACTACAAATGCGTATTTGCATTAGTTTATATTGATGACATTATCATCTATTCTGATAATGCGGAAGATCATCTTAAGCATATCGAGTTAGTGCTTCAGAGATTAAATGATTATAACTTGAAGATTAAACCGTCGAAATGTCAGTTCTTTTACACAGACCTCCCATTTCTAGGTCATGTCATCTCGAAGGAAGGATTGAGGAAACAACCTAACAAAATTATGGATATTGATAATTGGCCTCAACCTAAGACTAAGAAGCAACTGCAACAGTTTCTAGGATTTGCAAATTACTTCAAGAGATATATGGAAGGTTATGCAACAAAAGCAGCACCTTTGTTCAGACTGCTAAGAGACGACATTTTCTTCGATTTTGACGAGAGTTGTAAAGACTCTTTTGCAACCATTAAGAAAGCGTTAAAGGAAGACATAGTTCTTGCAATCCCAACAGTAGATGATGAATTCATCATTGAGTGTGATGCATCAGGCTACGCCCTTGGCGGTGCCCTCTATGTCAAGCGAGGAAATAAAAAGGAACCAGTCGCTTTTATTTCCAGGACCTTATCACCTGTGGAACAAAGATATAGTAACACAGACAGGGAAGGACTTGCTGTAATCTGGGCTATCAATTCATTTGATAGATGGATTTGGAATAGGCCCGTTACAATTGAAACAGACCACTCAGCTCTCTTACCTCTCTTCAAGAAGGGTGAGCTGACAGGGCGCTTTGCAAGATGGGCATATGCACTTGCAGACTACGACATCACATTACACCATGTAGCAGGGAAAACTCAGTTTGTGGCTGATGCCCTTTCAAGAGTAAAACTCCATAACAAGGATACATTATCACCTCGGAGAGGCGATGCTCAAAAAGTGGGACAGATGGTCAGGAGGTTGACCAAGAGGATTCTGACACTGAGTCGGATATCTCAGCAGAAACAGCCAACACTGTCTTGATAGAACACCCCCCACTCGAAACATTTTTAGATTGCTATATGTATGGACATCACAATCCAACGCCTGAAAAAGTAGTGTACGCTGGAAACAGGTTCAAGAAACTTTATGAGTCTATGTTGAACAAGACTGAAATGAAGCAGGAAACAACCCATCAACTAATTACGGAGCTTTCAAAGCGCATGATGCGCCGGAAGAGTCGGGACAAGACTATCCGTTCGGTTGATGACATCCGTGCATCACTAAAACCTTTGGGAGGTATAAAATGCCCTTCAGTAAACATTTCGAATGAGAACTGTAATGGCCTGAGAAACTTGTTGAAGAAACATAATGATAAGCATGGAATAAGTCCAGCATTTCATACGGTGGATAACATTGAACACTTTCTCAATCAAAGCAAGAGTAGTATTTGGTGTATACAGGAAACAAGAGTTGGCAAAGACGGCAAAAGCCAGAAACTTGTTGAATCATTGAAGAACCTCCCAAATTGGAACTGTTCACTTAACGATACACAAACAGGCTATGCAGGTGTTGCCATACTTTGGAGGAAGGAGTTGAATGGAAAGTTTGACTCTGAATTGGTTAAGACCGAAAAAGGTCCATCTGTTAACGAGGAAGTGAGGGTCGTATCTTGACTCTTAAACTAGCAGACTTTGCTTTTATAACAACCTATGTTCCTAGTGGAATGCGCAAGTCAGAGCGCCATGAATATAAGATGCGCTTCCTGGATAAACTCAAGAAGTACTGTGACTCTCTGAGAGAGCGGCACTATGTTTTTGTCCTGGGTGACTTTAATATTGCACCAACGGCAGAAGACTTACTCCCATTTGTAAAGGAGGAAGGCTTTGAAAACAGGTTCCCTTCGTCTATAACACCAGAAGAACAACTTTGGTTCTTGAAGATGACTGAGAACTTCACAGATGGATTTAGGACTAAACACCCCAAGGAAATGGGTGCCACTTGGTTACTCAAAGGACTGGATAAGAAGGAATACCCTTTCTGGAGAATTGATCATGTCTTGGTTGACAAGCGAATCAAAGAGGAAGACTTTGATGTGCGAGTGAATATGGACGAGAGCTTAAGTGATCACTTGAGACTTGAGCTTCATGTGAACTTACATAAGTATGGTTTTGCAGATATGCCAGATGAGACCACTTGGCTTGATCCCAAGGCAGAGAGCCCTTTCACCTATGAGTGTAATTATAACCTTGAAACAATACCATTTGAAGGATATGATGTGGCTAGGATTAAGAAGTTACAAGAAGGAGACGAGTTCTTTAGTGAAGTCCTATTCTTCATGAGGACAGGTAAGACCCGCGAATCCAAGTTCAAAGGAATTGTGCGCACAGCCCAGTCCATGGTTCTTGATAAGAACGGATTGTTGTACCATGTTGCTGAGCTTACTTCTAAGACAGTGAGGCGACAACCAGGTCGTATAGCATTATGCATCCCTGATGGAATGAGACAGGAGATCTTTGACCGTCACCATGCCGACCTTTATGGAGCACACTTGGGTTATTCGAAGATACTACCAACTTTGTTGGATAGATTTTGGTGGCCTTCAATAATTGAAGACTTTAAGTCATACTGTGAGAGTTGTGAGACATGTCAAAAGACAAAAGACCACCGTCAGAGGAAAGGATATCTTCACCCGATACCCATAGGAAATTACCCCAATGAGCGTATGTTTGTTGATTTTGTAGGTCCCTTGAAAGAAGGCTCAGAGACAGGCTGTCAGTACGTCATGGTGTGTATTGATAGTTTTACAAAGTGGGTTGAAGCCGTTCCTATCCCTGACCTCAAGGCTGAGACCGTGATAAAGGCCTTAGTGACAGAAGTATTTGTTAGAACTGGAATACCTGTGTTCCTTCACACAGATGGAGGCGCACCTTTCAGTGATAACTTGATTAAGTTGTTGTCAAAGGCCCTAGGTTTTGAAAAGACATTTACAGCACCTTATTGGCCACGAGCTAACGGTACAGTTGAAAGAGTTATTAAGACCTTGTCACAAGGAATAAGGGCTTATATCAATAAGTATGAGTTTGACGACTGGGACGAGATACTCCCATTTGTCCTATTTGCGTACAGAACACATGTACATTCGACCACAGGTGAAACACCTTTTTTCATGTGGCACGGAAGAGATGCAAGGCTGCCCACAGACTTGTTTTTTGGGGTCAGCCCTGATGATGAGTTATATCCAGATGAGTTGGACCTCCTGGATATAGCAGAAACCAATAAGGAAACAGTATACAACGTTGACACTGAGTTGGAGGATTCTAGCTTTACACCTAGTCACAGTGTTAGTGATTGCAGACCAGTGGATTATGTTGAGGAAACCCACACATCATTTATGATGATGAAAGGAGAGCAACCCCAGTTCCCTCGAATTGCAGTTGCAAGGTTTTCCAACATGAAGCAGTTCAAGGATAAGTTATGTCTTAAGATACATGGTTATAAGAAAGATGTACCCTTTTGGCAAGTGCTAAAAGATGCCTATGAGGCGTTTGCTCTAGATGTGTTAGTCTTGGTGTTTGAACCCAGAGGCAAAGGAAATACTAAGGAGCATATACCAGGGTACTTCTTCTTGAAGGACGGAACCAGTGTTGATCTTAAGGGATCTTATCGTATTCGACCAGGACATACCCCTTACTTGGTTAAGTTAGATCGTTTCCCGGCACCTAGAGTAGTGTCTATTTATAGTAGACCAGGAATTGTTCACCCTGGACCTCCCCCAGAGTCGCTTGGTGACATATCAGAAATGGCTATTGGCCCTTACCTTTCACTGAAGATGGGATTACTTACTTGTTCCTACCGTTCATTTGGAACTGAAGGTGCACGTCCTACAGATTGGAATAGTATCATTTTTGATCCGCGATTTGAGAAGATAATTATGCTTGAGGATAAACCTGTATGGCAAGGGTCGGGAGACTTCAAGTTCCTCCGAGCACCTTGTCTAGGAATTGACTTTGCATATCAGGACTTAACATATAAGACTGTCCTTAGTCCACAAGTGGATGACCAGAACTTTGACCTGGAGACATTCCTTGTTCAGGATAATGAGGAATATGCTGAAGAAACTAGTGAGGAGATTAGGAAACTTGTCCTCCAGAGGTTGAGAACTGGATTGAAGGCTGCCTATGATGTTGTGAAGGACAAAGTAATGCAAGCACAGGACAAGTTGAGAGCAGCATCCTTAGAGAGGGACAGGGCTCCTTACAGTTTTGAGATAGGAGACAGAGCATGGTTAGCAGTACCTATTGAAGCTGAAGCTCAAAGACTGAAAGTAACAAAGAAGTTTGTCCCCAGGTGGGTAGGCCCTGTTAGGATCTATGACCGCTCAGGAGGGGATACGGAAACCCAATACACTATCATAGAGAATTTCCCTGGACGAGTAATTGTTGTCAGGAAAGTACATGTCAGTAGGCTGCGGCCCTTTACACCGACAAGGCCTATTGATTCAGCAGCTAAGGCACTGAAGGACTCCAATGTTAGTTTTGAGGATGAGATGCGCGAGTATATGAAATATACTATCACAAACCGCCGTCCAACAGATTCTTACCAGTCTCTTGATGAGACCCATGAGATGCTTCGTAAGAAGTTTGATCCAGAGTGGTCTGAGATTGATAGATCAGATCCACTTTATGTTATATCTAATGTGAAGAAGATTAAGTTTGAGAACCGTGCTTACTGGTATCTTGTGGAATGGCTACATCAGAACAAGTCCAGGAATACTAGTTGGCAACCACATGCAGGAATTCCTGAGGCTATCCTCAATGATGTTTGGGATAATTCAGTTAAGAGGACAAACCCTGAGTATTATGAACTTTACCAGGACTGGCTGAATGGAGAATGGACACGTACCTCACCTATGCCGAAGCTACTCAAAATTGATGATAATCTTTTGCTGACACCGCAGATTGTGAAAGCTGCATTTGCTGGCACTAAGTCTACAAGGAAGAGGACTGTGACACAGAGCAAGACCAAGGAATCTGAAAGGAAGACCAAGACTGTTCAACAGTCAGAGACTACTGTAACCTCCAAGGCTAGAGTCTCACCTAAAGTGAATACACCAGCAACGCAACATACTAGGACACTGAGAGAACGACCTACTGCTAAGTAAGGATATATGTTGCCTTGTTATAGATGGATAAGTCAGGATGACTATTTGTAGATATTGAGGCGGGAGATGTTAGGTGTGGGGTTATTTGGCGTTTCGGGTTATTTGGTATGGTGTGTATTTAGTGTTGTTACTTATAAGGTGTTATTTTAGGTTGCAGGCCTTTGAATACTAGTTTGGTGAACTTTAAGGACAAACCCTCCAGTGACGAAACCCTAGGTCCCTCACATTTCATGCTTAACGCTACCCAGCGGTGTGATTTGTCATACCTCATAAATTTAAAATACTATTCAACATCTTGCTGCTTCTGACACGTACCCACGTGGCTGACGGAGCAACCACAAGATTGTTTTTGGGGTCACTGTGAAGTACTTCACAAGGGGTTCTTCTTGTTCATTACCTAGGTTCAAAGACTTGGCAACAGGGCTTGTATTTATTCTTTTACGTTTTATTATATTGTTATTTATGTACTTTGCTTATTTATTTGTTGTTATGGGGGATCAGCGGTAAATCAGTAAAGATTGAAGTTGTCTATAATTGAAGTGCTGTGGCGAGCATAGAGAGTATATTCAAGGACCCTTCGACAGTCGCTGCGGGTGAGCGCTGTTGTCGACCATATTCACGCCAGGGAATCTCGTTGCGAGTTCTGAGCGATAGTGTTGAACAAGTAGCACAGGTACAATGGGCACAGGAAGAATCTCTAGTTAGGGGACCTGTGGGTTGTAGGTCTGGCCAAAAGTAACGTGGATAACGTCAATGGACCGTGAAGCGCTTAGGACCGGATAACGGCTTCTGGAAATAACCGTGGTGACGTCGTTTAGTCAAAGGGGAGTTGTGCAGCCATGGATCAAGAGGTACAGCGGGGTGATCATGGTGCGACTCGACAGTTTATTATATTTGAGCGGAGGCAGGAACCTAGTTCCCCACGGATTGCTAAACCGAGCATATATAATGACACGTTCTAACGTTTGGACTTGGTCGTTCGGAGCGTAGGAAAAGGAGCTATAGACCGTGTTGAGGTCATGCGGCACTAGTCCTAAAAGCGCTCTTCAGTGGGGTAAGTTGAGCAGCTACGAGGTGGAGTATTTCTTTATTAGTTGTGTTGTTTCTTTTATTGTTATTCTCTTTCCTGTTCTTTCCCTTCCCTTACTGTTAGTTCTACAATGCTCTAACGTGCTTAGGAACCGCACATTTCCCGCTCTGCAATTGGGGCCAATGGACCTGCAGGGTAGGATGGACATTACTTCCAAATCTATAACGATCGAGGTCTGTCGTCGTCCAGTCGATGGATTGAGACCAGTTAGAGGTTTCACAGACTTTCTCAAACAACCTGTTTGTAAGTGCCGCGCACAACATTTAAAGCAGATCGACTGAAGATCGAATAATTCTAGTACCCGCCGTTGTTATTTGCGGTCCTCCCCGCTCAGGACTCAACAAGATCGCCCAGCGCGTCGCAGAATCACAAAAAGCCGTTCACATTTCCATCAACTCTCTCCTTATTTCTGCGATTGAGCGTCAAACATCTCTCGGTCAGCAGGCCCGTTCATGGATGGAGAAGGGGCAACTTGTTCCAGATCAGGTTCAATAACATCTGACGCAGCATTAACATCACGCCAAACGTTAAACAAGTCTCTTTTAAATAGGTCATCCATAATTTGGTTACGCAACGTCTCCAAGAGCAAGACGTTCTTACTTCCGGATATGTGATTGAAGGATTCCCTGCGACCAAAGAACAGGCTATCGCTTGGCAAATGAAGGGAGTGTTCCTTACGTCATTCGGTGATATTTTTATACGATTTTGATTCTTGTGGCTAATGTGGCATTGCTACAGTATGGATTGACTGTGAGGATGAGCATATCCTTCAATACAACGCTGACCTCCTCACTGATCCAATCTGGAAGAAAGACTATCATCAAATTTACAGCCCTCCTCCTAACGACGAGGAAGTGATCAGCCGTCTTGTTCATCGCGAATATAACAGCAAAGAGTCTGTTGAAAAACGGCTGCATTACTACAGACGTCATATCCCAGCTGTTGCAGCGTGCTTTAATAAAGCGAAGATTCTCAAAAGACTGAAGTACATGGACCAGCACGGAATTTGGGGCAGAGAAGACCAAGTGTACCATGATGTTGTGGAAGCTTTGGGAGGAAAGAAAGTGACTAGGGCACCAAGACAGTTCAAATTGATTATTCAAGGACTCCCAGGTTCTGGAAAGTCGAGTTTGGCGGCTGAAATTGAACGTAAATACGGTTTTGTTCATGGTACGTTGTTTTTTTACATCATATTTTCTCTCAGTCTAACATTTCTATGTTATAGTTTCACCAAAGAAGATCATCTTGGAGCAAGTGTCTTTCAAAACTAGAGAAGCCAAAGCTTTACTCGATTACATCCACAACCCTGAAGAAAGTGAGCTTCCCCTTTTCTCACACAAAATTACTTCCCCGATCTAACAAAACAAACAGCCCCAGACGACTTAATGGTCGACCTTATCATAAAACGCCTCCTAATGCCCGACTGTGTCAACCAAGGCTGGGTCCTCGAAGGTTTCCCCAACACAAAGTCACAAGCAAAAGCCCTCGCCGACAAAGGAATCTTCCCCAACCGTCTCCTCTGGCTTCGCGCCTCTGAAGAAACCTGTCGCGCCGGTTGACTCGGCGTCGTCAGGATCCTGTCACGGGACGTCTTGTGAACTTGGAGTCTTTGCCAAGTGGCGTGGATGTTCGGGAGGTTTCGGAGTGGCCGATGCAGGATCCTGTTGCGGATCGGGAGGAGAGTGTTGTTGAACGGATTACGGGGCGGAAGGGGCTTAAGAGTGAGTTGGAGGGGCTTTATGGGTATCGTAGGGTTGTTCCTGCGGCGGGAGTTGGGGCTGTTCCTGTTGAGACGGATGGAATTATGCAGGAGGTGGATGCGGAGGGGTTGGGGGAGAAGGATGGGAGAGGGAGACAGCCGGCTTTTGAAAAAGTGCTTGAACTTGTGGATGATATTTTGATGAAGCCTGTTCCTGTTCATCTTGAGGGTTAGCTTGTCAAGTGGTTATTTTACACAGCCTTATTTTATTTCATCTGTGGTTTGCTTGTTTTTCGTCCCATCATAATACATATTTAATCCCCATCCGGCTAGCCACCTTTGTCGTCGTCAGTTTAGGGCAACCAGCTCCAATTCTCGCAATCCACACATTTTCCACCCTGCTGCAGACTATTCACACGACACTCAGGGACGTACTCCCACTTTCTCAAGAACGAGTCTAACACGAATTGAATGCCGTGATTATTTATGCTTTCTTTTGCGAGGATGCTGAAGTCAGGATTGACGGTTTCATCTTGCATACTAAGTAGCCTTTTCCCTCCTGGTTTCTTTCCATCCCCGTCAATATTATATACACATTCTTCCCGATATGGCATTTGGTTTCCATCGCGTACTATATTCATCGATACAGAGTGTGAGATTACCAACCAAAAATATTGAACTACTCACGCCACCGAGCCAACAGCTGCTATAGATCCCCTTCATGCATGTTCCAAGGTAAATTGGATCTCCATCGTTTCCGTATTGGTAAATTTCAAGCGTCTCTAGAAATTCTGACCAATCTTCTTCGTCTCCGCCATCTTCGCGTTTCAGAATGCTGAATTGGGTTTGGGTAGAGCTGTGGAAAGACGGTGGTGCTGGTGGAAGAAGGCCAATTCGTTTGGCAAAGAGGAGGTCGCCTGGAGTTTCGTATGTGAATGCGGGGAGGTCGAATGTGAGGGCTACGAGGGATGCCAAGGAGCCGCCGAGAGAATGTCCTGTTGTCCAAACTGTCCAAAGAGGATACATTGACATTGCGGCATCGGCGATAGTTGTCGCCAGCCGATAGTATGACTCTCTGTAGTCTGACGCGTCTTGAACACATTGAGCTTCATGAAAAGAAGAGTGTGAGTTGAAATGCAGGGAAAACAATTGGAAAAGAATAGGGGACTCTTACATTGACATTGAGTAGCAGCACTGTTTGCACAATTACATCCTTCCACTGCCCGCCAGCTCCATCCAGCCTTTCCGCTGCGGAAATGAAAAGAATGTAAGATATTATATCATCTGAACTTATACGCTCTTGTTGAGAATTGCGTTGACACAAATTCGTTTGCTTGTACTTTTATACTTTGATGTCCAACACTCATACTTTTTCACCCTGCTCGCTTCGCTCACTACTACTCTCATGCCTGTTCCTCACTCATTCATGAATACATACCAACAGCACGAAAACATTTTGTTGTCATTCAACTTATCATTAACACCCGTCTTCCCACCCTGAAACGGCGTTGACAACGAGGTTCCTTTAAGAGCAATAATAATGATTTGTTGATGCGGATCAGTTGATTTGTAAATGTATCCGCGGATGGCAGACTTTGTTGAACCAAAACCGTCACTAGATTCCCAGCCTGGAATTTTCACCCATTCCGCGCCTTCTGGTTCATAGTATGCATTGAAAGCCATGTTTCCTAAGGCGAGGACAGTGTGGGGGTCAGAGGGGTCGGGGAGTATGGTATCCCGATGACCGAGCGTGTTGTTATGGAGTTCGAAGGGTGAGTTTGATGATGATACGCCTGCTTATAGTTGAGATAAATGGATAGGATGTTTGAATGATATCCGCACCTTCGATGAGAACTGAGACCATGTCGGCAAAGAGCCCCACTTTGTCATGATTGAGAAGGATGTATCAATGTCATTATTACTTTGCGCGTTTGAAGTATCGTCGTCTTGTCTCCATTTCACAGATTCAGAGAATTTGAATTGTTCGACAAAGCAGGAAGGGTATCGGATACAAGTGTCCTCTGTTCATTAAAGCCAATGCGAAGAACCGAATCGAGTTTGAATTCAAGTTTGACAGGACTCGATTGTGATTGGTCGGTTGATTTGGATTCAGATTCAGATTCGGAAGGTGGTGGTGGTGGTTGGGCAGAGGAGGCGTTGGTCAGGGAGGGTTGTGTAAGGAGAAGGTGAAGAAAGAGCGCGGTAAAGTGGAGTAGATTGTACATTGCTCAGGTGATGGCTCAAATGGCTTAGAAGTAGTACAAGGTGGAGAAAGCCTAACTTGGATTGGTGGGGAACGATTCTTTCTTTGGATTGAGTTTGTTTTAAATATTAAAATCAACATTGTACTTCTTTCTTCTTTCTTCTTTCTTTCTTCATTCCTCTTTCTTTCTTTCTTTATTCCAATTTAATGTTCCAGAAATGGAGTCGTACACCACGCAACTCTACCGATTCGCCACATCGCAGTCCCTTCCAATTCCAGTCTATTCCGAGCACTCGCCGAGGGCCTCCCGCACAATCTCCGTTTTAAAATGAAAGTAACGCTTGGCTCTGAGTCGTTCGATGGCGAGAATTGGGAACCGAAAAAGGCGAAGGCGAAAGACGAAGTTCGTGCGGATTCTTGATTGAATCGCTGAGGATTAACACAGTTTAACCCTAACCCTAATACGAATCTGTTCAATCAAGGCGGCCCGCGTTGCTCTCAACGCCCTCTCTAAGTCGCTGTCAACGAAACCAGCTGGTTCTCTCCCGCCTGCCAAAGTCACAGCCACCAACCAATCAAAACTATCTGATCAATCTATTCACAATGAAATCGCTACTCTGACATCGCAGCTGTCTGAATCACTCGATATCATCGCTGCAAAGGACACCCAACTCAATTTCTACAAAACTCAATCAACACACCATCAACACCAAATTAAAGGCCTCCAACTCAGAATCCAAGAACTCGAACAAGAACTCGAAACTGAAAAAGGAGAAACACGACCCTCCCCCACCACGCCTAAAATCGAATCAAATTCAAACTCCTCCTCAACTATCATCTTCCCGTACCCAAAAACGTACCCGTTCTCAATCTCCACAGAATCTGACTCGGACACTTTATTTTCTACTTCAGCACGCTCTTCCGCTTCTACTTCCTCTTCAACTTCAAAAACTGTTGTCACTACTTCCCGCCTAAAAGCTTGGCCTGACCTCCTTCCCCTCCTCAACCTCTCTCTCACGGATATGCCTACTGCCGCTTCAAAAACGCGTGCGAGTAACTGGCGAGTGCTTTTGTTGTGCAGTATGGTATGCGGCCTGTGTATGTTCGTAGTGAAGTTGTGAAAGGGAAAGCGGGGCAGAATCCTTTCTTGGCCGTGCCGGAGGAACTGTCGGAAGAGTTTTTGGGGTGGATGGTGGAAGGTGGGGTGTTGGATGGGTTCAATTCAAATTCCAAGAATTCTTGTTTGGGTAAGAAGGGTGAGCAGGAGAGTGCATCTGACAGGAAGAGTGGATCTGGCGGCAGTGTAACAACGGCTTCCTCTTCGGCTACTATTTCAACGGTGGCGGATTCTTCTGATGTGGTGGTTGTCGATGCTGAGGATGAAGTGCAGAATTCAGGCAATGCAGTGACAAACAAGCAACCGAAATCTAGGCTGATGGAGGATTCTGAAGATGACGAGGACAAGGATGAAGAGATCCCGCTGACGAAAAAGAAACGAAATAATACTGGACAGACAAGTCAAATAGATTCAGAAGTACATTCAAAAGCAAAGATACCAAAGATCGTAGTGAAAAATGAGGCTACACCGTACGAAAAGTTGAGGTTAACTTTCTGTAGAAACAGCAAACTAACACCTTTAAATAGAATACTAAAGGAAATTATGCCGCTTTATCACACACTGTCAATAGAAGAACGAGATGCAATCAAGGCTGGAGTCAGTTCATTCCTCGAAGAAGTCGATGGCGGCCTCGCAAAATGTACTATACAAGAACAAGGGAAACCTGTGCTGGTGGTACCAGGTGAATCTGTAAGCGAGTTCAAGGAATGGTTACTTCCAGAGCTGGAACGATGTTTCCCAAGTCTGTTTGAATAAATGTTGACTTGGGAAACACCTTTGCTATCGAATCTGATCGACACGGATATAGTTTATTCATAGAATTTGTGGACAACGAAAATAATGAGATACTTCAAAGGAAAAAGGAACAGAAATTGTATAAGTCTAAATCTTGTGAATCTGTGCAAACTACATGAAATGTGAAAACACTCGATACGATCCAAATTTACTAAGACTTAGACGCTGTTCTCCGACGAATTGAGTGGTTGTTTGGAATGGTGTTGGGAGGGGTGGTGGATGTGGGATGACTGCAACCGGGCTGAATCCTGTTGATGAAGTGTTTGTTGCAGTTGTTGTTATTGTTGCAATAGTTGCGTTTATGCAGAGCTCCTGTCCTTGCCGTAAATTCCAACAATCGATCCCCTTATTCCACGATGCCAATCTTGTAATAGGCATTGAAGTATTCTGTGACAGGTCGACGCATGTTTGCTTTGACGATAGAGTAACGGTGTTCAAGCAAGTTGACGTGATAGATACTTGGACTTGGGGTTTTGAAATAGGGCCTCCAATAAACGTGCCATCAATACTTCCTCTAAGGCAAAGTTGATGTGAATCTGAAGAAGAAGTGGACCCGCAATCGAGGGATGGATTTAATCGAAGTCTTCGTGATGGAGACAGGTTAAACAACGCTGCAACGCTGTCACACGTTTCCCCTGTTTGAAGAGTATAATCTAATGTGCAGTTGACTGGCTGGGTAGTGCATGGGAGCCGGGGACACAGCCTTGCGGGATACACACGAGTGGGGCGCCAGGAAGCGTAATGTTTGCTGGTTGTAGCGAGCGAAACTCGGACGGGGTCTGCTGGCTGGTTAACACGTGGCATAGATGGCAAAGGTTGTGCACTGACCATGCCATAACGGGCTGCCAGGGTCTCGACAGTGTCGGTGGGTTCCGCCAGTGCCGTGAATCTGCATCCATTTGTTGAATCGATTGCGGACTTTCTATGTTGTGGTTTGGTGTTCCTAGTCGGCCTGGGTACAACGTTGCTTCTATGGAAGCTGCGAGGAGGAGAAGGTATGAGGCTCGCATTGACGTGGGTTGCCTGAGGCTTTTTCTTTCAAACCCTAATAATACATATTACTTATAGTAGAAAAAGGAACAGGTGAATAATGCTGAATGAAAGAAATTTGATGACAATTATTTCCAGAGGATCACATCGAAGCTTGTGCGTGACTGTTAGATGAAGATACTTTCTCTGCGAAGATCAATAATAGCAGTTTTAATCGTGGCGGCTCTCGCACTCCTTTTCAATCTCTCTCATGGAAGGGCGGGTCAATATCGCGTTTCAACCATTCTTTAGACCGTCAACACCCCTCTACGAAAATGAATACACAGTTCTATTCAACAAAACTCCACCTCCAAACTACTCAGCCTGGCTTTCATTCGCTGATTCGCGAGGATGTCCTATACATCCCAAGTATTATACCCAAATCCAACGAGACTTTGAGCCCTGGCGTGACGGGATCCACAACACTGCACACATTCTCAAAGATGCGCTGGATGAATATAATGCGACGCAAATCGGGCACTTTCGCGGCGGGAAATTCGACCTAGGACCTCGCGAGATTATGGATGCCGTGGAGCCTATCATGCCTAAAGAAAAAGAGTTTCGGTATCTTTGAATCGACATGATTTTCCTGTTAGTCTCGTGAGCGACGATGGGCCTGGTCGTTCGTATTCGAGCATTGAAGAGGTTGTTGAAAACAGCTTATGCTTACGACGCACTGTTGGACGAAGTGTCCGTGACGCACATGGATATTTTAGTGCACCGTATTGGTTTGAAGTGAAGAATCGGAAACTGCCTGTGCTTAGTTCAGCAAAACTGAGGTGCTTTCAGGATATCGTTATGCCCAGCTTTCATCAGGTTGAGCATTTTGTCACAGTAGTGATAAGATTCCGTGGGAAAAGAAGTGGAATGCTGTGTTTTGGAGGGGAAAGAATACAGGTGCGTGAGTCTAAACCTACCTCCCTGTGGAGTCATATCATTGATGCGACAAGCAGGTGGAAGGTATCTGCCAAAGTTTCCATGGAAAAAATATCATAGGACTCGTCTTGTGCGATGGGCGAAATGGTATGGAAGGCAACACCCAACGGCTATATTTGATGCAGGTCTAAACGAAACGAGCCCAATGAATCAACTCGGAGTCGATATTGGATTTCACGCAGTCCAAAATTGTGGGAAACAACGCGGACCAAACGAACACTCTTACTGCAACACCATCACCCAACTCTATCCACTCAAACAATATGTACCTATTCGTAAAATTCTACAGTTCAAATACTTGATTGTCATTGATGGACACACATGGCCTGACCGATTGTTGTGGATGCTTCAGAGCAATTCTATCGTACTATATGCAGGAGTGTTTGTAGATTATGCTATATGGAGGCTAAGCCTTGGGTCCATTATGTTCCGATAAAAATGGACTTGTCGGATTTGGAGGAAAAGCTGCGGTGGCTCCAAAGCCATGATAATGAGGCGCGAGAAATTGTAATGCGGGCCAATGTTGTGGCAAAGAGCTTAATTCTCTTGTTGCTATGCAGTGTTATTCTGCACTCGTTCTGCTTGAATATTCGCGTTTATATCATGACGACTGATTGTCTCTCAATAAAGGCGATGTACCTATCCCATAAGTGGCTCAAACATTTCAAAGCTATGAATGTTTATTGGAAGTAGAGGTTACTTATGTCTTGATGGGAGGTTACGCGTCTTCCACCAAACGCACTTTCAATCCTTCTTCAATCCATACGTTGTACTTGTGACGAACTCAATCTTTTGGTCTTCAACAAGATGGATAGTGAAACGGCGCAACAATTGGATCAAAATAATCTACATAATTGTTTAGTTTACACAAGACCTCGAAGGATTCAATGTCAAATCACACACCTTGACTTCAATCAACGCGACTTTCTGACCAATGCAGTTATGAATCCCTTCTCCGAACGCAATCACGGAGTTGACATGTGGCGCATCAGGACTGCTCCAGCGATCAGGCTTCCAGGTTGTTGCATCCTTCCCAAACACGCGTGAATCACGATGCATTGCCATCAAGTGCAGACCCACTTTCGTTCCAGCGGGGAAAATGTACCCATCATGCTCAACCTCTGCAGTGCTTGTACGTAAAGCGATTCCTACAATGGGATGAAGTCGTTGTGTTTCGCGAAGGACTTGGTCAAGGTATGTAAAGTGGTGCAAGGTTTCTTGGGTGAGGGTTGGATACACTGTAAGGAGGTGCTTGATTTCTTTCTTGAGAGATTCTTGGACGGACGGATTGCGTGATAGTTCGAGAGCGACAAATGTGAGGGTGTTGCAGTTGTTTCGTGTCCTGCGAGGAAGAAACCAAACGTTTCACCAAGGATTTCGGCGTCTGTGAATTTTGGAGTGGTCGCATCTGTGGATGGCGCGAGGAGTCTGTCCAAGAGGTCTTCGTGGGCTTGGTGAGAGGGAGAAGATGCACGCTTTGTGGCAAGGATGTTTGTCATGAGGTTGTCGATGTATTCGCGTGCATTTTTGACTTGACGGGAGGAGTTTGAAATCCATAGATGGGCCAAAGGATTTGAGGAGTTGCCAAACGTTCTTGATATGTGTTCATGATGGTTTGCATTGCTTTGTGGAGGTCTGTTTCGTGGGACTCTGACGAGTTACTGTGAAGCGATTTGACAGCATCGAAGGACTGAGAAAAGGCAACGTGACCACTGCTCACTCGCGTAATTAGATATGTTACAAATAATAAAGAATACTTGCATAATATCCAAGGTGAGACAGGTGAATTCGTTCAAAATGTCCACCTCTTCGCCTCCCTGGAAATCATTCAACCAAGCTGCGGCTTCACGCTGAGAGACTTGTGCTGCCCACTTTAATTGTTTCGGGCCAAATGCCGGCTGAATCCATTTACGATGGATTTTCCAGGTCTCGCTGTTGGCAACACAAACAGAGCATAATCCAGCAGACCTTTGCTTTTTGGAACAAAGAATTCGTCTCTACGAAAGTCAGGTGATGTGTATGCTTTGTGGATGAGGCCGTGATCGGAAGTGAGGACAAGGAGCCTATGTTGCAATTTAGAATCTAATGGGGGGAAAGGAAGAAAGGTTACCCATCAGCAGGTGACATAATACCGACGTATATCCCTGACGCTCCTGAATTGAAGCAAGGAGAAGATGTTGCTTTCCCTTTCCTGCGTATCTAAAAGAGATCAGGATCCGATCAAGAACAGCACAATCTTGTCATTAAGCTAATGTCCCACCTGATCATGTCATTCAACGCTGAAAAGAGACCGTAAATGGGAAGTTTCTTTCCTCGGGCTGTTTTGATTGACTCGTAATCATTAAAACAGAGACTGTTGAGACAGCCAAGCCAATTGCGATGCCGAATTGCGAGGAGAAGTGTTTAGGGCTTGGATATGGAGTTGAGTGTTTGCTGCCAGAGTTGGAGAATCATTTTGAATTGGGAAAGTGGGACTACTCAAACTACTTGTAACTTTTAATTGGATCTTTTGATTATAAACTAACAACGGTTCCCTTAAGTCTTGCTTCCTCTGCCGCAAATACCAATCGATGAGACTCAAACACATCGTTGACATCGCAACCCAACAAACTTTGGTCTCCAGTTGCAACGGCTCTAATGAAAGCGTGCATGAGACCAGAGTCGCCTCCTCCTGCCCACTAGTACCATCTCCATCCACGTCAGTCTTGGCTGGATCAACAGTCCGCTTGACTTTACTACCAAAATCAAAGACAGTAAACGTAGACATGTCTCCAATGATTTCTCCCTTTGTTCCATGAATGCGAGTAGCACGTTGACAGACAGATTCCGTAAATGCAACCATCGTCAAACTGGCAGTCTTCCCCCTTCGAATTCAATGTTTACAACTTGATGATCGCACACATCGTTGTCTGGGATTTCGTAGACACAGGCACCATACTGTCCGTCACGCAACTTGGAGACGACAAGGTCTTCGAGGTCCTGTGGGTTTCCGCGTCAACTTCTTGGCCGCCGCAAACGACAGAAATTGGCCAGTTCTTGTTGAGTTACGGGCTTGGGTGATGTAAAGAGAAGTCGCAGAGTAAGGACATGAACTCGAGATGGAACAGTCCAGACAGTTTTTGGCATCGCCAGCTTCCTTTGGCTTTTGAGACTTTTTGAAATGTGTCAATGAACCAAACGAAGAAACGCGTTTGGCCTTGAGAGGTGCAAACAAGTGTGTGAGGAGGTCACATCGTGACACACTTTGTCATGAGGGAGAAGGAGGTTTCGGCTTCGTTTCTCCAGTTTCCACGCACGAAAGATGGGCAAAATGGTACCATCCTGAATTGCTGAAGTTAGGAATGTGCCAAGAATACGTAGGTTTTTGTAACTTACCACTGGTTCAACGTGAACGACGTTGATGATGTCACCGATTTCACCAGAACGAAGAACGGATTGTAGGGCGCGGGTGTAAGGAGAGTATCTGATTGGTGTAAGTATAACTCAGGTTTTAAGTGGCGGTGTTCACCTCAACACATGTCCGCAAGCGAAAAGGACACCAGCCTTCAACACAGCCTGGCGCATAACTTCACAATCTTCCAAAGACACGGCCATGGCTTCTCACACAGAATGTGGTAGCCAAGCGAGGCTGGATACAGTCAGCCAAACAACCCGTTCAACGCTGTTCTCAGTACGTACCCAAATGCACAACAATGTCAGCGTGGCTCTGATCCAACGTTGAAACCACGGCACATTGAGCCAATCCCTTCGTAATTTGTTTGTAATCGCTCAACACGTTCTTTGGTTCGATCTTGTGACGAAGTGCAAAGTTGCTCTGTCTCTTCGCATTTGATTCGCAGACGGCAACGACCGTGGCAAGCGACGGGTGCGTGAGGCAGAACGAGGCGTAGATCTGGTGGCAGTGGCGTGTTTAGTGTCCAATTTACCTTGAAGGGGTAACTATTAAGGTTATCGTACATTTCCTCTCTGACCGCTCCTACAACAAGAACTGTCACTGGATTCGCTTTGGTGCGTTTGGGGGATGGGCTCATTGTGATACTTTTTTGAGGGTGGCGAAGGGCGGAACGGGTCTGCTTTCCTTCCGCTTCCAAATGGAGTCGGTGACCTCGTCAATAATGGACCCATCAATTACTATTTACACTTATTATTGATACTGACTTCGGAAGGAACATTACGACAAAATCTCGACGGGACTGAGAGATGTCTCCTTAGTTCCTTTTTTATGACATCCGCTGTCATCGCACGCTCTAATTGCTTCATTTTGGGAACAATCACAGGTGAATTCGTTAGGATGTTGGCTCCTGCAAGTGGCGTGACGGCCTCACTTGATGGTCGCCTCTCCAATCGTTTAACTAATCCTTTAACCAAAAAGTCTCTTTGCACTTCGACATATGCGTGGTACTGCTGCACGGAGCCTTCTCCTGCAACGTAATCACCCTCCGTCAACCTCCGCTGAATTCCAGGCGGTCCTCGTAAAACATTAATCTCAGCAAGCTCTTGTCGGGTGCGTCGTGGGTGATGGATCAAAGTATCGATCCTTTTCTTGTTGTTCTCGAGATGTATATGCGCACGACCTTGTCAAATACTAATCGGCGAAGCCATTTTGAGGTTTGTGATAGTGGATGCAGGTCAACATCGTTGACAAACTATATTTGGAATTATCATCAAACCATGGTGCTATATGAAGAAGGCCTCAAACCTGTATAACATGGATCCATATCTCTTCAGGTAGATTGATTGATTCGGCAGTCATTCCGGTGGCACTTAGTATTTGTTGGTTTGTTTCAACTTTTGATGTTGTCGGAAGGGGTTCAGCCAACCAAACAAAAAGGAGGCGTTCGTTCCCGGAGCACAGATCTAAACAAATCAAACGGCGAATATAGAAATCGTATTTGCCACACAATAAACCTTGTTTTTTCGAGGCTGGTAAATAAAAATCTTCTAGAACACTGTTTCCCTTGTTCCAAATAGTTAAAGACCCCAAAACCCACACAGAACATGTCAAACAACAGCCTCCAGCAAAGTTCAAGTATACACTCACTGCTAACAGGACATCCTTCCCTTTCTCGACCCCAGAGTGGTTTCTCAGGGCACAGTGTCAAAATCAACACTCTTCTCAAGAACATATCTCTCGAAACCAAAGCTTTGTTGAAACTTGCTGCTGGAATCGAAGAAATGGAAATGGGAAACCCGCAGCAAAAGAAACTTACTGCGGAGCCTTTGATTCGACAAGTCGACTCAACAATGGACTTGTTCGTGGACTTGGTGATGTAATTCCAAATTACGAAGTAGAAATTGGACCTCTTGTGCTGATGTGGTGAAAGCAGTGAATCCATCTGCTGGCTTGAATAGGCGAAAAGTATGATTATGCCAGCTAAAGTCTCACCTGTCGTCACATTGGAAAGACCTCTTCCTTGAAGATCGTTGTTGGGAAACTTATTTATGGTATTCGAGAGGAAATGAAACGGCTCTTGGGAGATCCATCGTTCAAGTTTGGAAAAGAAGTGGATATGACTGTGTTGGAGGAGTTGATGATTGAAATTGGATACACGCCAGGAGCGGATTCTGCAGGAGGAGGAGGAGGAGGACCTGGAACACCTTTGAACATAACTCCTACGAGTGTTAGTTCAGCCAAGAGTACAACTGCGTCCAGTCCTGACGGGAAGTCTCCAGGTGTCATAAAACGTGTCTTGAGCATGATGAAGTCGCGGCCTACGTCAACAGTTGAAGGCGCTGGAAATTCTGTTACCTCGAAACTATTTCGTTCCAAATCTGCTGCAAAAGGAAATGAAGACACGAAAAAGTCAAATGGCAACGTCAGCATTAATTTCGCAAATGCTTCTTCTCAGTCGATTTGTGATTTACCAGAAGTTCCTATGTTGGATCTTGCTACAGTTGAGAAAATCAGGCAAATGGAGATTGAAGCGAAAGGACAGCCCCTCGGAAAAGCTGCAGATACTGGATCTGTTTCTCCGAGACTAAGATCTGTTTCGCTAAAACCAACTGGGGATGAGAGACCATCGTCTTGGTTGCCACCGTCACCAACCGCAACTGGCTTCTTTGCTGGAATACGAAAATCCATCATAAAGCTTCACAATGATGATGACGTTGGAGTAGACAGAGAGTCAGATACAATGGATGAAGCTGAATTATTGGCAGCACAGGCAAAACGACCAGTAATGAGATCGAAATCATTGGTACCCACCGACAAAGACGTTTTACTTTTGGCTCAAGCGCCACCAGCTATGCCTCCTATTCAACCAAAATGCAAATCAGTGAAGAGTTCGCAAGCAAATCTGGCTTCATCGAGGTATTCTTTAGCACCACCATTACCAAGCGGAGCGAACAGTCTATCTGCGTCAACTCAAGATATGGCAGCTGCTCTGTTTGGCGATCCAAATATGTCTGTTGCTGCAATGCCATGCTTGGATGACCGCCAAAAAGCAAACACTTTCGCAGAAACCGCAAACGAGAAAAAAGTTCATCTTGAAATCAACATGACAAACAACCAAATGCGATTTGTGGACCGCATGACCAAGAAGAAGCTCTTTGAAGTTGATTTAAGCAAGTGGGAAAGTGAAAGGTGAGGCTATCGTACCTTGTTTAATTTATATACTGAAGTAAATTGCATAGTAATATTACCGTACACGACTTTCGAGACGGATTCAAACGCACGGAAATCATGGAAATATTGCGAAACCCGAAAAATCCGAATATGTTCAGTATTTGTGCACACACTGTCATGTTGTCAAACCTTCTCCCTCTTGGAACCATCGTCATTGATTCCGCCATGAAAATTACAGTCCATGTAGAAAGTCGTGGAGCAATCAACTCCAAACCTGTCTTCTCCATCACTGGCGAAATCAGTAACGGCCGTTTCATGGTCATTGGTCGCGACAAAAACTCTCGCGCACAAAAACAAATCGGAACGAGTTCTGGGTGGGTTACGAAGCGGAAATTGAAGCTTGTCCAAAACGAGTATCGCGAATGTAACTTGGAGATTGATGATTCGGTGTTTAGTGATCAAGTGAATTACAATGCAAGTTCGGAAGAAGTCGATGTATTAATGAGTCAATTGAAAGAGCTGGAGACAGATACGGTGACGCGGTTGAGTCAGCTGCTTATGGCAGGTATTGTGTTAGGGTTGGCACCAAAAGAGTAAGGTGAATTGTTTCAGAAAATGACGCGATAGGTATATTTGACAAATAAAACATGGATGAAATTTGATTGGAAAGGGATTGAAATCAGCCACTTGAATCCCCTTTGTTATGAAAATTGCCTTCTCACCCCCATTGTCTCCCCCCTCCTATTCCTTTTTCATACAAGAAAACAGAGCTATTGAGCCAGGTGCCAATCCAACCCTTGATAGTAGTGAACGAGAGCGATAATGGAAATTGAAAACCAAGACACAGGAGATCTCACGATTCTCCGCACACAAACTTCTGACAAGCTCCAACTTGACAATGAATACCCCCCTGAAAGCACGCTTCTAACTGTCATCCGACTTCTCTACTCCTGCTTCATTGTCCTCTCCTTCATCTTATTCACATCCCCACGCGTCCAAATCGTAAACGGTGTTTCACTGGATTCCACCGTCAACATCACCGTCATCCCAGACTTGACCGTATACGGCGACCCAACGCCACAAAACCTTTCATCCCCGTTCAAACAACGCAAAGAAAGTCCATGGAAAAGCGGAAGCTACTGGAAAACAGGGACATACAGCCAGACCTACGAAGTCGAGCAAGCAGAGACCAAAGATCCAAGCATCCTTGCTGTTCCTGCACTGTTTGGGAAACCAATCAACAAGCATTTCGCGGTGTCTCCGTTGCTGGTGCTTGACTTGGACGCGTGTCATCCGTTTGATGTTTCGTTTCCGGATCATAAAGAGTGGGTGCGTGATTTGCCGGTTAATACGCGCAAGTATGTGGCGAAGGGGAGGAAGGAGGAGGAGGAGAGGGAGGGGGTTCTTGCGGGGGTTTTGGATACGGTTGTTGAGTGGGGGACTGCATTCATGAAATTTGATTCGTTGGATCGGTCGGTGGATGCTGCTGCGCACTCTCAAGTTAAGACTAAAGCTATGCAAAGTGGTGCTGGCGAAGGGGAAGGGACTGTTTGGTATGCGATGGTTGCGAGAGGAAATTGTCCGTTTGATGTCAAGATTCTGAACGCGGAGTTGGCGGGTTTTGGAGGAATCTTGATTCATAACCGTGTTGCCAAGAACTCTGGAGGCGTTGACGTTCCGGTTCGCATGTCGCCAAACAAGTTGGTTGGACAAGTGAATGACATTCGAGCCATGTTTGTCACGCAGCATGATGGAGATCAGGTATACAAACCCCCAAATGTTTTTATTATAGTATAATCTAACCGATGCTCTTATCTTTGTGTAAAGCTCGTTTCCGCAGCTTTGGACAGATCCAACACCCTTCCACCCCACGTTCTCGATTCTCTTTACGACGAACCACCCATCAAATCCCACACAAACGGCGGAATAATCGGATCCCCACTCATAGTATCACTCCACCTCGACGACTGGCCCGTTGAAGGATGGGGCTCAAGCGGTGCAGGTGGCCTTAAACTGCGTCGCCGAGTTTTCACAATCCTTGCTTTCCTTGGAAACGTTTGTTTCGGAGTTGGAGTCTTTATCGTGTTCTTTGGAATATGTACGGCTGTCTGTCTGTTTGTGATGATGTTGAGGAATTGGTTCGTGTATGGACATTTGTTTGTGTTGGTTCTTGCGCCGAGCTTCTTGGGGAATGGACACTTTTGGGGCACTCAGCAGCGTGGTGGTGGGGAAGAGGAGGTTCCGTTGGAGGAAGGGGTCATGGGGTCGAGGATTGGGAAGGATGAGGAGGAGGTTGAGCAGATTACGTTGCCTGTTCGGGTTATTGATGAATATGATTTGATTGATGAGGATGATGAGCAGGAGGTTGTTGTTGCTGATAGTATCGTTGTTAAAAAGAGGTCTACTGCCACTGGCGGAACGAGAAAGTGCTGTGCTATTTGGTAAGAAGTTTATACATCGAGGCTTTACATTTTACTCAACTTATTGTATTCATAGTATTGATGAATTCGTTGTTGGTTCTCGAGCACGCGAGCTCCCCTGTCACCATCAGTTTCACACTGCATGCATTGACCCTTGGCTTCTCCGCCATAATCGACTTTGTCCAATCTGCAAACGCGATGTTCTCGTAATCAAGAAAGCTGATACTGAACTTCATCAAGTCGTACTTGCAACAACGGCGTCTACTGCGTCGCGGGCGACAGCCGCATCTGGGAGTTTGATATCGACATGGTGGACAATTTTCAGAAACTGGGGAGGGGCATCAAGGAATGCGTAACCACGGTTTTGTATTTAACCTTTAATATGTTGCTTTCTAGTTCTTGCAGTACATTCCATATAAACCCATTTATTTTACGTATACTATCGTTATTGAGAATTCATCTCCTTGGCAACAACTTCAAACACTTTGCAAGCCTGCTCCACCTCCTCGACACTAATAATCAAAGGCGGAGCCATACGAACCGTATTAAGACCCGCACTAATCACAAGGACATTCCCTCGCTCCCGACACAATCAACAAACTTGGACGCCTCAGCCCCACCTTGAAGCTGCAACCCAACCAAAAGCCCCTTCCCACGAACCTCCTTCAAAATCTTGGGGTACTCCTGACAAAGCTTGTTCAATCGCGAGAAGAGGAGTTTGGAGACGGTGGAGACGTGGGCGAGGAAGGCTGGGTCTGCGATTTTGTCGAGGACGACGGAGGCGACACGGGTTGCGAGTGGGGATCCGCCGAATGTTGTTCCGTGGTCGCCTGGTTTGATGTTTTGGGCGATTGTGTGGCGGAGGAGGACGGCGCCGATTGGGAGGCCGTTTGCGAGGGGCTTCGCGAGGGTGAGGAGGTCTGGGGAGATGGCGGGGGGTTGGTGGTGGTGGCAAAATAGTTTGGCTGTTCGGCCGAGACCACATTGGATTTCGTCTGTTTTTTTTTGAGAGAGAGGAGAGGAGAGGAGGTGTTAGGGTTGAACTACTTGGAGGGGTTTGTGGAATGGTTCGTATCTGGGGTTGTCAGATATCATGCAGATATGAAGTGCTCACCATAAATCAAGGTAGCTCCTACAGAGTCACACTTTTCTCGGACAGCTTTCAAGAACTGTGGGGTGGCTGGGAACACACCGCCTTCACCTTGAAGAGGTTCCACAATGACACCACAGATTTGAGACCAGTCCACTTGATCCAGTGCAGCTACATCATTGTACGGAGAAGTAACGAATCCAGGTACAAGAGGAGCAAAGGAGCCTGATACTTCAAGTTTGGAGTAGCAGAGAGAGCACCCATTGAGCGACCGTGGAAGGCATTTGTGAAAGAGAGAAACTGAGTAGCCGGGTTCTCCGGGTTTCTAATACGAGCCTGCTTTCGAGCAAACTTGAGGGCCGCCTCGTTCGCTTCTGTTCCACTGTTGCAGAAGAAGACCTTTGCGGCATCGCCCCACCACGCCTCACGACCAGCTGCAGCAACAACAAGTACAAATAAGCAACTTCTTAGGGTTAGGGTTAACGAAAGGAAAGCACGCACCGTCCTTGTCTGTGACGCCATCCACAAGCTTCTGTGCACATGTTTCAGCGTATTCGTTCGCGTACAAGTTTGACAGGTGGATCAGCTTCGCGGCCTGGTCTTCGATTGTGCGCACGACGTCCGGGTGGTTGTGGCCGAGGGCGTTGACGGCGATTCCCGAGTTGAAGTCGAGGAACTTGTTGTGCGCCGCGTCAACGAGCACCGCGCCCTGGCCGTGCGTGAACACATTCGGCGGCTGCGGGTACAGCCCGAGGAGCGCCGACTTGGACGCCTTGCGCCGTGGTGGTTGAGAACAGTCGGAGTGTGCGGTGCATTGAGATTGCGATAGATAACAAAGAAGAAAAAGTGTGATTCGATTTCTTTGTTCTTCCCCTCTATACATACCATTTCATATGATTCAATAAGATGTAGTTACTAGTTAGAGTAATTGGACTATGCAGAAGTTACAAACGACAATTAAAACGGATTTATTCAAATGTAGCACAATAGCTAAGTCTATCTTCCAACTTTCTACCAAAACAATCTAAAAAGCAGTTTTAAAGTATTTAGAAGAAGGCCATGGCAGCAAGGGCAACAATGGCAGAGACTCCAGCAGCGGCAGCAGAAGAGTAAAGGTTGGTGGCTGGGACGCCCTTACCAGTTCCAACTGGGGCAACGTATGGAGCGTTACCAGCTGGAGCAGCGTAACCAGTTGGGGCACCGTAAGCACCAGCAGTGACAGTGACGGTAACAACAGTGGCAGATGGAGCATCTGGCTTGTCTCCCAAACCAAGAGTGTCAGCGAGCAAGAAGAACAACTCAGTGTTATCGTGAGCAGCGGTACACTTGTTGGCGTTTGGTCCCCAGCAGTACAAGTCAACAGCGTTCAAAGTGTGCACAGTAGATCCAGAAGTAACTGGCAAGTTACCGGTTCTTGGAATACCAACGAATCCGTTGGAGTCAGCAGCACTTGGAACAACAGCGTTGTCTTGTTGAGACAAGGAACGGTAGATCTGGGTTCCGAGGAGTCCAGTAATGTTCATGTCAGCAACCGCGGAACGGGTCAATGGAGCTCCCTTGAGTCCAGTAGTCTTGTACTCGTAGTTCTCAACAAAGTTTGGAACGTCAACCTTGGCTCCAGCGAGACGGAAACGGCATCAGCAAACTTGGTTGGGAGACCCTTGGCGTCCAAAACATTGTCGATCCATCCGGCGTCCTCGTAGATACCAATGGAGTTACGCTGCTCAACGTGGTAGGTACCGTCGTTTGGCTTGTTTGGCTGGCCGTCAATGGAGGTCTTGTCGTCGTTGGAAGCGGCACGGAAGAAGGCGGTGTCGACGGTTCCGTAGACATCGTAACCCTGGGAGTGATCGGCAGTGAGGAAGATGGCGGTGTCCTTGGCGGATGGGAGGTTGCGGACGGCCTTGACGGTACGGTCCAATTCGAGGAGATCTGCGAGGGCACGGTCGAAGCTGGGGGGGGAAGGGTTGATTATTAGTGATCGAGTAATCAAAATAGAGTGGGACAAAACAAAAAAAAACTACTTACTCCATTGGGTGCATGGCCTTGTCGACGGAGGCAGCCTCGGACATGAGGAACCAACCATCGGTACACTTCTTCTCCATAACCTCAATAGCCTTCAAGGTCATCTGCTCCAAGCCTGGCTGGTCAAGAGCGGTGGTACCGTCGAGAAGTGGGGAGGAAGCCTTGTTCTGCTTGAGACCCTCCTTGTTGACTTCACGCTCCAACCAGGTGTCCATGTGGGAAGAGTGGAAGATACCGAGGAGTGGGGAACCGTTGACTGGAGCCTTGGTCAAGTCGGTCTTGGTGTTGACAACAGTGTAACCGGCAGCGGCATAAGCAGCGTAGTAGTCGGTAGAGTTGAGGGCCTTCTTTCCCTTGAAGGCGGAACCACCTCCTCCGAGAAGTACATCTGGCTTGACGGCTGGGCCCCATGGCATTGGCTCGCCCTGAACCTTCCATCGTTGGTGGTGGATCCCTTGACTGGAACGTAGTGCTTGAATCCGTTGAGCGCCTGGTCAATAATGATGTCTGCCTGTCCACGGGCACGGGTGTGGGCAAAGAAAGCGGCTGGGGTAGCGTCAGCGACCGAGGCAGTGGTGACAACTCCGATACACATTCCTGGGCGGACACGACGGATGATCTCGGTGATGGCCTCAACCTTGGCGTCATCGAGCTGGTCGTTCTTGGAGGTGTCGGCGTACACGTTCAAGGTGTTGACCCATCCCTAATTGAATTATTCCGGTAATTAGAAATTGCATTTACAAACAATAAAACGAACCTTGTGGCCGGAAGAGTAGGCAGCAGCAGAGTTGGCAGAGTCAGTAATGATAGAGTCCAAACCGTTGGTAGCAATCTTTCCAGCACCGTCAAACTTCTCAATGTCAAGGAAGCCGTCTCCGTTCTTGAACTTTCCAAACTTGGTGTTTCTAGAAATGTAACGGGCAGCAGAGATCATGGATGGAGCCATACCGTCTCCAATAAAGAGAAGCGCGTTCTTGGCCTTACGAGTTGAAGAACCACGGACAACCCACTTGGCGTTCACCTTCTCCTTTCCAGCAGTCACCTCAACAACATACTCTCCAGAAGCTGGAAGCGCAATGTTACGGAAGAAGCACGGTTCACGGAGAACTTGACGGATGGCTTGTTGGAGAAGACGGATTGGAGGTCCTCATCGTAGTGGAGGTGTAGTTGAAGAGGTATGGCGCGGCTGGGGCGTCAACGATCACGTCCTTGACCTTCTTTCCGTTGATGGTGATGGAGAGGTTGGAAAGGTCTGGGACAACCTTCTCGTCGGCTCCGTGCAACTCGATGGAGATATCGAATTTCTAGAGGAGGGGAGAGGGATCGCATGCAGTTAGCGGGGTTTTTTTTGGTTGTGGGTTTTCGGAGGGTTTGACAGGATAGAAGTGATTCATTACCTGGCCGGCAAGGAACTCAGCTCCGTCAACTGGAACCAAAGCGAGGTTGGATCCACGTGGAAGAGCCGGTATCTGTTCTTCTGTCCAACAGATGGAGCAGAAACGTCCTGCGCAGCGGCAGCGGCAGCAAGGAGCAAAGTGAAAAGAGACTGGAGCTGCATTGTAGCGTAGTGGAGATGCCCTTTTTTTCTGAGACGGGGCTGGTTCTTGATGGCTTCCTTTTGAGGCAGTTTGATGCCAGGAGGGGAGATTTGTAAAAATTTTAACGAGGTTCAAAGGTTGTTGGGCACGCACGGATTGGGCTTGGTATCTCCCAATTTATGAAAACAGCACGCGCCAGGCAGTTGCTTTTGATTGGTTGAGGTATGATTGTGATCACCAGGCACGCATCAACTTTCGTAAACGGTGATTTGTTGACTTATATACTCCTATATATTGGTTTGTTTATGGCTGTAGAACGACAATGACAAGGATATACTTGCTGATGAAAGGATGTTTATGGTTGGTCACGCATTAAACTGTTGGTATTGTGAGTGATCTGCCGAGCTCGGGCGTTGTGGGATAAGTATATCGCTTTCTCATTTAACATAAGAAGTAAAGTATGCTTTGAAGTTGATGGCTGTTTGGTTTGCACTTGATGCTCTTACAAATGATGGGCACGCGCCAGATCAAGAATCAGTTATATACAACCCTACTTATTCACTTCGGTAACTTGTGCAATACTTCATACTTAAAGGCAACAAGAAGGCATCTAAGTTATAAGTTGAGGTCAATTTACAGGGCTTAGTACAACAAAAAAAGCCTAATCTTGTTGAAAACTAAAACATGTAAAATAGCAGACATGATTCTATTTTACGTAGTTGTTGTGATGTCATAAGTCTGTACCGAGCACCCACATGGTATACAATCCATTGTGCCTCAAGAAATGAGGCTGGATTTGAACAACAAGGAAAAAGGAAGAACAAATAACTTTCATTTATGCTTCAACAAAAAAACCAACAATCACTAGTACACAAGAACTACAAAGCAGCAAAGGCTTAACAAAAATATTTTCACGCCAAAACAACCGATTCCAAACAAATCAATCTTCCTCCTCCAAAAGCGAAAACTCCTTGACTTGTACACACTCCCCACCCACCTCCCTATCCACCGAAAACACATACACAAGCCCGTTCCCACTCACAACCACAAGCTGCAACGGCGCACCCACCGTACTCCCACCCAACCCCTCCAAATCATCCGCCCCAGGCCCTGGCAGCGACATCACCCCGGGCCCACCAATCAGCGCAACCATATTCTGGAACCCTTTCGCGGTTTGTGGGATTTTCGCGAATGCAAAGTCCCGCTGAGGCGTGAACGGGTCTTTCAGTTGGGACGGGAGGAGAGACTGGATCGTTGACGTTGTTGACGTTGCGAGCGGGGATGTGAGGAGGGATCCAATGTATTTGCTTATACTATGCGGTTCTGAGGAGTTTGAGGTGGATGACGGGGCGGCGGGGAGGGAGGCGCGGCGTTTTGGAGGAGCTCTTGGTCGGAGAGGAGAGAGAATATGTGGATTGTTTCGGAGTCTGATGAAACGGAGAGGTATTTTGTGCATAGCGAGAAGGAGAGGGAGTGGATTTGGGCGGTGTAGGTTCCGCGGCGGAGTTGGAAAGGGTTTGGCCGTTGGGATTGAGAAGACGCGGATTACTGTTCCCTGTGGATTGTGTCGGGTTTAGTTTTTGGGAAGGGTGAAATGGGGTTAATGTGTTGAGTAGGGTGTTGGTACCTTGTCGCTCGCGGTTGCTACGAGAGTGCCGTCGTATGAGAATTGGATACATGTTAACGCGGATTTATGGGCTTGGATAATGTTTACAGCTTGGAGGTTGAGAGCGTCAAAAACGAGGAGGTCTCCAGCGGATGCACCAGTTGTGGATGGAGGATATGCGAGGAAGCAGTTTTCCGAGGACGGTGAGAGCGCGCAGAGTGCTGGAATGCCGTTATGATTAGTACAATTCTCCAACAGTTCGTTCTAGGCTCTTAGATAGGCCATAATTTCCACTGGAACGCTTCATTCCGATTACTTCATTCCATTTTCGCTTCCGGGTTCCATGGATTCCAGCTTCACGGAGATAATATCCTCAAAATCGATTGAAGTTTCGGCCAAGACAAAAATCCTCCATCATATAAGCATTCCAATGCCAATCTCGCTCCCACAAATATGAAAATAATTACCATTCGGATTAGGCGCCGTATCAATCGTATGCACAAGCTTCATATTCGCAATATCATACAAATAAATGTGATCCTCAAGCACCACAACCAGTCTCTTTCTATTCAACTTTACAGACAGAATCGCGGATGTGAATGAGAGTTCGCAAATAACAGAGTCTCTCTGTAGTGATTGTTGTGTGTTAACGGTTATGAGGGTTGAGGAAAGGAGCGTGGAAGGTGGGGGGGTACGTACCTTTGTGTTTAGGATTTGGAGACGACGGGGAGAGTCTTGGGGCGATGTTCCTGAGCCGACGAGGGCGACAAGAGATGTTGCAAAGAGCATTTCGACTGATGCGAAGGAGGAGGATGAGCGGTGCTGAGTGCCAAGTGGGTGTTGGGTGGTTAGTGAGATCGGTGTGTATTCAAGGGGATGCTCCCAGTAGAGTGGAAGGAATAGGATACTGACAGCCCTGTACTGTTTTTGTAGTTTGAGAAGGTTGAAGGGGATGCCTACCGCGTGGAAGCGTCCAAATGGTTCTACATTGAAGATGGCAAATCCCGAAGTTGGAGCAGGGAACGAAGCAGCAATACACGATGCATCTTGGTTGAAAGAGGCAGACAAAAGCTGGGCCGATGTTGAAGTGGAAGGTGAGGAAGTTGGTGGAATGCGCATCCCTTTCTTTTCTCTTTCTTTTCTCTTCTTTTTAATGGTTAAATATTTAGTTACTTCAAATGAATCGAGTACTCCTCCGTTTCACACTGTCTCACTGGCAGAGCACGCGATCACTCACAACCGCCGCATCATCATCAATCAATGCCGAAGAAGTGAGCAAGTTTGCAGCTGCTTCGGCCGAGTGGTGGAATCCACATGGACAGTTTGGAATGGTTTGTTTCTCTTTCTCTTCTCTTCCTTCATTAAACTTGCCACCATTTACAATTGGAAATCAATCAATAGCTACACAAAATGAACCCTCCACGCACAAAGTACATTCGCGACCAAGTCCTGAAACACTTGAATCCAACATTGTTTCCTCCATCTGCAACTCCTGCTCATCCATTCAAAGGACTGCGTATCTTGGATGTGGGCTGTGGAGGTGGTCTACTAAGTGAATCCCTTGCTCGATTGGGTGCAACTGTGACTGGTGAGTTTGTCATGTTTTTGGTGTGACGATTATATGGGAGTGATGATCGATGGTCTCTCTCCCATGGCCTCGATTCCATTTCAATCATTCTGAAGAGTAAACTAATCCACTATTCAAAAAAGGCCTCGATGCATCCCCTGAAAACACTGCCATGGCAACATACCACGTATCCCTCGACCCCTCCCTCTCTCCACCTCCTACATTCCTCGCAGAACCCATCGAACATCATTTACAAAATACTCAGCAGAAATACGATGTCGTCACGTCCCTTGAAGTCATTGAACACGTGAACAATCCTGCCACTTTCCTTAAACACTGCCTCCAATCCGTGAAACCAGGCGGTGTCGCTGTGTTTAGTACAATCAATCGTACTCGTACTAGTTGGTTGTTGACTATTCTTGCTGCGGAACATGTGTTGAAGTGGGTTCCTGTGGGAACGCATGACCATGCAAAGTATATCACTCCAGAGGAGTTGGAAGGGTTTGTGAAAGGGAGTGGAGAGAATGTACAGGTTGTGGATGTGCGTGGAATTGCTTACAGAGTTCTAGAGAATCGGTGGGAGGTACTTGGTTCCGAGGCAGATAAGAAGGCATTGGGTAATAGTCTTGGGTTTGGGGATCTGGAAATGAATTATATTGTGACCGTTACGAAAGGGATGGAGTGATACTCTTGATTATAAATAAAGTTGTATCAATTAGGAAACCGTACATGAGACTTGAGAACATAGTAAGGAGAGGATGTGTTGGTGAGTATGTTGTGCATGGGAGGAATAATTCAGAAGAATGAAACAAAGAGATTTTTGGTTTTGGTCACGAGGTCAGATGTAACCTCCAACGTGGAAGTTGATGTGTGTGATGGGTTCTGAATGCACTGAAGGAGGGGCTCCTAGGGTATATAGAGAGGAATAGAAACACTAATATAACGTCTTATATGAGTATGCAGTCTTACATCAGTTTGGCCAGGGTGTGAGGGCAGGTTTGGATCAGAGAAAGGCGAAGGAAACTTTTCGAATCTCACCTGACATGTCTCTTTCACCGCCCCACCCGTCGCCATCACCTGCAACCACCACCACCACGCCAACCTCGTCTTCCGCCTCCAATTCCGTGTCCGAACCATCGGACATGGATGCACTGCTTGAGTCCCTTCTTGGTGGAGGCGAAATAGGGTCGTTTGACTACTCGTCACTCACACTTCCTCTGGACATGAACATGAACATGAACATGAACTACGGGCTCAGCAGCTCTAACGGGAACACGAACACGAACACGAACACGAACATGGACTTGGACACAACGGACCTCGGACTGGGCAGCATCGACTTTGAGCTGCCCTTCCTCGCATCACCACCTGTGTCCCTGTCCCTGTCGCTGTCTTCACCGCCGCCCTTGTCCCTGCCCCTTCAGCCACAACAACAACAACAACAACACCACCACCAAAACCACCAAGGCCCAGTCCAACCACCGCCTCAGTCGGCCGCTCTCACTCGCGCCCTTCTCTGCGACAGAATCGAACAAGTCCAGGAACTGCTCAACGGCCCCGCAAAGAAGAAACCGGGAAGAAAGCGGAAGGACGAATCACTCAATCAGAATCAGAATGTGAAGCTGGAACCAACGGCTCCAGTAGCAACAGCAACAACAACAGCTCAAAAGAAGAGAAAGACGGACTTGGTTCCTGCTTTGGCTGCAGCAAATTCAAAGCGACCTCTTGCTCCCCTTCTTCCTCTGATGCCCCTGGCCCTACCGCCATCGGCTGCGAATTCTCCCTCTCCCTCAGCTACTACTTCCACTTCACCGGCTGCTGCACCCACAACCACCTCCCTTTCAATCTCTGACATTCCTGCCATCGATTCAAAACGGAAACTGTCTTTCAGTTCTGCGGACTACCTTGTCCCTACTACAACCACGTTTGCTCCTACAAACACTTCTTTCGTTCCCCCCACTCTTCCTATGCCTTCCACAGCCACAACGAAAAAGAACTCTCCAAAATCAGCATCAACAGCATCAGTAGCAGCACCACAGCAACAAGACCCTGCAATCCCTCTCACAAAACACCAAGAACGAATGATGAAGAACCGTGCATCGGCCGATGAGTCCCGCAAAAAGCATAAAGAGCATGTAGAAAAATTAGAAAATGCTGTGCGTGAACTCGTTGAAGAGAACCGGATTCTGAAGCAGAGAGTTTTGGAGGTGGAAGCATGGGCCATGAGTTTAGGGTCTTCGGGTAGTGTCAGTGCCAGCAGTAGTGTTGGAAACAGTCCTGTTCAGAATAGTATGAATGGAGATTCTGATACGGAGAAGGGACTGTTTGACTTGTTTTTTGGTGGAGAGTTTGTGCTTGGAGGTAGTGCACCTGCTGCGGATGGTCCATTAGGATCCAGTCAAGGAAAGAAGATGGGTACTGTTTTCATGGTATGTTCTTTTACATCTGCTTTGATGCCTTGGTATTTTACTTACACACATGTCAGGCTGTATTCTTTTCCATTTCACTCTTCATGTTCCCATCCGCCTTCTTCAGGCCGACAGCAACTACAAGTGCACCTCACTTCTTACCCGTCAATACACACACCAGAGGAGACCTTGTTCCCACAAGTTCAATAATGAATGGAATCAGTAACTACATCCCTCGTGTCTTCTGGCCATCCCCATCCCCCTCTGCTACAACCTCAAAAACCCCAGCCTTACCAGGCCGACCCGAAATTCCTCTCCTAGACGGAAGCAACGGCCTCCTTCACCGTGCCAAAAACGGGATCGTCGCATTGTACACTCCACCCGTACCAGCAACCAAACCTCCTTCCACCTCTCACCCCCACCCCGACTACACATCCCATCGTATCCACGTTTCAGTGGACGGATACCCAGAACTCGACGCCCCTATCCCGTTCCTAACCATCAGCGCAATCGAGGGATGGGTTCTCGCACCACCCACTACAACCTCTGAGCAGCCCGTGTGTCAGTTCTCGGAACTCTTTGCACAGGTTTTGAAGGAAACTGCGACGCGCGGAAGTGGATCTACGACGGTGACTGTTCCTACACGGACTGAACAGCGTGTATCTGTTTTGAAGCGGCTTTTGGGTCCGACTCCAACTACAACTACAACGACAACGACGACAGCGGCGGTGTTGCGGGTTAGTAAAGATGAAGGGGACGTTGTTGTTGTTGTTGGGGATGAGGATGTGGGTGGAGACGAGAAGGTTGTTGTTGAAGAGGTTGATACGGTTTTGCCGGGACCGATTCGACGGGATGAGGAGCGGGCTTCTGTGCAGAGGCGGCGGTTGGCGAGGGAGGCTGCTGCTTCGAGGGCTGCTGCTGCGCTTGTTCCTTCTTTGCAGCATGCGCAACAGGTTCTTGGTGGGGGTGCTGCGAGTGTGGCGGGGAAGGTTGTTGGGGGAGAGTATTGTAGTGTTAAGGGGGGTCCTGTGTTGAGTATTGTGGCGGATTTGGGTGGTGAGGAGGAGGATAAAGTTGGGGAAGGGTATCGGTTGATGTTGGATGTGCAAGTTGTTGGAGCTAAGCTTGTTCGGTATTAAGTTTTTGTTGTGTTTTTTGAATGTTGTTTTGTGGTGGTTCTTATATGCTCCTTTTTGTTTATGTTCGTTTCTATACGTTTTTGTGATTGTTTTCTTGGTTGTTGGATGAGCATTGGTTTAGGATGGAATATCCTCTGTATTGGATGAAGTTAATAAATTGAGATGTTTGAAAATAGATTACTCATGTCGGGCATTGTCTCACAAAATGGGGCTACTAATATTGTTCCTTAGAAACCCTATTGTTCAAAATGCGTTCTATTCAGTTGATGGCTTTGCTGCTTCTTGCTCTTGAGGGAATCTATGCGGCTCCTATTTTACCTGGTGCCCGGCAAGACTTATCTCAGAACACACACAGGGAAGCCTTTCAAGCAGAGAATCGCGAAATCGTGTCAGATGATTTGCAACAAGTCTTGAATGAATTTAACCACACTGGCGTCGAGGAACTAAATCAAAGAATCGTTGAAGTGATGGCTGGTTTGGGAGACATTGTTGGAGGATTCCGTACTGTGGGTATGCACAAGGGACCTAATTATGACATTAAGCGATGAATCTCATCCGTTTAATTAAACTTTGTTTTACAATAACTTCTCTGTTTTTTCGTTGTTGTCAAAAACACTTGAACCAAGCAACAAACCAAATGCCGTCTGACTGGGAACGCGGGTATTGGGTCCACTGCGACTGGGTCAACTCGTGGATGACTAATGAAGAAGGAGAAGACAATGAAAGCAATGTGATGCCACGTATCCTAATTGTGTGTCGCGGGGGTCGTATCCTCCAACACCACATGATCACACACATGGACCCACTGCGTAAACGAGACTTTTCAGTGCTGTCAAAGATGGTAAGACTATTTTAAGGTGGTTACTCTTGTGCTAACACGCACAGCAAAGACATACAAAACCGATGAAGTGCACTGCGTTGACGCCTTTGCCGCCCTCGTCAAATCTGCGCTTCCACCAACAAGATCCTTCAATCTGACATCCCACCCAAAACAGAACCTTCCTCAGGGCGTCAAAGACATTTTCGACGACTTTGATGAAAGCTATCGTTCGCAATGTAACAGCTGCGACGGCGCAAAGTTCAGTCGGCCGATTAAGTTCGCGTCGGGGAAGGTGGAGAGGCGGACTTGTCTTTGTATGGGGTTGGCTGCGATTCCCGGGGTTTCAAGGGACTTTATTGGCACGCTTTATAGCGCTGCTACTGAGTTTTATCATGCAAAGCCGTGGCTCCAGTTGCGTATGAATCATACGTTCAGGGTGGACTTTGTTGATGGAAGGGAGAGGTGGTTTCAGGTGTTGGGTGGGACTGGGTTGTGTGCTGTTACGTTGGTGATGCTTTCAAAGCTTGAGTTGGTTCAACATGAGGAGTGGCATAATGAGCCGTTTAAGTTGGCAGACGATGGATGGTGAGTATTTTGGTGTTAATGGGGGTGATGATCTGATGAAGAATCCTAGGTACTCGATGATGAAATGTGAATGGGATTCGCCTCGTTTGGGACGTGCTAAAGATGATTTGGTGTTGTTAACGGAAATGGGCGTTGAAATGCCTGACCCTAAGAATCCAAGTGCGTTCACACAGAAGGTACTCCCAGAATTTGGGAAAATGTACTTGAAGGAAAAGCTGGGTGCAGATGGGCGCAGAACGAGTATGACTCGTCAGGAGTTGGATGAAATGAGAGTTGGATTGAGAGTTCTTGCTCGTGTCGTGTCTCAATTACAGCCTTTGCCGGGAACGCCTATTGGAGATTACCGTCAGTTTTATTCGATCGACGTCAAGATGAAATTGGATGACGAGGAGGTTGGTGCCTTCTTTATTTTTGCATTTTGATCTCAACTCTTGTCTACCAGTTTCGAGTTGTGGCCCCAGCTTCCCTGAGTCATACAAAACCAGTTATCTCCAGAGACATTCTTTCGTGAAGCGTCCTGCTTCCGTTCCAATACCCTCGTCTCAGACGTCAACCAACCTTGACATTGAGTCCCTTGAGACCCTGCGTGAGATTATGAGTCTAAAGGGAAAGGAAACGATCATTTCAAAAAACAAGAATTTCAACTCGCGTTCAATGTTTATTCAGAGGCCATGAATCAATTTCGTGCAAAACTCCGGTCTCCTGAATTATTGCTCTCCCCAGACTTTGATGTTAACAAGGACCCAGCCGCTCTGAACCGTCCCTACGCTAACATCTTGAGTAACTTGATTCAAACCATGCTTAAATTACCCTCCCCGGACCTCAAACAGATCATCAAATTCTCAACCGAAGTATTGACTTTACACTATTCCAAAGAAGAAGGCACGAATCAATACTTCCTCCGGTCTCTTCACGCTCGTGCGCAAGCACACACGAAGCTGGAAATGTGGGATGAAGCCATTCAGGACTGGGAATACACTCTCTCGCTCTGTGACGGAGCAGAAACGACCGAGTCCTTCCACGCCGTGAAGTTGTTCGAGAAGAAATTGCGCGTGCAAAGAGAGAGAAAGCGAACGCTGATTCGAGGGTCTTGTGGAAAAAGAAGGCTGTTGGTGGAGATGTGTTCCATCAACGCTTCTTTCATACCACTGTTCTTGTTGATGGGTATTTGATTGTTTATGGTGGATTTGGAGCTGTTGATACGGTGATGACCGCTTTGTGCGGGGCAAGTCATTGCTATGTCGGTTGGAATTACGGACGGGAAAGTGGGAGAATCTGAAGGCAAAGGGAAAGGACCTGGAGCTCTTGCGTATCATACTGCTGTTGTTTATAAGCGCGGAATGTTTGTGTTTGGAGGTGAGTTTGATGAACAACAGGAGAAGATTTTCTACCGATTGGATTTGGATACTTTGGAGTGGACGACTTTAGACTTTAAACTTTTGGAAGGACCAATTGAGGCACATACTGCTCTAGTGTATGAAAATCGTATGATTGTGTTTGGAGGACTTGAAAGTGACAAGGGCGAAAAGTTGAATACTCTCTTTGAATACCATTTTGAGGAAAACAAGTGGACAAAGCATTCTGCGGATTCTGTGGCTGCACGACAACACCACTTGGCTTGGATTAGTGGTTCAAAAATGTTCATCTTTGGAGGTTGTACTGAGCTTGAGGATAATGGTGTTGGGTTCAATGACTCTTATCGTAACGACATTCATTCGTTGGACTTGAACACCATGACGTGGACTGGACCTATCAAAGTTCAAGGCAGCTTATTACCCCGAAGCGAGTCCCAGGCTGCTTGTTTCGCTGGAACAGCCGTATACATTTTCGGAGGCTATTCGGAAAATGAATTCCATCATTCGACGTATTACAACAATGGACTCCGTTTCGCGATTCCGGAGTCAGGAGATATCACCGTGTCTGGAATGATTTCGCACGATGGATTGACTCCAAGTATGAGGGCGGGATGTACCTTGACGATCGATGCAGAAAATCGGAGGGCTTTATTGGTTGGTGGATACTACGCGCAGCGGTTCCAAGTGCACGGAGATGTGTGGGAGCTGAGCGTGACAAAGCGGGCGAGGAATCAGCCGGATGGAGGGATTATCAAATGTGGACATTGTGACAAAGTTGGTGTTTGGAAAAAGTGTGCACGTTGCATGGCTGTTGGTTATTGTGGAGCTGATTGTCAGAGGGCTGGATGGAAAAGTCATAAGAAAGATTGCGTAAAGAAAGAAAAAGATGGAGATGATGAGTGAAGAATGTTACATTATCTAGAAAATGACGTTTTTGGTTAATATATTATTCAGTTCTATTTCAACACAGTATTATTTACCTCTGGTAAGTCGGTACTTCGCAAGAATTTAAAATATAATCAACGATTCTCTCATTATCGCGAACAATGGATTTTCAGCGTAACAATGGGTGGTGGAACAATAGTGTTGGGATTTTTTCAGGAATCATCAGTCACCAAAGCCGACCTCCATTATACTTCTCCATCAATGTTCCTTCCTTGCCTCGTTTTCGCTGCGCTACTGTCAAAGTTATGTTGTGCTGCAAGCAACCACAGTTGGCAATTCAACAATCCAAAGCTCGACAAGACAAACATCACCATTGCCTTAGTGAATCAGTTTTGTGTCTTAAAAGGCGTCGCCTACAACAGCTCAATGGTTGTATCTCTTCCGAAAGACCCCGCAGTTCACAACTTAGGAACAAACTTTGGTTCAGCTGCCAACATTATCGCTCAAGACTTAGTGATGAAAATCGCGATCGACATGATTAACAACGATACTACTATATTGCCAAACATTCATGTCAACTTTGAGCGGTATACGGACTGTGGAAAATGGTACTATGGGATATGGAACAGTTACACAGGAAACTCGAGCGGATTCGCGGCTGGTGTCACAGCGAAAGAAGTCGTCGACAGTAAAGCGATCGGGCTATTGGTTATGAATATTCGACGGCTTTGAAGGGAGCAGGGGAAGTCCTTTCGACATCGAAGGTGATTGATGAGTCAACTAAATTTATGTTCTGAAATAGCTTACATAGATACCAATTTGCTCCGCAAACGCGCTTTCTCCCGTTTTTAGTGATAAGAATCGATATCCATATCTATTTAGAACTCTAAGTGGAAAAGGCTTGGAACGACGATTCTTCCAGTTACTTCAATACTGGAACGTTTCTCGGGTTGCGATTATATTTGCGAACACAGATGAAGAAGCGTTTCAAAGTAAGTTGCATTGATTAGTTTGTCTTTGTTTCTGACACCTGATAGATGCAGAAAACACACAAACATTCCTAAGGAAAAAGGGAATATCAATACTATCGTTTTTTGGATTGAATGCTGGAGCGAATGATGCAGTCGATACAGAAGAAGTGAAAAACTTATGCGCCGAACTGAAACGAAGCGAAACCAGGTATGTCCAGCTTACTTCCTGTTAAGCTTGACCGTATGCTCTTATTGTAGATATTCAATTATGCTCGGACAGACAAGATTTTTGGGGAATGTTTATTGGGAGCTTGGGAAATGCGAGCTTATTGACTCTAAACGAGTGTATATGTCCAATACGATTCCCGGAATCATATATAAGCCGAACCAAATTCTTGCGAATCAGTATATACAGGGATTTATTTATCTCAGACAGCCACGTCAAAGGACAGCATTGAATGGACCCCTCATTGATAGCATAAACAAACGAATGTACTATTTGACCAAAGACACTCAATTTGCGTTGGGAAGCGGGAAAAATCTTTCAAACTTAGATTTTGTCAATCAATTTTCTTTATATAGCTCGTTTGATTGTGTGATGCTTCTCTTGCGAGGAATTGATACAGTAAGTTCATAATTCGATAATTTCTGCTCATACCATATTGTTCAGTTTCTCAAAACAAATCCTCAATTTCAAGAGGAACAACTTGCACTCCGAGAATATAATAATTTGCTCAATTACACACAATTCACGAATTTATGTGGGTGATTTTGTGATTCTGAATGCAAATAACTGAGATAAACGGCAGCATATAACGGTCTTACAGCTTCCCCTATCTTGCTCAACGCAAATGCCGATTTAATATTGTATGTTGTTTATCAACATAGAGCCTTTTTAGTAATAACTTAATTCACCCTCTCACAGGCCTTACGAAGCAGCGTTTCTCACAGGCAACTACCAAAACCTGACAGTATTTGGTATCATTAATGACAAAGGCCTTGAGTTTACTCCAAATCCAAACATCACCGTAATGTTCAATGGAGGCATGACTAATCCTCCACCCGACGGACCAACACCTGTAGCTCTGGAACTGATTGAATATACTTCGGAAGAATTTTACGGCAGATCCATGATTGTTATGTCTTCTGTTGGCCTCACCCTTACCGTTGCTTTCCTCATCATCGTCATTTTGTACCACAAAAACCCAATCATCAAGTCCGCGTCCATTTTCAACACACTTATTTTCCTTATTGGCTGCGCAATCAGCTACGCTACAATTTTGGCACAGCTGTCTCCAAAATATGTGATGCAGTGCCAGCTGCGACTCGTTGGACTTGAATTAGGATTTATATTGACGATTTCTCCGTTGATTTTCAAGAATGCATTGTTGAGCCATTTGTTTCACATGACGAGTAGGATTAAGGGAGTGGATTATATGACGGTTCGATATCGGATAGCTAATGCAGCAGTCATTCTCATTGAAGTGGTTGGTTTTTTTGCCGTTCCCCATGTTTGAACTAACTGAATTTTTCAGATTTTGTTGAGTTTGAGGATATCACATGCAAACTTCGTGATTGCCGAAAAGTCGACTGAATCATATACGCAAAGAGTTTGTGAAGACCAAAACGATCCCGTTGCATATATTTCAAAGGATGTTCTATTATACTACAACTTGTGCATATTATTGTGCTTCTTACCTGTACTGTATTACCTTCAAAATGTTCGATGGAGCAGATACAATGAAACAGCTCAAATTGCGATAATTTTTGTAATAATCTTGATTGCGATTGGAATGGTACAGCTTCTCGGATTCTCTGTTGACAAATATTCAGGTAACTGTCAGTTTTCGAATAATTCTGCATTCAAATTTATAAAATGCACCAAAAAAGATTTCCACATCAGCGTTGTCTCTTTTGTGTGCTTAACTCTTATTCTCTTTGCCTCTGTTGGCTCACGTGTCTTGGAAGTAATTTTGGAGCAAAGGCAATTCGCGGACTTATTATACCGTTTATCTCTCATGCACACACAAGTTGCAATTCAAGGAGAGAAAATGATGCGCTCTAAATCTTACTCGGCAGATGGAATTTCGAAACCGTCAAAGTCAATGCGATCAGATAAAAGCCTTGTTGCAGTGTTTGAAACTAGTTTGAAACCAAAAGCGATCAAGAGTTCGGAAATAGGTGGCGGAGTAGGTGCTGGAAGTGTAGCAGGGTCTTCATCAAAAGCGCTGCTTCCTGCTGGTGGCCAATTTCTGTTCTTGAGTCGGCCCGAGACAATTAAGGCAGCTAAAATGGACACAATTGATGAAGGGGTGTTTTATCGTGTGAAAGATGCAAAGAGTCGGTATTGGTGGAGTTGTTGGAAGGTTGGAGAACCTTTGATGGTTAAACTTCAGACCAAGAAGAAATGGATATGTTTCAGTTCCCATTACATATCTGAATGTTTTGTTATCACGGACACGACAAAATGGGTATTGGAGGCTTGTACTTTACGACTCAGCTTGAAAGACGAGACTGTTTCTACAGCGAGGGATCTGTACGTTGTTGAAATCGAGTTTGAAAACGTTGCATTGGCGAATCGGTTTATGGCTGAAGTAAAGACGTTTTAAGGTTATGAGGCACTTCATTGAATAAATACAAAGAGAACATAGAAGTGTGTAATGTTGGGTATGAGGATTGTAAGGAAATGAAGTGACGCCTATCGATATATCGGAACTACAGCATCATCATAGTTATTTGCTTGGTCTCGATCATCTTCAAAGTCAGACGTCCACTCTTCCGTTTCTGCAGTTGTGGAGTTTGTTCGTTTGTGAAGCCCACCAAAGATTCGGGATCGAACAGATTGATGATCTGGCCGCTGACGTGTATCTTCAGGACTATTGGAAGAAGATGAAGATGATGGAATCCAATTATAAGTTGGAATTAAGTCTGTGGGTTCATCGGGAAAGAACTGCGTTTGTTCCCAGGTTTCGTCATCTGTTTGCTGATGTATGAGAAGAGAAATTGGCTTCGTTTTTTCAGTCCTTGATTGCGTAATGGGTTGTTTACAGAGTGGACATGTGTTGACAATTGTCGTAAGCCATCTATCAAACAGTTCAGTTTCGAAATCCACTCGATATATACTTACAAATCAACGCATCCTGGATGAAACTCATGATGGCATGGCAGAATTCGCAGGAGATCGCCAGCCCTATATTCCTCCAGACAGATGCAACAAGCAGTTTCACCCGATCCAACTGAAGAATTGCTTTCTGAATCTATCGAGCCTTTAAAGAGTCTTGTTGGAAGAGTGTAGACGATACGTTTTGCTTGCATATTGTTGAAGTGTCTTTGAATCATTTGCAGCACATGAACCAAGTAGTATGCAAGAGATGCCATGAGTGGAGCAAACAGGAATACGAGAATGAGGTATAATTTGGTGAGCCAGTCTGAAGGAGTGAGCTCAATGACTAGTGGAGTATCCTTTTCCGCGGACACCACATCGTCCACGATCCTTCTGTACGAAGCATAAGACACAAATACCGAGGGAATTTCAATTTGTGGAGCATCAAACTCTGGCGCAACCATGGTCAGCAACTGCGATGGTCCACCATCTCCATCGCCAACAACAACGGCCGCCGCGCCGAGTTGTTGCATCGCAAAAACCTTATCGGCGAAAGCACAGTTTCCGCGGCGAGCAACGGCGACCCACGGCCCGGCGACGTTGAAAAGCTGAGGCGGATCAGAGGCTGACGAAGGCCACGCTGAACACCCGTCGCCAACTGGAACCGCAACACCGGAAACAGATGTCTTAAGAGCAGGTCCCATGGCTGAAATGCGGCTTTCAAAGCGCTGGTCCGAGTAGCGAACCGAGGCTCCGTGAGCGCTGATCCCAACAACCACAAACCAGAATAAGTGCATTTTTATATTTATCGACAAATAAAAAATTCGTTTCAATAGTATTTAGGATTTTGTCATTGATTGGATAGTACTTGTTCAATTCCCAGTTCATTGTTCCAGTCGCCATTGTCTCGTGGAAACAACTCCGAGCCGTTTGCACTAACTCCTCTCCTCTCTCAAGATAACGCCGCAAAGAGACCATGATTCTCACTCTCTTTTTCTTATATCTGATACCACATGTCATCCCGAAGCCAATTACAAAGCAAAACATTACCATAGGTTTCGTCAGCAATTACTGTATATTTCCTACAGCGAAGCAAAACTCGTCTCTACTGCTCCACTACGACGACACGATCGATTGGGACCTTTTACAGAAATCTCAGATTTATGGAAGTGTTTATTTCAATGACGTTGCAATGACTGTTGCCGTCAATACAATCAATGAAGATCCCAACGTTCTACCTGGCATCCATGTAAATATTAAAAGATTCTCAGACTGTGGCGATTGGTATCCCAAGGCATATATGTACAAGTATGGCTTTCACTTTATACAGTTTAGAAAAAGACTTGACTATTTTATATCAGTGGACAGAGTGCAGGATATGCGTCAGCGATTACTGCAGGCGCTGTCGAATCAAATACGGATGTCATTGGTGTCATTGGAAATCAGTTTTCAACAGCAGCAGTTGGTGTCGCAGCCTCCTTATCATTCAATCAGATTCCCTACTGCAGCGGAAACAGTTTATCCCCACAACTCTCAGACAAAAATAAGTTTCCTTATTTTTGGAGAACGATTCCATCAATTGGTTTGTGGTAACTTATTTTGACGAACCCCTCATAAACACGAAAAAATAGGACTTGGCAAACACATTCATCAGGTTTTGAAGTCCTTCAATGTCTCTCGCGTCGCTTTGATATACCAACAAGATGATACGATGGGGTATCAGTTCTACCTTGATATTCAACAAACACTTCTCCGAAATAACATGGTTCTTACGGCAAAAATCGCATTGCCAACGCAATGGAATAACGAGACTATGAGTTATGCAGCTATGATGCTTGAAAATGCAGACGCGCGATATATAGTTGTGAGTGGACAGGGAAGATTCGTGACGGATGTGTTGTGGAAGATGGGTAACAAAGGACTTGTGAATGATCGCAATGTTTGGATAAGTTACAAAGCACCACTGGATGTCCGGTTTACCTGTGAGTTTGACTAGTGTATATGCAACTCATCACCTGATATTTCTCATCCCAATAAGCATACGGTCCTACATATTACCAGTACGTCAAAGGTCTGATCATGTTGAATCCCATGGCTCCAAATCAAACAAATCCGTTATATACCTCCGTCAACAAAGCTATAAACGCCACAGCTGAATACAATTATCCCGACGAGCCGCTTATGGATTTCATTTACTGGATGTCCCTTAATCCACGTTACGATTGCACGAAAATGATGCTGACAGCGTTCGATCATGTTTGTTTACTCAATTCTCATTCACACAAGGCTCATACCATTTACAGCTTTTGAAAACAACGAATTTCACAGTTGGCCAGCTTGCCAATCGGGAACTCCAAAGCTATTTGAATTATTCTGCTTATCGCGGTCTAGGGTATCATGGGCTTACATTGGATCCCATGGAAATTACGGATAATGGCGATTTGGCTTCGTTGAGTGTTAAGAAATTACGATTCAGCTATAACTAAATTGTGTTTCAGTCCTTACGAAGCTTTTTACTTTACTGGAAGTGGTACTAGCAAAACCCGTGAGTCGATTACATGATCAGTACAAGGGTACAATACTAAGCATTTCCACAAAACAGTTTTCGGGAGAACCGATATCGGTGGTCGGCCTTCACAACTCTTCGAAGACCCGTTTTCTTCTCAGGAAAAAGCATCGCACCACTTGACCGCAACAATGATTCAATGATCCAAACAACATTGCTTACAACACAAACAAATCCAATCTACTTTGGACTCTCTGTATCTGGAATAATAGCATCACTATCGTCAGCCATGTTCCTATGGAATAATCGTTTCAATTCTGTTGTGAAAGCAAGTTCAACCCCCGAAACCATCTTAATCACCATCGGTTGCGCAGTTGGTTACATATCATTGCTTTTTTACACCGGCGAAGTAACAATCTTCACTTGCTATTCTCGCGGAGTCGTTTTCCTTGCGGCTATCGTCATCATTTACACAACCTTCCTCTCGAAAAACCTTCTCGTCGCCCGCATGTTTTCAATCAATAAACCTGTTACGACACTGGAGAAGGCGAATCGCATTAAGCTGAAGATCCGCGGCGCACATGCTGTGTTTGGAGTTGTCGATGCTGTGCTGGTTGCGCTTTGGATTGCAAAGAGTCGGATGACAGTTGCAGTTGAGACTCATGGGCTGTATACGTATACTGTGTGCTATATGGGTGCTGATGATGTGTTTGAGTATTTGATGTATGGTACAATGCGTTACTGTTTATGGCGATTTTCCCGACTTTGTATGCAGTGCAGTTTGTGGTTTGGGAGAGCTATAATGAGACGAGTTTGCTTTCAATTGTGAGTGTTATGGTTGCGCTTGTGTTTGCGCTATACAAGGCATGTCGAGTGCTGCTGATCCCTGGACTGATTTGAAGCGAGGTGTTTGTGTGTGGATCTTTTTGACGGGTGTGCTTCTACTTGTCATGCCGACCAAGGTTCTCGCGGTTTGGTTGGAAGGTGTGAATGGGCGTAAGTTGAGGAGACAGATGAGAAAGTTTACGAGGGAAAGAAGAGGAGTAATCCTTTGGAGAGGAAAGGAAGTACTGCAAGTCAGATGTGGAGTCAAACGGGGACATCATATGCTGAAGATTTGTTTGAAGGCGGTGAGAAAGGCGAGTATCGGGTCAAGAGATTGGATAAGGTTGAGTTTTCTCAATGTTTCTTGTTTTAGTGTTTATTGACATGGGTTTCTTTCAAAGGCTGCTCTGTCCTGCGCGTTTCGCGTGAAGAAAGGTTGGGAGTTCTTGTGGTCATCGTGGAGTATTGGCATCCCCGAAATTCAAGAAATGAGGAAAAAGCAATGGTTCTCAATGTCAACATACGATAATGTTTGCAGTTTTGTCCTCGTTTCCGTCCCGACACAACATGGAAATCTGGTTACCCTCAAAGCAAACAAAAACTATGAGACCGATTCTGGTATTGATGGAAAATACGATTTCTACAAGTTCCTCTCCATGGAAACAAGAATTCAATATCAAGTCCAATTACAGTTTAAAAACAAAGAGAAGGCGGCTTTGTTTTTGCAGGATTTCATGGCAGCTATTGAATCCATTAAGAACGAATCTCCAGTGTTTAAAAAATCGAGTAGCTCAAGTCCATGGGGCCAACAAGAACCAGAACCCGCACTTCCTGACTTGGGAAGACTGAAATTGGAACGGAGTAAGAGTAACTTGAATTTGAACTTTAATCAGGGAAGGCAAGACTCGGGTCAAAATCCTGCACCAAGTATATGCCACAGTCGCCAAGTTTCTCAAAGGCAGATCTCTCAAAATGAAGGAGCTTTTTGAGTTTTGTTGACAAATAAAATAGTTTCGTTTACAAATCAACATAGAAGACGTATTTCCAATAGTATCACTTTGTTTCAAATCAATTTCTAATCACGGACATTTTCGTGGCTTGGCACTCACTTTTTTAGAACAAAACCGTAAATGCTACTTCTTCCGAGTACCCTGGCCACTCTGCTTACAATATCATCGTTTGCGCTAGTGAAGCTTCCCAAGAACGCTGGAACACTGACGTATCGCCCTTCAGCAACTTCAGCACCAGTTCGTATTTCAGTTCGACCAACCGACTTTGGACCCTCCTTCAGCACGATACACGGGCTTATTCTCCCGATCCGAAGCCATGTCCTTTGCGAGCGTGAGTCGCCCGAGGGATCTTTCGCCCAGCTAGGAACGATGGAGAACGAGGGAATCAAGGTGGTGTCGTGGATTGGCATTGTCGATCCTTCGGCATTGTCCCTTTCGTCGCAGTTGGAGCATTTGAAATCGGCTGGAGCGATCGCCGTTGCCGTTGTTCAAGGTGGTTCGACGGAAAGCGAGAGTGAGGCTGGACGGGAGGCGGGTCGACGAGCTTCGGAAGGCCAAGCTGCTGTTTGCCTTCGCCGACTTGTTCAGCGCCAGTCCTTCCGCACCGGCTTTTCCCGAGCCTTTCTCGCCTGGCCTGAATATTCCTGTCGTTGCTATTGCTCGGAAAGACTACAAACGACTGCTGGACGACTCGGCTCGTGTTTCGTTCCAGTATACCCCAGACTCTTACAAATCGGAATCGCTGTTGAACTTGCTTCATGAATATCTCAAATCGCTCTTCTATTGCATATTCTTTGGTTCTTCCCGCTTATCAGCCGTGTCTAAGCAGTCAACAGCGTTTGATCTGCTATCGGCAGAACTTGCTTCCACATCATTGCACTCTTCATATTGTCTCACTGGTATCATAATTCTCTTTCCAATACTCCTATCTCTTTTATTGTATGCCGTACAATCGTTGGAAATGTGGTTGACAGTATGGAAACGCGAGAGTAGGAAATGGATGAAGCGAGTCAATCTCAGCCTGAAAGAAGTGATTCTCAGTGATCAAGATATAAGTTTTCGAAAAACTAGCGGGACAGATGTTTGTGCCATTTGCAGGGACGTCTACAGTTCCGGAGACGTGGTTGGACAGCTGGGATGTACCCATGAGTTTCACCAAGAATGTGTTCATAGGTGAGTTTTTCAAGATTATTACATCATGCAACGCTATTGAATGTATGGGTATAGTGGAAGGACACTTACTGATGCATGCATGAGATAGGCTCGATTATCAAACAATATATTAATTTAACATTAAAATAGATGGCTGCACCATTCTGTTAATCAGAGTTGCCCTTTATGCTGCCAAAGGTGTACCCACAACGTATCTCATAATATGACGAAGAAACGGGCGTTTCTATGGATTTTTTGAATTTCTACCGTTTTTTCCAATAGTAGTATAGTAAACTCCTTTGTCTTGCATCTTACTTTATTTTTTTTAACTGCTTAATTGTACTTGGAAGAACACGGTATTATGGAGGAAAGTAATACTACCCCACACATTTTCTTATCAAAATATCTTGGTGCGGCAGCGGCAAGTCGGACTTATCAAATATAATACAGTTGAATGAGTGCTTATGAAGTTCAGAGGAGGAGTCGTGGTTTCTCAGTTCTCTTTTATATTATCGAATAAATGATCTGACAAGAATTGTCAGCATATAATTTATTATTGATAGTCCTCAATGCTATAGCAGTTATTGTCAGAAGTAAGTTGTCATCAAGAATCTCGGACATCAACCGATCTCCATGGTCCTGAACTCGCAACTGCTCTGATCCTGCGGCTTGCATAGCTGCCTTAAAGTAATGTTGCTACTTTACGGTTGGAAAAAGGGCCATATTTGCTTTTTTGGGTCAATTTCCTATTCGATATACTTTTTTTTCAAATTGTTTTGAACTATCCAACAACAATTCAAGATGGAGGAGAAACAAGTCCCACACCACCGTCGCTATCGGTGTCTTCTGATAAGTTTCTCGGCAGCGGTACTTGTTGTCATAGCAGTCGTTCTGGAGTGAAGCTGTCGGGTGCCTCCTCAGTTTCCCAGATTGACAATCAAGTATCTCCGACTGTGGTTGCAGTATTCAAAACGTATGCTCGTTTGCTGGTACCTCGTTTCTCCAGGCATCTGAAATAGAAGAATGGTCTAATCCAGCGATCTTCACACCTGATCTTACTGTCTTCAAGAACGAGACTCAGCTTTTCGTTGCAGCCAATGGAACACTGTTTGCCCACCAGAGCCTTGTTACAGTCAGTCCTTCGCTCAAGGCCATCATTGTGTCGTTTATGGGCTCGAATTCAACCGGTGATACTCTTGAAGATGCCCAGCTACTACTCATCCAATTTCCCAATCCGACGGCGAATGATCTCATCTCATTGGTCAATCGGACTTCGACTATATCTGAATCGGACAGTAAGCAAATGTTTAAGGCATTTACTGGTAGTCAACAGGGAGCAATGGTTCATAGAGGGTTTTACGGGGAGTGGCTGGCTGTCAAACCAATGGTGTTGCCGGCTTTGAAAGCGATGACCCAACGATACCCTGATTATGATATTTCTTTCGTTGGACATAGCTTGGGCGGCGCCATGGCTGTCGTTGGTGCGGCTGATGCTGTTGTTGATGGGCTTGCACCTGCAACCAGGGTCAGGATAATCACCTTTGGTCAACCAAGAGTTGGCAACTCAGCATTTAGAGACTTTGTGAATGGAATGAAGTTCAAGGAAATATCAAGAATCGTGCAAAGTGGTGACATTATTCCACACTTGGTATGTTATCCATTCCACTCACTTTTCATATCAAGTCTAATAATCAATCCCAGGGACTTGCTTCTTGGGGTTTCAGTCACATCTCAAAAGAATATTTTGTGGAAAAGGGAGGCTCAATGCGAACTTGCAACGATAGTGACATGGCAACAATGGGGAGGATACGGACTGTATGAATCAATCATTCGAACTATCAAATCTTCTCACTGCGACCATCGCGGCTGGAAAAAAGCACACGCTTGTTATTTGGGGTTAAGTATTCCTATCTTGGATCAAGCTCGTACTGTTCAAGTTAGATTGATCGGTCATTATTCTTTTGATGCAAAAACATAGACAAACAAACTTTATATTCTTTGTTTCCATCAAATTGGCTTAGTAACAATTCAAGATGGAGGAGAAACAAGTCCCCCACCACCGTCGCTATCGATGGTATTGTAGGTCTCTCAGTGGCAGTGCTTGTTGCTATTGCGATCGTTGTTGGTGTGAAACTGTCGAGTTCATCCAATGTTGCTCAGGAGATCAAGTGCCTATTACCGTATCTGACACTTTCAAAACCTATGCCAAGTTTGCCGGTGCCTCGTATCTCCCGGCATCGGAGCTATCCGACTGGTCTAATCCATTGATTTCACACCTGATCTAGCCGTCATCAAGAATGAGACCCAAGTAATTGCTTCAGCGAGCGAATCAATCTTTGCGCACCAAACCCTTGTTGTCGTCAGCCCATCCCTCAAAGCCATTGTTGTGTCACTCATGGGCACCAACTCGACGGGCGATGTGCTCGAAGATGCTCAGATCCTTCTTATTCAGTTCCCAAACCCAACTGCCAATGACCTCATCGCTGTGGTCAATCGGACTGCTACTATCTCTGAAATTGATAGAATCAGAATGTTCAAGGCATTTCCCGATGGACAGCAGGTGGCGATGGTTCATAGAGGGTTTTATGGAGAGTGGTTAGCCGTCAAGCCGATGCTGTTGCCGGCGTTGAAAGATATAGTCCAACGATACCCTGATTACGATATTTCTTTGTTGGTCACAGTCTGGGTGGCGCAATGGCTGTTGTTGGGGCTGCTGATGCTGTTCTTGAAGGGCTTGCACCAGCAGGAAGGATTAGGATCATCACGTTTGGTCAACCGCGAGTAGGTAATCCGGCATTTAGAGACCTCGTCAATGGAATGAAGTTCAAGAAATATCACGTATTGTGCAAAGTGGTGATGTGATTCCACACTTGTAGGATGCCCACCCAACAAGTCAACATTTAACCTTGGTTTAGGGATTGGCTTCTTGGGGCTTTAATCATATTTCGAAGGAATATTTTGTGACAAAAGTGGCTTGTTACGAACTTGCAACGACAGTGAATGGAAAGGTATGGAGAAGACACGGATGCATGAATCAACCTATCGAACTACCAAACTTGATCGTTGTTACAAACTGGAAAAAGGCCCACCTTTGCTATTTGGGCCTTAGAATTCCCCTGCTCCAATCAAGCTCCTTTTGCTCGACCTAGCATATAGTTGATATAGATAAATACATGTATACTACATTTTGTCATTTTATAGAAGTTTTATTGCATTAGAAAGCTTTATTTGATTACGTTTGGCCGGCCTCAAGCTGGAAACAACGCTTTTCGCGAACTTATTTTGAGATTGAAGGACATCGCAGTTACTTTTTGCATAGGTGATGCCAGATGGCAATAAATGACCAAATTCAATAACAATCATTCGTCTTGGGGGTTCTCGCATATTGAGAAGCATTCAACCATACACAAGATCAATTTCGTAGATGCGATGACCGTGCAAAAGAGCGGAGATGATACAGAGGCATGAATTGCAACACCAAATTCCAGAAGGAGGAATCAAATATGCTCACGTGGAAAATTAAATCAGAGCTCATCTTGAGCTATCTCCTAATCTCTTTATATTTTGTCAGATTTTTGGGCTTTGAACACAGGCATTTTTTCTCCCTTGCTTCCTCATGAAATGATTTTGCGTTCTATATGGGCAGTCATTTGCCGGCCTTGTTACTGAATCGTATCAGTTCTAAAGTAACTCCTGGGGTTTCTGCCGGCGAAGTATTGCAGTGGATGACGATAGATTGGATGGACTTGCTGCGGCAATAACCGAGGAGCCTGGCCCATGTGTCGCTGACGCCACCTGGCTCCAAGTGCCTTGTTGCGAAACTTTGATGTCGCATCCGAATCAGATTGGCAGTTTGGAAGACGGGTGCGCAACTGGAGACAAAGGTCCCAAATCATCAATGCACATCTACGCCAGCTCAGCAGGCATCCTGCTAGCCTCATTAGTGGGCCTCTTTTCAGCGATTCTATCTATGATGCTCCTTATGCTTCCCCTCATTGCGAATGAAATCGGCGAGATCTTCACTGTCACATTCCTCTCATTCAACCTCGCTATCTTTATTCTCTGTCTATCACCCCTCATTATCGCACTCGTAACCAATACATACACAACGGAGCGACCACTTCGTCCCGCAGCTATGGATGTCGTCGGTGGACTGCAAGTCCGTTTCTTCGGCTCCACTACGCCCACAAACGAATATTCTTCATCAAAGGATTCCTCAAAAATATGCTCCATATGTCTCGAATCGTACCACAACGGTGACGTCATTCGGATATTGCCATGCCGACACGAGTTTCATGTCCATTGCGTAGATCGGTGGTTGGTTGACGTCGTAGAAACTTGCCCTCTATGCAAACAAAGCATATTAGTTTCTTATGTTGCATCAAGAAAGACTGGAAGAGATTGGATCAATGTTCGAATCTGGTCACAGCGAAGACGAAGTGCTTGACTATGGGGAGACTGACGCAGTGGTCCCAACGCAGTAACTGTTTCTTGTGGCTATCTATTTTTGATCATAATAAGCGAGCCTCATACTTTTGTTTGTTTTTTGACTGCGTTTCATTTTCAAGCCCTTTGTACTCAGAAGCATTGACTTACAATTTTAAAAGCGATGAATTAGTTTACTCGCTGTTTCGCTTGTTGCATCCTAAACTGTGACGTCAGTTGCGCAACAGCCACAGTGGCGTGTATGCTGTGGCAATTCATATTGGGGGCCTGAATAATAGGTATAGTTGTCGACTTT